>OX387434.1:33115960-34315960 GCA_947563755.1 Lochmaea crataegi | reverse complement strand
TCGTTACTTTACAACCCTTTCGACTACCGCAGTGATTTATTTTGTTGCTATTACCGGTGTATATTTTAGTATAAGTCCGAGTTACGCAAATCCAACTTCTACCATACACAATTTATTCATTTCCGATATTTAAATTTTTCAACTGAAAGGACGCCCGGTATATACAACATTTTAATTTAATCGAGAGCCGTCTAGTATACTTACAAGTTTTTGTCGAAACTAGATAGATTTCACGTTTTAATTCCCACACCGAAGAATGTAACTAAAATTTTGGATATAAATTCGGAAACAATTCATTTTTGGTTGGCTTCTTATTCGCGCTCCGAACTTCATTCCGTCTGGCTCTCTCTCAAAAGAATCAGTTCCTTTTTTTTCGGCTTTAAGCATTCTCCGTTAAACGTTCTTCCGAAAAACCGAAAAACCGTAGTGCGAAAAGTTTGTGTATTCCATATTCCGATTGTGTGTGGGCTGTATTTATTAAGGTAAATAAATTTTAACAAATAAACTGTGTATTCGAAACTTTCCGTATCGCCGCTTATTATTAAATTGTTGAATGTATTTTTTTGAAAATTTTCCGACCGGCTATTTTTTTCTTTTGTTGTTGAACTGAAATTCGTTTTTTTTTTATTTTGTTTCTCTTATCTGAAAATAAAGATTTGTCAACCGTAATTTGATTTCGAATTTTTATTTACTGCGTTTATTATATATTAATTAACTGATGTGAATTATTAGTGGATTCTCGAATTATTTTATGCTTTTGGTTGTCAGTAGTTTTAAATTAAATTGATATCCAAGTGGATTAGGTATAATATTTTAAAGTTTATGCTAGTACGAATATTTTTACTCTGTGTGTCGATAGTTGGGTACCGTTTAACTCTGGGAAAATATTTTTTTTAATTGTTACCGGCTTTAGTTAGATTCAAGGGTTAATCAGACTTGGAAGAGGCTTAGCCACAATTTGTTTGATTTCCCGGCAGATCTAATTCGTTCTTAAATTTTATTTTTTTGGAATAATAGTTACCGGCTTTAGTAGATTCAAGGGTTAATCAGACTTGGAAGAGGCTTAGCCACAATTTGTTTGATTTCCCGGCAGATCTAAATCGTTCTTTTCCCGTTCCGTAGAATCATTATTTATATTTTTTTTCTCCCCGTCGGAATAATAGTTACCGGCTTTAGTTAGATTCAAGGGTTAATCAGACTTGGAAGAGGCTTAGCCACAATTTGTTTGATTTCCCGGCAGATCTAACTCGTTCTTAAATTTTATTTTTTTGGAATAATAGTTACCGGCTTTAGTAGATTCAAGGGTTAATCAGACTTGGAAGAGGCTTAGCCACAATTTGTTTGATTTCCCGGCAGATCTAAATCGTTCTTTTCCCGTTTCGTAGAATCATTATTTATATTTTTTTCTCCCCGTCGGAATAATAGTTGCCGGTTTCATTTGGATTCAAGGGTTAATCAGACTTGGAAGAGGCTTAGCCACAATTTGTCTGATTACCCGGCAGATCTAAATCGTGCATTAGGGACCCCGTAAAACCCGGTAGATTTGAACCGTATTTGATAACCTGACCGTTAAGTCCGTTAAAATCCCAGATATAGGTAATACATACCTCATTTTATTTTCCCTGTTAATTTGTTTGTCACTAAATAATTATTCGTAAAATAGACCACAGAGTATTAATAGATTAAAGTTTTGAATTCCTATTATTTTCATTTTCAACCGCAATTTATTGATTGGAGAACCAAGATTTGGCTTTTCCGGATTTTCACTAGTTAGTTAAATTTAATTCAACCAGACCCCTGGAATTTTCCGTAACCTCCATCTGAGGCTATCTGGAACTCTTGACGCTAAGGGTCAAGGGGCCGTGGAGCAAACCACGTTAATAATCTGGCGCCCGAGATTTAAAAACCCGAATTTTGCATCAAGGGTGTCCATAGTGACGTGTTCTTGTGGCAGGAGCCACGTGTAAGAAGGGAGGCGCGTTACAAAATGGCGCCCGAGCAGGGACCTAATTGTTGATAACAGTAGAATCAGTTTAATACCGTTTTCCATTTTTTTTAGCGTTTATTTGTGCTTAGACCGTTTAAGTCTGTTTTGACTATTTTCTGCCGTATTTTTTTTTGTTAAAGCAGGGACCTAATTGTTGATAACAGTAGAATCAGTTTAATACCGTTTTCCATTTTTTTTGCGTTTATTTGTGCTTGGACCGTTTAAGTCTGTTTTGACTATTTTCTGCCGTATTTTTTTTTGTTAGAGCAGGGACCCGATTGTCGATTACAATAGGATCAGTTTAATACCGTTTTAAATTTTTGTTTTTTTTGAAGCGTTTTTTCGCTTGGACCGGTTAAGTCTGTGTTGACTGTTTGTTTACCGTATTATTGCAGAGAGTTGATTATTTGTTAGAGCTGGAACCGTTATTCCGTTTCCGTTATTTTACCGTATTGTTAAAGAGACCTGATTATAGCAGGAACTGAAATACCGCTGTGGATATTTTTTTTTAGCGTATTGTTGCTGGACCGTTTATACTGTTTTACGGGTTTTTTCTTTTGCCCATTATTGATTTGAACAGGGACCGTTATTTCAGTATAATATACTATTTTTTTTGTATTGCAAATTTCAATAGTGACCGTTTTGCCGGTGCTAGTTTTTCCTTCTTTCCGCCTTTGTTGTTTTTTTTCATTTTGGAAGAAGAAGAAGACGTCTGAGCTGGAGTTAAAAGGCGAATGTCCAGAAGAAACTCCGAAGAGATTGACTCATCCGTTTTGTTGATAAGGGTCAGGGGAGACTTGTCGAATTGTAAGACGAAGAAATATTTCTCCACGACTCGTTTCTGACCGATCCGATACCGTAACCGTTTCGACCGTTATGGCCAACCCTCCGCTAAATGTACACGACTGGAAAGTGTGCTTCGGAAACCGAGGAGACCCGGCCGCCTTCATTGAAAGAATTGAAGAAATCTGCACCGCAAAGAATATTCGAAAAGATAATTTGCTTCCGGTACTACCCGAATTACTGTCAGGTGAACCGGCATTTTGGTACCGCAATAACCGGAGTAGGTACACGACCTGGGATGAATTTGAGGCAGACTTCCGAATTTTCTTCTATCCCGTTAACTACGAAGTTGACTTAGAAGCTGAGATAGGACGTCGTCTACAACGAAGGAATGAATCCGCCGCTACATACATCACCGAACTCCAGACTTTGATGCGAAGGCATGGAAAGCTAACTCCCGAACAGCAGTTAGCATGGCTGTACCGCAACCTGTTGCCGGAATACCGTCTGCAAATCCGAAAAGGGGACTTTGACGATTTTTCCTCCTTTTGTCAGGTGGTCAGGGAATATGAGCTCCTCAGGAAGGAACTCCAGTCTATACCCAACCACACTGGACCGAACCGGGGACCAAATCCCCGTCCGCAGTCAATGAGTTCGCCGAGATATGGACCTTCTCACAACACGATGCCTGGGCCATCCAGAGAGCCCATCGCCGGTCCCAGCCAACCGTCACCGACCGATACTCCGCCGCCGCCTGATACTACTCGTCAACCTTCAGGACAATATTCCCGTCAACTCATCTGTTTCCGTTGTGGTGAGTCTGGACATTATAGGAATAACTGTCAACACCCGCCGAAAATATTCTGTTCTCGTTGTCAAAAAGAAGGAGTATTTTCGAGAGACTGTTCCTGCAGGAGGCAGGAAAACTAAACCGAAGTTGTACCGAAGAGAGGCCGACACAGCTTCCGCAAATCTTTGCCTCTCACACCGAACCGCCAGCAGAAATGAACGACCCCCGACCGCACATAGACGTTGAAATAGGAAATCATATGTTTAGAGCATTATTGGATACCGGAGCAGCAAAGTCGTATATTGGTGATCAAGTAGCTAAGACTTTTTCCCAAAGAAAGCAAACTACCTCTCGTCAAGCTACGAAGGCCCGTTTAGCTAATGGAAATCTAGTCTCCATCACCGACATATATGAGCTGAAATGGAAAATCGATGACGTCACAATGGAGGGTTCGTTGGAGCATTTCCCTGGTCTAATAACCGACATTGTATTAGGACATGATGTCCTCCGCAAGTATAATTTCCGGCTGGAGTTAGGAACCGGAGAAATATGCGTGAATGATGAGTTAGTGAGGCGTTCACAAGTGGCCAGTCCTGTTGGAATATTGGAGGCCGTGAACCGGCCTATGAAAGAAGTCAATTCTGCTGTACCGATAATATGTAGAGAAGAAACCACCCATCGTCTTAGTGAAGACCGCCGTTCTGTAAATCTGTCTGTTTCCGAAGTCTCTGCGTCTTCCCTGGTGTTAGGGGTTGACAAAGAGCAATCTGTTTCCGAAGTCTCTGCGTCTTCCCTGGTGTTAGCGGTTGACAAGGAGCAAGCTGTTTCCGAAGTCTCTGCGTCTTCCCTGGAGTTAGGGGTCGACACGGAGCAACCTGTGTCCGAAGTCTCTGAATCTTCCCTGGTGTTAGGGGTTGACAAGGAGCAAACCGTTTCTGAAGTCTCTGCGTCTTCCCTGGAGTTAGGGGTTGACAAGGAGCAATCTGTTTCCGAAGTCTCTGCGTCTTCCCTGGAGTTAGGGGTTGACAAGGAGCAATCTGTTTCCGAAGTCCCTGAGTCTTCCCCGGTGTTGTTAGGGGTTGATAAGGAGCAATCTATTTCCGAAGTCTCTGAGTCTTCCCTGGTGTTAGGGGTGGACAAGGAGCAAACTAGTTCCGAAGTCTCTGCGTCTTCCCCGGTGTTGTTAGGGGTTGATAAGGAGCAATCTGTTTCCGAAGTCTCTGCGTCTTCCCTGGTGTTAGGGGTTGACAAAGAGCAATCTGTTTCCGAAGTCTCTGAGTCTTCCCCGGTGTTGTTAGGGGTTGATAAGGAGCAGTCTGTTTCCGAAGTCTCTGCGTCTTCCCTGGTGTTAGGGGTGGACAAGGAGCAATCTGTTTCCGAAGTCTCTGAGTCTTCCCTGGTGTTAGGGGTTGACAAGGAGCAATCTGTTACCGAAGTCTGTTCATCGTTTCTCGTAGAGTTGGGAGATAGTAAAACAGCACCGAGAAATCTCCGAGAGCTGAGAAGGTTTTTGGGAGTTGCATCCTGGTATAGGAGATTTGTGCCATCATTTTCACAAAAGGTGGCTCCGTTAACAAAGTTACTCCGTAAGTCTCAGCGATGGAAATGGGCTGGAGAACAAGAAGCTGCTTTCACTAAGATTAAAACCTGTCTGTCGGAAGCACCCGTTTTGAGCTGTCCTGATTTTACCGTACCGTTCACTCTGCAGACCGATGCCTCCGAATATGGTTTGGGAATAGCCCTTACCCAGCAGAAGGATGGTTATGAACACGTGGTAGCGTATGCAAGTCGCACCCTGAGTCCTACCGAGAAAAATTACTCCGTAACCGAAAAAGAATGTCTTGCCATTGTTTGGGGGATTGAAAAGATGCGTCCTTATTTAGAGGGCTACCATTTCACGGTTGTTACCGATCATCAATCTCTTAGATGGCTGCATTCCATATCTAGTCCGTCCGGACGTTTAGCCAGGTGGAGTATTTTTCTACAACAGTATGATTTCGAGATACAGTACCGTAAAGGTGCTCTAAATCGTGTGGCCGACGCTTTGTCCAGAAATCCGCTACCAATGACAGCCGAGACCGATTCACCGTCCGCAATCTGTTTGACCGATGTAACCGCCGAATGTTCGTGGTACCGGAACAGGAAGGAAGAGGTCCTGAAGGATCCAGAGAAGTTTCCGGACTACTGCATAAAAGAAGACCGTCTATACCGTCATTTCTGGGATATCAATGATTTCCGAGAGCCAGAAATGTCCGATCCATGGAAACTGTGTATAGCAAAGCCCGACCGAATCCGGGTGTTGCAAGAAAACCATGATAATCCGAATGCTGGTCATCTGGGAATTGCTAAAACCATCACCCGGATTGCAAAATTGTACTATTGGCCAGGAATGTTCAGGGACATCACCAAGTACGTAAAGAGGTGTCTGCGATGTCAACAGTACAAACCGTCACAGCAAAAACCGCCAGAGACCCACCTGCCACGACAACGAATTGTAGCCGGCAGGTTCATCACCCTGACGGATGATCTCTGTTGGAGATGTGGAATCTCCGGACACCGCCGAGAGAACTGCAGCAGGCCGTCTATTCTGTTTTGTTCCCGATGTGGACAAGTGGGACGGATGTCCCGAGAATGCCCGTGTGATCGACGCGGCCCCCGTACCCGATCGGTGGCAGTACAAGCGCACCTGGTCTCCTGTAGCGACGAACCCCGACGAATGCAGGATGCTTCCATCCAGTGTAGCATCGGCACCGAACGACCCCACCCCGCTCTGGAAACAGCCGGACGCTGTTCCAGGTCATACCGAAGACAGGCGTCCCGTGGAAGAGGACCGCCCCATCCACACCAAGCGACCCTACGCCGACGTTCCAGGCTGTGAGACGCTACACCCTGGATCACCGTTTTGTTTTCTCAACTTTTTTATTATTAGGTGTAAGTTGTTGTTTAAAAAAAAATGTAATGTCCGAAAGTTGCACTTTCGCTCATTCATTTTTTTTACCGAAGTAAAGGGGGTGTGTAACGAGTTCTTTTTTTTCTGCTTTTTGCAAGTTTAATTTTTTACTTTTTTTTTATTATTCCGTAATATATTTTATTTTACCACTAGGGTGTATATAACTCGTTACTTTACAACCCTTTCGACTACCGCAGTGATTTATTTTGTTGCTATTACCGGTGTATATTTTAGTATAAGTCCGAGTTACGCAAATCCAACTTCTACCATACACAATTTATTCATTTCCGATATTTAAATTTTTCAACTGAAAGGACGCCCGGTATATACAACATTTTAATTTAATCGAGAGCCGTCTAGTATACTTACAAGTTTTTGTCGAAACTAGATAGATTTCACGTTTTAATTCCCACACCGAAGAATGTAACTAAAATTTTGGATATAAATTCGGAAACAATTCATTTTTGGTTGGCTTCTTATTCGCGCTCCGAACTTCATTCCGTCTGGCTCTCTCTCAAAAGAATCAGTTCCTTTTTTTTCGGCTTTAAGCATTCTCCGTTAAACGTTCTTCCGAAAAACCGAAAAACCGTAGTGCGAAAAGTTTGTGTATTCCATATTCCGATTGTGTGTGGGCTGTATTTATTAAGGTAAATAAATTTTAACAAATAAACTGTGTATTCGAAACTTTCCGTATCGCCGCTTATTATTAAATTGTTGAATGTATTTTTTTGAAAATTTTCCGACCGGCTATTTTTTTCTTTTGTTGTTGAACTGAAATTCGTTTTTTTTTTATTTTGTTTCTCTTATCTGAAAATAAAGATTTGTCAACCGTAATTTGATTTCGAATTTTTATTTACTGCGTTTATTATATATTAATTAACTGATGTGAATTATTAGTGGATTCTCGAATTATTTTATGCTTTTGGTTGTCAGTAGTTTTAAATTAAATTGATATCCAAGTGGATTAGGTATAATATTTTAAAGTTTATGCTAGTACGAATATTTTTACTCTGTGTGTCGATAGTTGGGTACCGTTTAACTCTGGGAAAATATTTTTTTTAATTGTTACCGGCTTTAGTTAGATTCAAGGGTTAATCAGACTTGGAAGAGGCTTAGCCACAATTTGTTTGATTTCCCGGCAGATCTAATTCGTTCTTAAATTTTATTTTTTTGGAATAATAGTTACCGGCTTTAGTAGATTCAAGGGTTAATCAGACTTGGAAGAGGCTTAGCCACAATTTGTTTGATTTCCCGGCAGATCTAAATCGTTCTTTTCCCGTTCCGTAGAATCATTATTTATATTTTTTTTCTCCCCGTCGGAATAATAGTTACCGGCTTTAGTTAGATTCAAGGGTTAATCAGACTTGGAAGAGGCTTAGCCACAATTTGTTTGATTTCCCGGCAGATCTAACTCGTTCTTAAATTTTATTTTTTTGGAATAATAGTTACCGGCTTTAGTAGATTCAAGGGTTAATCAGACTTGGAAGAGGCTTAGCCACAATTTGTTTGATTTCCCGGCAGATCTAAATCGTTCTTTTCCCGTTTCGTAGAATCATTATTTATATTTTTTTCTCCCCGTCGGAATAATAGTTGCCGGTTTCATTTGGATTCAAGGGTTAATCAGACTTGGAAGAGGCTTAGCCACAATTTGTTTGATTTCCCGGCAGATCTAAATCGTTCTTTTCCCGTTTCGTAGGATCATTATTTATATTTTTTCCCCGTCGGAATAACAGTTGCCGGTTTCATTTGGATTCAAGGGCTAATCAGACTTGGAAGAGGCTTAGCCACAATTTGTCTGATTACCCGGCAGATCTAAATCGTGCATTAGGGACCCCGTAAAACCCGGTAGATTTGAACCGTATTTGATAACCTGACCGTTAAGTCCGTTAAAATCCCAGATATAGGTAATACATACCTCATTTTATTTTCCCTGTTAATTTGTTTGTCACTAAATAATTATTCGTAAAATAGACCACAGAGTATTAATAGATTAAAGTTTTGAATTCCTATTATTTTCATTTTTAACCGCAATTTATTGATTGGAGAACCAAGATTTGGCTTTTCCGGATTTTCACTAGTTAGTTAAATTTAATTCAACCAGACCCCTGGAATTTTCCGTAACCTCCATCTGAGGCTATCTGGAACTCTTGACGCTAAGGGTCAAGGGGCCGTGGAGCAAACCACGTTAATAATCTGGCGCCCGAGATTTAAAAACCCGAATTTTGCATCAAGGGTGTCCATAGTGACGTGTTCTTGTGGCAGGAGCCACGTGTAAGAAGGGAGGCGCGTTACAGTGCCATTAAATTCCGCTAGTGCTTTACAAAGTTCGGTATTATAGTCATTATCGGTGGTTTTGTCGCAATCATTGTTTATTTCCTCAACGCCATTGTGGTCTCCTTGTGCATTCTCCGATTTATGTGTATTCTGATCGGTAATTATGTCATTCTCTCCATCTTGAAGGTCAAGAAGGACTTCATCTCGAATTTGTTGCAACGTCGGACCGGGTAGTAGATTGTTTCTTACAATACTTCGACGTTGGTCAGCAATACGCTGTTCCGTGAGATGGTGAAATTCTGGAAAATGTTCAATGAATGCACGGTGGAGGGCGTATCTGTATGTCGTCATATCAGTTTCCATATTGGTGATTTTAAAGTAGGAGCGCATAATGAATGAGTTTAGCTCGATAGTCCACTTCATGCGCTTCCTGGGCTTTCCGGCTTTTGTGGTCGTAGATGTACCGACTTGCGTCACTCCAGAAACATCAGAAGCCGGTGGCGGAGGATCGATGTTGTTTTCCCCCTGAGTGTGGTTCGCAGTAGCCCTACTCGGTGTCACGCTGCGCCTACCGCTAACCGAGGAAGAAGGTAAATCATTTTTCGAACAAGCCTTTTTAGCACCAACTTGAACGCGACAAGAGTTTAAGGTGTTGCAATGTCGATTCACCTGACGATTCCTGAGATTTAGGGTCCCGGAATTTACAATCGAATTATTGCTCCCCGCAGAATCCGTGGAGCAGACAGCCGATGTACTAGGTACACTAGCAGTGTGGGATTCTGAGCATTTAGCTCTACCCACCTGGGGTAATCTAGTTTTACAATTCGACATCGTGATTGTCGCATTTTAGACCTACTGCCAGGTGCTGATTCAGCCGCTCCTTACATGGAGAACAGACGCTGTCGGAGTACCGCTCCTTACATGGAGACCGTCGTGTCCTGAAACTAACTGGTTTTGGTTCGCTCCGAGGTATTTAATTTCCTCGATACCTCCTATATCTAAAAGGCATTCCCCTATCCACCACCTGGGGAAGCGCCCGATAGGGGACCAGTACCCCCACGGGTTATTATTATTATTATTATTATTATTATTATTATTATTATTATTATTATTATTATTATTATTATTATTATTATTATTATTATTTTTTTTTTTTTTTTTTTTTTATTTTTTTTTTTTTTTTATGCAGCATCGATTACTAAGATCATTAGCTGCAGCCTCCATTTCCTAAATACGGTTAGTTATATGAACAGCTCTAAGGTAAGTTAGTGTTTTTAATATACTTTCTATACTGAAAAGTTTGTTTAGAATTGTAGGTTCAACTCCACATAGTGTTCGGTGGACTTGAAAATATTGGCAACTGAATATATGTCCCGGAAGAAGCCTATGGTTACAATGGGGACATCTGGGCCTAGGATTACCAACGAGAAGATGTGAATGAGTCAGGTGGGTATGTCCAATTCTCAATCTGCAAATTATTACCTGCTCGCGCCTTGTTAAATTTGTTGGGTATAACCATTTATTTATAGTTGGCTTAATAGTTTTAAGTTGGCCATTAGATTGAGACCATCTTTGTTGCCATATTTTTTGTACGATGTCTTTAATATTGATTTTTAAGTCACTATAAGGTATGGGTATACCGTTATCTACTGGACATTCCGTGGCTAATTTTGCAGCAGAGTCGGCTTTCTCATTCCCAGGAATTTGACAGTGTCCTGGAATCCATATTAATTCGCATATTTTGTTTATACTTGTTAGATACGTGTTTAATTCCAATATGCGTTGACATGTTATGTTCTTTGTAAATACATTACTTATCAAACTGATAGCACTAAGGGAGTCTGAGCACACAGTACATGATTGATAATTCGACATTGAAAAATACAAAAGAGCTTGCCAAATAGCGTATAGTTCAGCCGTGAAGACTGAACAGGAGTTATGGAGCGCCCATTGATATACACCACTATTCACGACTATAGCAGAACCAGTTCCATTATCAAATTTTGATCCGTCAGTATAAATAATGAGATTATTTTGTCGGGATTCTAATTCTGCATAAAAAAGTGCTCTATAAGTTGAAGGAGGGGTATTTTCTTTTTTCCAAGATGCTAATTTGGTGTTAATTTTTGGGACAGAGAAAGCCCATGGAGGCACCGTGGTTATCTGTTCTGTCAAAATTGGGTCCTGTATTACAGAAAACTTTTTGCAGGCTTCAATGTTTCTCGCTCTTGCCGGACGCGTTGTGGATAGTCTTGTTCCAAATTCATTATTAGAACTGAAAAAGGTATAATTAATGTGAGATGGTATAGAGAGAATCTTTGAGGCATATATCATTATTTGGGAATCTCTCCTGAGGTCCGGAGGAAGAACACCGGCATCACATTGTACAGCCATTGTTGGACTAGTTCTGAATGCACCTGTTGCATATCTTAAAGCTGCTGCTTGAATTCTGTCTAGACGTATAAGCCTAGATCGCCTACAGGAGTTATAGACAACAGCTGCATAGTCTATTTTACCCTGAATGACTGATTGATAAAATTTCAAAAGCACTTCCCTGTCAGCCCCCCACTTTATGCTGGACATACATTTAATTATATTTAATGCCTTTTGACACTTTGCTTCAAGTTGGATTAGCTGCTCGTTCCAAAGAAGTTTCGAGTCAAATATTAGGCCGAGACATTTTATGCTGCTTCTGACATTAATACGAACGCCCTCCATATAGAGCTTGGGATCCTCATGTGTTCGTCTTAATCTACAGAAGTGAATGGATGTAGTTTTTTCTGTTGAAAATTTAAATCCCCTTTGCTTTACCTCTTTATTCAGGTGAATTATGTCCTCATTTAAACACCGATTGATAGTATCCATGGACTGATTCCGGAAAAATATTACCAGATCGTCAACATATAAAATTTTTTTCACATTGGTTTCATTTTTCTCCAATATAAAATTAATTGCAATTGCAAATAATGTTACACTTAAAACGGACCCTTGAGGGATTCCATTTTCCAGAGTTCTAATCGAAGATTGCGCAGTACCTACTCTCACAGTAAAAATCCTTTCTTCAAGAAAGTTCTGAAGTAGTATTGGGAGTTTTCCCTTTAGTCCCCACTTGTTGAGTTGCTTAAGGATAGAAAATCTCCAGACTCGGTCATAGGCTTTTTCTAGGTCAAAACTCACCGCAACAAGATGTTCCCGATTCAAAAAAGCTTTTTGAATTTCGTTCTCTAAGTACACTAGGGTGTCAATTGTAGAATGTTTGCTGCGGCAACCAGTTTGATTTTGAGAAAGAAGGTTGTTTGATTCCAACCACCAGGAGAGTCTTGTATTAATAATTTTTTCAAAAAGTTTTCCTAAACAGCTTGTTAAGGATATAGGTCGATAGCTGTTAGTGTCAGACGGAAGTTTATCGGGTTTTAAAAACGGGACAATAGTGGCCATCTTCCAGCTTTTTGGGAATGATCCTGAATTTAAGACACAATTGAATAGATTGAGAATGTATTGTAAATCCACTTCTGATAGGTTTTTTATCATGCCGTAGAGGATATCGTCATGACCAACTGCCGCCTCTTCACTATTTTCCATCGCGTGGTACAACTCATTAATTGTTATTGGGAAGTTGTAGGGTTCCCCATTCTGGGAAGTGAAGTCAAGTCTCATAGACTCTTGTCTAGCTTTGTATTCGGAGAATTCTTCTTCATATATGGATGACTTACTAGAGGATTCATAGTGATCGGCAAATTCTTCGCAAATTTGTTGTGGGTCCGTGACTACATCATTACCAGATTTTAATATTTGGGGAAACTCAAAAGTGTTTTTGCCAGTAATTGTTTTTATTTTTCTCCAAATTTCCTGTAGACTTACCTGTGGGGTAATTGTTCCGACGTATTCCTGCCAGGAAGCTGTTTTAGATTGAATGATCAATCTCCTCGAATAAGCTCTAGCTCTTTTGAAGTTAATCAGATTTTCTAATGTGGGGTACCTTTTAAATTTATTATAAAATGTCTTTCTCTGTTTAATAGCTACTTTGATGTTTTCATTCCACCATGGAACACATCTGCGTGATGTAGTCGGATTTGACCTGGGGATGCTTGATTTAGCTGCTTCCACTAATGACTTTGTAACAATATCAACGGCATCATCAACATTGTCAGGGAGACTGGGGATATTAACAGATTCTTTATATTTATTCCAGTCCGCTTTCTTTGTTAACCATCTTTCTTTCATTACAAACACTTTTGCATGTGTATCAGTTTTTATGATTATTGGGAAATGATCACTAGAATGTAAGTCGTCGTCTACATCCCAGAATAATCTAGGTGCAAGCTGTGGAGAGCATAAGGATAAGTCAATAGCAGATGTGGCGCCATTTCTGGCACTAAAGTGAGTGGGTTTTCCACTGTTCAAAATTATTAAATTATTATGATCTATCACAGATTCTATGCGGCGACCTTTGGTATCCACAATTGTGGATCCCCAGGATGGCGAATGAGCGTTAAAATCCCCTACAATAAAAAGAGGTGGAGTAAGTTGGTTGATCACATCCTGGATCTGTTGTGAATGCCAGTTCCCATCCGGTAAGTAGAAATTACATATAGTAGTTTTAATTGGGTGATCAATCTGAACCGCTTTGACTTGTAAATTTGTAACTAATCTAACGTCTTTTGCAGGTATATTATTACGGATAAAAATAGCGACTCCTCCTTTGGCTCTGATGGAAGGTTGCCCATCTTTACGGAAACACCGAAACCCTCTAAGGCGAAAAGGTTCCTCTGGTTTAAGATGGGTTTCTTGAAGAAGAATAATTGATGGCGAAAACTGTTTTTTCAATAGATCGATCTCACCAATATGATTTTTGATACCATTGCAATTCCATTGGATAAAAATATTGTTTGTTTTGTCCATTGGTTATGATTATTATTATTATTATTATTACTTTTCTTTCAGCTATTTTTGACTGTAATCTTGGTGAAGTCGAGATGAAATTTATTAAAATCGAAATTTATTGTAGATATAAAAATATTGATATAAAATGTAAATATTAAAACGTGTAAATAACATAAATAAAATATAGATCTGAATAAAAATTTAAAATATCACAGATTATTATTTTTCTGGCGGTAACACCATCTCCTCTAAAGCATTCGAAGACGGCAGAATAAAGTCTGGGGTTGACGAGGTATTAGTCAAAGATTCTTTTGTTTTCTCACAAGTTGTGGCATCCATTTTATCGAGGCTCTTTTTTCTTGGTTTGCCCTTTGGCCACCCTCTTCTTCCTTTCTGTTTTTTTCGATAACTTACTCCGCTAGACACTGATTCGT
This sequence comes from Lochmaea crataegi, assembly GCA_947563755.1. Lineage (NCBI taxonomy): Eukaryota > Metazoa > Arthropoda > Insecta > Coleoptera > Chrysomelidae > Lochmaea > Lochmaea crataegi. The sequence continues at coordinate 34,301,858 of OX387434.1, read as the reverse complement.
TATCTGACGAGCCTGGGTGATCCCGCTTATATACAGATGGAAGAGACTGACAATCGGAGGCTTGCGAGGTGATACTTGAGGCTAAAGGAAACGTGATACATCTTTGTATAGAGCTTAGTAACAATGGTGTTAGTTCTTTGACAAGCTCTTGGATATTAACTTGTGGAGGAGCAGACAAAGGGGTAGTAGTAGCTGCACGAGCATAAGATATATTAGGTTTAGGAGTAATAACAGCTACTTTTTTCTTAGCTTCAAAATAGGAAATATTTTCCTTCACTTTCACTTCCTGTATTGCTACTTCCTGCTTATATACTGGACATTCTCTGGCTCTCGATGAGTGTGGCCCATTACAGTTGACACATGTAAATGGCGGTTCACATGGTTTATCGGTGTGAAGTGGTTTACCGCATTCACATAACGGTTCTTTATTGCATCTTGCCGCAGGATGTCCAAAAAGTTGACAGCGGAAACATCTTAGTGGCGATGGAATGTATGGTCGGACCTTAAGTATATAAAAGGCGATTTTAATTTCACGTGGCATTTTTGGGGTGTCAAAGGTTAGAATATGAATAGGAGTGTCCGATAGGGTACCTCCTTTCTTTGATTTTATTCTTCTTACTCCTATTATCCCTTGGTCTTTTAGTTCATCTAATATTTCTTGTTCTGTACAGTTTAAGAGATCTCTACAATTTACTACACCTTGAGATTGATTTAGTTTGATATGTGGAACTATTTCAACTTCGTAATTCAGTACATGAGTTAATTTTTTAATTTGACTTGATTGTGCTGCAGAAACTGTTTCGAGTAGTAAGCCGTCCTTTATTTTTCGCATATTTTTTACCTGTCCCACTTTTCCGTAAATATATTTATGTAATAAGAAGGGATTCGTTGTAGCGAAATCTCCTTCTTTTCTTTTCACGATCAAAAACCGAGGTTGATTTCTCGTCTCCTGATTCGTGTTCTTTGTTTGTTGGTGCTTTTCTGTAGTCGCAGATCCAGCACCACCCTCTGCGACCATTGGTGATTTAATTTTTTCAGAACTCATTCAGTTCCCACGAGTAGGGAAGAATTTCAAGGTCCACTGTGGCAGTGCTCCCTTACCACAGTAAGGCTGCATACAAATGAGGATCGCCTGGCACTCATAGGGCATCGTTAATAACTGCATTTTGGATGAGCCATTCATCTTGTTGGCACGATAGCTTCCACCTTAAGATTCCAGATTTTTTATTGAGGTTTACTCCTCTGAAATTCCGGAGTGATTTGTGAAGGAAAATGGATTGGGAGAGGATGGGTCAGCGGGCAGCTGGACTGGAGTCTCGTGGGTTCGTCAGACCCTTAGTATGCCAGCATCACGATGGGCATGGCCCACCGTGACACCAGCATACCCCCCTTCGGGGATTATTATTATTATTATTATTATTATTATTATTATTATTATTATTATTATTTCCAATTCAAGTGTACTCTTGCTCAGCTTTTGCTGGTAATGTTCACCTATCCCGAGCGTTTGTAAACGCAAATGGGATTAGGCACAGCAGTTACATATTTAGAAATTTACGGACAGTGTGACAAGTATTCAAAATTGCAGCCTTCTGCAGATCGATGTATGTGTTTTTGTGAAGACCTAGTTTGGTGAGGCTGTCTTGTAGAGTTTTGGGGATTAGTCCCGTAGATGAAACGATGACCGGCACCACCTCTACCCTCTCTGCATGCCACATCTGTCCTACCTCAATTGCAAGATCGGTGTATTTTGCAATTTTCTCGTTGTATTTGTCTAACATATTGTTGTTATTGGGTACAGCAACATCCACTAGAAGAACCGAGTTAGCTTTTTTATCCACAACTACAATATCAGGCCGGTTATTCGTCACCCGTCTATCGGTGATAATTGACCTATCGTAGTATAGTCTAAAATCAGCATTCTCTAGAACTGCATGAGGATGGTACTTGTAATAAGGCGTGTAAGTGTTAACTAATCCAAATTTGTTGGCCAACTTCTGATGAATGATGTTGCACAGTTGGTTGTGCCTGCGTAGGTAATCAATGTTAGCTATGGCTGAACATCCCGACGTAATGTGTTGTATCGTCTCTGTTGTTTGTTGACACCTTCTGCACTTGTCCGACACGATGTTTGGATCTCCTATAACAAATTTCTTGTAATTATTGGTATTAATTACTTGGTCCTGGATCGCCATCATAAATCCTTCTGTTTCCGGAAACAATGTTCCATCAGAGAGCCACTTATTTGATGCTTCCTTGTCGATATATGGTCGATTGAGGTCGTGATGATGTCGACCATGAAGCGCTTTCTGGGCCCACTCCGCCTGTTTGTCAGAGTCTGTAACGATTTCAAGTTTATTATCAGGGTTTACAAGATCTAAGGGGGAATAGTTTTTATCTGCTTTCGCGACCAGCTCATGCAATTTAGATGTTTGAGCCTTGCCAATGAAGAACTGTTGGAGTTTAGATATTTGTTTGTAATGTAAATTAACTATGTCCGTTAGAGCTCTTCCTCCCTCTTTTCTTGGTAGTGTGGTCCTAATAACTGATGATGTCGGGTGGTGACATTTGTGTTTGGTCATCATGGTTCGCGTTGTTCTTTGAATATCTTCCAGTTCTGTTTTTGTCCACTTCAGAATTCCAAATGAGTATGTCAGGACCGGTATGGCGTAGGTGTTAATTGCTTTGGCAAGATTTCCTGCGTTCAACTGGGATTTCAATAAAGCAGTTATCCTTTGAGTGAACTGTCCTCGAATTTTGGTTTTTGCTTGCTTCTGGTCTAGTAGCTTAGCTTGCTGAAATCCTAGATATTTGTAGGTTTCACCATTTTGCATGGCATTCATAATGTTCCCATTAGGTAGTAACACATCTCCGTTAACGATTTTACCCTTCTCGATATTCAAGGTTTTGCACTTGTCTAATCCAAATCCCATTTGTATATCACTGGAAAAATTTTCAGTGATATTAAGTAAATGTTGAATTTGACGCTGGTTTGATGCGTATATTTTGATGTCATCCATATATAAAAGGTGGGAAACAGTGCAGCTAGTGTTCCTGTTGGCTTTGATTTTAAAGCCGTAATCCGTATCGTTAAGTAGCTTGGAAAGTGGATTCATTGCCAAACAAAACCAAAGTGGACTCAGGGAGTCGCCCTGGAAGATCCCCCTACGGATAGAAATTTCATCAGTTTCGAGGTATTGACCATTTATTTGTAAATGAAGGTTCGTTCGCCAGTGCTTCATCGATGATTCAAGAAAAGTAACAAGAATGGGGTGTACTTTGTAAATTTGCAAAACTTTAACAAGCCAGGAATGTGGAACGCTATCAAATGCTTTCCTATAATCTACGAAAGCCGTGTATATGTTGCGCTGTTCCTTCTGCGCCTGTTTTAGTATTACCGAATCGATGATGAGTTGTTCTTTGCAGCCTTGGTGATCTCGTCTGCACCCTTTCTGTTCTTCCGACAAGATGTTGTTGTGATCCGCATGTCTGTAAATACGGTTAGTAATGCAAGACGTTAATATTTTATATATAGTTGGAAGGCATGTTATAGGTCTATACTGCGTAGGATCGTGAGTTTGATGCGTTTTGGGAAGCAAGTGGGTCGAACCCAGTGTCAGAAATGGTGGTGTATCTTCTGGATGTTGCAGAATATGTGTAAATGATCTTGCTATTGCTTCATGCAGACTGTCAAACTTCTTATACCAGAAGTTTTGGACATTGTCAACTCCTGGTGTCTTCCAACTACTGGTGCTCTTTATAGCTTATTATTATTATTATTATTATTTCCAATTCAAGTATACTCTTGCTCAGCTCTTGCTGGTAATGTTCACCTATCCCGAGCGTTTGTAAACGCAAATGGGATTAGGCACAGCAGTTACATATTTAGAAATTTACGGACAGTGTGACAAGTATTCAAAATTGCAGCCTTCTATTATTCTATTATTATTATTATTATTATTATTATTATTATTATTATTATTATTATTATTATTATTATTATTATTATTATTATTATTATTATTATTATTATTATTATTATTATTATTATTATTATTATTATTATTATTATTATTATTATTATTATTATTATTATTTCCAACTCAAGTGTACTCTTGCTCAGCTCTTGCTGGTAATGTTCACCTATCCCGAGCGTGTGTAAACGCAAATGGGATTAGGCAGAGTAGTTACATATTTAGAAATTTACGGACAGTGTGACAAGTATTCAAAATTGCAGCCTTCTGCAGATCGATGTATGTGTTTTTGTGAAGACCTAGTTTGGTGAGGCTGACTTGTAGAGTTTTGGGAATTAGTCCCGTAGATGAAACGATGACCGGCACCACCTCTACTTTCTCTGCATGCCACATCTGTCCTACCTCAATTGCAAGGTCGGTGTATTTTGCAATTTTTTCGTTGTATTTGTCTAAAATATTGTTGTTATTGGGTACAGCAACATCCACCAGGAGAACCGAGTTAGCTTTTTTATCCACAACCACAATATCAGGCCGGTTATTCGTCACCCGTCTATCGGTGATAATTGACCTATCGTAGTATAGTCTAAAATCAGCATTCTCTAGAACTGCATGAGGATGGTACTTGTAATAAGGCGTGTAGGTGTTAACTAATCCAAATTTGTTGGCCAACTTCTGATGGATGATGTTGCAAAGTTGATTGTGTCTGCGTAGGTAATCAATGTTAGCTATGGCTGAACATCCCGACGTAATGTGTTGTATCGTCTCTGTTGTTTGTTGACACCTTCTGCACTTGTCCGACACGATGTTTGGATCTCTTATAATAAATTTCTTGTAATTATTGGTATTAATTACTTGGTCTTGGATCGCCATCATAAATCCTTCTGTTTCCGGAAACAATGTTCCATCAGAGAGCCACTTATTTGATGCTTCCTTGTCGATATATGGTTGATTGAGGTCGTGATGATGTCGACCATGGAGCGCTTTCTGGGCCCTCTCTGCCTGTTTGTCAGAGTCTGTAACGATTTCAATTTTATTATCAGGGTTTACAAGATCTAAGGGGGAATAGTTTTTATCTGCTTTCGCGACCAGCTCATGCAATTTAGATGTTTGAGCCTTGCCAATGAAGAATTTTTGGAGTTGGGATATTTGTTTGTAATGTAAATTAACTATGTCCGTTAAAGCTCTCCCTCCCTCTTTTCTAGGTAGTGTGGTCCTAATAACTGATGATGTCGGGTGGTGACATTTGTGTTTGGTCATCATGGTTCGCGTTGTTCTTTGAATATCTTCCAGTTCTGTTTTTGTCCACTTCAGAATTCCAAATGAGTATGTCAGGACCGGTATGGCGTAGGTGTTAATTGCTTTGGCGAGATTTCCTGCGTTCAACTGGGATTTCAATAAAGCAGTTATCCTTTGAGTGAACTGTCCTCGAATTTTGGTTTTTGCTTGGTTCTGGTCAAGTAGCTTAGCTTGCTGAAATCCTAGATATTTGTAGGTTTCACCATTTTGCATGGCATTTATAATGTTCCCATTAGGTAGTAATACATCTCCGTTAACGATTTTACCCTTCTCGATATTTAAGGTTTTGCACTTGTCTAATCCAAATCCCATTTGTATATCGCTGGAAAATTTTTCAGTAATATTAAGTAAATGTTGAATTTGACGCTGGTTTGATGCGTATATTTTGATGTCATCCATGTATAAGAGGTGGGAAACAGTGCAGCTAGTGTTTCTGTTGGCCTTGATTTTAAAGCCGTAATCCGTATCGCTAAGTAGATTGGAGAGTGGATTCATTGCCAAACAAAACCAAAGTGGACTCAGGGAGTCGCCTTGGAAGATCCCCCTACGGATAGAAATTTCATCAGTTTCGAGGTATTGACCATTTATTTGTAAATGAAGGTTCGTTCGCCAGTGCTTCATCGATGATTCAAGAAAAGTAACAAGAGTGGGGTGTACTTTGTAAATTTGCAAAACTTTAACAAGCCAGGAATGTGGAACGCTATCAAATGCTTTCCTATAATCAACGAAAGCCGTGTAGATGTTGCGCTGTTCCTTCTGCGCCTGTTTTAGTATTACCGAATCGATGATGAGTTGCTCTTTGCAGCCTTGGTGATCTCGTCTGCACCCTTTTTGTTCTTCCGACAAGATGTTGTTTTGATCGGCATGTCTGTAAATACGGTTAGTAATGCAAGACGTTAATATTTTATATATAGTTGGGAGGCATGTTATAGGTCTATACTGCGTAGGATCGTGAGTTTGATGCGTTTTGGGAAGCAAGTGGGTCGAACCCAGTGTCAGAAATGGTGGTGTATCTTCTGGATGCTGCAGAATATGTGTAAATGATCTTGCCATTGCTTCATGCAGACTGTCAAACTTCTTATACCAGAAGTTTTGGACATGGTCAACTCCTGGTGTCTTCCAATTACTGGTGCTCTTTATAGCTTCGGTTACCTCGCTTGTTGTCAAGTTAACGAAAGGCATTGGTTCAATGTTAATTTTTTCCTCCTCAGTTCTTATCCAGTGAGCGTTGGATTCATGTTCGATAGGGTTCGACCATAAAGAAGACCAGTACTCCGTTAGCTCATCTTTATCTGGGAGACTTTGGTTGTGATTGTTTACAGTACCGCTTAGTTGCCTGTAAAATAACTTCTGATTGTTATTGAATAAGTAGTTCTGTTGTTTCCTTTTCGTGCACTTGACATATCGTGACAAACGTTTTGATTTTGCCTTTAACTTTTGCCTGAGTGAATCGATATATTCACATACATGTTGTTTATGTTGTGGGTGACCTGTATAAGTGTTGATTCTTCGATAGATCTTCCTCACTCTGTTTGTTAAGCGCCTAGACGGTTTCAAGTTGTTTTTAAATTCTGTAAGCTGCCCCAATTCCCTTCTGATGTCATCAATGGACTTTTCCAGCCGGCGTTGCCACCAAGGCTTGAGCTGTTTGTAGTATTTACCCCGATTGTTCTTAGGGGATTGGATCTGTTGATTGTGACTTCTAATCACTGCTACCGCTCCACAATAGATGAGAGTATGAAGTTGTTCCAGCGCTTCGCAGTCTTTGGCATAGTTCTGCAGTAGTAAGTTCACAGCTGCTAGTATGCTGTTAGTGCTCTTATTGGTTCGCAGCTTTGGTAATTTTGGCCGGTGTATTGGGTTGGTGCCATTAAATTCCGCTAGTGCTTTACAAAGTTCGGTATTATAGTCATTATCGGTGGTTTTGTCGCAATCATTGTTTATTTCCTCAACGCCATTGTGGTCTCCTTGTGCATTCTTCGATTTATGTGTATCCTGATCGGTAATTAAGTCATTCTCTCCATCTTGAAGGTCAAGAAGGACTTCACCTCGAATTTGTTGCAACGTCGGACCGGGTAGTAGATTGTTTTTCACAATACTTCGACGTTGGTCAGCAATACGCTGTTCCGTGAGATGGTGAAATTCTGGAAAATGTTCAACGAATGCACGGTGGAGGGCGTATCTGTATGTCGTCATATCAGTTTCCATATTCGTGATTTTAAAGTAGGAGCGCATAATGAATGAGTTTAGCTCGATAGTCCACTTCATGCGCTTCCTGGACTTTCCGGCTTTTGTGGTCGTAGATGTGCCGACTTGCGTCACTCCAGAAACATCAGAAGCCGGTGGCGGAGGATCGATGCTGTTTTCCCCCTGAGTGTGGTTCGCAGTAGCCCTACTCGGTGTCACGCTGCGCCTACCGCTAACCGAGGAAGAAGGTAAATCATTTTTCGAACAAGCCCTTCTAGCACCAACTTGAACGCGACAAGAGTTTAAGGTGTTGCAATGTCGATTCACCTGACGATTCCTGAGATTTAGGGTCCCGGAATTTACACTCGAATTATTGCTCCCCCCAGAATCCGTGGAGCAGACAGCCGATGTACTAGGTACACAAGCAGTGTGGGATTCTGAGCATTTAGCTCTACCCACCTGGGGTAATCTTGTTTTACAATTCGACATCGTGATTGTCGCATTTTAGACCTACTGCCAGGTGCTGATTCAGCCGCTCCTTACATGGAGAACAGACGCTGTCGGAGTACCGCTCCTTACATGGAGACCGTCGTGTCCTGAAACTAACTGGTTTTGGTTCGCTCCGAGGTATTTAATTTCCTCGATACCTTCTATATCTAAAAGGCATTCCCCTATCCACCACCTGGGGAAGCGCCCGATAGGGGACCAGCACCCCCACGGGTTATTATTATTATTATTATTATTATTATTATTATTATTATTATTATTATTATTATTTCCAACTCAAGTGTACTCTTGCTCAGCTCTTGCTGGTAATGTTCACCTATCCCGAGCGTGTGTAAACGCAAATGGGATTAGGCACAGCAGTTACATATTTAGAAATTTACGGACAGTGTGACAAGTATTCAAAATTGCAGCCTTCTGCAGATCGATGTATGTGTTTTTGTGAAGACCTAGTTTGGTGAGGCTGTCTTGTAGAGTTTTGGGGATTAGTCCCGTAGATGAAACGATGACTGGCACCACCTCTACTTTCTCTGCCTGCCACATCTGTCCCACCTCAATTGCAAGATCGGTGTATTTTGCAATTTTCTCGTTGTATTTGTCTAACATATTGTTGTTATTGGGTACAGCAACATCCACTAGAAGAACCGAGTTAGCTTTTTTATCCACAACTACAATATCAGGCCGGTTATTCGTCACCCGTCTATCGGTGATAATTGACCTATCGTAGTATAGTCTAAAATCAGCATTCTCTAGAACTGCATGTGGATGGTACTTGTAATAAGGCGTGTAGGTGTTAACTAATCCAAATTTGTTGGCCAACTTCTGATGAATTATGTTGCACAGTTGGTTGTGCCTGCGTAGGTAAACAATGTTAGCTATGGCTGAACATCCCGACGTAATGTGTTGTATCGTCTCTGTTGTTTGTTGACACCTTCTGCACTTGTCCGACACGATGTTTGGATCTCTTATAACAAATTTCTTGTAATTATTGGTATTAATTACTTGGTCTTGGATCGCCATCATAAATCCTTCTGTTTCTGGAAACAATGTTCCATCAGAGAGCCACTTATTTGATGCTTCCTTGTCGATATATGGTTGATTGAGGTCGTGATGATGTCGACCATGGAGCGCTTTCTGGGCCCACTCTGCCTGTTTGTCAGAGTCTGTAACGATTTCAAGTTTATTATCAGGGCTTACAAGATCTAAGGGGGAATAGTTTTTATCTGCTTTCGCGACCAACTCATGCAATTTAGATGTTTGAGCCTTGCCAATGAAGAATTTTTGGAGTTGGGATATTTGCTTGTAATGTAAATTTACTATGTCCGTTAGAGCTCTCCCTCCCTCTTTTCTTGGTAGTGTGGTCCTAATAACTGATGATGTCGGGTGGTGACATTTGTGTTTGGTCATCATGGTTCGCGTTGTTCTTTGAATATCTTCCAGTTCTGTTTTTGTCCACTTCAGAATTCCAAATGAGTATGTCAGGATCGGTATGGCGTAGGTGTTAATTGCTTTGGCAAGATTTCCTGCGTTCAACTGGGATTTCAATAAAGCAGATATCCTTTGAGTGAACTGTCCTCGAATTTTGGTTTTTGCTTGCTTCTGGTCAAGTAGCTTAGCTTGCTGGAATCCTAGATATTTGTAGGTTTCACCATTTTGCATGGCATTTATAATGTTCCCATTAGGTAGTAATACATCTCCGTTAACGATTTTACCCTTCTCGATATTTAAGGTTTTGCACTTGTCTAATCCAAATCCCATTTGTATATCGCTGGAAAATTTTTCAGTAATATTAAGTAAATGTTGAATTTGACGCTGGTTTGATGCGTATATTTTGATGTCATCCATGTATAAGAGGTGGGAAACAGTGCAGCTAGTGTTTCTGTTGGCCTTGATTCTAAAGCCGTAATCCGTATCGTTAAGTAGATTGGAGAGTGGATTCATTGCCAAACAAAACCAAAGTGGACTCAGGGAGTCGCCTTGGAAGATCCCCCTACGGATAGAAATTTCACCAGTTTCGAGGTATTGACCATTTATTTGTAAATGAAGGTTCGTTCGCCAGTGCTTCATCGATGATTCAAGAAAAGTAACAAGAGTGGGGTGTACTTTGTAAATTTGCAAAACTTTAACAAGCCAGGAATGTGGAACGCTATCAAATGCTTTCCTATAATCAACGAAAGCCGTGTAGATGTTGCGCTGTTCCTTCTGCGCCTGTTTTAGTATTACCGAATCGATGATGAGTTGCTCTTTGCAGCCTTGGTGATCTCGTCTGCACCCTTTTTGTTCTTCCGACAAGATGTTGTTTTGATCGGCATGTCTGTAAATACGGTTAGTAATGCAAGACGTTAATATTTTATATATAGTTGGAAGGCATGTTATAGGTCTATACTGCGTAGGATCGTGAGTTTGATGCGTTTTGGGAAGCAAGTGGGTCGAACCCAGTGTCAGAAACGGTGGTGTATCTTCTGGATGCTGCAGAATATGTGTAAATGATCTTGCCATTGCTTCATGCAGACTGTCAAACTTCTTATACCAGAAGTTTTGGACATGGTCAACTCCTGGTGTCTTCCAATTACTGGTGCTCTTTATAGCTTCGGTTACCTCGCTTGTTGTCAAGTTAACGAAAGGCATTGGTTCAATGTTAATTTTTTCCTCCTCAGTTCTTATCCAGTGAGCGTTGGATTTATGTTCGATAGGGTTCGACCATAAAGAAGACCAGTACTCCGTTAGCTCATCTTTATCTGGGAGACTTTGGTTGTGATTGTTTACAGTACCGCTTAGTTGCCTGTAAAATAACTTCTGATTGTTATTGAATAAGTAGTTCTGTTGTTTCCTTTTCGTGCACTTGACATATCGTGACAAACGTTTTGATTTTGCCTTTAACTTTTGCCTGAGTGAATCGATATATTCACATACATGTTGTTTATGTTGTGGGTGACCTGTATAAGTGTTGATTCTTCGATAGATCTTCCTCACTCTGTTTGTTAAGCGCCTAGACGGTTTCAAGTTGTTTTTAAATTCTGTAAGCTGCCCCAATTCCCTTCTGATGTCATCAATGGACTTTTCCTTATTATTATTATTATTATTATTTCCAATTCAAGTGTACTCTTGCTCAGCTTTTGCTGGTAATGTTCACCTATCCCGAGCGTTTGTAAACGCAAATGGGATTAGGCACAGCAGTTACATATTTAGAAATTTACGGACAGTGTGACAAGTATTCAAAATTGCAGCCTTCTGCAGATCGATGTATGTGTTTTTGTGAAGACCTAGTTTGGTGAGGCTGTCTTGTAGAGTTTTGGGGATTAGTCCCGTAGATGAAACGATGACCGGCACCACCTCTACCCTCTCTGCATGCCTCATCTGTCCTACCTCAATTGCAAGATCGGTGTATTTTGCAATTTTCTCGTTGTATTTGTCTAACATATTGTTGTTATTGGGTACAGCAACATCCACTAGAAGAACCGAGTTAGCTTTTTTATCCACAACTACAATATCAGGCCGGTTATTCGTCACCCGTCTATCGGTGATAATTGACCTATCGTAGTATAGTCTAAAATCAGCATTCTCTAGAACTGCATGAGGATGGTACTTGTAATAAGGCGTGTAAGTGTTAACTAATCCAAATTTGTTGGCCAACTTCTGATGAATGATGTTGCACAGTTGGTTGTGCCTGCGTAGGTAATCAATGTTAGCTATGGCTGAACATCCCGACGTAATGTGTTGTATCGTCTCTGTTGTTTGTTGACACCTTCTGCACTTGTCCGACACGATGTTTGGATCTCTGATAACAAATTTCTTGTAATTGTTGGTATTAATAACTTGGTCTTGGATCGCCAACATAAATCCTTCTGTTTCTGGAAACAATGTTCCATCAGAGAGCCACTTATTTGATGCTTCCTTGTCGATATATGGTTGATTGAGGTCGTGATGATGTCGACAATGAAGCACTTTCTGGGCCCACTCCGCCTGTTTGTCAGAGTCTGTAACGATTTCAAGTTTATTATCAGGGTTTACAAGATCTAAGGGGGAATAGTTTTTATCTGCTTTCGCGACCAGCTCATGCAATTTAGATGTTTGAGCCTTGCCAATGAAGAACTGTTGGAGTTTAGATATTTGTTTGTAATGTAAATTAACTATGTCCGTTAGAGCTCTCCCTCCCTCTTTTCTTGGTAGTGTGGTCCTAATAACTGATGATGTCGGGTGGTGACATTTGTGTTTGGTCATCATGGTTCGCGTTGTTCTTTGAATATCTTCCAGATCTGTTTTTGTCCACTTCAGAATTCCAAATGAGTATGTCAGGACCGGTATGGCGTAGGTGTTAATTGCTTTGGCAAGATTTCCTGCGTTCAACTGGGATTTCAATAAAGCAGTTATCCTTTGAGTGAACTGTCCTCGAATTTTGGTTTTTGCTTGCTTCTGGTCTAGTAGCTTAGCTTGCTGAAATCCTAGATATTTGTAGGTTTCACCATTTTGCATGGCATTTATAATGTTCCCATTAGGTAGTAACACATCTCCGTTAACGATTTTACCCTTCTCGATATTCAAGGTTTTGCACTTGTCTAATCCAAATCCCATTTGTATATCACTGGAAAAATTTTCAGTGATATTGAGTAAATGTTGAATTTGACGCTGGTTTGATGCGTATATTTTGATGTCATCCATATATAAAAGGTGGGAAACAGTGCAGCTAGTGTTCCTGTTGGCTTTGATTTTAAAGCCGTAATCCGTATCGTTAAGTAGCTTGGAAAGTGGATTCATTGCCAAACAAAACCAAAGTGGACTCAGGGAGTCGCCCTGGAAGATCCCCCTACGGATAGAAATTTCATCAGTTTCGAGGTATTGACCATTTATTTGTAAATGAAGGTTCGTTCGCCAGTGCTTCATCGATGATTCAAGAAAAGTAACAAGAGTGGGGTGTACTTTGTAAATTTGCAACACTTTAACAAGCCAGGAATGTGGAACGCTATCAAATGCTTTCCTATAATCTACGAAAGCCGTGTAGATGTTGCGCTGTTCCTTCTGCGCCTGTTTCAGTATTACCGAATCGATGATGAGTTGTTCTTTGCAGCCTTGGTGATCTCGTCTGCACCCTTTCTGTTCTTCCGACAAGATGTTGTTATGATCCGCATGTCTGTAAATACGGTTAGTAATGCAAGACGTTAATATTTTATATATAGTTGGAAGGCATGTTATAGGTCTATACTGCGTAGGATCGTGAGTTTGATGCGTTTTGGGAAGCAAGTGGGTCGAACCCAGTGTCAGAAATGGTGGTGTATCTTCTGGATGATGCAGAATATGTGTAAATGATCTTGCCATTGCTTCATGCAGACTGTCAAACTTCTTATACCAGAAGTTTTGGACATTGTCAACTCCTGGTGTCTTCCAACTACTGGTGCTCTTTATAGCTTCGGTTACCTCGCTTGTTGTCAAGTTAACGAAAATCATTGGTTCAATGTTAATTTTTTCCTCCTCAGTTCTAATCCAGTGAGCGTTGGATTTATGTTCGATAGGGTTCGACCATAAAGAAGACCAGTACTCCGTTAGCTCATCTTTATCTGGGAGACTTTGGTTGTGATTGTTTACAGTACCGCTTAGTTGCCTGTAAAATAACTTCTGATTGTTATTGAATAAGTAGTTCTGTTGTTTCCTTTTCGTGCACTTGACATATCGTGACAAACGTTTTGATTTTGCCTTTAACTTTTGCCTGAGTGAATCGCTATATTCACATACATGTTGTTTTATTATTATTATTATTATTATTATTATTATTATTATTATTATTATTATTATTATTATTATTATTATTATTATTATTATTATTATTATTATTATTATTATTATTATTATTATTATTATTATTATTATTATTATTATTATTATTATTATTATTATTTTTTTTTTCAATTATAGAGCGTCGGCTGCAAAGGCCATTGGCTCTGTACGTCGAGAATCAGGGGGGAAAACTCATGTTCACTCATTAGAGTAGTGTTGGACTTCATTTACATGACCTACCAACCAAAAACCCCCTGTGTAGATTTGTTGATGTTCATTGTTAGACGGTTCTATTAAAACATAAATCGATAAGCTAGGGTTGAGATCAAATTTTAAAATACATATTTATCAATTTTAAATATTCGATAACTTTCTGAAAGTTCGTTGTTAAGGACAGATATGTTGGGTCGTTATTTTTTATACCTACTTGATGTCTAAAGTCTTTAAATTTCTCGCAATAAAAAAGAATATGTTCGACTGTAAGTTGAGAACTACACTCTTCACATTCAGGGGGTATTCTTCCAAGAAGTAAGTATGAAGATGTTAAATTTGTATGACCCATTCTTATTCTAGATATGATGACCTGATTTTTTCTGTTTGCTAGGTTGTATATACTTGGGCATAAGGATACAATTGATTTTACTGTTTGGTGGAAAGTGTTATTTAGATGCCACTCATTTTGCCAAGTATTCACAATTCTGTTGCTGAGGTTATTTTTCAAATCATGATGGGAATATCTGCTGACGTTTATAATGTCTAATAAAGTTGCTTCTTTCGCTGCTTTATCAGCCTTTTCATTTCCCGGTATGCCTTTGTGACTTGGTACCCAGATAAAAATAACATCTGTTCCATGCACTGTCAATTCATGAAGAATAGTAAGAATACTTTTGTTGAGGAGATCTTCGTTATTTGTATTTTTCAGGGATGTTAAGCAGCTGAGAGAGTCAGAACAGATTGCAGCATTTTTTATATGATTATTTTTTATATACAATAATGCTTCCAGAACTGCATGCTGTTCTGCATAGTAGACACTTGACCAGGGAAAGTGTTTCCATTTTAGTGTTACGTCTTTAGTGGAAATCGCACTCCCTACACCTTGGTCTGTTTTAGAGCCATCGGTGTATATTTGAACTGGGTTTTTGTGAGAACTTAAAATCATCTTCAATTCATTCATAAACATATCGATTGGAGTATTGTTTTTTTCGTATTTTTGGCAGTCAATATGAATGTTGGGTGGTTCAATTAACCACGGGGGAATATCCATTTCTATAGCAGGAAATACAGGTGGTATATCGTATCCCAAGTTTGTCATTAATTGGAAAGCTCGGACCGCAAAGGGAAAACCACTAGTGCGTCGGATATGTGAAAAAGCGTCCTGAGATTCGTTGAATATAATAGAATGTACTGGGTGGGAGGGTGAAGTAAGTATTTTACAAAAATAACTAGCTATCATATATTCTCTTCTATAACGGAGAGGCGGGATGCCCGCTTCACTACACAACGATGGATATGAGGTGGTTCTAAAAGCTCCTAGTGCTAACCGAAGTCCGTTAGCTTGAACATATTCGAGATATTTGAGATTAGAGTCGCTAGCTGCGCCATAAATTACACTTCCATAGTCCATCTTCGACAGTACCAGAGCCTTGTAAAGATTAATAAGTATATTCATATCTGCACCCCAGTTAATATTTGACATGACCCTCAATATATTCAGACGTTTTTTACACCTCACCGCCAGATCTGTAATATGTTCTTTCCATACTAGTTTCTTATCAAAAATCAAACCCAAAAATCTTGTAGATTCCTTAATTTCTATTTTTTTTCCATACAAACGAAAATTTGGTTCAGGGTGGGGTTTTCTAAGTCTGCAGAAGTGTATACAGTGGGTTTTACTGGAACAGATTTTAAAACCATTATTTTCAGCATAGGAACATATTTTGTTTATGGTTTCTTGTAGTGTTTCAACTATCTCGTCCATATTTTGTGCTGAGTAATATATAGCCAGGTCATCTACATACAAACTTCTTTTCACTTCATTAGGAATTACTTCAGCTAACCCATTTACTGCCACCAAAAAAAGGACAACACTTAAATTCGATCCCTGAGGTATGCCATTTTCTAATACGTGAGTATCAGATACGCTTTGTCCAACTCGTACCCTAAATGTTCTATCACTCAAGAACTGGCTTATGAATATTGGAAGTGGACCTCGTAGGCCCCAGTTATATAATTTTTTTAATATTCCATGTCTCCATGTTGTGTCAAAAGCTTTTTCCAGATCAAAAAAGATCGCCACTGTATGTGATCTGGTGGCGAAACTGCGCTTAATAAAGTTGTCTAATGATACGAGCTGATCGATAGTCGATCTCCCTCTTCGAAACCCCATTTGGAAGTTAGAAAGAAGTTGTTTATTTTCTAGCAACCACATTAACCTAATACTGATCATTTTTTCTAGTGTTTTTCCTAGGCAACATATAAGAGAAATTGGTCTGTAACTTGCTGGGTTTTGGGCATCCTTTCCAGGTTTGGGGATAGGAATCACCATAACTTCTCTCCATTTCAGGGGGTAGTTTCCTTGTTTAAAAATATTGTTGAAAATATTAAGTAGGTACATTTTCTTGGGTTCAGTTAATTGTTTGAGGAGTTCCCAAGGAATTTGATCTTTACCTGGAGCTGTATTTTTCGTCGTTGACAACGCATGGTCCAGCTCTTGTAGGGTGAAAGGAAGATTATAGTATAAATCCTCATCTGTGTTAAAAATAAAATCAGTATTCTGTTCCAATTCTTTCATTTCATTAAAGGCATCACTGTGATTTGTAGAGGAACTGATAGATTCAAAGAATATGGCCAGCTGCTCAGCTATGTTTTCGTCGCCAGTGATCTCACGGCCATTCACAATTAATATAGGGGAGGACATGGAGAGACTGCATCCTTTTATTTTTCTCACCTTCTCCCATACCTCTTTTGAAGGGGTATTTATAGTAATGGAACTTACATATTTCCTCCAGGATTCCCTTTTGCTTTTAACCAACAAAAACCGTGCCTTTGCTCTTAACTTTTTAAAAATTATCATTTTCTCGGTCGTAGGAAATCTCTTGAATGTGTTGTAGGCTTTCTTTTTGTTCCTAATGGCTGTTTCCAATTCAGTGTTCCACCAAGGGACTCTTTTTGCTGGGAGTATACCTTTCGATTGGGGTATGGACAACTCAGCTGCTTTAGCTCTACCCACCTGGGGTAATCTTGTTTTACAATTCGACATCGTGATTGTCGCATTTTAGACCTACTGCCAGGTGCTGATTCAGCCGCTCCTTACATGGAGAACAGACGCTGTCGGAGTACCGCTCCTTACATGGAGACCGTCGTGTCCTGAAACTAACTGGTTTTGGTTCGCTCCGAGGTATTTAATTTCCTCGATACCTTCTATATCTAAAAGGCATTCCCCGATCCACCACCTGGGGAAGCGCCCGATAGGGGACCACGGGGATTATTATTATTATTATTATTATTATTATGATGTATACTTGACGTAAAACATATTGTGCGAAGTTAAAGTTGTCGGCTTTTAGTTTGTCTCTAATACGAGGATAAAGTCATAGTCCAGTCAATATTATAATTTAAAATGCTTAGTTGACGATAAATTCATTTAATATTATACTTTCAACTAATAATCGTTAAAATGTATTTGATAATTTTTAATTATTAAATAAATTTATCGACTGTCTAACGATTATTTTTAACCCGCAATAATGGAGCGCCATCCTACTTTTTAAGATACTTAGCGTTAATGTATAGAACAAAATAATTTTTTAATAAATATTTACCTAAACGATGACTCGAGCTTTCTTTTGACGTATTCATGGTTTCTTTCAATCTAACTATTTGTTCTTTCTTCTGCTATTTATAACCCGAATATCAAAAATTGCTTTAAACAATTTATTAACCTATTTATATTTAAAAACATCTTAAACACAATACCAGACAATTAACACTACTTTAATCTAGTTTTATTAAGAAGTATAAATATAAATTTCAAATAATTCATTATTTTTTACATCTTTGACTGAATTATAACTACTTATTTTTGAAAGGGGTTGATTTTTCGAACGATACATGTGTTTAGTCATTAGTTGGTAGTCTGACATCAAGAAAGAGTGTAGTGTTTTTCTGAGGAAATTGTAAGTATACCTGCATATTTATATATATTCATACAAAAAGGGCTCAGTTCACGTCTGGTATCCCGTTTAAACCGAACGCCCTTTCAACAATTACGTAGCATCAAATATAATATAGAATTATGTTTGGTAAGTAGACAAAAATAATATTAATACCTTTCAGAGTTTAGCTCCGCAACATAACTCAAAGGGGATACGCGATTAGATCTCTGCACTAAAAGTTTTACGTCAACTATACCATAAAGTAAAACTCCTAGGTACTAGGCCTCGTTGGTAGATAAATTACTGATAGAACACAATCGAATAATTATTTAACCAATCAGTAAAGTTAATGAAGACGAATACTCACGCATATTTTCTTTATTATAGGTAAGCCCGAATATGCGCACAT
Source organism: Lochmaea crataegi (assembly GCA_947563755.1). Classification (NCBI taxonomy): domain Eukaryota; kingdom Metazoa; phylum Arthropoda; class Insecta; order Coleoptera; family Chrysomelidae; genus Lochmaea; species Lochmaea crataegi. The sequence goes on along the minus strand of OX387434.1, from coordinate 34,283,565 downwards.
GGTAGAGCCTCGACCAATCCACTATGACCTTTTCAATTGAGTGAGAGTTTTGTTCCTAATTAATATTTTGTTTTAAATAATATTATTATATCATTTGGTTCTTATATCTAATTCTCTCTTTCATCAATTTTTCCCCTCTCTTCTAAAATCTACGTTACACCTTAAATATTTTTATTAAGTTCCCACGTGTTAGGAGCGAACACGAATAATAACCCCGTCGCACAAACACGAAAAGCACAATAAGGAAAGTGGGAACGAGCCGATGCCAGCGCGGACGGTTCAACCGGTGGACAGAAGCGGACGGGCCATTTTTTGCTTTGCCTTGAACTTCGTGGTAATAAGCCACTACTACACAATTATGTTATATTGAGGACTGGACCCGAAATATAATTAATATTATATCGTCGGTACAATGCCAAAACTATTAATGTGCAATATCAATGTTTCGAGAAAAACGCGTTTTAAACATTGAGGACATTGCTGAAAAAAAGAATTTCATTTCGTGGTACTTAACCACTATTGAAAGGTTTACTTTTGTAAAACAATAAATAATGTCGGTTGAAAATTTTTTTCAAAAAAAAGCACATTCGTTTTTTCGGTTTTGCAAAATAAGTAAAAAAAATATTCGTGAAATTGAAAAAGTACACATTTTGAATAGAAAATGTTTAATGCATTTTTAATAACCTGAAAATTATCAAAATACAAAAAATAAAATATCATTCTAGCAAACAAAAAACTTTCGAATGAAATAATGATAACGTAAAACTATATGAAAAAGTAAAAATTTCGTTTAAAAAGGAAAGGGGTTTTTAATCTTGGTCGCTTCCAGTCTCTGAGTTTTCTTCCATATCCGGCTCAGGTAATCCCTGATGACACGGCTTATTTTTAAAGATTTATAAAAATTATGATAAGCCTCAGGTATCGTTAAGTGTTTTTACATTTTTTGTCAATCTTTCTTTCGCTTCATTAATAGGCAGTTCAGTTACGTAAGCTTTATTCATTAAAGCTGTTTTGGGACGTCCACGGTTTTTAGTTTTGCGGCAGTCTATCTCAACAAAATCTCCAGAAAAATCAGTTTCTTTTAAATAGCGAAGCCAGCAAATTTAAACTCATCAAACAACAAGTTTTTTACATTAAAAGGCTCCGGTGATACACGAGCATCCCTTATTAATTGTGCCCAACCATCATGGGTAAACACTGGTACATACTTTGCCTTCCTTTCAACTTTGGAGTGAATGAAGTCACACTCCATTTCACTGTGACCATTTTCAAAAAAACGGTGATCAATTATCTTCGACGACTGATGATTGCTAAGGAGTTGCATAAACATGGAAGCAAACGCAGAATTCTTTTGCTGTACACCACATCCATCTGACATTATTCGGACGGATGTGATTTCAGTGTGCGACATGATAAAATCATACACACAAGAGGCTATGTCATTTGCCCCTCGTTTACCCTGCGCTAGCTTTCGCAAATAGAAGATTTGACCTGCGGATCCTTTCGGATAGTTAAGGACAGCTTGAACATCAAAAGTAAATGCTAAAACTTGAGGATCTTCTTTGGCAATGATTTTGTCTTCATCGCGGGCTTCTCTTACAGAAAGATATAGTCTATCAAACTTAACACTACTTTCGTCTTTGTGATGCACGTGCTATAGTGAGAAATGTCTCAGGTTTTGGTTTACTCACTAATTGCCCTGGCAAATCACAAAACAAACACACTAGTTTACTGGGTATTTTTCTCTTTAAATTTACGATTTCTAGTGACATTTTCTAAACAAAACACTTTATTTCAATAGCTAAATAACGTGAACAATCGAAAACAACATTATTCGGCGACGATATGCGGCGACTGGTGTGAAATGAGCGCGCAGGCAACGTCGCGTTACGGTCACAGCGGCATAGTAGCGAAGCGGGGAAACGGAACGGCAACGCACCGCACTCGTTCGTGGCAACATGTTTTTTTATACCGCTATAGGTCCCTAGAACCGAAATCAAAAAACAGTTGGCGGCCGGCAAATTTTGCAAACGAGTATCCGACTCGAGCCTGCACTATAATTGAACGATCAAACGAACTTACCTGAAGTGAAGTTCGATCGTGATTGCATGAGACATCCGATCCGAAGACACAACCTTTGAATACCCTGTAGTTTACCTTTTCTTTAGCTCCGTGCGCAAGATTTTAAAGACAGTCAAAAAGTAAAATACGGTCTTGGTACCCCGATTCCTCTCTTTCTCCGTCCCGTACCTGGTAACGGTCCTCACTTGTTTGAAGAATGATTGTGTTCCTCTTTAACAACATAGTGTGTACAAAGGAGGGTGGGAGGGAGGTTGTGTCTTCGGATCAGATGTCTCATGCAATCACGATCGAACTTCACTTCAGGTAAGTTCGTTTGATCGTTTAATTGCATATCTACATCCGATCCGAAGACACAACCTTTGAATACCCTGTAGATGTTTAAAGAACTCAGTTGCTTAAAGAGGAATTAAATTCAGTAATCATTTTCTACAAAATATGAGTTTAATTCTTGCCAAACAAAACAAAACAAGAAAAATAACAAAACAATCCTACTTTCTATTGTTCAAAATCATGTTTGCAAAATCATTATGATTGCTCAGCGGCCTATTGTAGAATTTTGCAAATGTCGCAGATCTCTCACTCCAACCAGCCGTCTTCTGTATTAGATCTGTTGCTAGTCCTCGTCGACAGGCTGCTGAAGTTGAAGCGTGGCGGGTTGAATGTGCTCTAAAAATGTTAGTATCCACCCCTGAGTCTGATACGATGGACTTGACCTATCGACTAATTGTCTGCTTAGACGCAGGTTTGTATGGTTTCTTCGACGACAAAAAGAGAAGGTCTGCGTTACCTTTTACGGGGTTTGTAAGTGATATGTATTCCTTTAATGTGGAAGCCACGCATATCTTGACATTACTTTTGAAAAAAGGGACTCTCAGACAAGGCTGAGGTCTACCGATATAAGATGTTTTTATGGGGTCTGGAATAAAAAGTTGGTACCCTTGTGGGTCTTCGGCTATATTCGAAAGTTTTATCAGAGATAGGGTTTGAATCCGACTGCCAGATATTAAGGCTAGAAGGATAGCCAATTTCTTTGAAATGAAATACAATGTGTTTCTGTCAGAATTTTCCAAAAACTCTAAGACAGTTTGCGGATCCCAAATAAAATTGTATCTAGGTTTGATAGGCCTCATCCTGGATACACCCCTAAGGAATCTTTTAACCCCTGGATCATCTTGTAAATTGCATGATAAGATTAGGGAAAGGGCCGATCGATGAGAGTTGAAGGATCCATAAAGTAAATTAGGATCTTGCTCAGCTATGTTTTGGAGGAACAAAATAACGTGAGATGGGGTTCCGTGGAAAGGTGATATATTCTTCAATGTGCAAAATGTCCACCATCGTTGGAAGGTACAGTTGTACTGGGAAATGGTCGCTTTCGAAATGGAATGGAGTGTTGTTTCTAGAGCTTCTTCCGGAATTCCTTTGAGCCGGAGAGCTTCCCTGATAGTCTGGCCGCTACCAGGGTAAGCTTCGCTGATAGTGGATGCTGGCTGTAAGGACAGACAAGAGGATTAGGATGAGGGTGAAAATACATGGGCACTCCCAGTATAAGGCTTTTGAATAAAGGATACCAAGTCTGGGATTCCCATTTGGGGACGATCACTGCCCTATCTCTTATTATTTTTTGCAGCATATTCAGCACGAGGGAAAATTGGGGGAATGCGTAAAAGTTCAAATCAGCCCAAGTGATTGTGAACGCATCCACTACTGATGCGTTGGGTCTCTTAGCCATGAACAATATGTTTTACATTTAAAGTTGCCCTTCGATGCAAATAGGTCAATATTTGGAGGGCCACATTTTTCAACAATTTTTTGAAAGGCGGGACCTTCCAGGGACCATTCTGTTTTAGGATTCTCGATTCCTCATCGGCTCTCCAGTTGTTCCTGGAGCTTATATAAGACACAAAAATCCATAAGTTGCGCGATTCCGCCCACTGCCAAATTTGTCTGGCCACCTGGTTCAGTTTCATATATCGAACACTACCCATTCTGTTGACGGATGAAATAGCCGTCGTATTATCACATCTTATTAGAATTTGGTGATCCCGAAGGTGAGATGCAAAACACCTGAGCCCGAAATAAATGGCTCGTAGTTCTAAGACGTTAATATGATCTTGCCGATCTGACTCATTCCACCAGCCGTGGGTTTTCTCGTGTTCGGTACAAGTTCCCCAGCCTGGCATGGATGCATCGGTAAAAATTTCCAAGATATAGTGGTTCCTGACCAAGTCGTTATATGCTGCGTCAATATTATTGCTCCACCACTCTAAGTCCGGGGACAGTTTGCTAGATAAGGACATGTTTGCATTAAAATTCATCTTGTCAAGTTTTAGCTCTCTACATTTTTCGCGTTCCAAAGATTTTGTATACAGCCAGCCATATTTGACAGCTGGACATAAAGAGACCATAAGACCAATGAGCTGAGCGAATTCGTAGATTTTACAATGTTTTCTCTTCCTAAATCTAGTGAGTAATGACTTAAATCTCGTTCGCTTCTCCGTAGGTAGAAGCAGACGCATGTTGTCTGTATCAAGGATAAAACCCAAGAATTTGCATTGTTTAGACGGGGTGATGTTACTTTTTTTGTATTTATCACAAAACCTAAGGATTTTAGAGTAGATAGAGTGAAATTAACGTTCGAAAGACATTGGTCGTACGTGTGGCCTAATATGAGGAAATCATCCAAGTATATGACACATAGAATATTGTTGGAGCGCAAAAATTGAGCTACTGGCTTCATTAGCTTAGTAAAAGCGTATGGGGCTGATGAGAGGCCAAATGGCAAACACGTGAACTGAAAAAGTTTGTTGTCAAAGTAAAATCTCAAGTATTTCCTATGGGAACTGTCTATGGACAGAAGAAAGTAGGCGTCTTTCAAGTCTATTGTGGACATATGATAACCTATTTGGACTAATTTAATTGCTGACCGTATATCCTCCATTTTAAAATGAGGCGTATCGATGTAGGTATTCAAGCGTTTGAGGTTTAGTATAAATCTTTTTCCCCCCTCCGATTTGTTTGTTAAAAATGTGCTCTATATAAATTGTCCCCTACTAGGAGTGCATTGTTCTATTGCCCATTTTCCTAGCAGTTCGAGAATTGACTCTTTCATACGTTGTTGGTTAGCTGTAGACAAGGCAGTAGGGTGAATTGTGTGAGACTGACCGGGTTTAATAAGGAATGGTATATTGTACCCTTTTATCCAGCTTAATAGAACGGGGTTAGAGGTTGAGGAACTCCAGTGGTCGATAAAATACCTTAAGCGACCAGCGTGAATACTTACGGTATTTACTTCTGCCGTTTGAAGTAGTTCGTCTTCTTCTGGTGGAAGTTTCTCGAGGATTGCCCTATGCGAGGTCTCACCTCCCTCGGACGGTAGACCGGGCGAGACCTGTTTAAATTAGGTCTGGAAAATTTATTTTATTGCGTACTTGTACCTAGTCCAACGGGACGTTTGTATACACTCGTTTTGTAAGGTGGTTTCAGGTCACTGGCAGTGTTAGCGACTGATTTTGCTTCTTTGATCCTTTCCCCCAAGTCAGGTCCAAAGAGTAAATCTGAAGGGGTGGTTTCTTGTAGTAAGTCTGATACATTTTTATTAATGAGAGGGGCAATGAGGGTCCTACGTGTAGTGGAGATTTCATGGAATAAATTGCTCATTAAGTTTCCGCTATCACAAAGGTGGGACATTATTTTCTCTCTCAAGTCCGTAGGGATATTCTCTGCATTGCCTAAAATAAGATTCATAAGACTACCAGTGATTGCTAAATTCTGGCCCAATTGTGTTTGGACGGATGTATGGAACTTATCTCTTGCCGACTGGCCAGAGTTTAGTAGGGAATAAATCTCAGAATTCAGCCCGGGAGCCTCCAGACATCTGCAATTTGATGGAATTTTATAATCCCCTAATATCTTATCTTTTATGTCGGCGTGTAAGCCATGAGCAATATTGCAGTTCCACCGTTTTGCCAAGTGTTCATTAATATTGTCTGAGTATCTATTTTGCTCTAGCGGGTCCTTTCCGAGAATTTTCAACAATTCTACGTCCTTCTCAAGAAGATCGTCATTGTGTAGAATTAATACATCTCGCGGAGGGGTGCCATCGGGCGAACCCGGCTCTGACTGCGAATGTTGCGAAAAATCAAAAACACTAGCGCTCTCCCCTCCGATCGAATTTAAACCATTTGGGTCTCCGCCGTCGACGTCGGCTTCTCTGACAACGTTTGCTGGAATATTTTTACGAAAGCGATGGCTTTGTCTATAGTAAAAACCAAATAAAGTTGCGTTTACGTCATCATTGTGAACATTTGCAGCGTTGTCAAATTGTTCACGAAATATGGAAATTAACAGAAAATAACTGAAGTCAACAAAAAACATAAAAGTTGAAAATTCCACAATAATATAAATAAAAACTACAAAATTATCGATAGTTTGATAGTTTTCGTTTAATATAGTGTGGAGTTTTTTCATTGACGTTTTTTGTTAATTAAATTTATAAATAGATTTCACAAAGTAAGGAATTCTAGAATAAAAGTTGTAAGGTTATTACTGAGTTACCAAATCTTTTAATAAATAAATATAATAAAAATACAAGCAATAAAATGAAATATGTTTAATAATGAACATATTTTCAAAGACAAAAACTAACATTAAACAAATCAACATATTGTGAAATGAAACTAGGCAGATTCAAATTCTTGTTCAATTTCTTCATCTGATTCAACATCAGTGTCACTCTCTTCACTATTAAAATTTATAACTATCGGAATAATTTCTGGACGATCAAATACTCTTTCCCTCTCATACCATTTAAATATCTCTTTTTCAGTATGTTATATAGAATTTTTCCACATATCAGGAGTTAGCATGTGCAGTGCCTCGTGCCACATGTTAAGGCAGTTATTCCCACTGTTACCATCCCTACCAGTATGCCTATTGTAGTAATTTTTTGCTATGCCCCAAATTAATTCGATAGAGTTGAATATGCAATGGTAAGGAGGAAGACGTAAAACTTTGTGTCCATACTGTTCTGCCATATCGTCCACTATATACTTGATTGGTGGCTTATTTCTAAGAAAAACAAAAAAATGTTTAAAATAAATGGCAATAAGTAAGAATATATAGTAAATTTTATACCCATTTAGAATAAGACCATCCTTATTTATTATTAATAAATCGGTTGAAACAAAAAATTACCAACAAAAATGAACGTCGTAACTAATTTATTAGATGTCACGTTTTTGAAGTTACGTCAAATTTTGATTTCATGTTAATGTCATAACGCAAAATAAGATATAAAAATGCGATATTCTGATGAATCCAAAAAACTTATGCTTAATGTAGTAAACTATTTTCAAAACGATTTAGGATCTCGATTTAAGGCAATTCAAAAAGCGTCCGAAGCACTTAAAGTTCCAGAAAGCACATTATATAATCTTGAAAAACCAAACAGAGCTACAGATTTCGAATTTAGAAGAAATATTTCTGCAAGCGTTTCCCGGAGCAAAACCCGAATTACAAAAAATACCCTGCATTGTTTGAGGGAAGTAATTTATAAAATGTATGCGCGAAAGGATAAAATCACAGTAGAAACTATTTTACGGCAATTTATCGAAGAGTCTCCAGAAACTAAGATTTCCAAAGGTTCGTTATATTTGGGAATTAAAAAAATGGGTTTTCATTTCAAAAAACAGGATGGAAGAAAACATTTATTGGAAATGCCTGCAGTCAGATTAAAAAGAATATTATTTTTGAACAAATGCCATGCTGCTAAAAGCGAAAAGCTCTTTACACCTGTTTTTCTGGATGAGACATGGGTTTTTAGTAAAAGCGGGGACAGAAGAATGTGGCAAGATGGTACTAAACACAGTGATTTAAAAATAACTGGAAGTGGGACACGATATGTAATTGTTCATGCCGGTAATAAAAAAGGTTTTGTGGCAAATGCATCGCTTATTTTTAAATGCAATAAAAAAACAGGCGATTACCATGATAACATGAACACCGAAAATTTTGAAAATTGGTTTAAACAGCAACTAATTGTAAACTTGGAAGAACCATCGTTAATTATAATGGATAACGCAACGTATCACAGTCACTTGGATGAAGAAATCCCAAGAAAAAGTTGGAGTAAAACACGCATGTTAGAATGGCTCAAAAAAAAAAATTCCTTTTCCAGATCACATTTTACAGGATGCTGTTTGGAATATAATTGAAAAGCAAGTTTTGCCAGAAAAAAAATTATCATTTAGACAAATACGCTGCCGAGCATGGTCATTGTGTTCTCAGAGGCTACCACCCTATCATTGCCATTTTAATGCCATCGAAATGGTATGGTCAGAAACTAAAAGGCAATATGACCAAGCTATTACGAAAACTGCAAGGTCACCTACTGAAGTCTTAAAAGTATGGAATGACGTTGTAAAAAATGTACCGGAGCAACACTGGCAGAATTACATAAATCATACAGAGAAAATTATTTCTGAAGCATGGGAAGTAGAAAACAAACTGGACCTACTAAACATCGAACCTATGGTGATCTCTGTATCCAATGAATCCGATGATGAACTATCACTTTCCGAAAGTTATTCTGATTTAGAAACTAATTAAACTTTGCCTTGAAGATCACGTTGTCATTTTTTCAAAATCTAGAATTTGTACTTAATCGAACTCTGAATTGCCATATTTTAAAAAAAAAACTATGTATCTAGTTAATAAAACAATGTTTTTAAAATTAGTGCGCTTCTTTTATATTCTTTTATTATGTCAACATCTTTAGAATTTTATGAATTTCATAAAATTAATTTGTATTATTACAAACCGCCACTGATAATATGAAATTTCAAGTCACTACGCCAATGCAATAAGAAATATGTCAAGCATTTGACATGACAAAGGTCATAACCTAATTTTTTTCATGCGGGTTCAGATGGTTCAAGAAGCCGCATACGTTAAGTTACTAAAACGGCTGGTACCTCTAAATAGGTATTAATTTTACTATATCTGTATATTTACTGAGAAACGATTTGCAACAGTTCTGTTTTGAACATCATGTGAGAATAGGGAATGCTTTTTTCTGTCAACTAGTCCTGAATAGCACATTTTGACCATCCTGTATTTGGAGTTTTATGCAATAACATGCTGTGATAAGGTGCATTATCAAGTATAATTAGAGAAGGATTCTCTAAATTTTGCAGCAACTGATATTCAAACCATTTCAAGAAATTTGCCTGGTTCATTTCCCCATGATAATCATCAAGTTGGGTTTTTGAACAAAATATTGCTTCAGCACCTTCAATAAATCCGTTTTCATTTCCAGCATGGAGTATAATATATCTGCAATAATATTATTTAAATAATGTTTAAGTAACCACTTATGTTTTGCAATACAACAAACCTTTTGCCATCCGTTTTAGTGGTCTTAACACTCTTGATATTTTCATTTTGCCATGAATGACCTATGATGCCGTTTTGAAATATCCAGGTTTCATCGATGAACACAAATTGGTATATACCTTCGTCCTTCGCTTCTTTATAATATCTTGAGAATTCTACTCTTTTCAAAACAACATTAGGTAATTCCATAAGTCCTCGTCGTGGATTATCCTTCATCCACTTAAACCCAAGTTCTTTGAGCAATCTATTCAAAGAAGTGGTACTACCATTAAATAATTCTATTTCTTTTAGTTGGGACCACAATGATTGAATCGTTATGTGCTGTTCTGAAAGCATACAGAAATAAAAATATGTTAAATATACAATTGTCGTAATTATACTTACTTCTCTGGTACATGTTGTAAATGGTATCACGAATAGAGCTTGTATTTAAAGTTTCTGTATTTGTTACTCGTTTATGAGCGCAACGTTTTTTCTTTGGTGACTCAAACTCTTCACCTTTTTTCTTTGTTTGACAAATTTTGCTTACTGTTCTTACACTGATTTTTAAAGCAGCAGCTACACGCTAAAATAATAGAAATTTTCGTAGAGTAAAGTAAGGATATATTATTCACGTATTACCTACCTCTTGTACAGCATTTAAGGGCAACAAAGGGCCATTATTATTTCTTTCTTGTTCAAAATAATTTACTAATGAAGCCACAAGTTCTTTGCATCGGCTATTCGGCTGTTTGGGCATTTTAACAATCACAGAAGAAAATGCTTCGTTGTTTTGAAAAAAACAGTTTTGATTATAAATATTTGTCACAAGAAAATTTTATAAAGCACGTAACTATAACCTCAAAATGGATGACACTACACGAATAGAAAAGTCACAAACAACGCGGCAACATGACATTATTTCTGGCAGTGACTATTTTACCGTCAATAATTGGAGGCTTCTTTATAAAAATTTTAACACAAATTTTTACATCGAGGGACGTCTAAACCCAATAAAGCTATATTGCTTATACATTATTTTGGTACAAAAGTTTTTTTATTGATTGGGTTATCTTTAGAACCGATTAATTAACAAATTTAAGTATATGTACTTTTCGATAGAAATGTAGCCACACATGCGATAGAAATACGACCTTGGTGACGTAAACGCAACTTTATTTGGTTTTCACTATACCTGCATCATGACGGTAAGCAGTACTAGGCCTGCTTCTATCCTTATCTCTCGACGGAGAGCGGGAGGGACAGCGCGATCGACTTCGACCACTGTCGCTATCCGAGTTTCTACCTTCGGCGGAACGTAGTTTTTCTTCTAAACATTTAATCCATTTTAATAAGGATTTGCTATTCGGACTTTCGTCACGTGAACGCCTCTTAGATTTACCCACAGTAATCTGGAAATAATTTAAAAACAAATAATAGGGGAACTTACTTGATTATGATGACTGTAAATACCTACTGGCACTGAATTTGTAACACAATACACACGATAGTTATACCTAAATACGCGATGCACTGTGAATTAACGAACATATCTCACGGAGCGCAAGAAGGCAAGTGAGGACCGATACCAGGTACGGGATGGAGAAAGAGAGGAATCGGGGTACCAGGACCGTATTTTACTTTTTGACTGTCTTTAAAATCTTGCGCACGGAGCTAAAGAAAAGGTAAACTACAGGGTATTCAAAGGTTGTATCTTCGGATCGGATGTAGATATGCAATTAAGAATTTAATACATTATAATATGACTTTATGATCAAATATTTTTCAAAATTTTCAACCAAAAACTTTCGTCTTCTATCTATATTTACCGACGTAATGGGGCAATATTTTAATTTAGGCAGTAAACTAATTTGCCAAGTAAGACATTCTTTAGAAAACTTGCATTCGAAAGTACTGACAACTACTCTCAAAAAATCGAAACCCCCATTTTTTTCTAGTGTTGTTTCAATGAGCCGAAAAAATGTTAACAAGATTAACTGAATCACTTAATAGTAAATTAGATCTGGTAAAAAAGAAAAATGAACTTTTATGAACATAAGTTCTTTAGCAATTTGAACATTAATTAAAAGTTCTTGACTCTGAGTTACACATTGTGAATAATTTTGAATGTCTAACACAACTTCTTTTATGGCATTAAAATGATTTGCGTAGAATATTGCTGCTTTAATCCAAGTTCCTTGTAATTATTGGCTCTGGAGGCAAGCTTACTCCTGGTAATTTCTCCTTGTAGAATTGCAGCCGTAACGGTGCTTTCAATCATACTTTTTTCACATTTGGAATTAACTGATTGACTAGTTCAAATTCACTTCCAACAACTTCTACCACTCTGTTTATGCCATGTAGAAGACACGTAACATGGACCAAATTTGGATAAAATATTTTCAAACTTTGTCCTGCTTTCACCATATATGAAGCGGCATCTGATGAAAATATTAGAAACTTTTCGCTGTTTACTTCATTTGGCAAAAAGAAGGCTGAAAGTGTTTGCTGAATGAAACGGCTGACAGTTATATTATTGGTTTTCTCTAGCTGTTTTGAAGCTATTAAATAAGGCTTAAAAGGCACGTAAAAGTTATTATCACTTCAATTTCCACAATAACTCTGTCATACAATGCATTCACATTGCCTTTTCTTAGTGTTGCCTCGTTAGGAATATTGAAGTTACAATATTTTTGCAAACATTCCCTAAAATGTGTATTTTGCAATTTTTTTAAACGATTGTTTGCTGCTATCAGAGTTAGGCACAGATCTTGAATAAACATACATTTTTATTTTTTTGATTCGCCTTGAACATCTTGAAAAGATGTATGAAGCGACTGCTGATGCCATTTTTTTAGCTTATGACTCGCAGTTTCTACATGCTGGTCGACTTGAAGCTATTTCTCACAAAAAATCTGTAAACGAAAAAAAAGTTCAAGCAACAAAAAGAAATCAGTTTTCTTACATGAGCTGAAGAACAAAAGCGGAATTGTCTAGATATTATACAGGATGCTTCAACTAAAAGGCAACAAGGGCATTTTCGGATAGTTTCCATAGTCTTTTGGACTAATGCTCAGAGAGGTCGATTTTTAATGCGAGGGGGACATTTTTGGCAATATTGGAATTTTTGTGGGGTGTACCCGCCTCAAGGGAAAAGTGTCACTTCTAGAATTTATATAGGGAAAATGGATCGAGTGACACCTTTTTTTGAAACACTTTCAAATACCTTTACAAGAGTATCCAGATTTTGGAATTGGTCGATTAGTTTTTGAGATACCTGTTTAATTTTAAAATTTGCACAAAATCAATTTTAAATTCAATCTCAAAAACTGATCGACCAATTTCGAACATCTTGACACTACTCATAGATAAAGGATGGGTTAGGTTAGGTTGATTTTCAATAGAATAAATAGGCAACTCAGTATTCAAGTTTAGTTCTGATTACCGCGTCCTCTGACGAGTGGAGTCCGGAACATAGCAAAGGCGGGAAGCGCACATTTAAAATTTAAATTTTAGTAGAGTCGCAAGAAGATTGTTTATGAATTTATGAAAGAAAAAACTTTTATACTACATAAATTTATTTATAAGTTAGTAAATAACATTATTACTATAATATATACATTTTTTAATTACCGCAAATTTTTCATATCTCTTATCTTTTTAGTTAATTTTTTATGAAGAAGGTATCTTTTTACAGCTTCAATTTTGGATCCTTTGTTACAACATTTTCAGCTTTGCCTTTCAATATCTTATTAATATTTTTTGACCATACCAAAATGTGAAAATGGCATATTCTATTGATAATAATATTAAATATATCATGCTGATCACAAGTAAAGGGATTTACAATATTTTGTGACAAAATTATGGCTAATATTGTTTTGATGTTTCCTTTTTGGCTAATTTGGGTAAAATATCTGAAAGTATATAAATAGCTTCACTATATAAAAATTTAAATTAGATGGAAACACCAAATGGCGTCTTTGAAATTGACGACTGACAATTTTGAATCTATCTTTAGAATTAAAATCTTCTTTATTCCCCAATAAGTCATTTTTACATTTAGTACAGTTAGGAATATTGGTTTTTAAACATTTTTTGGCATTATGCCCCGCAATAAATGTTAAGTTAGCTCTACTTATTACGGATACATTTTTGGCAAACTGAGGAATAGATACATCTGCCACTTCCAACAGAGGTACAGTTTCATTTTCATATTTAGTGGAAAAATCTCTCAAGGGATCAAGTACTATTGATTCATCATTCTCGCAATTTGTTCGAGGAGAATGTGGAGAAAGGAAATTATTTATCAATAATGCTTCAAATGAATTGATAAATGACTGACATTTTGGATTAATATTTCTCACACCATGACTTCTTATACCACCAAAATAATTTTCCAGTGGGTCCTGATTGAAATTTCTTATGGACAGAAATTTAAAACCTTCATTTTTTAATTTTGGCCAGAGGTACCTAAATCCTCTCAATGTATGTATCCAGTTGTTAACTGAAGGTGGTAGATATTTTGATTTGTTGATTTTAACAAACTTTACAGATCTAAAAGTATTTAAAGCATCTTTCCAAAAGTCCATATTATTATTAGTTATTAGTTCTGGCACCTTTAACACTGTCAAAACGTTTATTCATGAATAAAATAAATTCATATAAATATTACCTAAACGAGCTAATCCTTTTAATAGTGCTGCAACCCGTTGACTGAATATTTGTGCAGCTATGGATTCTTCCATATTTTTGGAGTTGTTTATGTGTTGCTCAGTAATTTTATGTAGCATTTTATAATTGGTATCATCATTGGTTAAATCAATTTAATAATAAAATAAAACAAAAAAATTAAAATTCAACTTAGTATGTTAAATGTTTTTTTTTATTTTTTTTTTATTTTGTTTTCATTTGGCAATGTAAATAATTCAATTTTATTTAAGTCGGATGGAATTTTATGTTTTTTTAATACATTAGTTTTTTTCCAAGGTGTCACATCACTAAAATTTTCTTTTGTGAACAAAAGGCCAGGGTAACTTACTTTTATCTAACTTTAGATGTTTAACTTTACTAATGTTTACTTGTTTCAGGTTAATAGTAGCGTCTGCCGAAGACTGAATATTGAAAAATCTTCCACACATATCAACTACCTGAAACCGACCAGTGTGGGTACTAGAAGTGATAACATATTTTAAGTCTTCAGACACCATTGCCTTTATTTTTATTTTTCATTCTTCTATCAATGCAAAATCGCGGTCGCACTGTAGAAAACTGAGAATAATGAGACTCATCTCGTGGAATAGAGTTGACATGTTCTCTTATGCTTAAAATATCATTATCCGTAAACTTATTAGGACACGTACGTGTTCTTTTATCAGTAAAGGTTGGAGATCACCTTTTTTCTTTTTAGTAATAATAGTTAAAAGTTTTTTTTTTGGTTACCCCAAAAATGTTAATAAAGCTTTTCTTGCAACATCGCCTTTACCGTCAGGTACAGTGTACTGCTTGGCAAACGTAGGAAGACCCCGGAAATTTTGATGCGCCGTAGACCAGCCAGCCCCACTATCTACCTTATCATAGAAAATTGCATGATTAATCGAATGTCACTGACTACAGTTTGATACGAGGACCGGTTCGAAAGTTATTAGCAAAAGTATGAAGGTATGTACGAATGACACATTTTTCAAGATCAATTATCTGTAACTTTTGAACTAAATGTCCGACAAAGTTTTTATGCAAATTTTCGGGATCTACGGGGTCGACTTAGTAAGTACTCGTTGCAATTGGGAGAAGGAGATTATAGGGAAATTGTTCACAGGGGGAGAAGGAGGAGTTGGTAGCTGAATTCGAGAAATCCAGGATACTAGGGGGATAGGGAAAATGAGGGGGATAAGGCCGGTGGAGAAGTGGGAAGTAGATGAGGGGGGTAGAAACATTAAAGTAAGAAAATCCCCAGGGATAGATGTCCTGAGGGGTGATATGATGAAGAGGCTGTTGCTTGACAATGGGGAGTCCTTCTGGGAACTATTCAACAGGGTGCTGAGGGAGGAAGAGGTCCCGGAAGGATGGAAGGCGGCCAGGGTGATACTGATGAAGAAGGCGGGTAGAGATGGGAAGCGGGCGGGGGACTACAACTACAGGCCTATCAGCCTGCTGTGTGGTATGGGTAAATTGATGGAGAGGATAATAAAAGATAGGATTGAAGAGGAAGTTGGTAGGAATGGGGGTTTTAAGGTAAACCAGCACGGGTTTACGGAGGGGAAATCTTGCATCTCGGCACTGGGCAGGGTGATTTGCTTGGTGGAAAGAGCTAGGGAGGGCAGCTGAAGGAACAAAAAATTGACCCTACTTGTGTTCTTCGACGTCGGGAACGCGTTCAATATTGTCAGGGTTGGGCACGTTGCTGAGGCTTGGAGTGGGGCAGGAGTTGGTTAACCTGGTGGAGGACTACCTGACGGGGCGTGTGATTGTAGTCTCTAGAGGGGGAGGTATGAGACGAAGGCTGGATTGCCCCAGGGCTCGGTTCTTGGATCGACGCTCTGGAACTGTGTGTTTGATGAGGTTTGTGGGGAAGAATGTAAAGAGGGGTGTGAGATTATGCGGACGATGTGTGTCTGGTATGTACGGAAAAGGGAGAGGCGAAGATTGAAAGAAAGGCGGAGAAGATGTGTAGGAAGATTGTGGAGAAGATAGAGCGGTGCAGACTGGAAGTGGCGGAAGATAAGACGGTGGGGTTGCTAGTGAAGGAACGGAGCAAGGCGAGGGAAGTGGGGGTGATGGTGGAGGGAAAGAGAATTCGTATGGAGGAGTCTGTGAAATACCTAGGGGTGGGGTTGGATAGCCTATTACCCTTCAAAACTCATATGTTAAAGGCGGCAGAGAAGGGGAAAGTGAGGAGGAGACAAGGGAACTTCATGTGATTGGGCCGGTAGAGCAGAGTATGCTGTACGGTGCAGAGATGTCGGGTGAAAGAGCGGGGGTGAATGTGGCCACTCCTGCGGGTGCAGAGAAGGGACTGCTGAGGGTGGTGCAGGGGTACAGGACAGTGGGTGGACTGGCAGCAGCGGTGCTGGCAATGTCCTTCCCATTGGACGTGATGGCTAGAGCCAGGAACAATCGCTGGAGGGGTGCGACCAGAGAGGAAGTACAGGAATGGATGAAGGAGGAAATGGAGAGAAAGTGGAAGGAGTATGGGGGCGCGCTAAAAGAAGCGATTGGGAATAGGAGAGATTGGATGGACCGGAAATTCGGGGAGGTGAACTACTTCTTGACACAGGTGTTGGGAGAAGAGAGACTGGAGTGTGCGAGAGGTGTGAAGTAGAGGATGTTGTGGGAACGAGGAAGTGCTGAAGAAGTTGGAGACGAAACTAGGGGAGGCGGTGTACTGGGAGAACATGGTGGAGATAATGTTGAGGGGGGAGGAGGAATGGATTGAGTTGAGTGGCGTAGTAGAGAGCATGGTTAGGGGGAGAGAAGGACTCGGCATGAGAGGTACGAGTGATAGTAGGGAGAAGACGATGGTGTGAGCGGAGAGTGTGCGAGGGACCGCCGCCCGTCTCAAAGTATGCTAGGATAGTGATTCCGAGGCGGGGTAACGGCGAGTTTGAGGTGGGTTTAGTTTGTAGGCATCCCCTTGGGGATGAGTCCAACACTGTTTGGGTCCTGGACCCATTCGATCATGTTTCCCATCTCGACCCGAAAAAAAAAAAATACGTTGCAATATTTATCGGGAAACATAAAATGTTGGAATTTTGAAATTTATAATCAGTTTCGGTAGAGTAAAATGTATACGATCTCATTTACAAATTCGTTACAAAGTCCATAATAATTGGAATTTTAATCTGAAATTTCAAACACATACTCTCCGATAGTGGATGAATATGGAAAAAGATCAGGAAAATCGTAAGTATGAAATTTTGTATACAAAGTCATCGGAGAGGGGTAATATGTCAAAAAGACAAAATTTAAAAGTTCAATTATCTATAACTTTTAAACGGGATGTTTTCGTACTCTAAGGGGTCCAGTTGGTGGGTATTGATACCCCAATTTATCGGAAATCATTAAGTTTCAATTTTTAATTATCAGATACAGATTGGCAAACTTATATAGAATCGTCTGAACGTGTGAAAATGATATTCATACAATTAATATATTGAATAAATTTAGTGAAAATTTTGTAATTGTATTTATAATAGCATTATTGATACACGTCATCAACTATATTCATATTCTCCGTGGACTAGAACTTCTCCATTCCTGAACGATAGATGAGCTTCCTCTGAACGCGAAAAGAATCAACTTGTGAAACAAACATATATGTTAATCAACTATGAATTTCATACTATATAAGTTAAACACTCATCCACACTTTCAATTTATGAATATACTAATATATTTATATTTTTGAGTAATATAAATGAATCTTTGAATAATAATCAAACATACATTATGTCATGGCAATATACAAGACATTACTCTTATTATATCGATATCATCATTTGATTACTTTATTTACTAACATACAAAAGCCTATACAGATAAAAAGTTATTGATTAATTGACCTACATTCATAATAATAAAACCATAAAATAAAAAAATTTCATATGAGATACTACAACTTTATTGTTTATCATCGAGTATTTCAATTACGGCATTTTCAGCGGATCTAACGGGCAATATGGATGCACAATCAATCATAGGCATTTCATAATATTTCGTATTCGCGTGAAAAATTTTTAATCTAACAATAAACGCAGTATCCACATTAACGGCTAATGGAAAATTGGAAATCATTATAACGGGATAACTCCATTTGACCACTTCACTAGTTTTATGTTTTCTCCTAATCACTGTATGAAGTTTCTAATATGGAAATATAATGTTTTGAATTAAATTCTTCAAATATGATTACTTTATGAAAATAAGGGTCAAGACCTTCTAAAAAAACAATCAGGAGACGGGTAAAAAGCCCTTTCCATTAAATTTCAATTTAAAAGATTCTGTCTCATGAAAGTGGATTTACCCATGTTGGCATCTCCATACAAATATGACTGATGGCGTTTATGAATTTGTACTGATTATATAAAGGAGTTATACCACATGACGACTTCCAATGTCCAAGAAGTACGTATAACAATTTGCACTTGTTTAATATATTTTCTATCAAATTCGATATTTGATTCAATTAATTTATTTTTCACATTTGTATTGTTTTAAAAATTTATAATGAGTACGATTTGTTATACGACAAAATCATCTAAATAATTAAATTTCTTATTAATACTCGGAACCCACACATAAAGTTGGCAATTAAAGTGCAAATTACCAAGACGTGTGTTAAATAGGGGAGCTAAATCTTCCTTGGTAATATATTTCAAACTTGAAGTCCTATTCCTACACGATGATAATTTATACTGGGATTATTCTTATACAGATATGTAAGATAACACTTTAATTCATTTACAAAACACGGATGTCTAAATTCGAAAAATGCATGAATATGAAAAGCGTTGGGGATATGTAATTTTTTTCTTAAAAATATCTGCCGCTAATTCGCGAATTTTGGGCGGAATGAAATTATTCGTAATTTTCATGTCGATGTGATGGGAGCAAAGTGCTATTCCAAGTGCCTTTGGGAAGCTGTAACGTGATATTTCTTCTCCACGTTTAGCGAATTGATACAACACACGACTATTTACTCCTGCTACGTTTAAAATACAAAAAAATAATGTTGACGGCCACCTTCTCGAGCGCCGAGATACAGAATAATTGGCACATTTTTCGTCCAGTGCATCAACGCCTGCCTAATTGGCACATTTTTCGTCCAGTGCATCAACGCCTGCCTTGGTACTTTTATAAAATAGTATAATATCAGGTTTATTATTTGAAGTAGCGTCAATTTTATCGTGGTACATAGAAGATAATCACACGACACTTTTCTTTTGTATTGGCACATAACTGACGAGAGTGAGATCTGAGGTAAAACCAAAAAGTGAAGAACCTACTTCTCTAGTATTATTGGGTATTAACTGATTTGGAATCTCCTTTTTTTTCATCGTTCCTACGTACGTCATACCTTTTCCTTGTAATTCACGAGCTGCCTCAATGGAACAGTACCAGTTGTCCGCAGTTATATATTTTTTTGATTGATAATAAGGTTCTGTTATTTTCATAAGTACCTGAGTAGGATTGGATAGTTGACTTTCTTTTTTTGCCCCTCTACTGCATCCTGGCTGGACGATATCTTTTCCTGGATATATTTCAGCATTACACATGTAGTGTGTTTTTGAATCGGCTAAAATTTGAATATTTATCCCATATTTTGCCGGCTTATTTGGGATATACATCCTAAATGAACAACTTCCCCTAAAGGGAACAAGCATTTCATCCACAGTTAAGAATACTCCTGTTGTATAATTAGTTTGAGAATTGTAGATAAACTGTTTGAAAATACTAGAAATTGGAGCAAGTTTATCTATTTTTCGCCTTTCGGCTCTTGTTTCCATTTCGTCAAACCGGCGACCGGGGACCCGGTAGTAGCAGTTACGGGTTAAAAATTTCACATAGAATAGGATTTTCATGAATATAATAGATTATACAAACAAAAAAATAAATCGATACTATATATACGTTACCGCAACACACACAGATATACAAATTTTCAAAAACAAATCACAATTAGGTCTACCAAACAACTTCAACAGCGAGAGTTTAAAAGTTAAATGACGATTTCAATCAATTTAATGTTAAGGAAAACTTTATACCTCCATTCATTTCTATGAAAAGAAGTATGCTTTCTTTTAATTTTATAAGTCGATTAATATTTCTCGGTAATATGTTATAGTTTTTCGTAAAATACATTTCGGTATACAAATTAGTTACATTGATAAAAATTAATCCAAACAACATGAATATAATTAGGTCTTCATAATACTTTGTCAATAGCTACCCTTATCTAAATGTTCATGACAAAAAAAAGTAGGATTAACAAATTCTTTCTTTCTCTACGAACTAACGAAAAGATAATAATAATGCCAATTACAAATTTCTTTTCTATACGGCGTATCATAGACTCATCAGTATCATTTTTAAAACATAAATATATCAATAAATTCCTGTATTAATATGTTATTAGTATATATGAACCGTATGGTAAACGATACATATGGACAATATAATGTATTGATATGAATTTTTAATTTATGGTGTTAATATGTATTTTAATTTATTTATTGTAATATATTTACGTTGGGCGCCAATTGATATGAATTTTAATTTAAATATTAGTGATATCATACATCACTCACCTTTTATGATGACTCTTCACCTCAGGTTGGGTTCATGGGTAAAATGCTCACTTAGTTTCTTTTTATTTTATTATTTAATATATCCTCAGGCCGGTCCTGTGTCCTTGCCCTTGAATAATAGGAACTATCCAACTGTGAAGCAGTTTTGCCAACTTAATAGTAAGAAAACTCTTTGTATTAGAAATTTATGAAATATTATTTAATTTATTTTTTAATGAACGGCGTATTTATATAGAATTGATAAGTAAATACATAAGAAACAATTCAAAACACTTATCTAAATGATCTTTCGCTCAACTTTCACACTAAATGAAGTTCTTATATCTAATAAATATATGAAAATTATACAACTCTTTTAACATGTAACATTAATAACCAAAGACAAAATAGAACATCTGTTTTTAACAGATTTTATATACAAATTTGACGATATTGTAATCGTAACGAAGATCAATAAATATTAAGTTCTGGATTTGATCACACGCACGTAAGTTTAATAATTTACTCATAGTTTATGAAATACCTTTTTATCTTGTATTATTTTTTAAGATTTTCTATGTTTTAGACCTTTCTGGGCCTTGGAGACTCTCGTAGAAGTGGCTTCGGGGTCGGCTTGGGAAGATTTTCAGTTTTGTTCACCTCTCGGAACCTTCACTCATGGTTTGTTTAAGGAATTTTATATTAACATAGATTATTCAACCTCTGTTTTTAACAGGAACTTGATAAGGAAAGGTTAGAAACACAAAACACTTTATAGTTTCACTTTTAATACAACGTAGTCTAATTTTAAATAAATTTTTAAACATAAAAAAGCTTATACTTCTCAATTCTGTATATTTTTCTGTAACTAACCGTTTTCTAATCAATAGCAACCAATATCAAATTTTTCTATCTTTTCAAAATCCATATGTCTCTTTATTTTTAAGTTTTTCTGTATTTGCTGACCAATCAAATTCATCTTTTTCTGATATGAAAGTTGATTTTTAATATCTCCAAATTATTTATTATTGTTTTTATCTTATAGTTAAAAAAATTTAAAATTATTTGACATCTGTTTTAATTTCAGTTGTCATGTCCTTTCTTCCGTTCGAGTTGACAAATCTAGATTCACACTTTGTTAGATATGTTCATAAGTGTAGTGTTTTTTATGCAAACTTTTTAATATTTTCTTTGCTAAATTTTCTGTTATTACAAATACTTCTATCTCCCCATTTTTTTTTATTATTATGTTGTCTCTTAAATATCCCCTTTGTTTTTCTTTTTCTGTTAAATTTTCTTGATCTTCAATTATTTTGTTTAAAGAAAATATCCCCTCTAAATCTTTCATAATGTTTACCCCAATTTTAACTATTCTTTTATTTATTATTATTATTTTCCCCCTTACTTTCTCTACTTAGAGCATCTGCCACGACATTTGTTCTACCTGGAATATATTTTATTCCAAAACTATATTCCTGTAAAATTAACCCCCATCTAAGTACTCTACTATTGCCAAATCTATTTTTTTAAATTGTTGTTAGTGAGGAATGATCTGTTTCTATTATGAATTTTGCCCCTAGTAGATAAAATCTAAACTTTGTGATACAGAAAATTATGCTTGCTAATTCTAATTCTGATACCCCATAATTTTGTTCATAGTTTTTCGTGACCCTTGATACAAAACATATGGGTACTTCCATATTATTTTGTACTTGCAACAAAACACCTGCAAATCTTTCTTTGGATGCATCAGTTCGCAATATAAAAGGTAGATCATAGTTTGGATGATACACTTTCAATTGTTTTTGAAAAACCCATTTTAGTTCATTGAAAGCTATTTCTCTCTCTTGTGTCCATTTCCACCTAATATCCTTTTTAAGTAGCTCCATTAGAGGTATTTGTTGTTTACTTAAATCCGGTATCAGACGTTTGAAATAATTCATCATCCCTAAAAATCCTCGAAGAGTTTTTAAGTTTGATGGTCTCTTATAATTTATTATGGCTTTTATCCTTTCCTCATCCATAGTCATTCCATTTTCATCAATTTTATACCCTAGAAAGCATATTTCTTTCTGGTAAAATTTACACTTGCTTTGGTTTATTTTTAAACCTGCTTCATCCAATTCTTTTAAAATTATTTCTATATGTCTTAAATGTTCTTCCTCATCATGTGAGAAAATTAATATATCGTCTATATAATGTAAAGCAAAGTCTTCATATTTATTTAATATTTGGTGTAATGCTCTAACCAAGGCTGAACAAGCACTTTGTATACCATATGGAGCTACACAAAATCTGTACAAAACCCCATCAATAGAAAAACCTGTATAGTCTCTACTGTTTTCATCCAAAGGAATAAGCCAAAAGCTGTGTTTTAAATCAATTTTTGAAAATATTTTAGTGTCCGTTATGCGTCCAAATATTGCTTCTACATTCATCGGAGCCTCGTATTGTGGTACAGTGTATTGATTTATATTTCTAGCATCTAGGCATAATCTCAAATCTCCATTTGCTTTCTTGACTACCCCAATAGGATTCACATATCTTGTATTGCATTTTTCTATAATACCATCTTTCAACATGTTTTGTATTTCTAATTCTACTTCTTTCCTATATTTGTAAGGTATGGGATACGTTCTTATTCTGAAATTTTCTACTCCTCTTACTTCTATCTTATGCACATAGTTATTGGCCATTCTCATTTCTTTTCGAATCAATCCTTCATATTTTTTAATTAAATTCTTCACTTTCCCTTCATATCCTTTATTTCCACACACTAATTCCAATTCTTCCATTATTCCATTCCTTTCTATATTCCATAACATCTTATTATCCTCTTCAATTGCCAATTCTTCCAAATTTCCATTTTCAAATTCAATTCTATTTCCATCTATTTCTATCTCCATCTTATCAAAATCAATTCTTGCCTTATATTTTGTTAATTCATCGACTCCTATAACCATGTCTGTTTCTAAATTGTTTACTAACAATAATTGCATTCCAACTTCTTTCCCATTCTTCAATTCAATCTTTTGTATTATAGACTTACTTACTTCACATAACTTTTTTCCGTTTGCTCCTATCAATGTAGTTTTTGGTATTTTAATTAATTTGTTTTCATAATTTCCAATATTTTCTTCTATTAATTTTTCTTTAATTATTGACGCTTCCGAACCTGTATCTATTAATATTTTAACTTGTTTTCCATTTATTTTTCCTTTTATGGTTATTAATCCCATTATTTCCTATAATTCTAATTCTTCCCCAAATTTAATATGTTCCCTTGGATGTTCATATGTACAGATAATATTTTTTTTCACGTTTGGTATGTGCTCGATCCAAAATTTTGATTGGATTCTGCTTCAGTGACTATCTCTGGTTCCATTGATATCACTCTTTCTTGCTGTCTTTGTATGTTGTTTATTCTTCTTTGTTCTCCATTTCTGTTTCCAGTATTTTCATTCATCCTTCTTGTATTGTAGTCTCTTCCTTGTTCTCTATTGTCATCTCTTTTTCTGTTTTCATATTGTCCATTTCTATTATTTCCTTCATATGATCTATTTCTATAATTGTTGTTTCTTTCATATTGTCCATTATTATTATTTCCTTCATATGATCTATTTCTATAATTGTTGTTATTGTAATTGTTGTTTCTTTCATATTGTCCATTATTCTTATTTCCATTACTCCTGTAATTATTTCTATTTTGTTCATAATTACCATTTAGTCTATTAGTTTGGTTATTATTTTGATTTTCATAGTGATTATTATTATTATATCTATTATAGTTTCGGTTTTCATTTGGAGTCCTATTTCTGATTTGGTTATTTTCCATTTTGTTCCTTTCAATTCTTTGAAGGTAACTACTCAGTTGTTCTATGTTCCTTATGTTCTGAATAGCGATTGTCTCTGTTATCTCAAATTTGAAATGTTCAGAAATAAACATGATTATTTCCTCCTCTGGTATGAGTGGATCTAGGAATTTGGCATTCATAAAGTTTTTCATGGCATAGTCATTCATACTATTGCCTCTTCCTGTTTCATATTTACCAGAATAAAGTTTCTCTCTCACTCTAGTTTGGGCATTGTTCCCCCAGAAATATTGCATAAATAATGTCTCAAATTCATCGAAACTGCTAAACTCTTCTTCTTTGCTGGTAAACCACACCAAAGCATGATTATCGAGATTTTCCCGAATCATTTCCTTCATATCTTCATTACTTCTAATGTTTTTCATTTTATTTCTCAAGATTTTTATAAATACCTTCGGGTGTATTTTCCTATTGTTCCCTTCAAATTTGTGTTCCCCTTTATTTCCTATATAATTATTTATAATTCTGGTTTCCATCATGCCTTTTCTCTTGTCTTGGAAATTTCTGCCTTCAGCTTGATCGCATTCTTCTTGTAGGTAAGCCAGTCTTGCTTCCATATTTTCCAGTTTCCTGGTCATTTCTACAGTTTCTTTCTGTTGTTCCCCACTATTTATTCTTACTCCTGTCTGTTCTATTTTTCTTTTTAATGTTTCCATCTCCTTCTGGATTTCCCCAATTCTTTTTTCTGTTTTTTCTTCCCTCTGATTTTGTTTTTCGGTCCATGCTACTTCCACATCTTGTTGGAATTCAGCCAGGGTTTTGTCCCATTTTCCTTCTAAATTTTGCATTCTTTGTTGGGTATCTTGTACTCCCATTTTGATTCCACTTACTTCTTTCTGAATTTTTGCTTTGAAATTCTTTTCTTCCTCTTTTATTTCTTTGATTCTATTAATTTGTAAATTTTCTATCTCTGTGATCCTTCCAATCATTTCTCCTCTCATTTCTTGTTTGGTAAATTCTATTTTATTTTCCATATATAAGTTTGATTCTTCCAGTTTCTTTTCCACTTGTCCTAACTTCTCTTCCATTAAGTTCATTATTGATTCCTTAGTTTGTTTTATTTCTTCCTTATTCTGATCCATTTTCTGATTAGTTTGATCTAATTTTGTGTTCATATCTTTGTTAGTTTGATCCATTTTTGTGTTCATATCTTTGTTAGTTTGATCCATTTTTTTGTTCATATCTTTGTTAGTTTGATCCATTTTTTTCATCATCATATGGAACATACTCATAACGTCCATCTCCTCTTTCTTTTCCTGTGCTTTTCCTGCTGTTTGATTTTCTTTTTGTTCTTCTGTTTCACTATTATGCCCTTGCTCCATGTAATGTACTTGAAAGTCATCCATTCCATGTCTCCTCTCTTCTTCTTCTTCTGATGCTCCTTTCTTTGTTCCAAAATCGTATTGTTCTGGATCTTTTTCTTCCAATTCTAATATTTTTTCTAATCTGTCCTTTAATTCATGTTTCGAACCAGTTGTGCTTTTTCCTCTTCTTCCTAGTTCCTCCTTCAATTCGTTAACTTTTAAGTCCATCAACCTTTTTTCCTTCTTCTCTTGAACTTTTTCTCCAGTTCCGTCCATTTTAATTTTATTTATTTTTCAGATATTGATTTTGATTTTATAAATATTCAATGTTTCTTTGTACAATTTTTTATTATTAAATAGGTTTTATTTTATTATTATTTATTATATAATAATGTTACGAATGCGAGCCTTTTTCAGTGCGAGCCTTTTTTAGTGCCCCACGTTGGGTTCGACAATTGATATGAATTTTTAATTTATGGTGTTAATACGTATTTTAATTTATTTATTGTAATATATTTACGTTGGGCGCCAATTGATATGAATTTTAATTTAAATATTAGTGATATCATACATCACTCACCTTTTACGATGACTCTTCACCTCAGGTTGGGTTCATGGGTAAAATGCTCACTTAGTTTCTTTTTTTTTATTTTATTATTTAATATATCCTCAGGCCGGTCCTGTGTCCTTGCCCTTGAATAATAGGAACTATCCAACTGTGAAGCAGTTTTGCCAACTTAATAGTAAGAAAACTCTTTGTATTAGAAATTTATGAAATATTATTTAATTTATTTTTTAATGAACGGCGTATTTATATAGAATTGATAAGTAAATACATAAGAAACAATTCAAAACACTTATCTAAATGATCTTTCGCTCAACTTTCACACTAAATGAAGTTCTTATATCTAATAAATATATGAAAATTATACAACTCTTTTAACATGTAACATTAATAACCAAAGACAAAATAGAACATCTGTTTTTAACAGATTTTATATACAAATTTGACGATATTGTAATCGTAACGAAGATCAATAAATATTAAGTTCTGGTTTTGATCACACGCACGTAAGTTTAATAATTTAACTTATAGTTTATGAAATACCTTTTTATCTTGTATTATTTTTTAAGATTTTCTATGTTTTAGACCTTTCTGGGCCTTGGAGTATCTCGTAGAAGTGGCTTCGGGGTCGGCTTGGGAAGATTTTCAGTTTTGTTTACCTCTCGGAACCTTCACTCATGGTTTGTTTAAGGAATTTTATATTAACAGAGATTATTCAACCTCTGTTTTTAACAGGAACTTGATAAGGAAAGGTTAGAAACACAAATCACTTTATAGTTTCACTTTTAATACAACGTAGTCTAATTTTAAATAAATTTTTAAACATAAAAAAGCTTATACTTCTCAATTCTGTATATTTTTCTGTAACTAACCGTTTTCTAATCAATAGCAACCAATATCAAATTTTTCTATCTTCTCAAAATCCATATGTCTCTTTATTTTTAAGTTTTTCTATATTTGCTGACCAATCAAATTCATTTAATGATTTTTGATTTCTGTTATTTGACTTGATTGTTTTATAATTCGATCTTTTTCTGATATGAAAGTTGATTTTTAATATCTCCAAATTATTTATTATTGTTTTTATCTTATAGTTAAAAAATTTTAAAATTATTTGACATCTGTTTTAATTTCAGTTGTCATGTCCTTTCTTCCGTTCGAGTTGACAAATCTAGATTCACACTTTGTTAGATATGTTCATAAGTGTACTTCTTCTATTTTTACCAGTGTCAGATTTTATAACCTAATTAATAATTTTTAATTTTCAGGTTCTTTCTTTTTAGATTTATGATGAGCCAAGAAACTTTTGCAAAGCTTTTGAAAATTCTGAAACTATGTGATAGGATTTCAATAAATTAGAGTGAAGTTGTAAAGATTCCCGTTTAAAGTTTGGGTTGTAAATATTTGTCAGGTGATTTGTTTATATTTTATTTAGATTTTATACTGAAATAACCCTTGTTTGGTGTATGTGTTGTATGATTTCACTTTCCATATCAGTATATTTATATAATATGTAAAATAAGAAAAATACGAGCAACATACATCGCACATGCATGTAACTTAGGTTTTATAATCGAAAGTAAAAGCACCACCTATATGAAAATGGATGAAGCGACGTGCATCGGTGGAGAGATCGCTACCATAAACAATTTGAGAAATTTACAGTTTCCTACAGCTTGAAACGGAGAATTCTGCACTGCATACACTATTTCGATTATTGATTTTATTGAAATTACAAATCATAGGTAACTTCTCAACTAGAATGAGCTTTTCACTTTCAGCTATGCAACCAAACGTGCGTCGATGTATTGAGAAATTTTTCCAAGTCCGGAAATAGTGCACGGTTATACTCGAAAAATCGTAGAGTCCTTAATAATTGAAATATCTAGCTGAAATTAAAATTACGTACCTTCAGATAATGATAGAATATAGAAAAAATCAGGAAAGTCGTGTCTAAAAAATGCTGAGTACAGGGTGATCCAAAAGTGGGAAGTAAATTTTTTCGAAAAAAGTCATCTTCTAAAATACTAAGTTTGATCAAATATACAAATTTGTATGCTGATTTTCGAAATCTGCGGTGTCGAATTAGTGAATATCCGTAATCACAATTATGATCAAACTTGTATTATGGTTTTTGAAATTTCCGAAAAATGATTTTAAGTATTGACCGCATATACACTAATTCTCGAACACGTCGGAAATTTTGATTAGATCTAGTGAAAAACTGAAAATACTAGTACTTATAGAAAATTTAGTGCTGAATCGAATGGCGTTGAGTAATAATACAAGGTCTGCTTCTAAAGTTATAAGCAAAATAATGGAGGCATGTCTGTCTGGTTCACTTCGATGTGTTTGAAATTATGGACTGTATATATGGTTTTATTCTTTATTGTACAACTTTTTGGTACAGTGTAAATTGTGGAACGCACGAAACTTTTGCGTGCGACCCACATACGAGTTAAACTTGAACTAAATTTATATGGTTCTCGAACGAGAGCATAATTTATGTGGTGGGGACAAGATTCGTTCGCGCTAAATTTGAAAGTAAGCCAATGTGACGAATATTGTCTCCAACATATTGGGGGCCCAAAAGAAGGCAAATTATCCCTGAGTACTATTTTTTACATATATTTACCTAACCCTTATGTATTGAAAGAGTAGGATGTTACCTTAAAAAATGGTTACTTATATTTTTAATTTGTTTTCAGACCAATTTGATCCTAGCCTTTAAATTAATGAAATATTGTACAACTTTTTGACAATTGAGTCAAGTACAATTTGAATATGAATAATGTAGGTACAATTTTTTGACAATTGAGCCAAGTACCATTTTAATATGAATAATGTAGGTACAATTTTTTGACAATTGAGTCAAGTACCATTTTTGAAATATGTATTACAAAACTGTTATGTCCTTTTTTCACCTTATAATTTTTGTGATAAAAAGTTATTACTTTGGTAACGTAGATATGTGATTGGTTAACTGGATTTAATTTATTTACAAAAACTTCCCAGCAAACAATGCGTTGACGGCAAAAGTCCGGGCCAATGACGGGATTACCGGGAAAATGCATGTAATGGCAGACCATTTAAAGGCTGTAAATGGCCTATTATACGTGGGCCGGTACCAACTTACTTTGTGATGGGCCAGTAACGTCCAGCCATTATTAAACCATATCAACTAATATTTAGTCATGGCCTATAGCCGGCCTGCTGCAAACGGGCCGATAATGGTCAGACCCCTGATGGACCAGTAAAGCCAATCCGTTATTCATCCTTACCAACGCATATTGACCAAAATTCAGCAATCCCATAGTCGAGAAATCTATTAACACGAAACAGTGCCGACCAATATATTTTGTTTTGTTTTGAATTTATTAAAATAACTGTGAAGTTCAAAATAAATATATCTTTATGGAATAACGGCTTAAAAATTTGGGACCCAATCTAACGAGAGAAACAGAAGAAGAAACTCCGAACTCGTGTTATGAACAGCCCAGATAGCAAAATTTGATTCATAGGATATTCATAGAATGTTCCGCAAGAATAATGGTACATTCAGTGAATGTCCAAGAGATATATTTATTCTTCATAGAATATTCCTAGGATTAACACTTTGTTCAGTCTCCACAATACTCGATGGATATCCTGTGAGAATATTCCATGAATATCCTAGATATTCTATGAATCTCAAATAGATATTCCGCAAGATGCATTCGAAGGATATTTTCAGGGAATATACGACGCATATTCCCGATATTACTGGAATATTCCAAGGATATTCAAACTGGCACATTTGGGGATCATTCCAAGCGAATATACCATGAATATTGCAGATGTTCCTTGAATGGTCCATGAATATTCAGATTGGCACGTTAAAGGGACAACACCAAGAGAATATTGTAAGTATATTCCAGATATTCTTTCAATGTCCTCCTGACAATATCTGAAGAATGTACATTTCACACTACATGAATATTTCATGTAAATTAAACTCAACTATTAAGGGAAATTATATGAAAGGATATATAAAAACCAAATATTAATTAATTATTTATTTCCAATACATCATTAACTTCAGTTGGGAATTTTTTCATACGTTCTTTGGCTTTAGCTAACCATTTGCTAATTGCCACTTCAACATCCTTGGAAGTAGTTTCAGAGTGTTGTTTTAAGACAGATTCTAAAAAAAAAGTTGTTATAGTTTTTGTGTTTGGAATAAATATTATTTCCAATCCAATATCAATAATAAGGTATGAGTAATCTGTATCTAATCTGAAGTAGAAAAGTCCATAATATTCTATTATTTAATACACAACAGATGTATAGTATTTCAAATTTTGACTTGATATATCAACCCTGTTTGCCAACGAATACTGGAGTGGCATTCACTGAGACCTAAAAGATCTATTGTGCCCTGTTTGCATACATAAATATCTATTCATCTCGATCTTTCAATTTTTATAAGGTTGAGGAGCTTTCATTAGTTTGACATTGAATTATTTTTTACTAAATCTTGTTGTACATGGAAATAAATTATATAGTTTTATGTAAAAAACAAGCAATTACAGAAGTATTATTTTAAGAGAGTTATCACTTTTATGTAACTCAAATCGACATAGTACATTATAATAGAATACTATTCTGTTAAGAGCTTTAAAATTGCCCCTCTATATATTATACTCTGTGAGTTAATTCTATTTATAATAAAGCTTTATATATTATTCAATTACTTACTGCAACAATAGTGCTTTATCATTTTTGCTAAACTTGTTCAACAATTTAATTTATTTCTACACAAAACTGTCAACAAAACATAATACTCACTTATTACAGCAATGCATATTTGAGTTTTTCCCTTTATGTCCTTGAAAGCTGTACACCATGGCTACCTCCTCTTCAAAGATTTTTCTCAAAGTTCTCCTAACACTTTCTTTGTAATCCAATCTTCCCTCATGGCTTAGGTAAATAACCTACAGAAAATTTTATTTATTAGATTTCTCATTAAATAGTCTTGTGTAGTAATTTTATAAGAATATAATAATATCACTTACGCATCTAGATTGAAAGCAGTTTGTAGATGTTTTCCAGTTCTTCTATGTTAAATAGAGGCACTAAATCTGCATTTTCTGTTGGCCTCTACAGCAGTATCATCTGCAACAAACATAAACATGAATTTTAATACTTATAGGTAATACAATTCGGAGTCGGAGATTTCATTAGTTAATTCATTAGTGCCGATTATAATTTGATTCACGCGTGATTGCAGGTTGTATTACCGCATTTTCCCCAACATATTTTAGAACTCTAATAATTTTCCTACTTATTTGTTTTTAATTTCATAATAATAAGTACCAAAATTTTACTCACCTTAAAAATTCACACTACACACAAAAGTATGGATGCAAATATTGCAAATGGATGACTGGAGGAGTCAAATAATTCAATGGCAGATGTCAATTCTTCTTATGCTAACTAATGGCCTCTTACTCAGTATGCTTTTAGAAACTCCCTTCCCGAATATTCTGAGAATCTTCTACGAAAGATATTCCTCAAGAGATATTCTTAGGATTTGCCCCTAATATTATTTTATGGATATTCTATTGGGAACATCCGTAGAATATCCGTTCAGAATATATATATTTACCGGATATTCTTGGAATATTCGGAATATTTATATTCCTTCTAGGACATTGAGAGAATATCCCAGGAATATTGCGTGCTATGTGGGAGAGGTTATGTCATGAGATATTTTTATTGCTTATGAGCTTTATTGATGATTTTGTACAGTGCAAGTGTTCTATTAATTTTAATTCTCATAGTAATGGCGAAGAGTAGTTTTAACTTTATTAATAACAAGTAAGTACAATGTAATAAAACTTTGTTACGTAGATGTCACAGATTGTTGAATTTGATATTTTTTACTCAACTATTGCAGTTAATCTTTATTTAAACTACAATCTTTTAGTGTCTTAGTTAGTTTCTTTTACAGCTACAATAGGTATCTTATTTTTTTAGTACCTATTACACTTTCTAAAATTGATGTTTTTGTTATATACTTATCCATTTTATGTATTTATTTTAGAAGTAGTACCAGAAATGAAATTTAAAAAAATACATGCAGTTTATTACCCAACTAATTCAGCTTCAGATACAACCCGATGCCAAGAAGGTCCAAGTTAAAAGTGATTTGGAAACACAATTGCTGTTGCTATTGAAGCAATAACAATATCTAACTGCTTAAAGATGACAATTTGCTGAAGTAAGTTTAAAATACTCACCTTTATCTACACTACAATTTTATTATTTGTATTTTCCAATGCTTGTTAAAAATCAATTTAAAAATTTAGGTCCT
Source organism: Lochmaea crataegi (assembly GCA_947563755.1). Lineage (NCBI taxonomy): Eukaryota > Metazoa > Arthropoda > Insecta > Coleoptera > Chrysomelidae > Lochmaea > Lochmaea crataegi. The sequence continues at coordinate 34,250,728 of OX387434.1, read as the reverse complement.
ACTCAACAAAACTGTAATTCAATTATTATATATGTTTGCACATTTTTAATCGAAGTACTATTGTTTGCAACCTGAGCTATTGAAAAGAGCTTGTATAAGAGCAAAATGTCATTGTCCCTACTAACTCTTATTATTTTAGTGCGATTGGATGACAATTCCACCAATTAGTGCTGATGACAAGGAAACAGTGAGAATGCTTGTGTAAAAGATGATGAGCCCACTGCCTATGGATAAATAGCAAGCCAAGATTACAATAAAGTGATCGAGCTGATAATAAATTGGTAATTATCTTCCTCTAATATTGTAACTTTTTAATTATTCTTATTGAAGTTATATTTACTGGGTAGTAGGATAACAACAAAAAGATACATTTGTCAAACAGTGTATTAGCTATGCCCTGTTACTGTACTTGAATGATTATAATTCAGTCGATAATAGTGATAGGTCACAAGCAATATACTTTTTCTACTCCGATAATAGTTATAGGTCACAAGCAATATACTTTTTCTACTCGTATGTTTAGATTTTATCATTAAATATTTAGGAACTGTACTTTGATGATATCCATCAAGATACCGATTTTTTATTTAGATACAAGTTTGCATCCAATAGATACAATAAATAATAATAATAATAATAATATTTATTCAATTCAAAGCACTTTTACATAAAAAATCATCAATATAAACACAAATATAAATATCAGATATCTCAAATAACCAATAGATGTTTTTTTCTTCTTTTTTTTAAATAAGAACACATCATTCTAATATTCAGCCAATATCTGATATAGCTATATATATCTGGCAGATCATAATTTAATTAAATTTGACAGCTGTCTTGAAATTTGTGCATATCTAATGATGAAATTGAAGTATGGGAGTAGTAAAAATAGTGATGTAACTCACATTTAATACAAATTTAATGGCAAACCCCTTACGCAATGTTCATATTTGTGTCTAAATAGCCATCATTAAATACTCATTGCATAAAATATATTTTAGGGGTAACAAGCAAATAAGCATGGGAAGAAATAACCTCATTGGAAATAGAGCAGAGAGAGGCAGAGAAAAAATTAATTAGATATAATTTTTTTATTGATAAATGTACAGAACGTTTTGATGTTTAGTTTGTATTAAAAGTTTTATTTCAACTATTTATGAATTTTACTACAATACACCTTTCAGTGTCAATTAAATTACGTTAGGCTGGAAACGGCCCGTCATAAAAATAATTCACACACACACACACACCTCTATCAAACCCGTCCCTTCCAGGATGCACTCCTTGAGGAGCAGTGCATCCCGGGCAGAACATTCCTCCACCCCTCATCTCTTCCGATGAGGCCTCAGTCCGATCTGCTGGGCTAGTCCATCTTCTTTTCTTGGTTTAGAGAAAAGTTCTGGCTGTCTTCTTTTTGTTCGAGGTTAGTGATATACACTTTTCTCTCGTGGTCTTCTTGTTTTTCGTCGCTCGCGGGGTGTGTGTGTGTGTCGCTGCCTCTAGAAGGTCTATCCTTAGCCGACTTATTACGACTAAAGACACCCTTAAAGAGTGGATCCACTTGCTAAAGCTGTCCTTACTAGCTTTCCTGCCTGTCTTTTTATGGACCCGCAGGAACTCTGAGTAAGTGTTCTCGTTCTGTTTACCTTTTACTTACATTTTACTTACAGTTTTTGTTTGTCTTCTCTGTGTCCTAGTTGTTCCTGGTGAAGTTCTGGAAGAAGTTCTTCATCTCCTCCATGTGGGTAGAGAAGAGCTTCATCATCTCGAAGATGTCCTGCTGCTCTTTTGGTGGCACGGCGGTCTTCTTTGCTGCGTTGGCGTAGCTGATCCCTGGTGTCGTCTTCTGTGTGGCTGCTGTCCTCTTTGGTGGCTCCGTTGTCTTCTTTGGTACTTCTGGGCATCCCCTGTAGTTGGCAGGGTGTTCTCCTCCGCAGTTGGCGCATGTGGCTGGTTTGTCGGCTGGTCTCTCGCAGGTTCCTGATCTGTGTGAGCCTCCACATCTCACACATTTGGTCTCCATACGGCATGTGGACTGTCCGTGGTGGAAGCCCTGGCAATTGTAGCATTGGGTGGGTCCGCTGCTCTTCCTGGCTGCTTCTTGCTTGATCCTCGCTGATAGGATGTAGTTGATGCTCTTCATTTTCTCGCTGTCGTCTTTGTGGTGGTCTACCATGTAGATGGAGAGCTTCTTCTTCTGTCCGTATCTGGAGTGGAGCTGGGTGATCCTCTGGACTCGTACTCCTTGTCTTTGGATGTCCTCTCTGATGTCGTCTATGTCTTCGTCTGGTGTCAGTCCCTTGATGACTGTCTTCCTGATCTTCTCGGACTGGTCTGTGAAGGTGTACCAGTTTACGCCTTGGCCTTGTAGTTCTTCTAAGTACCTGGACATCTTCCGGTAGTCTTCTGGTGTTTCTAGGAGCATCTTCACTCCTAGTCTGTCGCTGTAGGTGTACCTCATGGAGATTCCTCTTGTTGCGGCTTGTTTTCTGATCCTTGGGAAGTCCTTGGTCGTCTTGATTATTATTGGTGGTGGTCTTCTCTCTTTGGTGGTTGGTTGGTGGTCTTCTGGTTTGTCCTGGGCTTCTTCTTCTCTTCGTTTTTGTTCGTCTTTCTTCTCCTTCTTCTGTTGTTTTTGTATTTCTCTCATTGGTAGGGTGAAGTCGTCTTCTGGGACTTCCATGGCAGCATTGGTTTGCTCTGGGGTGGCTTCTTGGGCATCCTGGACTTCTTGTCTTTGCCTTTCTTTGTTTGGTTTGCTTCTTCTTTCTTTAGGTGTCTCTATGGGACTTCTGGATCTGCTCTGTCTCTTTGGTCCTGTTTCTGGATGGTTTCTGGATTTGATTGCTCTCATCATTTCTTCGTGGTTTTTCTTCATTTCCGTGCGGCATTCTGCTAGTTCCTGGCGGCATTCTGCTAGTTGTCGGCGGCTTTCTGCTACTTCTGCACGGCTTTCTTCTATTGTGTTGTTTGCTTTTGTCAGTTGCTCTCCTAGTTTGGCTATTTGTCGCTTCAGCTCTGCATTTTCCTTTTCTAGGGCTTGGGCTTTCTTCAGTTGCGCTTTTTCCTCTTCCTCTAGGGCTTGGGTTTTCTTCTTTTTTCTTTCCACGGATTGTTTTCTCGTGTCTTCCATCGTTTCTTGTTGCCTGTCCTCCGGCAGGTTATCTAAAACAGAAAATCGGTTAGTTCTCGTGTTGTCGATTGTTAATACATTAACAATCCGATCATATGTTTAATAGTAGTGGGCGCTTGAATGTTTAAAAGCGTCCAAAACTATTTATCTGCTCGTTTGAGTGTGCGTCAAATTATTGATTTTTGAAGATCGTTCAGTCTTCCGTCCGACTGTTTTGACTTGGTCTGCTGAAAATTAAGTTTGATCATTAGCAGTGTTGAAAAACACTTTTGGTTTTGTTTTTGTCTTCTCGTCTCTGGGAGAAGTGGTGGAATCATCCACGACTTCTTTGAATGTTCACTTTGGTAGGTTTTTCGAGATTCGCTGTTTTTGACACTGTCGGAATTCAATGCCAGTCGTCTACTACGACAAAATAATTCACGGCCTACTGACGGGCCTTTATAGGCAACGCGAACATAAACGTCATTGGGCCGGCTGTCGGCCAGAGTGTGCAAAAATTTACTGGCCCGGACCGGGGGGTAGGCATTAGGCCAATGTAGTTGAGCACTGGGGTGCTTTAATGGGCCCCCAGTGACCCACCATTACATTGTTTGTTGGGTTACCCTATTTTACATGTTACAAATACACAATATACATAAATTTACAACTTATATTTACATAAAATATTATTTTACTCAATCGGTAATACCGCAATTTTTGTTACCGATCGACTGTATGTGCCACTATTAGTTGTCACTTCCACTACGCGCAGGGAAAACCTTTGTTATTCTGGCCATGGGCCATTTTAGTGGCGGCATATTGTCCTCCTTCAGAAGAACTAACATATTTTCGCGTAAATTTTGCTCACCTTTATACCACTTTGGTCTACTTTGTAATAGAGCTAAATAGTCTTTATACCATTTATTCCAGAATTTTTTTTATTTGCGTGAAAATTTGCCAGAATTTTAGTCTATTTTCTGGACTTGGTGTTAAATCTGGTTCTGGATAACTTGTAATGGGTTACCCTATCAGAAAATGCCCAGGAGTCAGGTAAGTTAAATCTGAAGGGTCTGTGGACAGTTGAGTTATTGGCCTTAAGTTCAATATACCCTCAATTTCAATGATTACGGAATTAAATTCTTCATAGGTCAATAAAGCATTTCCTGCTATTCTTTTTAAATGGAATTTTGTGCTTTTTACGGCTGCCTCCCAAAGTCCTCTAAACACTGGAGAGTAACTCGGAATGAATTTAAATTAAATTCCTTGATTAGCAGAATAGTCTATAATTGTATTTTTATGTTGTGAACTATGTTGATTTTTGTAAAGTTCTTGCAATTCATTTTTGGCGCCTTTAAAGGTACTACTATTATCACAAAAAATCTTGGAGGGGAGTCCTCGGCGTGACGTAAAACGTTTTAACGCTGCCAAAAAAGTTTCTGTGGTCAAACCTGAGACTAGCTCTAAATGAATTGCTTTTACTGCAAAACAGACAAAGACAGCTATATTGTCACCACTGTTTTTCTTATTCTCGACTGTTTAATATTAAAATATCCACAGAAATCAATTCCTACATTTTTGAAAACCCGACTAGAATTTACTCTATCAGCAGGTAATGACCCCATTAGCTGAGTAGATACCTTAGCCTTTAACCTAAAACATACTACACAGCTGTGAATTTTTTATTTCACGACTTGCATTTATTAACCAAAATTTTAGATTCAAGCTGCTTAACATTTGTTTTGGACCTGCGTGATACAGTTTTAAATGCTCCCTTTTTTTTATTAATTCTGTTATATAACTATTTTTTGGTAAAATTATTGGAAATTTTTGATTGTATGGGATATTGGCATTTTGCAGCCTGCCACCCAGCCGAAGAAGACCTTGCATGACTATAAACGGATATAAATGTTTTAAATTTGACAGAATCTCTAATTTTGCATTCAAAGTTTTTATTTCTGAAGCAAATTTTTTTTTGCTCTAATTTAATTATTACCTTCAGAGAATGGTCTAGTTCAGAAGGTTCTAAATTATTGTAAATTTTTGAATTATTATAAAATCTGAAAATGTATGCCACTATCCTTTGCAGTTTGGTCATACTCGAATATTTATGACTGAGTTCTTCAAAAAATGAATTTTTTTCTTTTCTTTGTGTAACCAAAACAGTAACCTTTTGTTCAGGCAACGGATTGGGAATTTCTGGGATATTCCCCAAGTCATGTATATAATCTTTGTCTTTTAAATTTTCCGGACCTTGCCACCACACGGTTTGGTTCAATGCCCCTGGAAAGGCAATCCGAAGGGTTGTTTAAAGAATCAATATATCCCCACTTGAAATTGTTGGTCAATTGTTGTATTTTTGTTACTCTGTTTGCAACATAGGCATTGAGCCTTAGTGGATCTGTTTTGTCCAACCCAATACTATAGTACTGTCAGAAAATAAATAAACATTATCTTTTTTTTCCCGCAATAGTTCATAAATTTTGTTCGTCAGTACTGATAGAAGCAATGCTGCATTGAGTTCCAGTCGAGGAATAGTTAATATTTTATTTTTTTGAATGGGTGCTATTCTAGATTTTGAGCATAATAAAGTTACATGAACTGAGTCAATTTTTAATGAACGAATGTAGAGTACAGACCCGTAAGCGCAACTGGAAGAATCACAGTATCCTATTTACTCTACCTTTTTTGCACTAAATATTTTTAAATCACGCGGGATTAGAATTGTATCAATTTTTGATAATTCGTCGGAAAATTTCGCCAAAGATCTAAAATTTCAACTAGTACGAAATCGTCCCACAAATCTCTCTCCACATCATTTGTAAAATTACTTTGGCCTTGACCAATAAAGGCCCTACAAAACCAAATGGATCATAAAACTTACATATTGCACTTAAAACTTGTCTTTTTGTCACACAAGATCCGTAATCACAGTTTGGCAACGATACCTCAAAATTGTCAGAATTTACATTTAAACATAGGCCAAGTGTTTTTATAATATTATCCTTATCAAGATCAACTTTATCAAAATGTCGTTTGTCTATCGGAATATCATTCAAGATTTCTGGAACATTTGAGCACCATTTGTGTAACTCAAATGAGCCTAGTTTTAAAATTTCAATTAGTTCCTGCTTTATCGCTTTTAATTGCTCCACATTATCACTTCCGCTTATTATATCATCTACATATGTATCCTCTAATAGCACTTTAGAGGCTAGTGGAAACTTCTCTTTTTCATTTTTTGCAAGATCCACTAAACATCGCGTCGCTAAGAAGGGTGAGCTTCGTACTCCAAATAAAACTCTTAAAAGCCTAATCCATTTTATAGGGAGATTTGGGTTTTCGCGCCATAATATATTTAATAAAACTGTATGTTCCGGAGCTATTAAAATTTGTAAAAACATAGCCTTGATATCTGCTAAAATTATGTACTTGTTTTGTCGAGAACAAATCAGAATATCAAATAACTCTCGCTGTACAATTCCTCCATTATACAGGAGTTCGTTAAGACTAATCCCATTTTTACATCGCATACTGCAATCATATACTACACGACACCTTGAAGATTTTTTGTCATATTTCAGTTACTTCAGGAATTTCTCCGCTTACAACATACCCAAATAGAGTATTTTGTAAGACTAATTCATTATTATCAAGTTTTTCAGTACCCGATAGCAAGCTATTAAAGAAAATATTTGCATCAAAGAGAATATCAATCTCGTCACAAGTATTGAAATTAGGATCACTCAAAACAATGTGATTGGGTAAGTTATCTATAGCAAAATTATTATGAGGCAAGTTGCAAGTTATTTTGTTTATAATGTAGAATTGTACATTTTTTGCATAAATGTGTATTCGAGACTCTATCTTTAAGGTAACCGCCTGATTTGATTGTTTAGGATTATTTCCCACGCCGACAATCGTCAAATCCTCTACATCAGTTTCACAATTTAGTTTCTCAACCATCCTTTTTGTTATTAGGCTACAGTCACTGCAGGAATCGATAAGTCCCCTAGCAGTACAATATTGCCCATTTTTTTGCTTAATTCTTACTAGAACTGTAGGCAACAATACCCTATTTCCTGGGCTTTTTCTTGTTACTGATACTGACCCGAAATTTCTTGTTTCAGAATTATTTTCAGTATGTAACAACGTATTATGGGGCCCGTTACAAGTTTGACATTTAAAAGTATATTTACAAGTGTTACTATGAGTATTGAGACATATCTTACAATGTTTCTTTCTTTCAATGAATAAATTCCGATCTGTTACAGTAGCTAATTTAAATTTGTTACAATTATAAATTTTGTGACCAATCGCTGAACAATATTGGCATTTTATTATTTTATTTTTATTATGTACAGTTACATTTGAAATTCGTACCTTCTCCTTTGGTAACCCTGAAGAAGTGGTACTGTTTGTATTAGCACTGGTAACAGATTCTAATGCCATGGCCCTGTTGTCTAAGTAATTCAAAAATTCATCAAGACTTGGTAGTTTTTTATTGTCTCTATCAATCTGAAAACATCTTTGTGTATACATATCAAGCTTTCTGCTTATGATACAAACTTACAGCATATCCCAACTATTGGTGGGTTGCCCTAAATTTTTTAATGCAGTTATATGCTGCTTGATTTGGGATACAAATTCCCGAAGCGCAGAACTAGTACTTTTAGATATAGTCTGCACATCTAAAATTTTGAATATGTGACTATTTATTATTAAAGTTTGATTATTGAATCTTGCATCTAGCAGATTCAAAGCTTCTAAATATGATTCATTTGTTATTGGTAAATTATTTATCAAGTCTAGGGCTTCCAACTTTAGATAACTTCTTAAATAAAAAAGCTTTTCAACGTCTGACAAATTTTTATTTGTGTCTATGACAGCATTAAACATATCCCTAAATGGTTTATACTCATTTAAATTAGCGCCATTGAAACTTGGGATATTTACCAGGGGTAATTTTGTGTTGGGTTTTGGAGTATTTGTGGGAATTTCGTTTACCCTAACTGACTCATTTTTCTTGTCATTATTTTTGTTGTGTTTTGACAGCATTAGATTGATGATGATTCAATAAATCAAAATACGCAGACTCGAATTCATTACAATCTTCAACATCATTTTTATCCATACACTTTATGTTAGCATCAAATTCTGAATAAACGTTCTTTCCTTGTACTTATTTGTTCATAAACCAAATCAGTTACCTCTACATCTACTCTTTCAGACACATAGGTTTCTATCCTATTTAAGAATTTTTTGCATTGTTGTCGTTTTTCAATTAAACTCTTTTTATCAGAATTTGAAGCCATTTTTTTTGTAATCATTCAATAATTGACAAATTTAAAAACTTTATGTTGTTGCACCCCAATGCTACAACAATGCATATATTTTTACTTAACTAGGTAGTTTAGGGTAATAAACATTTGTTATTAAAACTAAAAAATCAACTGAAGCTACTGTTTATGTTTTAACTAATGTTGAGATTAAATCACTGACTTCTTCAGCCATCTGATTTCATTGCTGTCTTGTTTTTGTTAATGTAAACAACTTATCGGTTACGGTAGATTTACAAATTAAAAATATAAAACGATCCTACCTGTAAACTGCCTTGTCATCGTAAACTGCATTATCGGCTATTACAGTTTTCTGTTGTGCACCTATTTGCTGTGGCAAGAAAACTGTAATTTGTTTGCATTACCGACCTTGCATGGATCTTCTTTATCTACTTCTATTGTTGGCCGCATGGGGGTTTCGGAGCACCGTGTTCACCAAATATTAATTACCAAAACTGACATTTCAAAATCCTTATCCATCTGCCTGAATTTTGTCATATTTGATGAACTTTTTCACTGAATCGAAGGATTATAACTTAATTTACCGTTCGGAACACTTTTTACTGCGATACGGACTTTATTTTGACCGATGACTCACTTTGAAATTATCACGGGCACTTTTTACTTTATTATATTGTGCTTGCACCACAACTAACATGCCTGCGTAGGTATGCACATAGAGAACATAATATTATATATATTTTTTTTTGTCTATGGGTATCCAAACCTGCTCCATAGATTAAATATATATATGTACCTGCACTTTACTCACGTTTTTAACACCCACGTTGTCGAAAACTTATTTTATTATACCATCCGGGATGAAGAACCATTTTAATCCGGCTCGAAGGACCATTTTAATGTCTGGTTCACTTCGATGTGTTTGAAATTATGCACTGTATATATGGTTTTATTCTTTATTGTACAACTTTTTGGTACAGTGTAAATTGTGGAACGCACGAAACTTTTGCGTGCGACCCACATACGAGTTAAACTTGAACTAAATTTATATGGTTCTCGAACGAGAGCATAATTTATGTGGTGGGGACAAGATTTGTTCGCGCTAAATTTGAAAGTAAGCCAATGTGACGAATATTTTCTCCAGCAATGTCAATATCCGAGTTTATTCCGAAGTGTATCACATTATACAGCATTGAATCTAAATTCAATCAACTATCTACCAAAAATATTATAAAAGGAGATATAATTAAGTTTAAATTAGAAACGCCAGCTACTATCTGCATTGAACTAATGTTACAGTGTCCGTTGGTAAAAAATGTCTAAAGCACAAGTAGTAGAAGAATTACATGCTCCAGCTCGAATAAATTACAGAAGACGATATGTTATTGTGAAGGGTCTACACGATTTGATACAGGCAGACTTGGCCATTATGTCACCACATGACAAAGAAAACAGGGGATATACTTATATTTTGGTTGTAATCAATGCATTTAGTAAATATGTTTGGGTGGAACCTGTCAAGAGGAAAACAGAAAAAGAAATCACAAATGCTATGAGAATTATACTGAGTAAAATGAAGACCACACCTGCTAATCTACATGTTTAGCGTGTGTGTAAATAATTATTAGAGGGGACAGATTATTAAACCTTTAACTTTATTGAGTAAAACACACATGACAGATGTATTCTAGACATCAGGGCAGTTCGGCAATGTTACTCCATTGACTCCGATCACTCCTTCCTTCTTTAAACCGTTCGGTTATTACAGAACGAGTAAAAGAAGCAGTCTTTAAAACGTTCGTTTACTGTGGAGTGTCGTGAAAAGAGTTGCTCCAATTGTACCACGTCGGCGAGGTAGGATTTTAGGAGTGAATATGCGCATTTCGATTACCGGCCAAAAAATAAAATTCTTATGTATTTTAGGTTACATAGTTTACAATTGCGAAGTAATAATTATTCATATTTAATAAAAATACTAAAAAATAATTTCCGAACGGCCCTATCATAGACTTATATAGGAGTGACAGATGACATGACCTGTAAAGGTACGTTCTACAATATTATGTTCTATTATATATTCAACACCTTCCCCTTAAAGATCGAGCATTGTAGGGGATTTAATATATCGACCAAATCGAGATCGTAACTTTGACGAAGTCGGGGTATTTGGGTCAGGTTCTGTTCTATTATTTTCGTTGAGTACCCAGTATGATCTTGGTTCACTAGCCTTTTCTTATATAGTTGCCTTTTGCCATATTTTGTCTTGTTTACTTTTAACTACTACTCTTTGCCCTTTTTCGTAGTTAATTTATGGTTTGGGTCTAGTCTTATCATAATAACTCTTCATTTTCTCTTTTTGTTCGTTTGAAAATTTAAATATGTGGTTTTGTATTTCGGGTTCCAACTTATTTCCAGTTATGGATAGTAAAATTTGGACAGGGGAGGCTTTGAGATTAACTATAGGTGTATTGTTATATTCAAGAAGAAAGCCTCTAAAATCGGTTTTTTCAAATAAACTTTTTCTTAATATTTGTTTCCCTATGCTGACAGCTTTTTCGGATAACCCATTACTTTTATGATGGTGTGGAGTACACGTTGAAATTGTAATGGCTTTGTTTTTATAATATTCTCTACACTTTAGCGAAAGAAATGGTAAGTTATCTGCTATCATATGCTGAGGGTATCCAAATTTTGTAAATACATTCTGCATGGCATCTAGGACGGTTTCTGACGTTTTATTTTTCATAGGGCATATCTCAATCCACTGAGAGAAATGATCGATCAAAATTAAATATGCCTTTCATCCAAATTCTAATATGTCTGCACCTACTTTGTTGTACCGAAGCTTAGGCACAGAATGAGGTTGTAATGGTTCTCTTCGATTATTTGGCATGTATCTCTCACACGTCCGGCATTTCTTTATAAATGTAGTGATATCGTATGTCATTTTAGGCCAGAAGGATAATTATCTTGTTTTATGTAAGGTTTTACTCATGCCTAAATGCCTTTTATGTATGAGATTTAATGTAAACTTTTTCAAACTGTTTGGAACAATTATTTTATCACCAATAAATATTAGACCGGCTTCAACATATAGGTCATTTCTTAAGATGTAATATGGTTTACATAATGATGGAATCAGATTTATTTTTGGCCATCCATTATAGTAGAAATCTATGATTTTCTTCAATACTTTATCATTAGCAGCTTCTTTTCAGAAAGTTCATTTCTTCTCATCTGACATGGGTAAGTGTACTGACACACTATGTACCATCTCTGACATTTCAAAGTCGTGATCTTAATTTTTGAGACTATCTCTGGATAACATATCAGCAAAATGCACATATTTCCCAGGGATATAATAGACATTTAAATTATACTTCAATAACTTTAACCTCAATCGCTGCAGGCGTACCGATCCGATTTTGCATATGGGTTTTTTCATTATAGCTGTTATCGGTTTGTGGTCAGTCTGAACGTCCTCATTTGCACGATAAATGAAATAGTCAAATTTTGGAGTACTAAAATATATTGCTAGTAGCTCATTCTCTGTTTGGCTGTAATTAATTTCGTGGTCGTTCATGGTACGAGATGCACAAGCTACCAATTTAAGAACATTTCCATGCTCCTGAAACATACAACACCCTAAACCGTTTTTAGAGGCATCACTCTGTATAATAATTTTCTTCTTTGCATCAAATGGGACTAAAGCTGGTGATTCTATAATATTTTTTTTTCAATTTCTCGAAAACTTGTTGATGTTTTGGCAACCACTACTATTCCACATTCGGTTTTAATAGTTCACACAATGGATTCATACATTCTGACATGTTAGGAACGTAACGTCTTACATAATTGAAAGATCCTATAATTCTCTGAAGTTCTGTCTTACTTTTAGGTATTTCGAGTTTATTTAAGGACTCTATTCGATCCGGGTCTATTTGCATACCTCCTTCGGAAAATATTTGGCCCATAAATTTCACTTGCTTCTGTCGAAATTGAAATTTTTCTCTATTAAATTTAGCGTTTACTTGCCTGGCTCTTTCTAGAACCTGTCTAGCCGTATTATCATGTTCTTCATATGTAGCTCCGGACCCAATCATATCATCATGACAGATGGTAACGTTTTCCAGATCACCAAAGTGCTTTTCGACCTCTTCTTCGAATAGATCTTGAGAATCTGAAAGTCCATAAGGTAATACTAACTATCTATATATTCCAAATGGTGTTGCAAAACAGCATTTCCATGATGAATCTACATCTAGTTGTATATGATGATAACCTTCAGATACATCGAATACTGTGAAGATACTTTTACCATTTAATCTAGAACAAATTTCTTCAGCACTTGAGTTTTTGCGTGGTTTTCTTATTATATTTTTATTTGAATCTGGGGATCTAGACATAACCTAATTTTACCAATAGATTTTTCAACTTTTCTATTTACACTTACACTAGGGTCTATTTCATCAATTTTTTTCAAGGCTTTTCTCTTAACTAATCTATCTAACTCGGTTTCATATGCATCACGTATAGCAAATGGAATTTTAGTTGGGGGATGACTAACTGGTTCAAAATGTTTATTAGTAGTTATGTGGCATTTACCAGGAAACACCCCTGAACCAGAAAAAAGGTCTATATTATTTTCAATGAATTCTTCTTTGCTTTTATCTATTTCATTCTTATTAGTAGTAACACTTTCAATTATTTTGAATAAATTCAAATGTAAACAAGCTTATCCACTTATTAGAGCCTGATTTGCCCCTTCTACAATTACAAAATCATCATAGATTGTTTTGTTTTTAAATTTACAACTTAAGTTAATTATACCTATAGACTTTGTCGTGCTTCCTTCAAATGCTTTTAATACATATTTGGTTGGACGTACACTAAAGTCGATTTTCAGCCCGGAAACCGGCGGGCAACAGTATATCCGCAAAGCAATACATACATTTGGGAAAAGGTTAGTCAAATTTAGTTTCACGAGCTTGTTTAAAAATTCTACAGGTTTTAGTGGGGTTTCTGCAATGTTTGATCTGCTTATACTTTTTAGGTACTTCATTTCCTCGACTGAATCATAGCTTACATCTGATTTGTATTCTTCAGCAAATCTTACACAGTTGTCTGTGATACTGATCTCATCTATTTCATGATACTTCCATAAAAATGAAAATTTCATTTCAATTTCTCTTAGAGCTGTAAATCTTGATCTTAAGTTATAAACCAAAACATCAATTATTGTGTAGAACACATCATCGTCATTGTCATGTTCGTGCAGTTGTGGTGGGATTAAAGATTCAGATTCTTTGCTATTTAGTGAAAGTGAAGGTGGTGCACGGTCAACATTTGAATCATTGGAGGGTGTGGTTGAATGTGAAGTACTTGGTAATGTCAAGTGCTCATTATCATTACCAGCTTCGACTTCTACGCTAGAGCTATTTTTTGCCTGGGAAAAATAACCCAACAGATTCTGTTGACCTTTCTTTTCTCTTTTCGTCCTTTTCACGTTTTTCTTTCCGCTTAATGTACCCAGATTTATGTTGGTATTCCATTGCCAGTCCTAGTCCTAAAATAAAACGAGCAACATAAGTTAACTAGTAATACTTTATTAATAATATTGGGTAGTAAAATAATTAATAATTTTTTTTTTCTCCTACCATATCTGAAAATGAACCATATCAACCCTATAAATATGACCGAAAATAATCTATATGGTCCCTTGGGCTGCAAAACTCATTTCAACACGATTTTGTACTTTTTCACTATCTATACACCTTTGACTGTCACCTGCGTGATGCGTATTTTGACGTTTCACATAAAAGATAATAAATACTCATCACTAAAAATGTTTATTAACGTTTTTTGAGAACACTTACCTTAATATCCTCAAATGTTAAAATCGTCCAATCTATATAATCACACTCTCTAATCAACTCTTAACTGTATAATGTAACAATATGAACATGAAACAAATAACACAAATATAACCATTCCTAGATGAAACGACGAACGACCTATTAGCACTGAACTTCCAGATGCCAGACAGATTCTTGAGCGGTGGCGGAAGGAGCCACACCCCTTGGTCCGGCCAAGGGTGGGGTAATTTGTCATGAGGTAAATCCAACATAAACGTCGCGGTCGCGCCAAGGTCAGTTTTTAAGACCGACATATTACACATATTGATGTGATGTAATATACCTATTGAGTTCACATAACATAATGCATATTCTCTTCTACTTTAATTTCCAATAGCACAATATTTCTTAATCGCATCTGAATCCAACTTATTGAGCGCTTTTATAAAAGGGAAATTTCAGATTGCATAGTAACCCTACAAATAGGGCCTCTTCGGGGCCCGGGCCCTGGGATTTTGTCCCCCCTGCCCCCCCTCTGGTCGGCCCTGTTTCTGAAAAGGCTAGATAACTCGTGAAACGTGTAATGTTACGAAAAAGCGAATAAGGGTTCGTCGTGCAACAGTGTTGTCAGATTTCTGAAAAGGCTGGTGAAACGTGTAATGTTACAAAAAGCGTTCGTCACGCAATAGTGTTGCCAGATTTCTGAATAATCCACTAATCCAATGAAATTTAAATTGAAGCTTGCTTCTTATAGCACGACATAGGACTTTTGGGAAGGCTAGTGAACTCGTGAAACGTGTGATGTTACGAAAAAGCGTTCGTCACGCGATAACTCATTCAAGCGACTGTGCGCAATCTGTCTTGCCGCACTGAGCTCGCACACCTATAGGTGTTAAAAATTGTCAAAATTTTGGAAAAATGGTTAATAATTGCCAAATATGTTAAAATTTTTGAAAAATTGTCAAAAATTTTTAAAAATGGTCAAAAGTTTGGAGAAATGATCAAATATTGTCAACAACTGTAGAAAATGTGCAAAGAATGGTCAATAATTGGCAAATATTTTCAAAAATTGTCAAAAATTGTCAATAATTGTCAATAATTGTCAATAATTGTCAATAATTGTCAATAATTGTCAATAATTGTCAATAATTGTCAATAATTGTCAATAATTGTCAATAATTGTCAATAATTGTCAATAATTGTCAAAAATTTTGAAAAATGGTTAAAATTTTCAAAAAATTGTCAAAAATGGTCAATTATTGTCAAAGACGGTCAAAAATGATCAATAATTGCCAAATATGTTAAAATTTTTGAAAAATTGTCAAAAATGGTCAATAATTGTAAAAGACGGTCAATAATTGTCAAAATTCGTCAAAAACTGTCAATAATTGTTAAAATTTTTGAAAAATTGTCAAAAAATTTTTAATATGGTCAAAAATTGTCAAAAATTTGGAAAAATCGTCAAAAACTGTCAAAATTTTGAAAAAATGGTAAATAATTGCCAAATATTTTCAAAAATTGTCAAAAATTTGGAAAAATGGTCAAAAATTGTCAAAATTTGAAAAAAATGAACAATAATTATGAAAAACTGTCAAAAATGGTCAATAATTATTAATAATTGTCAAAAATTTTTAAAAATGGTCAAAATTTTTAAAAAATGGTCCTCAACCAAGCACTTCATCGGACACCCCAACTGGAAGGCAAACCATAACCCATAACTCTGAATCGGATATTGAGAACAGATTTTCAAGAAAAAGACAATTTAAAAAATACTCAAAAACAAATGACATTATCAGAGAAATACAAGAAGATAGAGGAAAAAGGTGTGAACAATTTGAGTTTTTTAGTAAACATCTTAAGAAAACTGAGCAGCAGAGAGAAAAATTAATAAGTATTTTAGAAAAATCCCTTAAAGGGAGTAACAAAAGAAAACAGAGTGCTAGTAGTAGTGACTCAGATTAGGTTTAAAAAGTTTATTTATTTCTTAAAATTTATGAGATTTTTGGTTCTTTTTAAAACTCTTGTTCTTCTGTTCTTACTAACTTGATTTTAGTACTACTCAGAAATGATTTATTTAGTTTAATATAAGTTTTTTTTATTATTATTTGCGTCGTACGTTGGCACTATCAATCCAGCTCTATATAATAATATAATAAATCTACAAACCCAGCGTTGTCTTGCTACTAAGTATAGTAGATATATTCACTCTTTGCATACAGTTCCTACTTAACATGTTTAGATCCCCAAAGAAAATCTCTTCGATCAACGAATAATTAAGCTCCATTTTATAATTTTTCCAGAGAAAAAACAAAAATAAGAAACCAACACGGAAACATAACCCCACATTGCTTTAACGAATTCATTTCAGCGACCTAGCTCGTTCGGTTATATTTATTGAGAAGTGGTGGCTCTGGCGTCACACCTAGCTGTCAAAGTTGTCAACCAAAAAATAACTGCGGTATTTACCGTTAAATAAACGTTCCAGGCTGAAAATCGGCTTAAATTGTTTATTGACTGTTTTAAATATATTTAATGGAATTACATTAACATCAGCGCCAGTGTCTATCTTAGTTTTTATTTTTTTACCTCCGATTTCAACAAATTCTTCCCAAATACTTGACTTTTTAAATACTATATTTTTATTAAATTTTTTATCAATATTTACATTGTTTTTAAAATGGGCACTATTTACAAATATCTCACTAGAATCGTCGCTACTCTCATGTTCTATATTTTTGACATTTTTAACCCTGCATGATTTTGAAAAATTATTAACTTTGCCACACTTATGGCAGGTAGGTTTTACCATAAGCCGGACAGTTTCTGGGTCCGTGACGTGTCTGGCACCTTTTACAATGGAATCTTTCATCAAAATTTTCAATATTTTCATTATCATGTATTGTTTTATTCCTAAATCTAGTACCTACAGATTTTTTATATTTTATCACATTTATTTCGTGCCTTTTATCACCATTTAACTCGCTTCGAAACTGTAGATTTTGGTTTTTACTCTGCTCGCTGGTTCTGCATAGATGAATGGCTTTCTCTGAGGTCAAGTTGTCGATTCTCAATAGGGCTTCTCTGGTGGTGGAATCTATGATTCCGATCACAATTTTATCTCGGAGTGCCTGGTCTTCCGGTGTCTCTACTGGATCGATAACATCATTATAGTTACACGTTTTTATTAGGTGTTTACCTTCAGTTGAAAAATGTTCGAAGGATTCGCCTTCTTGCTAGATTCTCTTCAAGAAATTGTACCGTTCGAAACATTTATTCATTCTTGTATTTACGTATTTGGAAATCATTTCGATCACATATTCATATTTATCTCTTTGCTTATCTGGTATCTTAAATGTCGACATAATGCGAGCGGAGTCTGTACCGATAATATTTCTCAACATGGATAACTTTACTTTATCAGCCGCCTCGTGTTGTCCCGTGGCTATTAAATAGTCCTCGAAAGTCGTTTTCCAAAAGGTCCATTCGGTAGCGGCATTCTGCCCTTGTAAGTCAAAATCGGGAGGTAGTTTAACTGGTCCTATACCCAAATTTGCCATTTCATATATGAGTTGTGGTTTATTTAGATTTATAACCTCACAATTGCCACGTGCTGTTAAATTTCAGTCGTCGTATCACTTGTCCTCCTTCTCAACTATCAATTATTGTCGCAGCGCTATGTTTAGTGTTTGTGCAAATAATTATCAGAGAGGACAGATTATTAAACTTTTAACTTTATTGAGTAAAACACACTTGACAGATATATTTTAGAATATCGTGGTACATCGTATACCTATCTAGGAGTGACAGGTGACATGACCTGTAAAGGTACGTTCTACAATATTATGTTCTATTTTATATTCAACACTACAAACCGATAATGGAACTGAATTTTACAACAAACACTCTCAACGATTAATGCAAACATACAGTATCAATCACTACAGTACATTTTCAAATCTCAAGGCTAGTATTGCAGAAAGAGTAATTCGAACGTTGAAAACACTATTATGGAAGCGATTTAGTATAGAAAGTTTTTACATATGGTTAACTATTTTTCCAGAAATTGCCACCAAACACTCTACAACGGGTGAAATACTCAGTAAAATTAATGATAAAAATGCCAAATATATTGTTGCATTCAACAACATCAAAACCATCGATCCCAAACCATCAAAATTTAAAAAAAGTGATTATGTTCGCATCAGCAAATATCGACATGTGTTTAAAAAAGGATACACTCCCAACTGGACTACTGAGGTTTTCAAGATTAAATTTGTTAAACTCACCAATCCCACTACTTACATTTTGGAAAATGAGAAAAAAGAAGAAATTCTAGGGGCATTCTATTCAGAAGAGCTACAAAAAGTGAAATATCCGGACCTTTTTGTAATTGAAAAAGTGTTGAGAAAAAAAGGTGATCAGTTATTAGTTAAGTGGCTTGGAATGAACTCTCAATTATGGACAAATGAAAATAGTATTGTATGAATTGTAATATTTTTGAATAGAAACGTATACGTTATACTTTTGTTTCATTGGGAAATAAAACACAAAGAGTTAATTTACATTATTTATTCGTTGATATACTTTATTTCTGTGACTTACATATAATATAGGATTAATAATAATAGCAGCTTTCTTGGAATCTCAAGTCAACCTGATATCTCACTTCGCGTTTTCGGATGCTTTTGTAAGCAAAAGCCCAGGTGATCAATAAGTGAATGTGAACATTTTCATTGAACCTTACTTTATTCATTCTTTAATATATGAGGATATTTATAAATCACTTCCAGAGCCAAGCTGTATGTTACACAATTTATATATTTCACAGAGTCCATTATGTTGAGAGCTGAGTTGTAACATGCTGTTCAGCTTGTTACCTTTTTTGTTTTTAAACTATTTTATTTAGTTAATTTTTGTGGCTCATTAGTCACTTCCTCCTAAATTTCTAATACATTTCTAAACATGCCGTTTCCTTGTCGCATTAGCCACTCCAAAATAAAACATTCATTTTTATCAAATTCCCCTTCCATTTTTGTCTTTCGATATTCGAAATTTTAAATTGTCGATTGGAACTCTTTCTTTCCTCTAACTGCCACCTTAAAGGCAACAGTTCAATACAAAATATTTTAATTTTAATTTGTTGGTGAACAATTTATATCGTCTGGTTGGTAAGTTAATTCTTGTATTTTCCCTCAGGTTATTTTCTTGTGTAGTGCTTACAGCTTATTTATGTTTATTGCTTATTTGCTAATTTGCATTTTTTTTATATTTAAGGAACAAAACGAATAGAATAAAACAGATCACTGTTAAGTTGTATTTTAACACGTGGAGTTCGGGTTTTGTATGCGCTATAGCATAAGCTCCTTTTTACCTGATCTGTTCTATCTATTCGTTCCTTCCCTAATGTTTTTTTCTAGTTCCTTATCCCTGTTTTTCTTTTTTCCGCAGCTCTGCAGCCCTCAAGATTCCCCTCAAGTTCGGCACTCAAGTTTCCGGCGAGTTTTCAAGTCTAGTACTCAAGTTTTCCCGTTCCTGTTCCTGTTCCTGTTTCATTTGGAGTCATCACCGCCATCGCTAAGAGCTGCAAACAACCCAGCCCTTTAAGATAAGTTCCTTCGTCTTATCTTTAGCGTTTACAAGATTTGAATTTGGCGTGTTATTATAACTTGTTGTTCTCCTCGTTTGCATTTTTTAATATCCAATTTATGTTGAGTTTTTAAATTTCAATAAATAATTATTGTTTTCATTCTTTGTATTGATTATTCAATAATTATTAAATTGGATAAACGGGTTCAGGAATTATTAATTTGATTTTATTTTTTATTTAAATTAACGTTAATTTTTACAAGGTGTTTCCAGCTTTCCACCTTTTGCTTTCGTTTTTCTTTGTTTTTGTTTCGATAAAAAGCTGGTGGCGTCCAATTTAATATTAATTGTACACCCCATCCCAGTGATAGCCGATAAAATAATTTAATTGGTGCCGAATTCCACTCCCTGAGGAGAGTGCTCTAGCCAGGGGCGATTCACGTTGCAGAGTTTACAATGTTCTCACTATCCACACCAAGTTTTAAAATTTTAAAACAACTATAAAATTGACGTCAAAAAATAATAGTTCAATACTATTAAACGCTTTACAAAATTAAAAAAATAAATTTCCAAAGAGCAGACCGTCCACTACGAAGCAACAACTACTTCTCGGGCTATATGCCCCGACAGACATTGAATTACACTTCTAGGTATATAGCCCGAGAAGTAGTTGCTGCTTCTTAGTGGACGGTCTGCTCTTTGGAAATTAATTTTCCTAATTTTGTAAAGCGTTTAATAGTATTGAACTATTATTTTTTGACGCCTATAGATCACGCTTTACTAATATGACAATTATTTACAGGTAACTGTAATTAAGTAAACTATAAATTTGTTGATTCTTCAGTAGCTCCAAGTGATACGTTATTAATGGATTCAATTTTCATAGTTATTATTATTATTATTATTACAATAAATTATGAGCTGAGAACCGAAGTTCTATAAAGCTCATATAACAAAAATGAGATAAAAAACAAAAAAAAAAAAAAAAAGTAAAAATTATCGCTATCGGTAGCACATGCTATGAATAGGCGATAGCTCATTATAAATTGAAAAATGGAAAGAAAACGAAAATAAATAAAAACAAAAAATAAAGATACATGTACAAAATTAAGAATGCTGAACAAATTGGTCTAACTGGTTTTTAAAAGCATTAACAGACGGTGCACAGACCACACTGCTAGGTAAATTATTCCAGTATGGAAATATTCTGTTGGAGAGAAAATTCTGTCTATTTCTAGTTTTAAACATTTCCTTCTTCAACTTATATCGATGCCCCCTTAATCGAATATCAGGATTTAAAGTAAAAATGGGTGACATATTAGCACCAAACATGTTAAATATGGCTCTAAATAAAACTATCAAGTCGCCACAATGTCTGCGTTCACTAAAATACGTTAGTTCGGCTGAATCAAGACGCTGCTCATAACTAGGTCGTATTCGGCCGTAAGGAAGTCTTGTGGCTAACCTTTGCACATTTTCAAGTCTATTATGATCAGATGTTAAAACAGGACACCATACAGGTCCGCAGTATTCCATAAGAGGACGAACGCATGATTAAAATAGTACAGGTTACTCCAGTAGCGCTTGACCTTGGAACCAAAATAAAAATCTGTTGCGCAGGGGGCTAAAGGCGGCCATTTTGCTATACATTTATGTGTGTGTTTTATTTTAAAGCATGTACTGTTTGTTAAAATGTTATATATTTAATGTAAATTCTTAAGATTTAGATATATTAATGTACATTATTAAAACTGAGAAAAAAAATTACTAGTATGTAGCATGTTGACTTATTTTTTTAAATATTGTAACATTATATTTTAAAAAAATATGTTATTTTATACCACATTAAAAAGTTTTTTAATTTTAAAATAAAAAATTTTATTAATAATTTACAATTATTTTCAATTTTCATTGATCCTATCCTAAAAAACTTTTTTATACTTTTATACTTTATACTTTTTTTAAATTCCAATTTGTTAAAAAATACTTCTATTTGTAATGTATAGGTAATAAAATACATTTTTGTAAACTTTATATTATGATAATTTTTAATACTAATAAAAGTAAATTTTTGCATTAATTATTACTTGAATATAAATATACATAAATATAAATTGTAGTTTTAAAAACTAGCGCCTCGATTGTAATTGGCTTTGCGCGACAAGATGGTTGCCTTTAAACCCCACTTCTCATTGGGCACTATATTTTTAATAAAAGCTTATGCGCGAACTGCTACTGGACTAACCTGTACTATTTTAATCATGGACGAACGTAGGTCGTGTATAACTTGATAAATGTTGACGGTGATACTTTACCAAAAGATCTATATATTAAAAATATTTGAGAGTTACTCTTCTTGCACACTGAGAGAATATGCTCAGACCAGGACAAGTCTTTGTTTATAATAACACCGAGGTCACATTGCGATGATACGGTCTTTAACACATGATTGTTCATGTAGTACGACAGATTCGGATTGTTTTTACCTATATGTAGGACGACACACTTATCTAAATTTAGCGGTAATAACCAGTCGGAACACCATTCATACACTGCACTTAAGTCTGATTGAAGAGACAGGTGATTTGTTGTAGGGTTTGCATATATTTTAGCATCATCTGCGTAAAAAGAACAGTTATTTGTTATATGCTCAGGGAGATCAGCTGTATATAACAGAAATAGCAATGGTCCCAGAACTGATCCTTGCGGAACTCCACTTAAAACAGGTTTCAGCGGAGAGAATGTTGTATTGACGCGCACACAAAATTGTCTTGAGGTGAGAAAGTCAGCTATCCATCTCTTCAAATTTCCTCTGATACCATAATGTTCGATCTTATATAGTAATCTACGCGTTGGAACCCGGTCAAAAGCCTTGGCAAAATCAAGATAAATAACGTCTGTGGGTAAACCGTTATCAAAGGCTATAGTCCAATCATTTACACACAACAAAAGATTTGTTAAAGTTGAACGTCCTTGTATGAAACCATGCTGCTGAGATGGAAGAATATGTTGTTGAAGAAGAAAAGAAAACATTTTGTCACATATAATTGATTCCATGACCTTGTAAACAATAGGGACAAGACTGATTGGCCTATAATTGTTTGGGTCCAGTTTATTGCCTTTTTTGAATATGGGAGTAACTGAGGCAGTTTTCCATATCGGAGGTAGTGTGTGAGTCTTGAAAGAAGCATTCATTATACGTGATATAGGATGACATAGAGCCTCGGCACATGATTTCAAAATATGAGATGATATATTGTCCAGACCAGGTGATGAGTTGGAATTTAGTGCCTTAAGTTTATCTTCCACCTGCTGAGAATCAAAGGAGATGATGGAAAGTGAAGCATTTATTCTGTTTACAGAAATGTATGGCAATGGTGTAGTTGGATCTTCTTGTGTGAATACTTTAGAGAAAGTATTCGAAAGTAGTAGTGCTGATTCTGCATTGTTGGCACATTTATCACCAGTTTTGTTTTGTAGAAGGGGTACGGAACATACTTTTGATGGACATTATACAATCAGATTCCAAACAAATACTGGAATGAGCTGTCACTATTTTCCATTCAAAATTTCTTTTATATATGGTATAGTCATTTGTTACATCTTGAATTGTCACTTTGAAAGATTGAAGTTCATAGCAATGCATTCCAGTCAATTCAATAGTATTATGCTTTCCGAATATTCTAACACATGGTTCAAAGTTTAATTCATGAGATATGCTAACACCTATGTAGATGTTATCAGTCAAATAAAGTATTTTTCCACGTAAATACATTTTCTGTGGACATGTAACCATACTGAATGTTTTTTTAATACTAATGAGAAAAAAAACACTGGAATATATTTATAAAGTTTATTGATACATATGTTAGACTCAGATGCCGAACTCGGTCATTTGCCGAAATGAATACTCAGTCCGCGATATGATCAGATACCGACAACAGATTCTATTTCGGAATTTGTTTACTCTAATTTATACATTTCGTGAACTGAGCAATTCAGACTTGCTCAAATGCCGATTAAGGAAACTTCTTTGAACTGTACCTTAACATCGTGTCCGCTTGCCTTTTTAACCCGTGTGAACTGACAGCTCTGTTCTTCTCTAATAATGCCGACCGGGCATTAAGTTTTCTAAAATAAAATAGAATATATCAAATAATGGCAAAAATCCACGTCATTCGAAAAAGATATTGCAAGGTGGTCTTCAATGGATTAACTTATCCGACATTTTGGGCTTCTCCGTTGCTATCTCCAGTTTTGTCTTGCTCAGTTGGATCTTCCTGGTCTTCCATCCCATCTTGCTCAGTTGGAACTTCCTGAACTTCAACCCCATCTTGCTCAGTTGGAACTTCCTGAACTTCATCCCCATCTTACTCAGTTTGAACTTCCTGGACTTCCATTGCATCTTGCTCAGTTGGAACTTCCTGAATTTTCATTCCATCTTGGGTAGCTGT
The DNA here is from genome assembly GCA_947563755.1 of Lochmaea crataegi. NCBI lineage: Eukaryota > Metazoa > Arthropoda > Insecta > Coleoptera > Chrysomelidae > Lochmaea > Lochmaea crataegi. The sequence goes on along the minus strand of OX387434.1, from coordinate 34,226,421 downwards.
AATTACTTCCCCTGTTGCATAGTTTTCACGTTCTACGACAAAAGATTCTTCTGGATTTGCTACAGTATTTTCCATAATTTCGTTCGCTAATAACAATTTATCTATATCTTCTTCGTCTTGCAATTTTTCAACAATTTTTAAACCTTCAGACCATTTAGTTGAGTTATTTTCATTCATCCAAGCAACTAATATATCACGAATGTCTTGATTCGCTCTCTCCACAGATCCCTGACTCTCAGAACCATAAGATCAACTTGACCTCTTTTGTTAAACTTATCGGATAGTTATGGCTTTGTAACCAGTCCCTTTTTCTCAAGCCTTTTCATTAGTTGACATTGCAAACTCAATTTCAGATATTTTTCAATAATACTTCTACTAATATTACAATACCGTTTATTCACCTCCTTTTCCATTCCCAGTATTCGTTTGTGTCCAGTATCTTGATGAGCTTTTTCGAGAATATCATATAATTCTGACACTGTAACGTAATATTTTATTACATCTGATTCATCCTTTCTTTTCTGTATTATATTTTCCATTTCTCCAATACTAAGCATCTCGAACCTATTCAATCTACGATAATCCAGTGCAGTTATTTTTTCTTTGTTAATTTTTTTCGAAAGACTTTCACTTCGCTCATAATTTCTTTATATTTTTGTTCCGATAATGGCGAAGTAAAATTACTATTCGGCTTATCAATATAAGATGACACTTTTTTTTTACTTACGCATGATTTCACTGTTTTGGTCATGTTCGTTCACTAAATTCAAACTTAAGACACAAATTTCAATACAAAACGAATAATACAAGAATTACTTCACTGATAAAACATGCTTGACAAATTTACCAATCAAAAGCACACCACTCGCTTCCTTTGTATTGCTACAAATAAATGACAACAACAACTACTAATTTAGTCAGGCGAACCTTGGACAAGAAAAACTCAAGCCAAGGTTTCGGCACTGAGGCCACTAGCGGTCCCATTGTGCCATTCCTGCTACTTATGCATCCATGAAGCCGAGTCCCTCGATGAAGGACTCAATCATCTTCAGTGGATGCCTGCTTATGTCCCCAGGGGCCATAACAGGGACTCCGAAGATTCGCCTGCGTAGCACAGCCCAATGTGGACATACGAGGAGAACATGGTCCGACGTTTCGTCAGCCATGCCGCAACTTCGACATAGGGGACTTTCCTCTAAACCTAGGTTACAGAGGTGTTTCCTCAGACAGCAGTGCCCTGTTAGGAGACCTGCTAATTTTTTTAACCTACTCCTGTCGACGACCATTTTAGCCACATGTTCTTTCCATGCAGCCTCTACTGTGCTGTTGCGTAGCATGAATTACCATTGGCTCTATTCCATGATCTACTGCAGCTCTACACATTGATTCTACAGAGGTGCTCTCGAAAGCCTCCTGTATGTCCAAGAATGCGTCCAGGGCGATCGCCAATCATGCCACTTTCCAGCGCCTTTTCCACCTGTGTTACCAGTTGGTGTAAGCCACTTTCCGTTGACTTACCACACCGGAACGCATGCTGGTTGTTGTGCAAAGGATACCTAAGCCCACCCTTTTCCCTCATATACCTATCAACCAACCTTTCCAGTGTTTTTAGCACAAAGGATGTTAGACTGATAGGCCTAGCCACGGTGTACGTAGTACGACTGGGCTTGGGTATAAAGACAACTCTTATCTGTCTCCGCTGCTCAGGAACATATCTGCTTGCCAAACAGGCCCGAAATATATGCATTAATATTGAACCAATAGCCTCCCAGCCCTGCAGAGGCAGAGCCGGAAAGATTTGGTCCTTTCCCGGAGGTTTATAGGGGCTAAACGTACGTATAGCCCAAGTACTTCGCTCGTAGGAAACTATTTATTTGGCTAGAATATAGGCCCTCTTACATGGTCGTTTTGTTTCCACACGCCCCATGTCAGGACCCTCCTGTCCGACTGCCTTACAACCGGGGAAGTGAGTCTCGACAAGCTAAGACTTGCAGAGACGCAGCACGTGAATAGATGATGCCACATATCGGGAACTGCTTACTTCTTAATTGTACAATTGACTAAATATAAAACTAAAAATAATCATCTGCCAAAATAAATTCATAATCGGCATTTGAGCAAGTCTGAATTGCTCAGTTCGCGAATTGTATAAATTAGAATAAACAAATCCAGGGCTACTTTGAACAAATTTACTCTATTTTGATGGTAAACTTTGTTAATTTTAGGTAAAAAAAATGAAAAAAATCGTGAGGGCTAGTAACTACGAGAGGAATCCAAAAATAATGATAGTTTTAAGATTTAGGCAATGGATAATTTTTAAAAAAATTTAAAGTTGAGTGTTCAAAGTTACCCCAGTCTTGGTGTAACTTTGAACGCTGAATTATGTTACATATTATGACCATTTAGAGGTGTGATACGTTCACCATTGGAAAGAGCAGAAAAATAGTACATACTCCTAGTATTTTATATGGATTGGAAAATTAAAGAATAGCATTTTTTATTTCAAAAATAAAATTCAACTTTTTTATTCGTAAACAATGTTTTTTTGGTTATTGTAACATTAAGATGTACCTTAATGTAAACAAACTATCTTGATGCACTCAACTTTAACAAGTAAATAATAAAAATGTCAAAAAATATACTTGTCATAAAATGTCGTAATCATTATTTTTAATAATAAATAATATTACATGGTGTCAGAAGTTACTTGGTAATTGAAAAGCAAGATACATTTCATAGCCAGAGATTAATTAAACAGTGAAAATGCCTGATGAAATACCTACCCATGATACAGGTGTTTCAGGAATTCGTCCACCGAAAAATATAGTCCTGAGCACGGAAAACATGTCTTCTATCTGGAAAAATTGGAGTCAACAATTTGATTGGTACTCAGTAGCGACCCAACTCTCCAAAAAGCCAACAGATGTACAAGCCGCATTATTTATGACTGCCATAGGTCCAGATGTCATCCAAATCTTTAACAATTTTAACCTCACGGAAGAACAGCAAAAAGATATAAAAATTATCAAAGAGAGGTTTGAGAAGTACTTCAGCCCAAAGGCACATATTCCGTTTGAGCGCTACAATTTTTTTAAAATGGTGCAAAAGGAAGGTGAAACCTTTGACGAATTTTTGACTTTAATTAGTTCACAAGCTAAAAAATGTGATTTTGGAAGCCTACTGGATAGCCTTTTGAGAGACAAAATAATTTTTGGAATCCGTTCTGATGAAGTGAGAGAAAAATTATTAACAGAAGATAATATGGAACTAGATAAAGCCATAACAATATGTAGAGCCAGTGAAAAAGCTACTAATCAATTGAGAGAAGTTCAGAGTTCAGAGATTAGTCAAGTTAATTTGCTAAAAAATAAGCAGAAAAAATCTAACAAAGGAAACTCAAAAAATTTTACAGAAACTTCCGATTGTAAAAGGTGTGGCACAACACATGGAAGCAGAAGCTGTCCAGCATTTGAGCGTACATGTGAATTATGCAGCAAAAAAGGACACTTTACACAACAATGTTTCTCAAGTAAGAACAAACAAAAAAGTAAAAAAAAAATTCGCTGGATGATGAAGACGACAGCGAAGGAACTGAAGAAGAGGTGCTATACATAAGATCAGTGACACATAATAAAGATGAAGATTGGCATGAAATAATAAAGGCTAATAGGAAGAAATTTCAAGTGAAGCTAGATACTGGAGCACAATGCAATGTTTTACCAAAATACATAGCAGAAAAGTTAGGTTCTGAAATAAAACCTTCCAAAACTAAAAGACTGGTAACGTTTAGCGAAAGTACAATTTCTGTCATTGGTGAAATACTAGTCAAATGTCAATTGAAAAATTCCGATGCAAATATACTTTTTAAAGCTGTTAATGAAGATGTACCGCCAATTTTAGGTAGAAAATCTTGTCAAGACTTAGGATTAATAGTCAGAGTAGAAGAACTTCAAGACATTCAAAAGGATGATATATTTAAAGGTCTAGGATGCATAAAAAATTATATCTACGATATAGATTTGATTGAAAATCCGAAGTTTAATATACAGCCCGCAAGAAGAATACCTCATGCAATAAGAAATGAAGTGAAGGCAGAATTAGACAAAATGGTCAAACTAGGGGTAATTAAACCTATAAAAGAACCTACACCTGTACTCAGTCCTATGGTGATAGTACACCAAAAAGGTAAAATCAGGATTTGTCTAGATCCTTCTGATGTCAACAAAAACATTTTAAGAAGACATTATCCATTAAAAACGCTTGACGAAATTTCCAGCAGAATACATGGAGCTAAATGGTTTTGTGTTTTGGATGCAAAAAGAGGTTTCTGGCAAATTAGGGTCACTGAAAGAACACAGAAGTATTTAACATTTGCTACCCCTTGGGGAGGATACAGTTTCACCCGTTTATGCTTTGGTTAGGCATCATCACCTGAAGTATACCAAGAAATCATGTCTCCTCTTCTGGAAAATGTTCGAAATACAGAGTGTTCTTTGGACGACGTCTTAATATTTGCAGAAACAAAAGAGAAACTACGTGAACTTACATCTAAAGTCATAAAAATACTTAAAGAAACAGGTATAAAATTGAATAAAGAAAAATGTGTATATGAATCCAGACGAGTCAAATTCTTAGGTCATTTACTATCAGAAGAAGGACTGTCAGTTGATCCTGAAAAAGTTGCTGCCATCAAGAACTTAAAAACACCAACAAACAAGACAGAGATACAGAGACTTTTGGGGATGGTAACATATCTTAACCAGTTTATAAAAAATATGACAGAGCTGACAGAGCTGACAGAACCATTACGAAAGTTATAGAAAAAAGACGTAGAATTCGAATGGAGTCATGAGCAAGTCGATGCTTTCTCGAAAATTAAACAACAATTAACAACTGCTCCTGTTTTAAAATTTTTTGATGTCAACAAACAAGTGACATTATCTGTAGATGCAAGTTCGAAGAGTGTTGGAGCTGTACTTATGCAAGAAAATCAACCAGTAGCATATGCAACTAAAGCACTCACGAAGTTTCAAGAAGCCTATCCTCAGATAGAAAAAGAAACTTATGCAATTAAATTCGCATGTGATAAGTTTCATGAGTATATTTACGGAAAACAGTTAATTATAGAGACTGGCCATAAGCCTCTAGAGGTAATATTTAAGAAGTCTATAAAATCAGCACCTGCAAGACTCAAAAGAATACTTTTTGACATAACACAGTATTCTCCAAAAATCATATACAAAAAAGGTACAGATATACCGATTGCTGACATTCTTAGTCGTGATTGCCAACAACAACCGGTCACAGACGAAGAAGAGCTTCAAGTTCAAATTGTGTTATCAGAACTGCTCGAGAAGAGCTTGTTTTAGCAACTGAACATGATAATGAGTTTCAAACATTGATAAACTATATTCAAAATGGATTTCCTGACCAAATTCAAGAACTTCCGAAAATAGTACAACATTATTTCAATTTCCGAGAAGAACTTGCCTTTTACGATGGTATAGTATTCAAAGGACATAAAGTATTAGTCCCAAAGTCTCAAGTTAATAAAATGCTGAAAAATATACACTTGGGGCATTTAGGCATGCAAAGTTGCTTACGTCGAGCTAGAGAGCTTCTATATTGGACAGGACAAACAAACGACATTATTTCATACATTAAAAAATGTGCTGTTTGTGAAAGAACTCAAAAAGCAAACACACAATTAACAGTTCTTAATAAAGAAGTACCAGATTTACCTTGGCAAATTGTTGCCTCAGATATATTTCATTTCAAAGGATACGAATATCTCTGCATTATAGACAGCTATTCATGTTATGTTGATTTCAAGCTCATTAAAAGTTCTACATCAAAGGAAGTAATCGAACAGTTTAAACAATGGTTTTCTACACATGGTATCCCTGAGAAATTAGAAAGTGACAATGGCTCTTGTTTTTCATCAAAAGAATTAAAAGAATTCAAAAATCTATGGGGTTTTGAACATCAGACAAGTAGTCCTCACCATAGCAGAGGAAATGGTCTTGCAGAAAAAGGTGTGAGCATAGCAAAAAATATTTTAAGAAAATGCAACATAGATCAAAGTGACATACATCTAGCACTTTTAAATTATAGGAACACACCCAGAACTAACTTAGGCTCTCCTAATCAGCGTTTATATTGCAGAATGACCAAATCAACAATACCTATATCGAAGGATAATCTTAAACCTAACATAATCACCAAAGTTTCAAACGAATTAGGAATGCAAAGAAAGAAACACATATCATACAGTAATGCTAACAAAAAAAGTTATAAAAATAAAGTGGAAATAGGTGACAGAATAAGAGTTAAAACTGCTCACAGACAATGGTAACTGAAATTATCGGAGAGGGAAATGTTACACAGGAAAATAGTATAACAAAAACTCAAGAGAATTACGTTACAAGATCAGGAAGATTAGTTAAACTAGTGAAGAGGTTCAATCTTTAGATTTAGATTAGTTGAACCAGTGAAGAGGTTCACTTTTTAGAATTCAATGTTTTGTTGCAATTTTTATATTTTAATGTTATATCATTTAGTTTACACTTTGAAGGAAGGATGTAACATTAAGAGGTACCTTAATGTAAACAAACTATCTTGATGCACTCAACTTTAACAAGTAAATAATAAAAATGTCAAAAAACATACTTGTCATAAAATCTCGTAATCTTTATTTTTGATAATAAATAATATCACAGTTATTATTTAAAACATACCAACTTACGAAAAAACAACAAAACACAAAATTCTTAGTAAACTAAAACATAAAAAAAATAATAAAAATCATTATTAGCATACTGTATATCCAGCGAAACTTAGGGGAAATTTAAGTTTTCCGCGGCGGTCCGTGTCTGGCTTTGGTAGTTTTTTCTGATATCTGAGCATAATCAGGGATATTTCATCGACCTGTGGACAAAATAATTTATTATTACTTTTCTTAAGTAGTTGCTAGGATTTTGATGTGGTGGGTAATGGATTCTCTGCTTTTTTGTTTGAAAATAGTATTTGATAAAAAGTTTTGGAATAAATTTATTATTATTTTCATTAGGAAGGTAGTGCGACCCAAATAAGTAAAGCAGAAACTACTTTTTTTAATTATTTTTTGGTGACAAAAACTTACTTGCGGCCACGAAAACACTTCTTTGTCGTATCTTAGAAATTTGACTTCATATTCCAAACTTTCATGTTCTTGTAAAACCTGTCCAACGTAATATTTGATTGCCTTCTTCGCTTCAAATTTTACCAGAACGAAATCATTAACAGTCGGAACATCTTGGTCCAGAAGTTCTTCGCCCAACATTTTTCCGTGATTTTCTTCGTGGACTGTTTTCAAAATATGACGCTTCATTGTCAACCGACTCATCCTGCAACTCTATGTCCATATTTCCTGGAAGCTCACTGCCGCTGTCTGTCTATACTATCTTTTTAGACTTCGTCTTTTATTCGTCGTCGCTTCTGAACCTTCTTTTTTTTCAAAATCCTCCATTGAAATACTTTTCACAGGGATAACATTTATTCGTTTCTTTCGTTGTATTTTAGTTTTTTCAGGTGTACGTGCCTTTTTTTAAAATTCCACAACAGTATCATTTGAATTTTCTCTTTCTGCAACAACATCTGATGGTTCCGATGGTAGTTTTTTAAATAGGGCTTCTCTGTTTAGAAGTCAAATTCCTGTGGCGCGAAATTCACTGATAAGGTTTTGTTTTCCTGCTTCGCCAAATTTCCGCTATAAGTTTCTTTAATAGTCCTGGAAACATATTTTTTTGCAATCCTACTTTTCCAGTTGATACTTTGTAGTCTGATAAAATGGCCCTCCATTTTTTTTAAGTGGAGCAAAGTAGGCAAAATCTAATGGCTGTGCAATATGGGTTGCATTGGGTGGAAGACACAAAAACCTTACGTTGTTTGCTACAGCCTCTCCATAGCATTGGTGAACCAAATGGAAGGTGAACGTTTTCTCTTGATGACCATTGGAGTAAGACGATTCTACAGCTTTCGGAAAACACATGATGCACCCACTTTTTATCTTGATTTGCAACAGAAAATCCAAAATAATGAAGATATATGTACTTTTTAACGAATCAACAATGGGTCTTCTCTTTTTTGAAAATATAAACTGCCCACAAATATAACAAAAACGATCAGAATTTTGTTTACACTTTCTACTCGACTTTTTAAATCAATTAGAAACAAGATGATTGTCGTTTGAAGCGAACGAATAAACAATAAACTGTCGTCACCACGTTAGGTAGTTGAAAAAAACATTTGACTGCAGGAAAAAATTGTGGCGTGATAAAATATTTCTGCTAACACTTTTAGGATCAAGGAAGCTAGATTAACATATTTATAAACATTTATTTTAGCGTATAAAAAAAAATTAAGTTCAATTTTGAAAACTAGTGTTATTATTATATCGTCGGTACAATGCCAAAACCATGAATGCGCAATATTAATGTTTTGAGAAAAACGCGTTTTAAACATTGAAGACATTGCTAAAAATAACGATTTCATTTTGTGTTACTCAACCACTATTGAAAGATTTACTTTTGTTAAACAATAAATAATGTCGGTTGAACATTTTTGTAATTTTTTTCAAGAAAAAGCACATACAAAAGTAGACATTTGGAAAAGAAAATTTTTAAAGCATTTTTAATAAATAAAATTATCAAAAAAAAAATTCTAGCAAACAAAAAACTTTGGAATGAAATTGTAACTTATAACTAAGTAAAGCAAAATAAAAACTCAAATAATTAAAATACAAAACATTAAACATCATTCTAGTAAACAAAAATCTTTGGAATGAAATAATGATAGCGTAAAACTGAATAAAAAAGTCAAAACTTTTAAAAAGAAAAGGGGTTTTTAAATCTTGGTCGCTTCCAGTCTCTGCCCTAGGAATCGTTAAGTCTTCACATATTTTTTGTAAATATTTTTTTTTTCGCTTCACTACTAGGCAGTTCATTTGCATAAGCTTTGTTTATTGAAGCTATTGTGGGACGACCACGGTTTTTAGTTTTGCCAGTTCTTATCCAGGGAATTTTAAAACTAAGAAAAATGCTTAGAAAAAGCCTTGAAATCAAAAAACTCATCAAACAACATGTTTTTCACATTAAAAGGCTCCGGTGATACTCGAGCATCCCTTATTAATTGTGCCCAACCATCAGGCGTAAACACTGGTACACACTTTGCCTTCCTTTCAACTTTGGGAGTGAATGGAGTTTCACTGTGACCAGTTTCAAAAAAACGGTGATTAATTATCTTCGACGACTGATGATTGCTAAAGAGTTGCATACACATGGAAGCAAACACAGAATTATTTTGCTGTCCGCCGCATCCATCTGACATCATACGGATGGATGTGATTTCAGTGTGCGCCATGATAAAATCATACACACAAGAGGCTATGTCATTTGCCCCTCGTTTACCCTGCGTTCCATCCCAGAGATAACATTTAACTTTTTGATTACCCAAATTGTACATTGGCCGATTGTAGACTGCTAGCTTTTGCAAATAGAAGATTTGACCTGCGGATCCTTTCGGAGTGTTAAGGACAGCTTGAACATCAAAATTAGATACTAAAACTTAAGGATATTCTTTGGCAATTATTTTGTCTTCATCACGGGCTTCTCTTGCGGCGGATTTTATATCTAGATGTTTTTTAAACTCATTTTCCTTTAGACTTTTTTCTTCTTCGGTCAAAGAGTTTTGCGCCAAGCATCTTCTGCATTGGTCCTTCTTTGGTTTGAAAAAACCCAAATTGTATTCTTGAAATATTTGCCGGTATTTTTCAAAAGTAACCGGCTTAAAATTCGTTGTAATGCAAATACCCTTATACATTCTGTGCATTATTAGATCTAGGTACTTTTTGGTACTCGAAGCCCGGCAATAATGCGACTTCACTGATGGGAAAGAAAGAATGTGTTCTCGTATAAACACTTGCACACAGCATTGTCGGATAGTTTATTAGATGGTGTGTGTTTTCCACGCCTACCTTTATCCAGAAAACCACTAGAAGAACACTTCTTCAAAGAGCTACGTACTAAGGCATCCGTTATATTCAATGTAGCCATGTAAAACTCCTGCATACATTGTGTTTTGTACCATCAACGGAAAAAAATATTTAGGGGAAGTCGGGGTATTACCGCAGGTAAAATTTTGATGGTTCTTAAATTGAATGATTTTCATGATAGAAATTTCTACTTTTTTGCAATCTGTTACTGACTTTATGTATGTTTCAAATGCAAAACTTCACTAAAATGAGATTTTTTCTGTTAATCAATTAAAAATAAAAAACATCATTTGCGCTATCACCCCTACTTATCGGGGCAATAGCGCAGCACAGTAACGCTAATGCCCCATATGGCAAAGTAACAAAAAAATAGAATTTCATGAATAAAACACAACATTTTTAAACTGAAATCCTTCATTTTCAAAAAATCAGTCAACAAAACATAAGTAATAAGAAAAAACGGAAAAATAGTAATCAATCATTAATTCACGGCCAAATTGCCAAAGGACACACCGAAAGATAAAAACGACTATTGCCGTTTTGTTTTACCGTGTAATATGGGATCCGGTAAAATCATTTTAATATCCGTTTTCTTGATAAGAGAGATATCTAAGTTAAGTGGCAAAACAAAGTACTTTTAAAATTTTTCTTCTAAAAAATGATATTTCGTATTTTTCGTTTTCGTCTATGTCAGTATCATCTTTAGTGGATTTAATTTTTTTGTGACAACCTTTTACAGTATTCGGCTTACTCTCCATAGAGAGGTTTCTCTTAACTGACTTCACAGCTGCTTTTTATTATTGATTTTTCGTGTTTTTGGATTAATTCTTCCCTTAATGGCGTCGAAGTTAAGATTTCCGAATGTTTTTGCCTTATATTTCTTTTAATAGCCTCTGACTGATTTGTAGGATAGGTAAAAATGTCACTATTATCCTCGCTATTATCTATTACTGGAACGTCATGAATTGTATGCAATGTCTCAGTAGCGTTAAGAGACGTGCTGGTAGATGGAGGTGGCGTTGTTGTGTTTTCTCGCATTGCAGCTTCAATCTGTTGATTTGGCTTAAAGCAAAGTGTTAATAATTAATGAATATTTTGGGTTCTTTGTTCGAAGTGCACATATCGAGTGTTTTGGTTATAAACTTGTTGACTAGACAGAGGGAGATCAAGGTTGTATTTTTTTGCTTAAATGTCGACATGACATAATTATTTATAATAATGTAAGATTCGTTGGTTTTTGTGAAACGTTAATGAAATAAAATATATAGAAACAACCGCTTTAGTTCTGGAATGAAAATATCTGGGAATTTAGAATTATCCCAACATAGTGGTCCTTCTGAGCGGGATAGTAATCTTCAATTTGGAATTCTGGAAATTTGAAATATTGGAACATTAGACTATCAATTTGACCTGTGTTACATTTGATGAATTGGAATATCAAACTGGTAAAATATATTGAAAGAATCTTAGGTATTACATGTTCTGTGTAGATTTGCATTACTGGATCTTAATTGGAAGTTAATTGTGGTTGATTGCATACAGTGTAAGAAAAGGTTAAAATTTGGATCATTGTTTGCTGATTTTGTCCCGAATCCTATTTCATCAGGCTGATTTATCAAACTGAAGAAGACCTAAGCTTGGTGAGGTGTCTTTGTTCACTATTTGTCATTTATTGCGTGGTTTTATATCTTTATCAACTTAATTTGTGTGAGTACTGGGTGAGCATCTAAAAAATTAACATGGATGCTAAATTAAAAGATTAAAATAGAAAGAAAGGTTCCATTAAAAGTAAATTAACTCATTTTGGGAGATACTTAGATAATTTTGATAAATCGAAAACTATCGAGTTAAAAGAAAGGTTAATTAAAGCTGAAAAATTATTGGATGAATTTGATGATATCCATTTTCAAATTTTAGAGATAATAGCAGATGAAGGTGTGCAAGGTATTTTAGATGAAAGAGGACCTTTGAAGACTTATTTTTCAATTTTATAGCTAAAGCTAAAGAGATTTTGTTTGAAAGTAGAATCAAATGATAAAGATGATCATGCCAGTGCACAAGGCGATGAGGCTTGTAATGTACGTGAGTTTCCCATAGAGAGATCTGTTAAACTACCTTCAATACCAATTCCTACCTTCGATGGAGAGGTAGAAAATTGGCTTGAATTTAAAGAAACTTTTGATTCTCTTATTAACAGTAATGATCAAATAAGCAATGTAGAAAAATTTCATTTTTTGAAGAAAGCTTTACAGGGGGAAGCCCAAAAGGTAGTTCAAAACCGTAAGACAACTGGTGAAAATTATGAAATAGTTTGGCAATTATTGTGCGATAGATATGACGATCCTCCTTTGCTGGTTCATCACCATTTAAATGCTTTAATATCATTTCCACCGTTGTCTCACGAATCAGGGGAAGCGTTACGAAATATGTATGATGTCATTTTAGAAACACTGGTAGCATTAGACAAGCTTAACGTTTCTACTGAAAACTGGGACCTGTAACGTTGTTACTATTTTTTTCCGATATCCGGCAGTATATATTTCAGTTTTTATTAGTTTCACCCCTCTGTCGTAGCTAGCTATTAAATTTGAGTATTAATATTTATTTTGATATTTTATATGTAGTACTTTTCAAACATCTGGTATATATTACCTGTATGATTTACGGTACCGTTCGCGCAAATCAGTCCGCGCATTTCTTAAGATTTGTAAGTAGGAGACCTCCTGAGTGGGGTCTAGAGAAAAATGGATAAAACGGATGGAACGAGACAAAAATGGGCTTTTTCACTTTTAACAGTTTGCCCTGAATCCTGGCTGATTTTCGCGCACGAGTGGTAAACAAGTAAAGTCCGTTTCCCACTACGTGTTACGTCGAGGACAAGAACAACAGACCCCTGGAATTTTCCGTAACCTCCATCTGAGGCTATCTGGAACTCTTGACGCGAAGGGTCAAGGGGCCGTGGAGCAAACCACGTAAAAAAATCTGGCGCCCGAGCATTCGTTGATAAGATTTTGCATCGAGGGTGACCAAAGTGACGTGACCTGTTGGTAAAATCCAAAGGGTAGGTGAAGTAGACGTTACAAAATGGCGCCCGAGCAGGGACCGTTGTTGTGAAAGTAGCTACCGTGGTTGGGAAAAAAAACCGTGTATAGGAGCAGGGACCTGATTGTTAAAGCAAGAATGGTTTTATTTCGTTCTGGATTTTTTTTTACCGTATTGTTTATTAGAGGAGGGATTGTTGTATTCCGTTTTCAATTTTTTTTGTATTTTTGATTAGAGCAGGAACCGCTTTATTCCGTTTTCGTTTTTACCGTACTGGTGCAGAGAGCTGATTGTTGATTAGGGTAGGAACGGTTTTATGCCGTTTGCAATTTTTATAGGGAATTGTTGCTTGGACCGTTTTAAGCCGTTTTGACGGTTTATTTCCATTCCGTATTGTTAAGAAGACCACCGACTCGATGATTGAGAGTAACCTGTGGACATGTTGTTTGAATGGACCGTTTTGCCTGTCCCTGATCTTGTTCCTTTGGTATTTACGAAGATTTTTCTTTCCGCTTGAGTTTAAAAGCTTGTCAGAAGGGATTGCTGAGCCTAGGGCCAAAAGGCCAATTTCAAGAAGACATATTTCTCCACGACCGGTTTTTGACCGATCCGATACCGGAACCGTTCCAACCGTTATGGCCAACCCTCCGCCGAATGTACATGACTGGAAGGTGTGCTTTGGAAACCAAGGAGATCCGGTCGGCTTCATCGAAAGAATTGAAGAAATCTGTACCGCAAGGAATGTTCAAAAAGATAATTTGCTTCCTTTGCTATCAGAATTACTGTCCGGTGAGCCCGCACTATGGTACCGGAATAACCGTAACAGATACACCCACTGGACCGATTTCGAAACCGATTTCCGAATTTTCTTCTACCCCGTTCACTACGAGGTTGACTTAGAAGCCGAGATAGGCCGATGTTTGCAAAGAAGGAATGAGTCCGCCGCTACTTACATGACCGAACTGCAAACTCTGATGCGACGACATGGAAAGCTTACTCACGAACAACAGTTAGCATGGCTGTACCGTAACCTGTTGCCCGAATACCGTCGGCAAATTCGAAAAGGGGACTTTGATGATTTTTCCACATTTTGTCAAGTGGTAAGGGAATATGAGCTCCTCAGGAAGGAACTCCAGAATGTACCCGGCCCCAGTGGACCGAACCGTGGACCAACCCGTCCCCAGCCAATGAGTACACCAAGGTATGGACCATCTCCCAATTCGACTCCTGCTCCATTCAGAGAGCCCATCGCTGGTACCAGCCAACCGACATCATCCGATACCCCTCGCCGTCCGCCTCCTAGTACTACTCAGCACCCGGCTGGGTCATCTTCCCGTGAAATCACATGTTTCCGTTGTGGGGAGTCTGGACACTACCGCAACAATTGTCAGAACCCTCAGAAGATATTCTGTTCTCGTTGTCGTAAAGAAGGAGTATTTTCTAGAGACTGTTCCTGCAGGAGGCAGGAAAACTAATCCGAAGCTGTCCCGAGGAGAGGCCGACACAGCTTCCGCAAATATTTGCCTGTCATACCGATTCGCCAGAAGAAATAAACGACCCCCGACCGCACATAGACGTCGAAATTGGAAATCACAAGTTCAAAGCATTGTTAGATACCGGAGCAGCGAAATCATATATTGGTGATCAAGTAGCTAAGACATTTTCCCAAAGAAAGCAAACTACCGGCAGTCAGCATACGAAGGCCCGTTTAGCTAATGGAAATTTAGTCTCTATCACCGATATTCATGCGCTCAAATGGAAGATCAATGACGTCACGATGGAGGGTTCGTTAGAGCATTTCCCTGGTTTGATAACCGATATTGTGTTAGGACACGATGTCCTCCGAAAGTATAATTTCCGGTTGGAGTTAGGAACTGGAAATATATACATAAATGGTGAACTAGTAAGAAGTTCACAATTACCCAGTCCGGTTGGAATAGTGGAGGTAGGGAACACACACCCGAAAGAATCCGATGCGGCTGTCCCAATCATCTGCAAGGAAGATACCAACCCTGGGGTTGGTGAAAGAAATTGTTTCCGAAATTTGTCTGTTTTCGAAGTCTCTGCGTCCGCCCTGGGAAGTTTAGGGGTTGACAAGGAGCACTCTGTTTCTGTCGTTTCCGAGTTTTCCCCGGTGTTGTTAGGGGTTGACATTGTAACGTGCCTCCCTTCTTACACGTGGCTCCTGCCACAAGAACACGTCACTATGGACACCCTTGATGCAAAATTCGGGTTTTTAAATCTCGGGCGCCAGATTATTAACGTGGTTTGCTCCACGGCCCCTTGACCCTTAGCGTCAAGAGTTCCAGATAGCCTCAGATGGAGGTTACGGAAAATTCCAGGGGTCTGGTTGAATTCAATTTAACTAACTAGTGAAAATCCGGAAAAGCCAAATCTTGGTTCTCCAATCAATAAATTGCGGTTAAAAATGAAAATAATAGAAATTCAAAACTTTAATCTATTAATACTCTGTGGTCTATTTTACGAATAATTATTTAGTGACAAACAAATTAACAGGGAAAATAAAATGAGGTATGTATTACCTATATCTGGGATTTTAACGGACTTAACGGTCAGGTTATCAAATACGGTTCAAATCTACCGGGTTTTACGGGGTCCCTAATGCACGATTTAGATCTGCCGGGTAATCAGACAAATTGTGGCTAAGCCTCTTCCAAGTCTGATTAACCCTTGAATCCAAATGAAACCGGCAACTGTTATTCCGACGGGGAAAAAATATATAAATAATGATCCTACGAAACGGGAAAAGAACGATTTAGATCTGCCGGGAAATCAAACAAATTGTGGCTAAGCCTCTTCCAAGTCTGATTAACCCTTGAATCTACTAAAGCCGGTAACTATTATTCCAAAAAAATAAAATTTAAGAACGAGTTAGATCTGCCGGGAAATCAAACAAATTGTGGCTAAGCCTCTTCCAAGTCTGATTAACCCTTGAATCTAACTAAAGCCGGTAACTATTATTCCGACGGGGAGAAAAAAATATAAATAATGATTCTACGGAACGGGAAAAGAACGATTTAGATCTGCCGGGAAATCAAACAAATTGTGGCTAAGCCTCTTCCAAGTCTGATTAACCCTTGAATCTACTAAAGCCGGTAACTATTATTCCAAAAAAATAAAATTTAAGAACGAGTTAGATCTGCCGGGAAATCAAACAAATTGTGGCTAAGCCTCTTCCAAGTCTGATTAACCCTTGAATCTAACTAAAGCCGGTAACTATTATTCCGACGGGGAGAAAAAAATATAAATAATGATTCTACGGAACGGGAAAAGAACGATTTAGATCTGCCGGGAAATCAAACAAATTGTGGCTAAGCCTCTTCCAAGTCTGATTAACCCTTGAATCTACTAAAGCCGGTAACTATTATTCCAAAAAAATAAAATTTAAGAACGAATTAGATCTGCCGGGAAATCAAACAAATTGTGGCTAAGCCTCTTCCAAGTCTGATTAACCCTTGAATCTAACTAAAGCCGGTAACAATTAAAAAAAAATATTTTCCCAGAGTTAAACGGTACCCAACTATCGACACACAGAGTAAAAATATTCGTACTAGCATAAACTTTAAACTATTATACCTAATCCACTTAGATATCAATTTAATTTAAAACTACTGACAACCAAAAGCATAAAATAATTCGAGAATCCACTAATAATTCATATCAGTTAATTAAAACGCAGTAAATAAAAATTCGAAATCAAATTACGGTTGACAAATCTTTATTTTCAGATAAGAGAAACAAAATAAAAAAAACGAATTTCAGTTCAACAACAAAAGAAAAAAATAGCCGGTCGGAAAATTTTCAAAAAAAATACATTCAACAATTTAATAATAAGCGGCGATACGGAAAGTTTCGAATACACAGTTTATTTGTTAAAATTTATTTACCTTAATAAATACAGCCCACACACAATCGGAATATGGAATACACAAACTTTTCGCACTACGGTTTTTCGGTTTTTCGGAAGAACGTTTAACGGAGAATGCTTAAAGCCGAAAAAAGGAACTGATTCTTTTGAGAGAGAGCCAGACGGAATGAAGTTCGGAGCGCGAATAAGAAGCCAACCAAAAATGAATTGTTTCCGAATTTATATCCAAAATTTTAGTTACATTCTTCGGTGTGGGAATTGAAACGTGAAATCTATCTAGTTTCGACAAAAACTTGTAAGTATACTAGACGGCTCTCGATTAAATTAAAATGTTGTATATACCGGGCGTCCTTTCAGTTGAAAAATTTAAATATCGGAAATGAATAAATTGTGTATGGTAGAAGTTGGATTTGCGTAATTCGGACTTATACTAAAATATACACCGGTAATAGCAAAAAAAATAAATCACTGCGGTAGTCGAAAGGGTTGTAAAGTAACGAGTTATATACACCCTAGTGGTAAAATAAAATATATTACGGAATAAATAAAAAAAATAAAAAATTAAACTTGCAAAAGCAGAAAAAAAAATAACTCGTTACACACCCCCTTTACTTCGGTAAAAAAAAATGAATGAGCGAAAGTGCAACTTTCGGACATTACATTTTTTTTTAAACAACAACTTACACCTAATAATAAAAAAGGTGAGAAAACAAAACGGTGATCCAGGGTGTAGCGTCTCACAGCCTGGAACGTCGGCGTAGGGTCGCTTGGTGTGGATGGGGCGGTCCTCTTCCACGGGACGCCTGTCTTCGGTATGACCTGGAACAGCGTCCGGCTGTTTCCAGAGCGGGGTGGGGTCGTTCGATGCTACACTGGCTGGAAGCATCCTGCATTCGTCGGGGTTCGTCGCTACGGGAGACCAGTTGCGCTTGTACTGCCACCGATCGGGTACGGGGGCCGCGTCGATCACACGGGCATTCTCGGGACATCCGTCCCACTTGTCCACATCGGGAACAAAACAGAATAGACGGCCTGCTGCAGTTCTCTCGGCGGTGTCCGGAGATTCCACATCTCCAACAGAGATCATCCGTCAGGGTGATGAACCTGCCGGCTACCATTCGTTGTCGTGGCAGATGGGTCTCTGGCGGTTTTTGCTGTGACGGTTTGTACTGTTGACATCGCAGACACCTCTTTACGTACTTGGTGATGTCCCTGAACATTCCTGGCCAATAGTACAATTTTGCAATCCGGGTGATGGTTTTAGCAATTCCTAGGTGTCCTGCGTTTGGAGCATCATGGTTTTCTTGCAACACCCGGGTTCGGTCGGGCTTTGCTATACACAGTTTCCAGGGATCGGACATTTCTGGCTCTCTGAAATCGTTTATGTCCCAGAAATGACGGTATAGACGGTCTTCTTTAATGCAGTAGTCCGGAAACTTCTCTGGATCCTTCAGGACCTCTTCCTTCCTGTTCCGGTACCACGAACATTCGGCGGTTACATCGGTCAAACATAGTGCAGACGGTGAATCGGTCTCGGCTGTCATTGGTAGCGGATTTCTGGACAAAGCGTCGGCCACACGATTTAGAGCACCTTTACGGCACTGTATCTCGAAATCATACTGTTGTAGAAAAATACTCCACCTGGCTAAACGTCCGGACGGACTAGATATGGAATGCAGCCATCTAAGAGATTGATGATCGGTAACAACCGTGAAATGGTAGCCCTCTAAATAAGGACGCATCTTTTCAATCCCCCAAACAATGGCAAGACATTCTTTTTCGGTTACGGAGTAATTTTTCTCGGTAGGACTCAGGGTGCGACTTGCATACGCTACCACGTGTTCATAACCATCCTTCTGCTGGGTAAGGGCTATTCCCAAACCATATTCGGAGGCATCGGTTTGTAAGGTAAACGGTACGGTAAAATCAGGACAACTTAGGACGGGTGCTTCTGACAGACAGGTTTTAATCTTAGTGAAAGCAGCTTCTTGTTCTTCAGCCCATTTCCATCGCTGAGATTTACGGAGTAATTTCGTTAACGGAGCCACCTATTGTGAAAATGATGGCACAAATCTCCTATACCAGGATGCAACTCCCAAAAACCTTCTCAACTCTCGGAGATTTCTCGGGGCTGCATTACTATCTCCCAACTCTACGAGAGACGATGAACAGACTTCGGTAACAGATTGCTCCTTGTCAACCCCTAACACCAGGGAAGACTCAGAGACTTCGGAAATAGATTGCTCCTTGTCAACCCCTAACACCAGGGAAGACGCAGAGACTTCGGAAACAGATTGCTTCTTGTCAACCCCTAACTCCAGGGAAGACGCAGAGACTTCGGAACAAATTCGCTCCTTGTCAACCCCTAACACCAGGAAAGACGCAGAGACTTCGGAAACGGTTTGCTCCTTGTCAACCCCTAACACCAGGGAAGATTCAGAGACTTCAGAAACGGTTTGCTCCTTGTCAACCCCTAACTCCAGGGAAGACGCAGAGACTTCGGAAACAGCTTGCTCCTTGTCAACCCCTAAAACCAGGGAAGACGCAGAGACTTCGGAAACAGCTTGCTCCTTGTCAACCCCTAAACCCAGGGAAGACGCAGAGACTTCGGAAACAGATTGCTCTTTGTCAACCCCTAACACCAGGGAGGACGCAGAGACTTCAGAAACAGATTGCTCTTTGTCAATCCCTAACACCAGGGAAGACGCAGAGACTTCGGAAACAGATTGCTCCTCGCCAACCCCTAACACCAGGGAAGACGCAGAGACTTCGGAACAAGACAGATTTACAGAACGGCGGTCTTTCCTAAGACGGTGGGTGGTTTCTTCTCTACATATTGTCGGAACCGGAGAATTGACTTCTTTCATAGGCGGGTTCACGGCCTCCAATATTCCAACAGGACTGGCCAATTGTGAACGCCTCACTAACTCATCATTCACGTATATTTCTCCGCTTCCTAACTCCAGCCGGAAATTATACTTGCGGAGGACATCATGTCCTAATACAATGTCGGTTATTAGACCAGGGAAATGCTCCAACGAACCCTCCATTGTGACGTCATCGATTTTCCATTTCAGCTCATATATGTCGGTGATGGAGACTAGATTTCCATTAGCTAAACGGGCCTTCGTAGCTTGACGAGAGGTAGTTTGCTTTCTTTGGGAAAAAGTCTTAGCTACTTGATCACCAATATACGACTTTGCTGCTCCGGTATCCAATAATGCTCTAAACATATGATTTCCTATTTCAACGTCTATGTGCGGTCGGGGGTCGTTCATTTCTGCTGGCGGTTCGGTGTGAGAGGCAAAGATTTGCGGAAGCTGTGTCGGCCTCTCTTCGGTACAACTTCGGTTTAGTTTTCCTGCCTCCTGCAGGAACAGTCTCTCGAAAATACTCCTTCTTTTTGACAACGAGAACAGAATATTTTCGGCGGGTTTTGGCAGTTGTTGCGGTAGTGTCCTGACTCACCACAACGGAAACAGATGAGTTGACGGGAAGATTGTCCTGAAGGTTGCTGGGTAGTATCCGGCGGCGGACGGCGAAGAGTATCGGTCGATGACGGTTGACTGGGACCGGCGACGGGTTCTCTGGATGGCCCAGGCATCGAGTTGCGGGAAGGTCCATATCTCGGCGAACTCATTGGCTGCGGACGGGGATTTGGTCCCCTGTTCGGTCCAGTGTGGTTGGGTACAGACTGGAGTTCCTTCCTGAGGAGCTCATATTCCCTGACCACCTGACAAAAGGAGGAAAAATCGTCAAAGTCCCCTTTTCGGACTTGCAGACGGTATTCCGGCAACAGGTTGCGGTACAGCCACGCCAACTGTTGTTCGGGAGTTAGCTTACCATGGCGTCGCATCAGAGTTTGTAGCTCGGTTATGTATGTTGCGGCGGACTCATTTCTTCTCTGCAGACGACGGCTTATCTCAGCTTCCAAGTCGTCTTCGTAATTAACGGGGTAGAAGAAAATACGGAAATCTGTTTCAAATTCCTCCCAGGTAGAGTATCTGCTGCGGTTATTCCGGTACCAGAGAGCGGGCTCACCGGACAGTAATTCGGGTAACACCGGAAGCAGATTGTCTTTCTGGACATTCCTTGCTGTACAGATTTCTTCGATTCTTTCGATGAATGCAGCAGGATCTCCCCGGTTTCCAAAAGACACCTTCCAATCGTGTACATTTATCGGTGGAGTTGCCATAGCGGTCGGATATTCCTCTTGGTCTATGGCGGATCGCGGAGCAATATTTCTTCTTCTCAGAAAGTTGACGAGTCTTTTCCGTTTGATAGGAACGGTTCCAGCAACCGATTAATTCCTCTTTACCAGCTCGGTATTAAGTCCCTCGTTCTTTAGCAAGTATACCCAGCTTACTCGATTATCGGTTATTCCTCTCACGGAACGTACAGTCGGTACTGGAGGAGCGGATTCGGTTTCTTCAGCTTCTTCTTGCTCAAACAAAACGGATAAGTCAAGATCTTCGGAGTTTCTTCTGGACATTAGCCTATTAACTCCAGCTCAGACGTCTTCTTCTTCTTCCAAAATAAAAACAACAAAGGCGGAAAGAAGGAAAAACTAGCACCGGCAAAACGGTCACTATTGAAATTTGCAATACAAAAAAAATAGTATATTATACTGAAATAACGGTCCCTGTTCAAATCAATAATGGGCAAAAGAAAAAACCCGTAAAACAGTATAAACGGTCCAGCAACAATACGCTAAAAAAAAATATCCACAGCGGTATTTCAGTTCCTGCTATAATCAGGTCTCTTTAACAATACGGTAAAATAACGGAAACGGAATAACGGTTCCAGCTCTAACAAATAATCAACTCTCTGCAATAATACGGTAAACAAACAGTCAACACAGACTTAACCGGTCCAAGCAAAAAAAAAACGCTTCAAAAAAAAAAATATATAAATTGAAAACGGTATTAAACTGATCCTATTGTAACCAACAATCAGGTCCCTGCTTTAACAAAAAAAAATACGGCAGAAAATAGTCAAAACAGACTTAAACGGTCTAAGCACAAATAAACGCTAAAAAAAATGGAAAACGGTATTAAACTGATTCTACAGTAATCATCAATTGGGTCCCTGCTCTAACAAAAAAAATACGGCAGAAAATAGTCAAAACAGACTTAAACGGTCTAAGCACAAATAAACGCTAAAAAAAATGGAAAACGGTATTAAACTGATTCTACTGTTATCAACAATTAGGTCCCTGCTCGGGCGCCATTTTGTAACGTGCCTCCCTTCTTACACGTGGCTCCTGCCACAAGAACACGTCACTATGGACACCCTTGATGCAAAATTCGGGTTTTTAAATCTCGGGCGCCAGATTATTAACGTGGTTTGCTCCACGGCCCCTTGACCCTTAGCGTCAAGAGTTCCAGATAGCCTCAGATGGAGGTTACGGAAAATTCCAGGGGTCTGGTTGAATTCAATTTAACTAACTAGTGAAAATCCGGAAAAGCCAAATCTTGGTTCTCCAATCAATAAATTGCGGTTAAAAATGAAAATAATAGAAATTCAAAACTTTAATCTATTAATACTCTGTGGTCTATTTTACGAATAATTATTTAGTGACAAACAAATTAACAGGGAAAATAAAATGAGGTATGTATTACCTATATCTGGGATTTTAACGGACTTAACGGTCAGGTTATCAAATACGGTTCAAATCTACCGGGTTTTACGGGGTCCCTAATGCACGATTTAGATCTGCCGGGTAATCAGACAAATTGTGGCTAAGCCTCTTCCAAGTCTGATTAACCCTTGAATCCAAATGAAACCGGCAACTGTTATTCCGACGGGGAAAAAAATATATAAATAATGATCCTACGAAACGGGAAAAGAACGATTTAGATCTGCCGGGAAATCAAACAAATTGTGGCTAAGCCTCTTCCAAGTCTGATTAACCCTTGAATCTACTAAAGCCGGTAACTATTATTCCAAAAAAATAAAATTTAAGAACGAGTTAGATCTGCCGGGAAATCAAACAAATTGTGGCTAAGCCTCTTCCAAGTCTGATTAACCCTTGAATCTAACTAAAGCCGGTAACTATTATTCCGACGGGAAGAAAAAAATATAAATAATGATTCTACGGAACGGGAAAAGAACGATTTAGATCTGCCGGGAAATCAAACAAATTGTGGCTAAGCCTCTTCCAAGTCTGATTAACCCTTGAATCTACTAAAGCCGGTAACTATTATTCCAAAAAAATAAAATTTAAGAACGAGTTAGATCTGCCGGGAAATCAAACAAATTGTGGCTAAGCCTCTTCCAAGTCTGATTAACCCTTGAATCTAACTAAAGCCGGTAACTATTATTCCGACGGGGAGAAAAAAATATAAATAATGATTCTACGGAACGGGAAAAGAACGATTTAGATCTGCCGGGAAATCAAACAAATTGTGGCTAAGCCTCTTCCAAGTCTGATTAACCCTTGAATCTACTAAAGCCGGTAACTATTATTCCAAAAAAATAAAATTTAAGAACGAATTAGATCTGCCGGGAAATCAAACAAATTGTGGCTAAGCCTCTTCCAAGTCTGATTAACCCTTGAATCTAACTAAAGCCGGTAACAATTAAAAAAAAATATTTTCCCAGAGTTAAACGGTACCCAACTATCGACACACAGAGTAAAAATATTCGTACTAGCATAAACTTTAAACTATTATACCTAATCCACTTGGATATCAATTTAATTTAAAACTACTGACAACCAAAAGCATAAAATAATTCGAGAATCCACTAATAATTCATATCAGTTAATTAAAACGCAGTAAATAAAAATTCGAAATCAAATTACGGTTGACAAATCTTTATTTTCAGATAAGAGAAACAAAATAAAAAAAACGAATTTCAGTTCAACAACAAAAGAAAAAAATAGCCGGTCGGAAAATTTTCAAAAAAAATACATTCAACAATTTAATAATAAGCGGCGATACGGAAAGTTTCGAATACACAGTTTATTTGTTAAAATTTATTTACCTTAATAAATACAGCCCACACACAATCGGAATATGGAATACACAAACTTTTCGCACTACGGTTTTTCGGTTTTTCGGAAGAACGTTTAACGGAGAATGCTTAAAGCCGAAAAAAGGAACTGATTCTTTTGAGAGAGAGCCAGACGGAATGAAGTTCGGAGCGCGAATAAGAAGCCAACCAAAAATGAATTGTTTCCGAATTTATATCCAAAATTTTAGTTACATTCTTCGGTGTGGGAATTGAAACGTGAAATCTATCTAGTTTCGACAAAAACTTGTAAGTATACTAGACGGCTCTCGATTAAATTAAAATGTTGTATATACCGGGCGTCCTTTCAGTTGAAAAATTTAAATATCGGAAATGAATAAATTGTGTATGGTAGAAGTTGGATTTGCGTAATTCGGACTTATACTAAAATATACACCGGTAATAGCAAAAAAAATAAATCACTGCGGTAGTCGAAAGGGTTGTAAAGTAACGAGTTATATACACCCTAGTGGTAAAATAAAATATATTACGGAATAAATAAAAAAAATAAAAAATTAAACTTGCAAAAGCAGAAAAAAAAATAACTCGTTACAACATGGAACAACCTGCTTCTGAAGTCTCTGCGTCTTCCCTGGAGTTAGGGGTTGACAAGGAGCAATCTGTTGTTAAAACTTCTAAGTTTTCCCCGGTGCTGTTAGGGGTTAATGAAGGAAAATCTGTTGTTGAAGTCTCTGCGTCTTCCCTGGAGTTAGGGGTAGACCAGGAGCAATCCGTTGTTAAAACTTCTGAGTCCTCCCCGGTGTTGTTAGGGGTTGATGAAGAAAACTCTATTTCTGAAGTCTCTGCGTCTTCCCTGGAGTTAGGGGTAGACCAGGAGCAATCCGTTGTTAAAACTTCTGAGTCCTCCCCGGTGTTGTTAGGGGTTGATGAAGAAAAATCTATTTCTGGAGTCTCTGCGTCTTCCCTGGAGTTAGGGGTTGACAAGGAGCAATCTGTTGTTAAAACTTCTAAGTTTTCCCCGGTGCTGTTAGGGGTTAATGAAGGAAAATCTGTTGTTGAAGTCTCTACGTCTTCCCCGGGGTTGTTAGGGGTTGATGAAGAAAACTCTATTTCTGAAGTCTCTGCGTCTTCCCTGGAGTTAGGGGTAGACAAGGAGCAATCCGTTGTTAAAACTTCTGAGTCCTCCCCGGTGTTGTTAGGGGTTGATGAAGAAAACACTATCTTTGAAGTCTCTGCGTCTTCCCTGGTGTTAGGGGTTGACAAAGAGCAACCCGTTTCTGAATTATCTGCGTTCTCCCTGGATTTAGGGGATGACGAGAATTTTGGTTATATAGGATATCCATTGGAAACCATAATTCCACTTACTGAAAGAAATTTATCGAAAGAACAGACAGACAGACAGACTGAATACCTTTCTGAACCAAGAGTTACCGCAATTTGAGAAGATTCAAGGTCCAACGACACTAGTTGAGCATGAAATCCGTCTGCTACAACCCCGTCCGATCAAACAGAGATACCGACCTCAGAATCCGAAAATGCAAGGAATTTGCAATGCTGAAATAGACGCCATGTTGAAAGAAGGAGTAATAGAACCCTCTACAAGTCCGTGGAGTTCTCCGATTGTAATCGTGAAGAAAAAGGATGGGAAAAACCGCTTCTGCATTGATTTTCGTGAAGTTAATGAGGTTACCATGAAGGATGCCTACCCGCTTCCATTTATAAATGCTATCCTGGATAAACTGCGAAAGGCAAGGTATATTTCCAGTTTAGATTTGAAGAGTGGGTACTGGCAAGTCCCGTTAACACCGGAAAGCAAACCCATTACCGCCTTTACTGCACCGGGACGTGGATTGTTCCAATTCACGGTTCTTCCATTTGGCTTACACTCTGCACCTGCCACATTCCAGAGGTTGGTTGATCAATTGATAGGTCCAGAATTAGACCCTTACGCTTTTGCTTATTTGGATGACATCATCGTTCTGGGGGAAACGTTTGAACAGCATGTAGAAAATCTATCTGAGGTGTTTCGTCGATTACGAGGAGCACGGCTGAAACTAAATCCGGAGAAATGTCACTTTTGTTTGCCTTCTATGAAATACTTGGGCCATGTAGTCACTGGAGATGGAATCCGTACCGATCCAGAAAAGGTCGAGAGTATAATTAAATTTGCAACCCCGAGAAATATCCGAGAACTAAGAAGGTTTTTGGGAGTTGCATCCTGGTATAGGAGGTTTGTGCCATCGTTTTCGCAAAAGGTGGCCCCGTTAACGAAATTACTCCGCAAATCTCAGCGAAGGAAGTGGGCTAAAAGCAAGAAGCCGCTTTTGCTGAAATTAAAACCTGTCTGTCGGGAGCACCTGTCTTAAGCTGTCCTGATTTTTCCGTACCGTTCACCCTACAGACCGATGCCTCCGAATATGGGTTGGGAATAGCCCTTACCCAACAGAAGGATGGTCATGAGCATGTGGTAGCATATGCAAGTCGCACGCTGAGTCCTGCCGAGAAGAACTACTCCGTCACGGAAAAAGAATGCCTTGCTATTGTTTGGGGGATTGAAAAGATGCGTCCTTATTTAGAGGGCTACCATTTCACGGTTGTTACCGATCATCAATCTCTTAGATGGCTGCATTCAATAGCTAGTCCATCCGGACGTTTAGCTAGATGGAGTATTCTTCTGCAGCAATATGACTTCGAGATACAGTACTGTAAAGGTGCTCTAAACCGTGTGGCCGACGCCCTGTCCAGAAATCCGCTACCAATGACCGCCGAGGCCGACCCACCATCTATACTCTGTCTGGCTGATGTACCCGCCTAATGTTCATGGTACCGGAACAAAAAGGAAGAGGTCCTGAAGGATCCAGAGAAGTTTCCGGACTACTGCCTTAAAGAAGACCGACTGTACCGTCATTTCTGGGATATCAATGATTTCAGAGAGCCAGAAATGTCCGATCCCTGGAAACTATGCAAAACGAAGTCCGACCGATCCCGAGTCCTGCAAGAAAACCATGATGCTCCTAATGCAGGACATCTGGGAATTGCTAAAACCATTACTCGTATTGCTAAATTGTACTATTGGCCGGGTATGTTCCGTGATATCACTAAGTACGTCAGGAGTTGTCTCCAATGTCAGAAGTATAAGCCTTCGCAACAAAAGCCTCCAGGGAAAATGCAACCGTCCCCTAATCGACTGCCATGGGAAACGGTCAGTACCGATATTATTGGACCGCTGCCCCGCAGTAAAAATGGAAACTGCTACATCGTAATGTTCCAAGACCGTTTCACAAAATGGGTACAGTGTAAACCGATCAGAAAAGCTAGGTCGATAAGTACCGTTTTTTACGAAGAAGTTCTGACCACTTTTGGATGCCCCCGCACCGTGTTATCCGACAATGGAACGCAATATGATAGTAAGCTCTTCAAGGACATGTTGAAAGAGTTAGGAATCCGCCATCGATTCACTCCTCCATATACACCACAGGCTAATCCCGTTGAACGAGCTAACCGTACTTTGAAAACCATGATAGCTCAATTTTGCGAACAAGACCACCGAGATTGGGATCTGAGAATATCCGATCTGAAATTTGCAATTAATAACTCTAAGCACGACTCTACCGGTTTCTCTCCTGCTTTTCTCAATTTTGGAAGAGATCCCGACGTCCCGAACACACTACGCCGAGAAGTCGAGCAAAATCAGGCGACTGAAGGACCCGAACAACCCAAGGATGCAGAAAATACCGAGAATGAAGTTTCAGAACAGTACTTACTTCGTTTGAACAAATTGCAAGAGTGTTTCGATCTAGTCCGTCTGAGTTTGTCTAGAGCATTTACGAGACAAAGCCGATATTACAATCTACGCCGACGTGACTGGAGATGTACCATAGGAGATTCGGTCATGAAAAAAGAGCATACCCTGTCGTCCGCGGCAGATCATGTGGCCGCGAAACTTGCCCCGAAATATTCCGGTCCGTATAAAGTGGTGAAAGTTCTATCTCCAGTTGTGTATGATTTAAAAGATGCACAAGGCAAGCGTTATTACCGAATACATATTAAAGACATGAAACCGATTTCGGAGAAATGCGAATAGCAAAGGACTGTACATGTGGAAAATGGTCCGTCAGACGAGCTACCAGCCGAACCATTTCCCGGCCGGTACCCAAGCCAGGAAAACGCTCCGTAGCAACTCAGGCACTGATAAGTTTCACGATCCCGCCAAGATGTTGGCATCCAATGCGAACTCTGTGAGTGTTCCCTGAAAATTCCGGAAGGCATCACTGGCGTTCGCCAGCGGTATTCAACGCTTTGGAACAGCTCTACCTGTAGAGGAGTGAGGCAACGTTCTTCCAGCTCATATCTCAGCCGGAGTACGAGGAGTTCCAGGCTCCAGTGATACCAGTGAGGTTTGGAATGATAATCATTCTGCCACAAGACTCGATAGTTTTATTGAGTAAAGACATTCTGTTTTAGGTGAAGAAGATTCGTTTTAGGTTATAATAAAAAAAAATGTAATAAATGCAAGCTTCACTTTCATTTATTAATTTTTTTTTACCGACGAAAGAGGGGGATGTAACGTTGTTACTATTTTTTTCCGATATCCGGCAGTATATATTTCAGTTTTTATTAGTTTCACCCCTCTGTCGTCTATTAAATTTGAGTATTAATATTTATTTTGATATTTTATATGTAGTACTTTTCAAACATCTGGTATATATTACCTGTATGATTTACGGTACCGTTCGCGCAAATCGGTCCGCGCATTTCTTAAGATTTGTAAGTAGGAGACCTCCTGAGTGGGGTCTAGATAAAAATGGATAAAACGGATGGAACGAGACAAAAATGGGCTTTTTCACTTCTAACAGTTTGCCCTGAATCCTGACTGATTTTCGCGCACGAGTGGTAAACAAGTAAAGCCCGTATCCCACTACGTGTTACGTCGAGGTCAAGAACAACAGACCCCTGGAATTTTCCGTAACCTCCATCTGAGGCTATCTGGAACTCTTGACGCGAAGGGTCAAGGGGCCGTGGAGCAAACCACGTAAAAAAATCTGGCGCCCGAGCATTCGTTGATAAGATTTTGCATCGAGGGTGACCAAAGTGACGTGACCTGTTGGTAAAATCCAAAGGGTAGGTGAAGTAGACGTTACAGACCCTCTAATAATACATTTGATGAGTAAAAAATTAGATCAAGCCACTTTTATCAAATGGGAAGAGGCTAAACCTCGTGGATTATTAGCATCCTTGGATGACTTTAATTCGTTCTTAATTAATAGGGTATCTCTTTGAAAACTATATAGGCCAAGCAACGGAGCAAGCGAGTATAGTAATTTTTGACAAAAATCCTAGTAGAAAACGGATGATGCCATCATGTAAAAGACATTACGTAGTATCATTTTGATATGTTTTGGACACGCAAATGTTTTTCAGTAATTTTTTATCAACATTTAAAACGAAAAAAACCTTCTTTTTTCAGTTTTTTTCATATAGCGTAAAACGTACTGAAGCAATCTCAATGGTATGTAAAGATAAATTGTAGATAATTGAAATACAAACAAAATGAGGGGTCGAGCGAGTCAATCGGATAATTAGGAACCGAGAAAATCAGGAAAAGCCGAAAAATTAGTAATTTTTTTTAAAATTCATATCTTCGTCATTTTTCAATTGCAAGAGCTGAAACTTGGCACAAAAAAAGTTCTTCATATGTCCTTTATATGCGCGGAGAGCAGAGGCCAAGCGACGGTTGCTTTTATCGCAATTACAATTTTAATTTTTTCATACGATCATTTTCAACGTGTCTGGATGCGTTGTCGATTGTCCGATTTTAAATTTGAAAACGGTTTTGAAAAGTGTAAATGTAGAGCAATAAAACGTATATTCTCGATTTGAAATCAAGTGATGCGAAGTTGGCCAAAAACGCCAGGGAACATCGCCGAAAATGACCAAGAGCTGTAAAGTGGCGGAGTAGTAGGGGGAAGCGGCGAGAGAGCGGTGTCTATGCTTTGCGTTTGATTATTGTGTGTGTGTGAGGTTGTGATATTGACTACGGATCCTTACGGTTCCATTAGCCTAATCAATAAATTGTGGCAAATAATAAAACTATTCCATTATTTTTATTTTTATTTTCAAGTACCTGGAGTCGACAAAACCGACTAGTAACTCTCTCTTTCCCTCTCTTTCCAAAATCAAAACCAACGGCCATTCTACGCACTCCAGTTGCTCGCATAGCAGCAGATTTCGGAGCGGCTGCAACGTAGCGTATATTTACAATTGTTTTACATGATTAAAAGTTCAGATTAATAACACATTCTTTGTTCGTTGCACATGAAGTCTGTATAGTTGTGTAACATAATCATTTCACAATGGAGTCAGATGAAAATAGCAGTGAAGCATCGGCGTCTACAAGCGTGAGTTAAAAGCAGTTTTTATATTTACTGCGATAAACAAATATTCATCTCCCGGGTTTGTATTTTCACAATTTTTTTTTGTAACTAGGCAACATAAAACTGTGAGTGAAGAGAGTGAGAAGGTACCTGAAAATGATATGCAATGGGAGGACGTTAAAGATGCCTGTTTACTTTGCGGAGAAGACATGGAAGTGACAAAGTCCTGCGTCGTCAAGGAACGAGGAATAAAAAATCTTATTCAAGCAAGTTTGAAGCGAAAGGATAAAAAGCACATCAAGTTGGAAAACTTGAAAGAAATTACGATCCACCAAACATGTCAACGTACGTATACGAGAGAATCTAGCAAATTCATAGCTTTAAAAAATTCAAAAAAAACGTGGCAATTAAATCGACAACGGTGTGCAGAAGATCGAAATTTCGATTGCTCCACTAATTGTTTTTTCTGTTCAAATGTATTAAGCTCGTCGATAAATTCGACTCGTGTGTCGACTCCAGGTACTTGAAAATAAAAAAATAAAAATGGAATACCTTTATTATTTGACAAAATAATCAAACGCAAAGCATAGACACCGCTCTTTCGCTGCTTCCCCCTACTACTCCACCACTTTACAGCTCTTGGTCATTTTCGGCGATGTTCCCTGGCGTTTTTGGCCAACTTCGCATCACTTGATTTCAAATCGAGAATATACGTTTTATTGCTCTACATTTACACTTTTCAAAACCGTTTTCAAATTTAAAATCGGACAATCGACAACGCATCCAGACACGTTGAAAATTATCGTATGAAAAAATTAAAATTGTAATTGCGATAAAAGTAACCGTCGTTTGGCGTCTGCTCTTCGCGCATATAAAGCACATATTAAGAACTTTTTTTGTGCCAAGTTTCAGCTCTTGCAATTGAAAAATGACGAAGATATGAATTTAAAAAAAATTACTAATTTTCCGGCTTTTCCTGATTTTCTCGGTTCCTAATTATCCGATTGACTCGCTCGACCCCTCATTTTGTTTGTATTCCAATTATCTACAATTTATCTTTACATGCCATTGAGATTGCTTCAGTACGTTTTACGCTATATGAAAAAAACTGAAAAAAGAAGGTTTTTTTTCGTTTTAAATGTTGATAAAAAATTACTGAAAAACATTTGCGTGTCCAAAACATATCAAAATGATACTACGTAATGTCTTTTACATGATGGCATCATCCGTTTTCTACTAGGATTTTTGTCAAAAATATTTACCTATTGCTTGGCCTAATAGAACGCAACAGAAAAGAAAATGGAAAAGTTAATAAATTTGGAAATAAAAATAAATATCAAAGATCATTTGTTTCAATTGAAAATTATAATAGTTGTCTTTATTGTAAAAGTAAACACGTATTACAAAAGTGCACTAAATTTTTGAAACTGAATACTTACTCTAGGTATGATGTGGTGAAGCAATTAGGTTTATGTTTAAACTGTTTTGGTAGAAATCATACTAGTAGACAATGCAGTCACAGCAATTGTTTGAAATGTGGATCAAAACATCATACCCTTCTTCATCATGAACAAAATGAGAAGAAAGATTTGAGTGCAAATGGAACCGCATTAAGAAATAATGAAATAACCGAGGCAAATTGCATTCAAAATAAT
Organism: Lochmaea crataegi; assembly: GCA_947563755.1. Lineage (NCBI taxonomy): Eukaryota > Metazoa > Arthropoda > Insecta > Coleoptera > Chrysomelidae > Lochmaea > Lochmaea crataegi. The sequence goes on along the minus strand of OX387434.1, from coordinate 34,194,456 downwards.
TCTGATAATAATGCGCAAGTTTCTCAGGCTTCCAGTTAACAGGTTCAGGTAACATCTTTATTTTTAGATAATGGTGATGAAGAGACAGGAGATATACTGTTGTCTACTGCATTACTTCAGGTAGTAGCTAAAGATGGTATGTTACATGTTTGTAGAGTTTTATTGGATAATGGCAGTCAACCCAACCTTATTACCACTGAATTAGTAGAATTTTTTGGTTTAGAGCTGAAAAAAGTCAATACAGAAATAGTTGGAATAAATCAACAATCTGCAAACATCATGAATAGATGTTTTGTGGAAATTAAGTCACTGTTAGTTAATTTTAGTAAAAAGATTTCTTGTCTTGTAGTACCAAAAATTTGTGGGAATATACCTAGTCATAAAATTGAAATAACCCATTTGAATATTCCTGACAATATAGTATTAGCTGATCCTGGTTTCTTTAAATCAAATAAAGTTGATCTGCTGCTTGTTGTAGATTTGTTTTATGAATTACTCTGTGTGGGCCAAATAAAATTTTTTGAATTATTGTGATTATATGAAAATGAAAAACTGGTACTGGAATGATCTTTTAATGTAAAAAAGACAACTATATAACTGTCTTATTTGACAACATGAAAATACAAGTGAATGTTACAAACTTAAACAAAACAATACCTGCAGACAACGCTTTACTAAATTCAATACTCCCACTTCTTGTTACAAGTCAATGTCAACATTCACTTTGACAATACATTCAACATTTGACAAAAATGTTGATGTTTCAATTTTGATAATGCCTTTGTCATGATATCGGCTGCCTGGTCATCTGTTTGAACATATTGTAATTCAAAAAATTCATCTTTGAATTTCTCTCGGATAAAATGGTAACGTACGTCAATATGCTTAGTTCTCTTATGAAACTCTGGATTCTTCACAAGTCGTATTGCGCTTTGATTATCCATAAATAAAACTGGTACATCCAATTTAACTTGCCGAAGATCACATAAGAGATTCTTCAACCAGACAAGTTCTTTTATAGCTTGTGACGCTGCCACATACTCGGATTCTGTTGTGGATAGTGCGACGGATTTTTGTCGTTCTGATCCCCAGCTAATTACACTTCCTCCAAGCATGAAAACATAACCTGATGTTGATCTTCGTGTTTGCGTGTCTCCAGCATAGTCGGCATCACTATACCCGCAAAAGTCTAAATTGTTTCCGCTTACGAAACGTATTCCTTTGTTCATCGTACCTTTGATATATTTCATAATGTGTTTTACTGCATTCACATGTGCAGTAGCTGGTTTTTCCAAATATCGACTGACACTTCCAACTGCGAAACTAATATCTGGTCTGGTTGCAACGGCCAGATACATCAAGCTCCCGACTGCCTCTCGATAAGGAAAATCGATTTTTTCATCAGCTTCAAAATCTCCGAGGTTTTGTGAACTAGCTAATGGAGTTGTCACTGTCTTACAATATGTCATATCAAAACGATCAAGAACCTTTCTTGCATATCCTTGTTGATGAACATGAATCGATCCATCCAAAAGCTGATCAATTTCGAGTCCCAAAAAAAAACATTTCAGCTCAAAAATTTTGATCTCAAATTCTCTCTGTAAGTGTCTAATGACCGGCTTAATGGCTTCTTGTTTTTCTGCTGCAATCAATCCATCGTCAACGTAAATTGCCAAAATTAACATTCCATCTTTTCCTTTGCTAACAAAAAACGCATGGATCGGATCCACTCTCTTTGAAACCAAAACTGTTAAGGAAAGAAGTAAGCTTCTTATTCCAACAGCGCGCAGCCTGCTTCAAACCATATAAACTTTTGTATAGTTTACACACTCGGCCACTGTTGTCATTATATCCAATTGGCTGGCTCATATAAACATTTTCTTCTAAATCGCCATTTAGAAAAGCCGTTTTCACATCAAACTGTTTTAGTGTCATACGCTTTGCCGCAGCCAATGCTAGGATCGCTCTGATTGATGTAAACTTCACCACTGGACTAAATGTTTCCTGGTAATCGATTCCGTACTCTTGTGTAAAGCCTCGTACTACCAATCGTGCCTTATACCGATTAACACTCCCATCCGGATTTTCTTTGACCTTGTAGACCCAGCGATTGTCAATCACTTTTTGATCAACTGGCGCATCGACCAAAATCCAAGTATGATTTTTCATAAGTGAATCGTACTCTTCATCCATTGCTCGCTCCCACTGCTTGTAATCAATCGACTGAATTGCCTGCTCATACGTTCTTGGCTCATCACTGACTGCCAACATTGCAGAATGTTCACCAGTTACCAGATGTGTTAATGTGTTACGATCACGTAGACGCCTATTGACAATATTTCTGCTATCAAGATCGCAGGTCATACCACGATTTTTCTGTTGATCTAGTGACGCACATTCATTTGTGTCCTTATCTTCGTCATTTTCATTTTCTGCACCTTTGTCAATTCCATAATTGTCTTCGTTTTCGTTATTTTCATTCTTACTGACTACACTAGCATTTTCTTCAACACAAATATCGAGTGTTCCCATTGAATTTTCTAACAAAAAAACGGCGTCTCGTGAGATCTCGATTTTACTAGTTTTCGAATTCCAAACTCGATATCCCTTTGAATTATTGTCATAACCAACAAACATACATTTTTCTGCCTTCGCGTCGAGCTTCTGACGTTTTTCTTTTGGAATGTGAATAAATACTTCCGAACCAAAAATCCGTAAATGGTCTAGCTTCGCCTCCTTGTTATGCCATAATTCATACGGTGATTTGTTGTCAACTGTGCTTGTTCCAGTTTGATTTAGCACATGAACTGCTGTATTTACTGCTTCCGCCCAGAATTTCCTATCAATCTTCTTTGCCTCAGGCATTGTCCTTGCTGATTCAACGATAGTTCGTATTTCCCTTTCTGCACAACCATTCTGCTCTGGTGTATATGGCACAGTTCGTTGATGATGAATTCCAGCTGCTTCAAAGAAAACTTTCAGCTTTTCATTGACAAACTCTGTCCCGTTGTCAGATCTGATATTGCGAACACTGTGACCATGCTTCTTCTGAATCAGTTTAACACATTTTTCGATAATACTCGCTACTTCTGATTTTTGTTTCATGAAATATACGAAACGAAAATGTGAATAATCATCTTTGAGCAACAAAAAATATCTGGATCCACCAATTGAATTCGTCTGAAACGGACCACACACGTCAGTATGAATGATTTCGCCACACATCTTTGATTTTTTTCGCGACTCTTAAAACTGCTTCGATGATGCTTTCCATAGACACAAGCTTCACATGCAAATTCCTCATCAATGAAATCTATACCCCGACTTAGTAGGAACTTTTTCATGTGTGTCGAATTCTGATGTCCTAGACGTTCGTGCCATGAACGAAGTGTAGCGTTTTTGATTGCTACACTCGCTGTAGTTTCAATCTTTGATGGTTGTATTGTTCTGAACAACATTTGGAACAAACTTTTTCTGCGAACTCCCACTGCAACAATGTTTCCATCTTTCAGCAATTTGCAACCTTCGTTGTTCATGTTCAATTGATGCCCGCGATCTAACACCTTTCCCGACGAAAACAAATTTTTCTTAAGTTCCGGCACGAACAAGACTCCCATGACTCGTTTGCGAATCCATTCATCTCCATTAAAAGCAAAAATGTTGATATCGCCTATGCCCAGAGCCATTATCTTGTCACCATTACCAACTGTAATTGGTTCAGCTATTTCCGTATAGTTTTCGAACCATTCTCGGCGATGACTCATGTGATCAGTTGCACCTGAGTCCAAAATCCAAGTATCTTGGTCTCTATTTGTTGTTTTGTAACAAATAAAAGCATCATTTGAATTTTCTTCTTTTCTCCCGTTGAAGTTAGTCTTCTTTTCCGAGCATTCCCTTTTCCAGTGGCCCTTTTTTCCACATTTGAGGCATTTGCCTTTCGGTTTCTCATTTTTATCTGTCGCTTTGTTATTATTCGATGAATTTCCTTTCTTATAATTATTGATTTGTTTCTTCGAGAAGATTCTCTTAGCCATTAGCGCCTCTACTTCTTGAACTTGACCCTGCGACTTCAAACGAAGCTCTTCTGCCATCAAACGAGCCCGCAAATTTGCCAAAGTTTGACTATCTGCGTTTGCAGATTCCCATGCACTATGGAAATGATTAAACTCGGACGGTAGTGACATTAAAATCTTCGAAATTACCATGGACTCAGAAATAATTTCTTTTTGATCACGTAATTGCTGCACTATTTCCATTAATTTTGATAAAAATGTCGCAATGTCATCTTCCGGTTGTTTTGTGTAGCCATAATATTTTTGTTGTAAAAATAAAATATTTGCCTTTGATGTTTGCTCATACGTACTTTTGAGCGTCTCCCACATCTCTTGAGCTGTTTCACAATTCATAATCTGCAGTAATGCCTGTTTCATACAAGTCGTGGAAATTGCTCGTCTGGCCATAGCATCCGCCTTCTTCCAAGTCACAATTTCCTTCGCATAATTTGTACATTCAGATGTCGGTTTGACGTTTGTTCCATCGACGTAGTCAAAAAGATCGTTAGCTTCTAAAATCTGACGCATTTGAAACTTCCATGTTAGCCAGTTGCTGCCGCTTTCCAGCTTTTCAATATTAACGCGATCGCCTTCCATTTATTTTGTCTTTTAATAATTATCGGCTTCAAAACTTCAAAAAATAAATTGCTTTCCAATTTTCTTTTTTTGAGTTCACAAATAATTCTTGCACAAAATAAATAACGATATTTACTGCAGTTAATCTTCCTTTACAATTTCACGTAATCTGGGCCCATAACCTTTTGAATTATTGTGATTATATGAAAATGAAAAACTGGTACTGGAATGATATTTTAATGTAAAAATGACAACTATATAACTGTCTTATTTGACAACATGAAAATACAAGTGAATGTTACAAACTTAAACAACACAATACCTGCAGACAACGCTTTACTAAATTCAATAAATAAAATTAGGTAACTATTTACCTACTTTGCAAAAAACTAGATTGGGTTGGATTGTAGCTGGCTCAATATGGTCTAAGGAAAAAGTTAAAAATAGGGTACAATGTAATTTATTTATTTATTTATTTATTTATTTATTTAATGACAATATCCTCGGGCAAGCCCAATTACAGGATAAGGACAAACACAGGACAATAAAGACAGAAGAGAAAAAAAAATAATACAAAGCAGTATTTGCAATAAAGCTATTCATGAATGCCCACTGGCGTTCACAAAAAAGAAACTTACACAAGCATTATATGCAAAGTGGAGTCTTTCCTATGAATTACCCCGGAGAAAGATTTGTTTTATTTGTCTATTATTTGTGCAGAAAATATCTATGTTTCACTCAATCGAGGAGTACTCAATGATAAGCTGGTTTAATGGTGAAAATTTGTGAACGTTTCTCCTATGTGGTAATTCATAAAAAAGGCTATTGGTTCTAGAATTTGTTCTAGGAACTCTGAAGTTCAATAACGATACAATATTATCACATTTAAAAATATAATTAACAATTTTATATAAAAACATAACTGAATGCATTGAGCGACGACGAAGTAAACTACTGCTATTAAAACGAGAATAAAAGTGTTCTTGAGGTGTGCCTCTAACAGGATAAAGACCGTCCAAGATATAAGAAGCCGACTTAAAGTATCTTCTTTGTACTCGTTCCAAAGCGGAAATATGAATATTATAATTCGGGCTCCAAATAACACATGCATACTCCAGTTGCGATCTTACAAATGCCGAGAACAAAATATTCAATGTCTTAATATTTTTGAAACATTTCGCATTTCTAACGATGAAACCCAGCGACCGATATGCTGCAGAGACCGTTTTTTGTATATGTGGAACAAAAGACAACCTTTGATCAAAATAAACACCCAGATCATTAAGGACATCTGGTCTGTCGAGGACAATGTTGCACAAGGTGTAATCAAATTGGATAGTTGTTTCTTTTCGACAAAAGGACATTACGTTACATTTATTTGGGTTCATAGGGAGCTTGTTTCTGATACACCAATCATTGACCAAATTAAGGTTTCTCTGTAGTTTTAAGCAGTCATTAACGGAGTTTATTTCACAGTATAGTTTCATATCATCAGCATATATGTCTTTATCAATGTCAACATCCAGATCTTCGGTAATGTCATTTATAAAAATGTTGAAAAGTAAGGGACCCAATATAGAGCCCTGTGGGACACCGGAAGTTTGAAGAAAAGGTTGAGATTTGTATCCTAAAGTTTGAACATATTGAGTGCGATCATGAAGATAAGAACTAAGTATAGCAATTAACATGTCATCTACACCAAATAAATTAAGTTTATGTAAAAGTAGGCCATGGTCAATTTTGTCAAAAGCTTTAGAAAAGTCAGTGTAGATAGTACCAACTTGACTTTTCTTCTCCAGCACTTCACAAATGAATTGGGTTACGCAAAATAGATTCGTAACTGTGGACCTACCAGATATGAAACCATGTTGTTTAGGTATGATGATATTACTGACATGAAACGCAAGGCGATTATGGACGACTATTTCGAACACTTTGGCGAAATTGTTTAGAATAGCTACTGGACGATAATTACTTATGTCATTCTTTAAGCCTTTTTTAAATATGGGGCAAATCCTAGAAACCTTCTAACAATCGGGAAACTTCCTAAGATTGAGAATGAGATTAAAAATTCTATAGAGAGGTTTTCACAAAGTATACGCACAGTCCTTGACTAAGAAGGCCGGAATTAAATCGGGTCCATTTGCCTGTTTGGGCTTAAGTTTCTTAGCAGCCACTAAGATTTCGTTTTCAGAAAATTCTCTGATACTTAAGATATTTTGACCGTTATTATGACTGTCGTGATGAGAGAAGGTGCCCGACGGAGTAAAATTATTGGAGAAAAATGAAGCAAATCCATCAACCACCTCCTGTGGGCCATTATATTCAAAATTTCCATATACCATTTGAGCAGGAATAGAGGAACTACTCCTTGCGGAATTAACAAACGACCAAAACCGATTAGGATTGTTATTAATGTCGGATTCAAGATTTTTGGTAAAATTTTTATAAGCTATCTCAGATTCTTCTTTAGTAGTTGATCTAATATTACTAGAGGATAAATAATCAATGTCAGAACGACTTTTGCGGTATTTTTTCCAAGCCTTAGATTTTGCTGAAACAAGGTTGATTAGACGTTTGTCAAACCAAAGAGGATAGCTCCTATTATTTATAATTTTTGGTGGAACAGTTTTATCAAAAATTTCATTTAAAATATAGTAAAATATATCAACTGCGCTATTGACATCATTGCAACCATCAAGCGGAGACCAATCAGCAGAGGCAATACTGTGATAAAGAGAGTGAAGATTGCACCTTTTAAAATTGTAGCCACCTGAGGACTTCGCGACTATAGTTGAAACAGAATTATCAAGTTTGAATTCTATAGATATTGCTGGATGGTGCTTGTCCTCGGGCAATAGCGGATCAACCGATTTAGAGACATTGCATTCAATATTGGATAAGACTAAATCAAGTACTTTATTATAACTATTCAGAATGTAATTGTATTGTTTAAAGTCAAAGAAGTTCATAAAGTTAATTAGTGAAGGAATATATTTTCCTGGCATAACACCATTTGAAAGATAATTGGCATATTCTGTGATATTGAAGTCACCAAAGATAATAATGTTTTCGTTGTATATAGCATACAAAGACTCGATTGCGTCATATAAGTTATCATAGACATCTGAGTTCATTTGTGGGGGAATGTAAATGTTAAATATAAATAAGTTCTTTGAGCCTGCCTTGATCTTTACTGCAATGATATCTATAGCTGGTATGACTTGAAAAGCATCCAGAAATGAACTATGGTCAAATAATGTAGCATTAAGCAATTTATTCACAGCCAACAAAGCACCACCACCTCTTGTGTTATTTAAGAGCTCATATTTCCTGTCAGAACGAAATATGTCAAACTTATTAGTATCAAAAAACTCGCTGTTGTAAAAATTATCGTTTAACCAAGTTTCAGTAAATGCGAGTACATCAAAAGGACAAGCAATTGAAGCATTAAGAAGTAAATTATTAGTTTTAGTGCGAATACCCCGTAAGTTTTGATAATAGCAAATAAGGGTTGTTGATTTATTTTTGGCTGAAGTATTAACTTTGCCGGAAAATTCGGTTGATTCGGTGGATTGCTATGGCGATATTATATTATATATTATATAAATCTTATGGAACAAGTAGAAAGATTTTGGAAATTAGAAGAGATTTCTGATGAGAGACAGATTGTTTCTAAGGAGGATTTGGAGTGTGAAAATATTTTTAAAGAAACGACCAGGAGAGCTAATGATGGGAAATTTGTTGTTACAAATCCACTAAAGGAACCTTTGTCAAAATTGGGGAATTCCAGAGGCGCAGCACTACGGAGATTTTTTGCACTAGAGAAAAAGTTGGAGAAAAATCCTCAGTTGAGAGACCGGTACATTCAATTTATGCAGGAATATTTAGATTTAGGTCATATGTCTGCGGTTGATGCAGCAGGGGATGAAGAGATAAATTACTATTTTCCACATCATGGTGTTTTGAATGAAAATCCAGAAACTACCAAACTTAGAGTTGTTTTTGATGGTTCGGCAAAAACAGATTCTGGAATATCATTCAATGACATCCAGTATATTGACCCGAGATTACAGGATGATTTATTTTTAGGTATTCTTAGATTTAGAGAACACGTAGTGGCTGTATGTGGTGATGTAGCTAAGATGTACAGAATGATACGGGTGGATCCATCTCAGAGGTCATTGCATAAGATAATTTGGAGATCTTCACCAACAGACCCATTAGTAGATTATACCCTTAACACGGTTACATATGGAACATGATCTGCTCCATACTTAGCGGTAAGGTGTTTGCAACAGTTGGGTATTGAGGCTTGTGCCACATATTCTAAGGCTTCACAGGCTATACTGAGAGATTTTTACATAGATGACCTGCTGACTGGGGCTCAGTCAGCTGAGCAGGCTATAGAGCTCTGTTGCCGAATTTCTCTAATTTTGAAAGCTGGGGGATGGATGTTCGTAAGTGGGTATCAAATGATTCAAATGTACTTAATGTATTGGATGGAATAGAGGTTAGGGATAAAGTTTGTTTTGGAGAGAAAACTGAAAATAAGACACTTGGATTGTTTTGGCAATTTAAACAGGATATCTTAAAGTTTTCTACTAAACTTTCCATTGACCGCAAGAGAGTAACGAAAAGAGTAATACTCTCAGAAATTTCAAAAATTTTTGACCCTCTTGGATTGGTTGGTCCTTGTATCATATTGACAAAAATTTTACTACAAAAGCTACTAATTTTAGGAAGCTTGATTTGATAGGTTTCTGTGATGCATCCTCTCAAGCTTATGGGGCAAATATTTATCTTAGAAGTGAAGACCAGAGTGGTAAAATATTTGTGAATCTTCTATGTTCTAAGGCTAAAGTGGCTCCACTTAAAGTCTTAACTATTCCGAGAATTGAACTTTGTGGGGCATTGTTGTTGGCAAAACTGATGGATAGGGTTTTGAAGGCGTTGACTATAAAAATAGACACCGTTTTTTATTTTTGTGATTCAACTGTCGTATTATGTTGGTTAGAGATGAATTCCAGTAATTTACAAATTTTTGTTGGAAATAGGGTAGCCGAAATACAACAATTGACTAATACAAATTATTGGATGCATGTGAGATCAGAACACAACCCTGCACATATAATATGTCGGGGACTACTTGCTTCAAATCTTGTAGTCAATTCAATGTGGTGGAATGGTCCTGAATGGCTACACTTAGATAACACTTATTGGCCAGTGTCTCGTGTGTTTGAAAAACCTTCAACACTTCCTGAGACCAAGGTTAATGTTTTTAATTGTACAACCAAGCTAGATACTTTTTGTCTTAAGAATTTTAATTGTTTTGATAAGTTAAAAAGATCTTTTGCGTATTGCCTGCGGTTTATAGGTAGGATAAAAAAAGAGAAAGTTGAGATTGGATGTCTAAGACCTATGGAATTGAAAAACTCATTGGATAAATTGATTAGTATATGTCAAAAAGAAACATTTTTTCTGGAGATAAATGAATTACAAATGGGAAAGTCATTATCTAATAAAAACTTACACAAGTTGAGTCCTTTTATAGACCAAAAAGGATTCCTTAGGGTGGGGGGTAGGATGCAATTGTCTAATCTGGATTACTCGAAAAAACACCCTATCTTGTTGTCAGCCAAACATCGGTTGGTAAAATTGTTTTTTGAATTTACACATACCGAATTACTCCATGCAGGTCCCCAATTGATTTTATGTAGTATTAGAGAAAAATTTTGGGTTTTGGGTGGACGTAATTTGGCTAAACAAGTGTTCCACAAATGTATTAAATGTTTTAGAGGAAACCCTAAACCTTGTGAGCAGGTAATGGGAATGCTTCCAAAAGAGCGGGTTAGACCATCCCCTCCGTTTTATATAGTTGGACTGGACTACGCAGGTCCATTTCATATCAAGAGCAAGTATGGTAGGGGTGCACAAATTAATAAATGTTATATATGTTTATTTGTATGTTTTTCTACCAAAGCTATACATATAGAGGTAGTTTCAGATCTAACTAGTGATGCTTTTATAGCCAGTTTTCATAGATTTATTGTACGAAGGGGAAAACCTTTCAAAATTCTCTCTGATAATGGAACTACCTTTGTGGGTGCAAACAATCAATTTAAAAAATTCTTAGAAACTCATGCAGAATCCCTTAGTGAGAAAATTGGAAATGAAGGGGTTCTATGGCAATTCATTCCGGCAAAATCACCTAATTTTGGAGGGCAGTGGGGGAAGTGGGGGTAAAATCGTGCAAGTTTCACATGAAACGTATTTTAGGTAATTCTACATTAACTTTTGAAGGTCTCACCACTGTATTTGCACAAATTGAAGCCGTTCTCAATTCGCGTCCGTTATACCCATTATCATCAAGTCCAGATGATATGGATGTTTTAACACCGGCTCATTTTTTAATTGGAAGACGCCTCACCTCACTCCCAGATCCAGATGTTCGTCATATTTCAGAAAATAGATTGTCAAAATACCAACATTTACAAATGCTTCAACAACACTTTTGGTCAAGGTGGTCATCAGACTACATAGTAGAACTTCAAAAGAAAGCAAAATGGTATACAGAAAGTCGTTCTTTGGCATTAGATGAGTTGGTAATTATAAAAGAAGACAATTTACCTCCGTTAAGATGGAAACTTGGCAGAGTCATTGAACTATTTCCAGGGCCAGACAATAAAATTCGTGTTGTCTGTGTGAAGACGAGTACGGGAATTTTTAAAAGACCTATAACAAAACTGTGTCCACTACCCTTACAAGATTAAGTGAAACCTAAAAACTAGGCGTGCTGGATAACTTTAAAGACTTTTGAAATAATATTCCAAGGTGGGGGGTATATGTTAATAATTAATGAATATTTTGGGTTCTTTGTTCGAAGTGCACATATCGAGTGTTTTGGTTATAAACTTGTTGACTAGACAGAGGGAGATCAAGGTTGTATTTTTTTGCTTAAATGTCAACATGACATAATTATTTATAATAATGTAAGATTCGTTGGTTTTTGTGAAACGTTATTGAAATAAAATATATAGAAACAACCGCTTTAGTTCTGGAATGAAAATATCTGGGAATTTAGAATATTTCCAACACAAAGAGCTTCCGCTGCCACAAAATCCTCTTCAGAGAATACGCTAGGTTGATAAGGGAAAATACCAGCTGATTTGAACCCATTCACACCTTTATCAACACTTGCAACTTTTTGGTATGCTGTACCGAATAACTCGGCCATTTCATACACAGGTATTCTTTTGCCTGCATTGGATTTCATCCATTATGCACACTGATTGTTAAATTCAGTTTTCAAAGGCCCAAAAAATACTTTGTCCAATGGCTGTGTTTTATGAGAAGTATGAGGGGGCAAGGATACCATATCTATGCCATGTTCTTTAGTCAAGTCATATGCTGGAAGACAATGTGGCTCTCATGATTATCTAAAATGAGGCATACCCTATGGTCCTTAGAAGCTCTTTCTGTCTCTATGAAATGTTGTATCCATTTTGTGAAGATTTCAGAATTGCTCCAACCATTTGAGCTAGCGAAGCCTTTTGAACTGGGAGGAGCATTTTTCATAAGTCGGTTGTTCATGTTTTTTCTAGGGAACACATAATTTCCAGCAGCATTGAAACAACAAATAATAGTGACGGTATCTCCTCTTTTTGCACTGGTGATCTTGCCTGTTTGCTTAACACCTTTTGGCGCCATTACTTTGCGATTTTTATGTACGGTTTGTAAGCCACTTTCATCAACATTATAAATGTCATTAGTAGAGTAGTTATTTTTCTTATACATGACGGACAGGTTCTCAAAAAATCTGCCAATTTCTGCCTTGTTGAAGCCAACAACTCTACTCAAACTCGTAGCTTCAGGTATCCTTAATGATATTTCAGGATGTTTTTTCTTAAAATTCCAATAAAAATCCCAACCTGCAATTTCTTCATTTTCATGTTTTTCATTCGATGCTCAACACCTAATTTTTTAGCCAACTGACGAAAATCCATAATAGTTAGACCAAAATATCTTTGTGAGAGTTTTAAACAATATTCTGCTAGCTGATTTTCTTGCTCTCGAGTAAAAATTGGTTTTCTGCCTACCACCTTCGGTATCACAGGGGCATTGGTGGAATTTCGGCATCTTTTTCGAACAAATAATTTAAAAAAATGGTTAAATAAGCATTAAAAAAATAAAATATACCTACTATACATATAGTATAGTATTCCTCTCAAATAAAATTTACCTAAAACGTTTCAAGACCCCCGTGTAAACGTTTTTCAAGACCCAAGTGTAAACGTTATTCCGCATCAAGCATCAAGTACTCGGCGAAAACCAAAATTGGAAAGCATGCTGGAGTCTACCGTGGACCTCAAGGTGTTATATGGAAACGGAATTTGCCGAGCGCTGACGATCTTCGTGGCGTGAAAGAAACACGCCCGAAGTTTACATGTGATGGGTCAAAAGCCCGATTTAATATCGACGATGAATCGACTTACGTCGGCTGATTATTACACGCTTAGAAAAGAGATGAGTAGAGGGGTTGGCAGGCCGCGCTATATTTTGATTCAAAGGAGAGCATTTGAAGCGAAATAATGAGAATAATGAGCTGTGTTTTGACGTAATAAGTTGTTGCAAATACAAAAGATCGAAAGCTTCACTTAAATTTTAAAAAGATTTAGACTAATTATCATTTAATTCAAGTTTGTCATATTTAATATGTATAGAAATGGATAAATTATGGTTGTTTTTTGAGAGATCATTGTCAAAGGCGCAGAGGCAGTAAATGTACATCGTTAACATGTATTTGTTAACCAGGGCGACTAGGCTTTTCTGGCAATGCAGAAGAGTTATGGGCAAAACCTGGGGAATACGACCTGAGGAGGTTCACTGGCTCTATACAACTGTGATAAGGCCAACGATCACCTATATGGAACAATAGTCTGGTGGAGGAGGACAGAAGTGACCTCTGCAGTTAATATGTTAACTGCAATCCAAAGTCAAGCTCTTCTTGGTATTACCGGGGCAATGAACAGCACGGGGACGGCATCAATGGAAGCCCTTATTGGACTTCCTCCTCTAGAACTTTTTATAAGGGCGGAGGCAATGATGGCAATTCTTAGGCTGAAATCGGGAGACTTATGGTCCCCGAACAATGTTCGAGAACGACACACTGATACAACTGGGACATTACTAGATGAACCCATATCTCACATGAGTTTTGATAGCATGACACCAAAGAATATATTCACTGAGCGAGTGAATATAATCATCCTATCTAGGGAACAGGTGATGCACCCAGGTAATTCTGGAGAAATCATCTGGTTCACCGATGGCTCCAAAACAAACCATGGCACTGGGGCTGGTATAAAAGGACCTAGAAAGAGAATGTTCTTTAGCCTTGGTCGATATACGACTGTGTTTCAAGCAGAGACGATTGCCGCTATAGCCTGTATTGATGAAAACATCAGAAGAGGATATACCGGACAAAAAATTGAAATACTCACTGACAGCCAGGCTCTGCTTGAGGCTATCAGTAATCCAACAACTAAGTCTAGACTGGTGAAAAACTGCAAAGAATCCCTCAACAGCCTGGCAAGAGACAACAAAGTGTCTCTAATATGGGTGCCGGCACATGAGGGGATTGCAGGTAATGAAATGGCGGACCAGTTAGCTAAAGAAGGCTCTAAAGGAGACTTCATAGGTCCGGAACCGTTTTGTGGAATCACAAAAGATTGCATAAGAGGGGAAATCGGGAACTGGCTAGTTAGGGAACACCAATTCAAATGGAGGATGACACAAGGGCACCTTCATTCAAAGAGTTTACTGAACAAGGTAGACAAGGAACTCTCAACCCGGCTACTGAAACTGGGTAAGAGACATTTGAAGACAGTTACCGACCTGGTGACTGGACACTGCACCTTGAGGAAACATCTGTACAATATGGGCAAAGTTAGTGAACCTATGTGCAGAAAATGTGAACTTGATGATGAAACACCTACCCACATACTCTGCTTCTGTGAGGACTTACAAGAACTTAGACGGATGCACTTTGGAGAGGAATTTATACAACCATCACAACTACTGAAAATCCCTCTAGTCAAACTAGTGGCCTTTATAGAAGACACGAAGCTTCTGGAATGGAAGTAGATAACATGGGAAATGGTACAAAGATTCAGTTTAAGTGCCTGGGCTGATGAGCACAACCCAAATATATATGTTTATTCTCAATCAAAAAAAAAATCAAATTACAAATTACAATCAAAATTACAGGTTGAATGACAAGAATAGTATACTCGATAAGTGAGTGAACACTTGTTTCGAGTAGAAATATTAAATACTTTAAAATTACATTATAAAAATAACTTACATCTAACACATGTTACATGTAACATCTATCTTTTGACATTTTACAATATGCATACGAGTTAAAAAATAATTTAGGGTTATTTGCTGAGTGTGTCTATACCTACCATATTTTTATTTCTATATAATTATGTATTACATGTCTAGATTTCTCTAAAATATACAATTTTAATTTATTTTTGAATGAATGTACGCCGGTTAATAAATTTAATGATTCCGCCAAGTAAGTATAAGACTGTTGGGTGATTGTTTTTGCCATATGGGGTACTGGATAGTGTGTTTTCTGGCGGGTATCATAGTGGTATATAGCTGTTGGAAATGAGCCCTTTGTCTTATGAAATTTAGTAAGTGTACAATAATAGAACAATTGTCTGATATCCATCACTTTTGCGTCTATGTACAACTGATCAGATGAATATTGGTATGGTTTAGACAAAATTACCTTTAGAAAACGTTTCTGTGTTATCTCCAGTAAGTGTATGTGGGTTTTCGATGCAGCTCCCCATCCCACTATTCCGAAACGAAGATGACTTTGGACGAGAGCATAACATAAAAGTTTCAAGGAATGCACAGGTAGTAGTTTTTTTAAATACTTTATTGTATATAGTATTACTTGTAACTTTTTTACAATTAACTTTATATGTTCTTCCCACCTGAGATGTGAGTCAATTGTAACACCTAAATACCTAACATTATTTACAGCTTGAATGCGGTAATTGCTATCATCTGCATTGATATTTATATGGTTAAAAGTGGGTAAGCCAGATTTATTACAACTAAACGGGATATATAGTAAAATTAATACCTATTTAGAGGTACCAGCCGTTTTAGTAACTTAACGTATGCGGCTTCTTGAACCATCTGACATTAACATGAAATCAAAATTTGACGTAACTTCAAAAACGTGACATCTAATAAATTAGTTACGACGTTCATTTTGGTTGGTAATTTTTTGTTTCAACCGATTTATTAATAATAAATAAGGATGGTCTTATTCTAAATGGGTATAAAATTTACTATAGTTTGTTTTATCTAAATTTACTGTAAGTAATTTATAAGACAGCCACTTTTTAATATGTTTGAAATCATTTTCGGCTTTTTCGTTAAGCTCATCCCAGGTGTTGGCGGTATAGAAAATAGATGTATCATCAGCGAAACCAATAACGTGACCGGCACTACCTAAAGAGAAAATATCATTCAGATAAATATTAAATAACAGTGGTCCTAGTACTGTACCTTGCGATACACCAAACTGAACTTTCGTGGATTCGCTAAAGACATCATCTATCTTAACGCTTTGTTGTCTGCCAAGTAGATACCCTTTAAATAATTTTAAGCGGTTACCTCTAATACCTATGTCCTCTAGTGAGTTGAGGAGGGAGTTATGGTGGACGGTATCGAAAGCCTTGGACAGATCTATAAAAATACATAAGCAGGGTTTGTTTTCATTAAAAGATTTGGTAATTTTTGATGTTAAAGCTAAAATCGCATCTTCAGTTGACGTTCCTTCTCTAAAACCAAACTGCTGTTTAGAAAGTATTTGATATTTATCTAGGTACGAAATTAATGGTTTCTTGAGAGCCTTTTCAAATATTTTTGAGAGATGAGGTAGTAAAGAAATTGGACGGAAATTTGTAATAGTACTTTTGTTACCTTTTTTATACACTTGTATTATCACTGATTTCTTAAAAGTTGAGGTCCATACGCCATGTTGAAAGCATTCATTAATTAAAAATTTTATTGGTTCAACTATGTACTCCGCAACTGATTTGATTGTTTCCGCTCTAATATTATCTGCTCCAACTGCTTTTTTATTTTTTAAATCATGAATGATAGTGAGTAACTCATTGGAATCAATCGGTGTTATAACAAACGAATTACAGGATCTTTTCCTAGTTGGTACGTAATTTATATCTTTTTTTATATTATCAGCTAAAGTTGTGCCTATTGTGGCAAATATTTGATTAAATTCATTAGCAATACTTTTTTTATCTTTAATTAATTGGCCTCTATCATTGTGAACAGAATTTGTAGTGTGTTTTATTTTTTTATGTTTACTCATATTATTGACTATGTCCCATAAATTTTTTGGATTATTATTGTTTTTATTGAGCTCCGTGGTGTAATAGATGTATTTTGTTTTTGTTATCAAAGAATTTATCTTATTTTTGTAAGTTCTGTATTGCGTTTTAAGTGGTGAATTATTGGGATGGTTTTGTAGATTTTTAAACATTTTATTTTTAGTATTGACAGACTTGAGCAATGCGTTAGTGAGCCAGGGTGCAATTTTTGTGTGTTTTCTTTTTATCAGTAGTTTTTCAGTACAATCACAAATGTTGTTGCTAAGTATTGTCACAAACTTATTGGTTGCAGTATCTACATTATTTCTACTATAAATTGGATCCCACGATGTATTCTTTAAGACATTGTTTAATTTATTTATGTTAATACATTCAGTATAATGTTTTTTATTTATACATGATTGATTTTTTGAGCTTAGCATTACTTGCAAGATAGTAGTTGCATGGTCAGTTATATTAGTCTGGATTACTATAGGCACAATTTGATCAATAATATGATGTTTTGATTTTATGAATATATGATCCAGACAGGATTTTTCTCGTGTGGCTATATTAATTGTAGAGCTATATCCAAACTCATTAAGAGTATTATTATATTCAGTTGAAATACTATCGCTTTCTAATATATTTATATTTAAATCCCCAACGAAAAAGTACATATCTTCATTATTATCAACACTTGCTTCAAAATAATTTTGCAAACATGTAACAAATGTGGCCGCGTTTGTATCGGGTGACCTGTATGCTGCAGAGATAACAGCGCTATTACTTTTACTAAATTGGATTTTAACCTGAAGAACGTTAATATGTGGGTAGGTCTCTATTATTTTATAAGTATAGTTAAAATTACTCTTAATATATATAACAACACCATCATTTTGGTTGTATTTACTTTCATTATAAATTATATCATAACCTTCAATATGGTGTATACTTGTATCCAATATATTCCACGTTTCAGTGAATACAATACAGTCTATATCAGAATTTAATGTAAGGAAAATTTTGAATTCATTTAGATTGTTTGTTGATACTGCGAATATTGTTAAGTACTATTTTAAAATTTGAATTTTAGTGGTTGATGGACAAAACCTCTGTACACTGTTCAATAGTTTCTAATTTATATGTTTCTATATTCGGTACTTCAAAATCTCGTATATATTGTTCCATGTCAAAGATACACACTAACTATACAAGAATTAAAAACAAAAACAATCACGAATTCGGACAAGGAAATTTAACTTATTGATTAAAAAGTATTTATATATTAATATAAATTTAAAATTTGCAGTTAAAACATCAGAAAGACGTAATAATAAAGAATAAAATCTAAACTATCTAAAGTTAACAATTAAAACTGAAATTTTATTATGATTTAGATACTTATAGTTAATTTTTATTATTTAGCCTGTGATGTTGAGCGAGTTTTCGGTTTCTTAATATCAGCGTTGGCTATCAGTTGAAGTTGTGGATATATCCCACTTGTTTTTGGATCTTCAGATAAATTAGGAGTATTTGATGGGCTGATGGTTTCTGTTCTTGATATTTTTGACAATTCCTCAAGAGCGTGAGATTTGTTATCCAAAACCAGTTTATTATTTTTAATAAAACATTTAGAGTATTCCCCTGTTTTACGAAAATGAGTGAGGTACGGCTTTAAATTTTTATAAGTTTCTCTCTCTTCAGGTCATTGGAAATTGAAAGTCCTGAACCTTTGAGATTTTTAATATTAGTAAAAATGGACTTTTTCTTTAAATATGACACAAATTCTACTTTGACTGGAGCAGACTCTGATTTTCCCAGTGGATAGAAATTATTTATGTTGTGACGGGCGCCAAATTTGTGATACGCGTGGATAAACCCTCCGCATCATCTGATAGACTATCGGCGGTGTCGTAAAAACTCAACACTTCATAGGATGACTCTGACTCGGGATCCATTTTCCTTTTGGGAGTTCCGGTCTTCTGTTGTGACGGTTTGTACTTCTGGCATTGTAAACACCGTCGAACGTACTTGGTGATGTCTCGAAAGATTCCAGGCCAATAGTACGACTTAGCAATACGGGTGATAGTCTTAGCAATTCCCAGATGCCCTGCATTAGGAGCATCATGATTCTCTTGGAGGACTCGGGTTCTGTCGGATTTTGCTATCCATAGTTTCCATGGATCACTCATCTCAGGTTCTCTTAAATCATTTATATCCCAAAAATGACGGTACAACCGGCCTTCTTTGATGCAGTAGTCAGGGAACTAGTCTGGTTCCTTCAGGACTTCTTCCTTTTTATTTCGGTACCATGAACATTCGGTGGGTACATCGGTCAGACAGAGTACATATGGTGGGTCGGCCTCGGCGGTCATTGGAAGCGGATTTCTGGACAGGGCGTCGGCAACACGGTTTAGAGCACCTTTACGATACTGTATCTCGGAGTCATATTGTTGCAGAAAGATACTCCATCGCGCTAAACGTCCGGACGGACTAGCTATGGAATGTAACCATCTAAGGGACTGATGATCGGTAACAACCGTGAAATGGTAGCCCTCTAAATAAGGACGCATCTTTTCAATCCCCCATACAATGGCAAGACATTCTTTTTCTGTGACGGAGTAATTTTTCTCGGCAGGACTCAAAGTGCGGCCTGCATAAGCTACGACGTGTTCATGTCCATCCTTCTGCTGGGTAAGGGCTATTCCTAACCCATACTCGGAGGCATCGGTCTGTAGAGTGAACGGTATACTGAAATCGGGACAGCTTAATACAGGAGCTTCTGATAGACAAGTTTTAATTTTAGTGAAAGCGGTTTCTTGATCTTCAGTCCATTTCCATCGCTGAGATTTGCGAAGCAACTTTGTTAACGGGGCCACCTTTTGCGAAAACGATGGCACAAACCTCCTATACCAGGATGCAACTCCCAAAAACCTTCTTAGTTCTCGGATATTTATCGGGGCTGCAAACTTAATTATACTCTCGACCTTTTCTGGATCGGTACGGATTCCATCTCCAGTGACTACATGGCCCAAGTATTTCATAGATGGTAAACAAAAATGACATTTCTCCGGATTTAGTTTCAGTCGTGCTACTCGTAATCGGCGGAACACTTCAGATAAATTTGCCAAGTGTTGATCAAACGTTTCGCCCAGAACGATAAGCCAAATGGAAGAACCGTGAATTGAAACAATCCACGTCCCGGTGCGGTGAAGGCGGTGATGGGTTTGCTTTCGGGTGTTAACGGAACTTGCCAATACCCACTCTTCAGATCTAAACTGGAAATATATTTGGCTTTTCGCAGCTTATCCAGGATAGCATTGATAAATGGAAGCGGGTAGGCATCCTTCATGGTAACCTCATTAACTTTACGAAAATCAATGCAGAAGCGGTTTTTCCCATCTTTCTTCTTCACGATAACAATCGGAGAACTCCACGGACTTGTAGAGGGTTCTATTACTCCTTCTTTCAGCATGGCGTCTATTTCAGTATTGCAAATTTCTTGCATTTTCGGATTCTGAGGTCGGTATCTCTGTTTGATCGGACGGGGTTGTAGCGGACGGATCTCATGCTCAACTAGTGTCGTTGGACCTTGAATCTTCTCAAACCTTGGCAACTCACGGCTTAGGAAAATGTTCAGTCTATCTGTCTGTTCTTTTGATAAATTCCTTTCCAAAATCGGCGTTATTGTTTCCAACGGACATCCTATATAACCAAAATTCTCGTCATCCCCTAAATCTTCCAGGGAGAACGCAGATAATTCAGGAACGGGTTGCTCCTCATCGACCCCTAACACCAGGGAGGACGCGGAGACTTCAGTAACAAATTGCTCCTTGTTAACCCCTAACTCCAGGGAAAACGCAGAGACTTCGGAAACAAGTTGCTCCTTGTCAACCCCTAACACCAGGGAAGACGCAGAGACTTCAGAAACAAGTTGCTCCTTGTCAACCCCTAACACCAGGGAAAACGCAGAGACTTCAAAAATAGTGTTTTCTTCATCAACCCCTAACAACACCGGGGAGGAATCAGAAGTTTTGACAACGGACTGCTCCTTGTCAACCCCTAACAACTCCGGGGAAGACGCCGAGACTTTAACAACAGAGTTTTCTTCATTAACCCCTAACAGCACCGGGGAGGAATCAGAAGTTTTGACAACGGACTGCTCCTTGTCAACCCCTAACAACTCCGGGGAAGACGCAGAGACTTCAGAGATAGATTGCTCTTTCTCCTTCCCTAACACCAGGGAAGACGTAGAGAATTCAGAAACAAGTTGCTCCTTGTCAACCTCTAAAACCAGGGAAGACGCGGAGACTTCAGAAACAGACAGGTTTCGAGAACAGCGGTTTTCAGCAAAACGATGGTTGGCTTTTCCCTTATATATTATCGGTACAGCGGCATCGATTTCTTTCATGGCTGTGTTCACTTTCTCCAATATTCCAACAGGACTTGCTAATGATGAACGTCTTACTAGTTCATTATTGATATATATATTTCCAGTTCCTAACTCCAAACGGAAATTATATTTTCGGAGAACATCGTGTCCTAAAACAATATCGGTTATCAGACCAGGGAAATGTTCGAACGGTCCTTCCATAATGACGTCATGGGTCTTCAATTTTAGCTCATGAGTCGGTGATAGAGACCAAATTTCCATTAGCCAAACGGGCCTTCGTATCTTGACGGGCGGTGGTCTGCTTTCTTTGGGAAAATGTCTTAGCTATCTGATCACCGATGTATGATTTCGCAGCTCCAGTATCTAACAATGCTTTAAACTTATAGTTTTCAATTTCGACGTCGATGTGCGGTCGGAAATCGGTCATTTCTTCTGGTATTTCAGCATGAGAGGCAAATATTTGTGGAAGCTGTGTCGGCCTCTCCTCGGGGCAGCTTTGGATTAGTTTTCCTACCTCCTGCAGGAACAATCTCTGGAAAATACTCCTTCCTTATGGCAACGGGAACAGAATATCTTCTGAGGGTTCTGACAATTGTTTCGGTAGTGTCCAGATTCTCCGCAGCGGAAACAGATTGGTTACCGGGAAGATGAGCCGGACGGTTGATTGGTAGTATCATGTGGCGGACGGCGAAGAGTATCGGATTATGTCGGTTGGCTGGTACCGGGAATGGGCTCTCTTTACGGACCAGGATTCGAGTTATGGGACGTTCCATATCTGGGTGTATTCATCGGCTGCGGACGGGTTGATCCACGGTTCGGACCACTGTGGCTGGGTACATTCTGGAGTTCTTTTCTAAGAAGCTCATATTCCCTTACCACTTGACAAAATGTGGAGAAGTCATCAAAGTCCCCTTTTCGAATTTGCAGACGATATTCGGACAAAAGGTTACGGTACAACCATGCTTACTGTTGTTCAGGAGTTAGCTTCCCATGTCTTCGCATGAGAGTTTGTAGTTCGGTCATGTAGGTAGCCACGGACTCATTTCTCCTTTGTAGACGTTTACCTATCTCGGCTTCTAAGTCTACTTCATAGTTGACAGGATAAAAGAAAATTCGGAAATCGCTTTCAAAATCGTTCCAGCTGGTATATCTACTTCGGTTGTTTCGGTACCATAATGCGGGTTCGCCGTACAGCAATTCCGGCAAAACAGGAAACAAATTGTCTTTCTGGACATTCTTTGCCGTACATATTTCTTCAATCCTTTCTATAAACGCGGCAGGATCTCCTCGATTTCCAAAGCACACCTTCCAATCGTGTACGTTTATCGGTGGAGTTGCCATCGCGGTCGGGTTTTCAACAGGTTCCTCTTGGTCTATAGCGGATCGGGGAGCAATATTTCTTCGTCTCAAAAAGTTGACGAGTCTTTTTCGTTTGTTAGGAACGGTTCCAGCAGCCGATACATTTCTCTCTTTTAATTGGATAGTAAGACCCTCGTTTTTCAGCAAATATACCCAACTTACTCGATGGTCTTTGACTTCTTCCACGGAACTTACGGTCGGTAGTTGGGACGGTACCAAAATATCAGATTCGGAGTTTTCTGCTCCTCCTTGGTCAAACAGATGGGTCAAGTCAATATTTTCAGAGTTTTCTCCAGACATAAAAGGCTATTTCGGCTAGACAGTGATAACTAGTCTGGTTCGTTTGCCTAGCTCAACTCTCCTCTTCTTCTTCAACCTTCGCAGCTTCGCAAAACAGTCTTCACAGCACAAGAAAACAGTTTACAATAGTCCTTACTCTTAAAAAAAACAAAACAAAAAAAAATACAAATAAACAAGCTATAAATATAACAATGAGGTCCCTGCTCGGGCGCCAAATTTGTGACGGGTTTCACCTACCCTTTGGATTTTACCAACAGGGCACGCCACTTTTGACACCCTCGACAACTTTACACTTTCTCGGGCGCCAGATTTTTAACGTGGTTAACTCCACGGCCCCTTGACTTCAATCGTCAAGAGTTCCAGGTAGCCTCAGATGGAGGTACGGTAATGTCCAGGGGTCTAGTTATATCCAAACCGGCTGGGGTAGTGGTCCTCGTTGTTCCTGAAACAAACGTTCTCACTCCTGGCCCACAATGCGGTGAAACTAAATTCGTGCAACTAAGCAACTACTCTACGATAGGGAAACTCTACACTCTACAGTACTTCAGAAAAACACACAGGTTCAGTTAAGTTTTATTACTACACTCACCCTCAATAGTAGGTATATATGTTACAATAATAAGTTACAAAATGAAACAATACCCTGGTATCCAAAAAAAACACAAAAATATAATTACTATACGGTGATTTATGAGTTATATGTACATTAAACATGCGTTAATAGCCATAATAGAGACGAAGCGGGCAGGACATAAGCGAAAAAGGTTTATAAGCACACTCAAATGTTTTGTATGAAAAAGAAGCGGTAAAAAACACAAAGCAAAATTAGGTTTCAGGTGTCTTTTCACTAATTCGGTTATTTAAAATGGAAACAAATCAAACATTAAAACTTTTAATCAATTCGGAAAAGAAGAGGTGAAAGGGTGTGGTCCCAGAACTAAAATATCAAAGAGCCCTAGCTTAGACGCCTGGCAGTCCTCAATATTTTGATCGAGAACCGTTTTACAAATTAAATTATCAAAGAGCCCTGGCTAAGACGCCTGGCACTCCCCAATATTTCAATCGGGACGGGAAATCGGAATCGGGAATGAATATATAAAAACAAGGGTAGTCCCCGGATTAGAATGTCAAAGAGCCCTGGCTTAGACGCCTGGCACTCCTCAAGATTTTAATCTAGAGCGGCTTTACGAATTAAATTATCAAAGAGCCCTGGCTAAGACGCCTGGCACTCCTCAATATTTCAATCGGGACGGGAAATCGGAATCGGGAATGAATATATAAAAAAAAATCAAGGGTAGTCCCCGGATTAGAATGCCAACGAGCCCTAGCTTAGACGCCTGGCACTCCTCAAGATTTTAATCTAGAGCGGCTTCACGAATTAAATTATCAAAGAGCCCTGGCTAAGACGCCTGGCACTCCTCAATATTTCAATCGGGACGGGAAATCGGAATCGGGAATAAATATATAAAAAACAAGGGTAGTCCCCGGATTAGAATGTCAAAGAGCCCTGGCTTAGACGCCTGGCACTCCTCAAGATTTTAATCTAGAGCGGCTTTACGAATTAAATTATCAAAGAGCCCTGGCTAAGACGCCTGGCACTCCTCAATATTTCAATCGGGACGGGATTTGGAAATCGGGAATAAATATTAAAGGATTTTCAAAAGGAAATTTTACTTGAATTCGGAAATATTTGCTATGAAACGGAAATACTTATTGTAAAATATAATTCTGATACAATGGAAATAAACTTTATTTATTAATGATTTAAAAGACCACCTATTTTAAATGTAAATAGTTTCCAATCAATTCTTACCTTCACAGCAACGGTTTATACTTTTATCTCATAAAAGTGAATTATTAAAACAAAACAAAATCAAAATACAAAAAAAAAACAGAGAAATAGTAAACAACAAAAGTAAATCGGCAGACGGAGCGCTGAACAGTAGCTAGCAAACCCTAGTCGTGGCCAGGCAGAACTGTCTTTCGACTCTCTGACTCTCAGGGCTTCGTCTCGCTATCCCTTTCTCTCGATCAGCTTGACCTGCGCGCTACCTACTCTATATTTAGTGGCAGTAGGGAAACATGAATTTTCGAACCGCAGCGCGGTGAACGTACAATTTTGATTACAATAAATCCGAGAAAATATTATTTTTACACACAGTCAGAGGGTATAATGGGTTATATATAATCTTAACTTAAAATGTATTTTAAACAAAGTAATTCTTAATAACTAAAAAAAACCTCGTTACAATGTCACTTTCATTTATATTAGTTTTTAAATTTTCATTTATTTCAGTGCAGATATCTTCAATTTTAATGTTTGGAATTGGTTTGTTTAAGCCGAATATAACAATATTGTTAACTCGTTTTTCCCTATCTATCTGTTCTTTTATAATTTCGACCTCTTCTTCTACACGTTTGATCCTTGTGTTATGTTCTTCAATTTTTAATAAAAGATTTTTCTCTGTTTCATCAATGGCACGTTTCAGTTCAATTTTTGTATTTTGTAACTCTTCTAGTATTTTTTCCGTTGCTTCTTTTAATATTTTTCTAATAGCCACTTCATTCATTGTGTGTAGATTAAAATTCAATTTTTAATAGTGTGTGGTTTGCTTTAATTTATTATTGTAAATACTACTGTAGGTAAAAACTTAATGAACTATTTCCAGTTTTGTACGTAAAAATTTAGTGAGTTTTAGATGTTCTTAGCAACAAATATTCATTTCGAAAAGTAAATCCTATTTTACGAATCTCAATATTATATTATACTTAGGGTAGGATCATTCTTAAGTATACTTTGTGGATTCGGACAAATTTTAATAAGTGTTACTCACAGTTTTCTTCAGTTTAACATGAGCGATGCGAAGAATGTTGCTATCACTTTGAACTACCACACACATATATGAATGAATGAATGAATTTTTTGTTTTTCTGCTGACCTCCGCAATTGTCTGTGTAGAAGACAAAACTTATATCTTCCTCTTTTTTCCAGTTAGCTACTTTTTCAATATATTTAAACGCTGACGTTCCGATATCGATGGCTCCTCGTTTGGCTTCGCCTTCGTGCCACACGTTGCAAATACATTCATTACTTTTAAGGTCATAATTTATTTAAATTATACGTCGATAACTTCGATCGGTAATAAAATACCGATACATCACCCCTAGGCGTTGGAAGGGCAGCTTGGAGATCATAAGCACAGACAAATTTAGATTTGTCTGGGTTCATTTTGTCTTTCTCTTTCTCCTCTCTTGCTACGTTTTTTTCTTCCAGGTGGTTGTTGTATTGTGTTTAGAATTTTCGTATGGTCTACAAAGTTCGCACTGATCCTTTTTTGGTATAAATACGTTGAACTCATCGAATATTTCAAAAAAGGTTTTCCGACTCCCGTATGGTTTGTTTAGTTCCTCACATTTATCGACATAGTTACGATATATTTGGGGGATGGTACGCCCTACTTCGATGAATTCACGTTCAGTTTGCGCCCTAAGGTAGTGCGATGGTATTCTTGGAATAGAATTTATGTGGGCGTGAATATCTTCCTTGATGCTGCTGAAGAGTTTACTATGATTACCAAGTTTTCCACGGTTATCAGATTCAAGAACACCATCAACAAGTTTTTTTCTAACTGTCGTGACTGTTGTTGATGAGATAGAAATAGTCGCACAAAAA
Source organism: Lochmaea crataegi (assembly GCA_947563755.1). NCBI lineage: Eukaryota > Metazoa > Arthropoda > Insecta > Coleoptera > Chrysomelidae > Lochmaea > Lochmaea crataegi. Next base: position 34,167,678 of record OX387434.1, on the reverse strand, counting down.
AAACGTTTGCACACATGAATGTCATTTCCGTTTATTTTAAAATAATACGCGATATTTCCGAGTCTCGTTTTATTCTGGAGAAGCGGTGGAATGTCTTTAATGTGATGGCTTATGAAATCTCGCTGCTTTTGCACATTTCTGAAGACCCAATATTTTTGGAAAAGTTTAAAATGTTCGTGTTCAGAAATTTTCGTCGTACATTTATGAATGCATTTTGTACATCCTCCTGCTGCTATTTTTCTTGAAGGAACAAGTTTTTTGTAGACTCAGAAGTGTACTCTTTTCCTAGGTTTCGTTTTCTTTTTGCAACATTTGATTTCCAATTTTCAGGTTTCGCTCGTCGCTTTTTTGTTTTTTCTGCAGACATTTATATCATTTCCTTTATCTGTAATCAAAATCATGTACGAAATCAGAATAAATATTATATTGGCCTAAATATTAATTTACCTTCACTTGATAGTTCGTCATCACCGTTATGTGAAAAATCGGGATCTGCATCGCTGTCGTCAACCGGCGATGTAGAATTTCTTCGACTTGTGGTACTGCTAGATGAAGAGCTGCAGGACGAAGAGCGGGAAGATGACGAACGGAATACTGCTCTTTTACTGTTGTATTATTATCGTTTTTAATTGTTCGGACAGTACGATTTTGATTTGGCGGTTTAATGTTTAGCATCTCCAAAAGTTTTACACTTTTCGAACTCATTTTATTAATAAACTAATAATGATAGTTATTGTTATTATTATAACACACCTAGAATGTACAATAATCGTCCGTGAAACAACGCTACTTTTCAATAACAAACTAAAAATGTATAATAATCGTCTGCAAAACACCGTAATGCAAGATAGCGGGGCAAAACTGGTTTGACTGAAAAATTCATTTTATCATTTCTATATTTTTGTTTGAACAAACATATTTTTGTGAGAAGTTAGATTTTTATGATTATTTCAATAAATATATATTTAGTTATAATTCCTGCAGTTCTATGCAAGCTCTATTCAAGAACTGTGTTCTATTCAAGAACTGTGTTCTATTCAAGAACTGTGTTCTATTCAAGAACTGTGTTCTATTCAAGAACTGTGTTCTATTCAAGAACTGTGCAAATTGAAGACGTCAATTTGACGTTGCGCCGCCCTGTACTGAAAAATTCTAAGAAGTTGCTATGCTAAAGAAAATTAAGGGTCTCTTCTCTATAATAAAGCAAGTGAAGTAAAAATGAACCGGGACCGGTGAGTTGCATCCCATTTGAGCAGGCCAAACTTTTGACCGCTGACTTGCATCCGTCTCACCGCTGAGTTGCATCCCGTCAACAAATTTAATATTGTGTCTAAAACTGATAGATAATTGAATAAAAGCGGGCATTGTTGTCATGTTTATTCTGATATCGTAATTAATACTAAATTTCATTTCCGAAACTGCGTCTAATACAGTTTTATAGCAATATAGTGAATAATATATTAATTTAATTTAAACCTTATTCAATTATGTAGGCTAGGTTAGGTTAGGTTAGGTTAGGTTCCGTGCTCCGGAGGGTTGGATGAAAGAGGCTGGAAGTGGCACACCCCTAATCTCCCATACAAGTTTTCGGAGTGGGGCTTTCCACTCGACACGGCGCGTCCCGATGGCTGATAGGGTGTCTCCAGGGGGCGCGGTCGGTTATGGGATTCGTGCTTTTTAGCGCTGGGGTCCCGTGCGTTTTTTAACGTTGTAGGGGCCCGGCGCCTTTGAGCGCTGTAAGGGACTCATGACCGACCAACTCTCGGGATAGGTGATGGATAAGGATCCAGCATGGAAACCTGAAGAATTGCCCGCGGACTAAAGGAATAGAGGAGTAAACCTCGATAAAAAACCAGCAGCATAGGGGTAAGCAGCTATGTTCGTGGTGTAGTGTAGGCTGTGGAAGCTACTGCGTCCGGAGGCAACCGTGAGAAAAAGCCTAGAGGAGTAAACTTCGATAAACAATCCCCAATACTAAGATGTAAGGCTTCGTGCTGATGGTATTGAAGGTGCGAGGGTTAGAGCACCACAAACGATCCCCTTGGGGAACATGGCGAAGCCCCATTGTTTTAGCCTTAGCCGGGTAAGGGCGCACTGCCTCGCTGGACCTACATTTCGGCCCAGCTCGTGGGAATTACATGGATGAAAAAAATAAAGAAGAAAAAGGATGGATAACAAAAAATACAAGACAAGGAACGGACGAGGACAATGATAAGGACAAGAGTAAGGAAAAGGCTGAGGTTTTCGGAAGAAAGTCATTAATAGAAAGATCTCCACCACTACTCAGGGTGGATATAGAAGGGAAGGACAAGAGGGAAGAAATATTGAATACGCCAAATACGGTAGCGAGAATGGTGAGCTGGGAAGTTTAGTTTTCTCCGTAGTATATTTTAATTTTACCCATAGAATCATATAACTCGTTACTTACTTTCCGTTCCTTTCTGCTTCCGCATTGATTTTTTTTATTTATTACCGCTATATTATATTTTTTTTATAATTCAAAACACATGAACACGATACTAAAAATATAAAATTTATAAATTGTGACTTTCAAAAATTTAAAGATTAGGAGACGTCCGGTACATAAAGTATTTTAATTAAAACAAAAGCCGTCCAGTATATTAGAATTGTTTTTGTAGTTGAAAATAAATTAATTTCACGTACAATTCCGATAAGGCAAAAATTGAAGGTAGGAATTAAAACATAAATTCGAAAACCGAACGTCTTTTGGGCATTCTGCGACAGTCCGTTTTTAAGTCCGCTACCGTTGGTTGGTCCGAAAGTGTCCGAGTAGTTTTGAAAAGTGTTCATAAGTTTTTTTTATATTTGAGTTTGAGTTCCTTTTGTGGTGTTCGACCGTTTTTACGTATTGTTGCTGGACCGTTTATACTGTTTTACGGGTTTTTTTTGCCCATTGTTGATTTGAACAGGGTCCGTTATTTCAGTATAATATACTATTTTTTCCGTATTGTAAATTTCAATAGTGACCGTTTTGCCGGTGCTAGTTTTTTCTTATTTCCGCCTTTGTTGCTTTTTCATTTTGGAAGAAGAATAAGACGTCTGAGCTGGAGTTAAAAGGCTAATGTCCAGAAGAAACTCCGAAGATCTTGACTTAATCGTTTTGTTTGATCAAGAAGAAGCTGAAGAAACCGAATCCGTTCCACCAGTACCGACTGTAAGCTCCGTGGGAGAAATAACCGACAATCGACTAAGCTGGGTATACTTACTGAAGAACGAGGGACTTAATGCCGAGCTAGTAAAGAGGAATTTATCGGTTGCCGGAACCGTTCCTTACAAACGGAAAAGACTCGTCAACTTTTTGAGACGAAGAAATATTGCTCCACGATCTGCTATAGACCGAGAGGAACCTGTTGATTATCCGACCGTAATGGCAACTCCACCGATAAACGTACACGATTGGAAGGTGTCTTTTGGAAACCGAGGAGATCCTGCCGCTTTCATTGAAAGAATACAGGAAATATGTACGGCAAAGAATGTCCAGAAAGATAATCTGCTTCCTGTGTTACCTGAACTACTGTCAGGTGAACCGGCATTTTGGTACCGCAACAACCGGAGTAGGTACACGACCTGGGATGAATTTGAGGCAGATTTCCGAATTTTCTTCTATCCCGTAAACTACGAAGACGACTTAGAAGCCGAGATAGGCTGACGTTTGCAAAGAAGGAATGAGTCCGCCGCTACTTATATCACCGAACTTCAGACTTTGATGCGGAGACATGGAAAGCTAACTCCCGAACAGCAGTTAGCATGGCTGTACCGTAACCTGTTGCCCGAATACTGTCTGCAAATCCGAAAAGGGGACTTTGATGATTTTTCCACCTTTTGTCAGGTGGTCAGGGGATATGAGCTCCTCAGGAAGGAACTCCAGTCTGTACCCAACCACAGTGGACCGAACCGGGGGCCAAATCTCCGTCCGCAGCCAATGAGTACGCCGAGATATGGACCGTCCCATAACTCGAACCCTGGGCCATCCAGAGAGCCCATCGCCGGTCCCAGCAAACCGTCATCGACCGATACCTCTCGCCGTCCGCCGTCTGATACTATCCAGCAACCGTCAGGACAATCTTCCCGTCAACCAATCTGTTTCCGCTGCGGTGAATCTGGCCACTTCAGAAATCACTGCCAAAACCCGCCGAAGATATTCTGTTCTCGCTGCCATAAGGAAGGAGTATTTTCCAGAGATTGTTCCTGCAGGAGGCAGGAAAACTAATCCGAAGCTGTCCCGAGGAGAGGCCGACACAGCTTCCGCAAATCTTTGCCTATCATACCGAATCACCGGAAGAAATAAACGACCCCTGACCGCACATGGACGTCGAAATTGAAAATCACAAGTTTAAAGCATTGTTAGATACCGGAGCAGCGAAATCATATATTGGTGATCAAGTAGCTAAGACATTTTCCCAAAGAAAGCAAACTACCGCCCGTCAAGATACGAAGGCCCGTTTAGCTAATGGAAATTTAGTCTCCATCACCGACATTTATGAGGTGAAATGGAAAATCAATGACGTCAATATGGAGGGTTCGTTAGAACATTTACCTGGTCTGATAACCGATATTGTGTTAGGACACGATGTCCTCCGAAAATATAATTTCCGTTTGGAGTTAGGAACTGGAAATATATACATCAATGATGAAATAATAGGGCGTCCGTCATTAGCCAATCCTGTTGGGATATTAGGGTTGGAAAATACGACCATGAAAGAAGCCGATGGTGTTCCGATCATCTGTAAGGAAGAAATCGAACATTGTCTTGCTGAGGACAAATGTTCTGGAAATCTGTCTGATTTTGAAGTCTCTGCGTCTTCCCTGGAGTTAGGGGTTGACAAGGAGCAATCCGTTGCTGAAGGTTCTGACTTTTTCCCGGTGTTGTTAGGGGTTGATAAGAAACAATCTGATTTTGAAGTCTCTGCGTCTTCCCTGGAGTTAGGGGTTGACAAGGAGAAATCCGTTGCTGAAGGTTCTGAGTTTTCCCCGGTGTTGTTAGGGGTTGATAAGGAACAATCTGATTTTGAAGTATCTGCGTCTTCCCTGGAATTAGGGGTCAACAAAGAGCAGTCTGGTTTTAAAGTCTCTGCGTCTTCCCTGGAGTTAGGGGTTGACAAGGAGCAATCTGGTTCCGAAGTCTCTACGTCTTCCCTGGAGTTAGGGGTTGACAAGGCGCAATCTGTTTCCGAAGTCTCTGCGTCTTCCCTGGAGTTAGGGGTTGACAAGGAGCAATCTGTTTCCGAAGTCTCCTTGTCCTCCCTGGTGTTAGGGGTTGACAAGGAGCAATCTATTTCCTAAGTCTCTGCGTCTTCCCTGGAGTTAGGGGTTGACAAGGAGCAATATCTTTCCGAAGACTCTGCGTCTTCCCTGGTGTTAGGGGTTGACAAGGAGCAAACCGTTTCTGTAATATCTGCGTTCTCCCTGGAAGATCTAGGGGATGACGAGGAGTATGATTGGATAGGATGTCCGTTGGAAACCATAACTCCGGTTACAGAAAGAAATTTTTCGAAAGAACAGACAGACAGACTCAACATCTTCCTAGACCAAGAGTTACCGAAATTTGGATCCTTGCGAGGTCCAACTACGCTAGTTGAGCATGAAATCCGTTTGCTGCAACCACGTCCGATAAAACAGAGATACCGACCCCAGAATCCGAAAATGCAGGAAATTTGCAATGCTGAAATAGACGCCATGCTGGAAGAAGGGGTGATAGAACCCTCTACAAGTCCGTGGAGCTCTCCGATTGTGATTGTGAAGAAAAAGGATGGAAAGAACCGTTTCTGTATCGACTTTTGAAAGGTCAATGAGGTAACAATGAAGGATGCCTACCCTCTTCCATTTATCAATGCTATACTGGATAAACTGCGAAAGGCCAAGTATATTTCCAGTTTAGATTTGAAGAGTGGGTACTGGCAAGTTCCGTTAACACCAGAAAGTAAGCCCATTACTGCCTTTACCGCACAGGGACGTGGATTGTTTCAATTTACGGTTCTTCCGTTTGGCTTACACTCCGCACCTGCCACGTTCCAGAGACTGGTTGATCAGTTAATAGGTCCAGATTTAGACCCTTTCGCTTTTGCGTATCTGGATGACATCATCGTTCTGGGGGAAATATTCGATCAACATCTGGAAAATCTGTCCGAAGTGTTCCGTCGATTACGAGGAGCACGGTTGAAACTCAACCCGGAGAAATGTCATTTCTGTTTACCGTCAATGAAATATTCAGGCCATGTAATCACTGGAGATGGAATCCGTACCGATCCAGAAAAAGTCGAAAGTATAATAAAATTTGCAGCCCCGAGAAATATCCGAGAACTAAGAAGGTTTTTGGGAGTTGCATCCTGGTATAGGAGATTTGTGCCATCATTTTCACAAAAGGTTGCTCCATTAACATAGTTACTCCGTAAGTCTCAGCGATGGAAGTGGGCTGAAGAACAAGATGCTGCTTTCGCTAAGATTAAACCATGTCTGTCAGAAGCACCCGTTTTGATCTGTACTGATTTTTCCGTACCGTTTACCTTACAGACCGATGCCTCCGAATATGGTTTGGGAATAGCCCTTACCCAACAGAAGGATGGTCATGAGCACGTGGTAGCGTATGCAAGCCGCACCCTGAGTCCTACCGAGAAAAATTACTCCGTCACCGAGAAAGAATGTCTTGCCATTGTTTGGGGGATTGAAAAGATGCGTCCTTATTTAGAGGGCTACCATTTCACGGCTATTACCGATCATCAATCTCTTAGATGGCTGCATCCCATATCCAGTCCGTCCGGACGTTTAGCTAGGTGGAGTATTTTTCTGCAGCAGTATGATTTCGAAATACAATACCGTAAAGGTGCGCTAAACCGTGTAGCCGATGCCTTGTCCAGAAATCCGCTACCAATGACCACCGAGACCAATCCACCGTCTGCTCTCTGTTTGACCGATGTAACCGCTGAATGTTCATGGTACCGGAACAAGAAGGAAGAGGTTCTGAAGGACCAAGATAAATTTCCGGACTACTGCATTCGAGAAGACCGTCTGTACCGCCACTTCTGGGACTTAAACGATTTCAGGGAACCCGAGATGAGTGATCCCTGGAAGTTATGTGTAGCTAAGCCTGACCGAAACCGGACACTTCAAGAAAACCATTTAAATTGAAATTTGGGTTTGATTTTCAGATAATAGTACCTATACCGATTGCCCTGTCCAAATTACCCAAATATTTTTTTTTATAATTTTGATCGAGAATTTGAAAGTTAAAACTGATTGTGAGGCGAGTGCGAGGCTGTTGCCATGCGTTGTCCAACTTTCAGCCGGTTGTAACTTATTTTGAGTTTTATTTTTTTTTAATTTTTTTTATTATTCATATTTTTTTTAAATAGTCCTATTTAACGAATTGTTGAGATTTTCAAACAAGTATGAGGCTGTTGCTATATCTTATTTGATTATCTAGTTTAAATCAAAGTAGTCCTTATTATTTGGGTACCCGTTTACGATATTTTAAGTTCTTTTCAATTGATTGTGGGGCAGATAAGAGGCTTTTGCCACAAGCTGTCCAACTTTCAACCGGTTATTCTTTATAAGTGGAAACTAGTTCATTAAATATATATTCAAAAAGATTTTCGGACGAGTAAGAGGCCGTTGCCACATCTTGTTCGACTATCTAGTCTGCATTCATTAGTAATTTTTTTTAACTGATCTGGTAGTATCTTCCCGCCTATCCCGCTTGACCGTCCCTACCGTTTAGGAACTTATATTTTGCTTATACCGCTTTACATGTTATTACATTGCTGAACTAACCTGCTTATACCTAGTCTATCGTACCCTTGTTTTTGCACGTACTACCGGCAAGTTTTTGCATAATACAAATATTTTGTCACATTGGTAAACTGTATATATTTATTTTGTTTGAAACCGCTGCAAATATTGAATTTAGGATATTTCTGGAAATTATTATTTTTTATGAATATTTATTTATTTTGTCCCTGTATATATTGAATTTATCTTGTAATAGACAAACCGACATAATCAGTGTTTTCTTAATAACCTAAAGCATAACCGTCTGAAGGTTTATAGTTTTATAGAAGTGTTGAATACAACGAGACCCCTGGAATTTTCCGTAACCTCCATCTGAGGCTATCTGGAAGTCTTGACGCTTAGGGTGACAGGAGGGGAAAAATTCAAAATGCTTAAGGTGCTACAGGTAAACGCTGGCAGATCTGCACAGGCTCATGACCTGGCCTATAAGGTAGCAGAAGAAGGGGGGTGTGGCATAATTATAATGGAGGAAATTAATAAAAGAAAGTCGGCAGCAAATGGGTGGGAGGTGGATCTGCAGAAGGACTCTTTAAAAACAAACTATTAAGGGTAAAGAGTGTAAATAGAGGGAATGGATATATCGGGGTAGAGTTTGAAAAATTGTACACAATCTTTAACTTTGCATTAAGATTAGTAAAATACTTAACTTTACAAAAAATTTAAAGAAAGTATTCAAAATCATGCCTATCGTGTTAGGTACAAGCTTGAACTCTTTTAAAAAAATTATTGTTTATTTTTTTTAAATATTTCTGGTGTTATTCTTTAAAAAGCTCGCATTATCCTATTCTTTATGTCCTCTGAAGTGGGTGGCTGTGTACTATATTTGGCTTTTAATATTATTCACTTATCTGGTTACCTATGAAATGTCATTCAAATAGATATTATTTCAATACCATTCCATCTGTCAAATAAATTTATAAATTTGTATAGTGTGTATTTGTGTATTGTATTTGTATAGTGTTGATGTATTATTAAGTTTTAATAATTGACATAGTTATTAATCCCTGGTTAAACATGAAAAAGTACTCTAACGAAGAAAGAATAGATATGATCTTAATTATTGATGAGTGACAGGAGAACTGTTTTTTAGCAAGTAGATTATACGCTCAAAACTATCCAAATAGAGATCATCCTAACAGAAATGTTTTTAAAAGAATACTGCAAGTATTCAAAACTACTGGAAGCGTGCAATATACAAAAAAATTCTAGACGAAAATCTGCAATTACAGACGATTCAGAATTTGAAGTAATGGGTGCGCTTGTTGAAAATCCACATACTAGTCAAAGATGTATTAGTGAGCAAGTAGGTATAAGCAAGAGAAGTGTCGCTAGGATAATTAAAAAACACAAATTTCATCCCTACCATATTCAAATGCACCAGCAACTATTTGATAGGGACTTTGAAAATCGTATTGAGTTTTGTTTATGGGTTATGGACAAAGTGGCAGGGTCTGAAGATATTTTTGATTTTGTTCTGTTTACGGATGAAGCTACGTTTCATAAAAACGGTTTAGTAAACAGACATAATTTTCATTACTATAACGACGAAAATCCGCATTACTTCCGAAGTGTTCATCATCAACATCGTTGGTCATTAAATGTATGGGCAGGAATCGTTGGAACCCACATAATAGGGCCTTATTTTTTTAATGGAACGCTGACTGGAAGAAAATTTCGTAAATTTTTACGTAACAAACTACCCGAACTTTTAGATGACGTTCCACTAGCTACAAGACAAAACATGTAGCTGCAGTTAGATGGTGCGTCTGTTCATTACAGTGTAATTGTCCGGCGTTACCTAAACAATATTTTTCCACAAAAATGGATTGGGCGAGGGGGTCCTTATCTTTGGCCGGCAAGGCAAGCTTGACGCCATTAGACTATTTTCTTTGGAGTTACATAAAAAGTATTGTCTACAATACAGAGCCAAGCACTCCTGAGAACATGAAGGATAGCAGTAACACCAGAAATGTTAAAAAATGTGATCAATAACTTTTTAAAAAGAGTTCAAATTTGTATCCAACAAGATGGGCGTCACTTTGAACACCTTCTTTAAATTTTTTGTAGTTATTTTTTTATCATTTTAAAGCTTATTGTATCTGTATGCCCAATAAAAGTGTACTTACCCTTAATAAAATTCTGATTTAAGAGACCTTTAATTTATCAATAATAAATCATACAACAAAGCACTTACTGTCAAAATAACAAATTTTAAATTTATAAAAACTTTCCCTCGGAGTATCTTGTCATAGGTAACTAAATGTCAGCAAATAATTGAATATTAAAAAACAAATTTAAAATTTCTCGAAAACTATCAGAGCTAGATATAGGCAACCCTAATACCAACTGAAAGGTAATAAATTCCCACGTTCAACAGACCCAACAGATACAGGGTGTTCCATTTAAATTAATCCAGAAATTTATGTATTAAAGGGTTAGTGTTATACTGTCATATTAAAAACACCCTGTATATTATAGCATACCAGTAAATATTGGAAACAGAATGTTAAAAGCTTTTAGTGAGATAGTGTAAAGCAAATGTGGTTATTCGTTTTTATTTTGAAGTTATTGTATTTTTTCGGAGGGTCTACAAATTATGTAAAATCGATTTATCCTGGAAACTGAACTAGATAGGTATAGGGAACTGTTAATGAACTTACATTATTTTTAACAGTACAATTCAAAAATGTGGTAAAATACAGGGTGTTCCATTTAAAGGAACCTAACTTTGATACGGCACGCTTTTTTGGAGCACCCTGTATATTCCAAAATATTTTTAAATCATAGTCCTAAGTAATCTACTTAATTCTACGTCTAATTTTTTCTAATTTTATTTGCCGTTAACACGCCAGAGAATAGTTCGTTCATAGTGCCCCACCCTGTATGTGGGTATGTGTGCATATGTGTATATATGTGTATTTGAGGGTATGTATTGTTATGATATTTAATTTAGTGTTTTATAATTTTTATATTATATTTCTATTGTACCCGGAATAATTTCCAATTTTGCAAATTAAATAACTCTACACAGTGTACTCACCTTTTTTATGAAAACTCAGCTTCTCAGGGTTTGGGTTCATGGGTTTAATGTATAAGAAATCTAATTACTGTTCTTTTTTTATGGGCGCCAAAATTCAATGTTATTTGAATAAAATTTTTAATTAAGTTTTTAACATCTGATTTGGATTTAAACACTTTCTTGAATACGGTCCTGTGTACCCACCCTGAAAGTGCCCCAGTGATGTGTAACAGGTGTTCAATATAGTTGTACCAACTGATAAGAAAAAATTACTTCGAAATAAAACTTGGGATGAAACAATTTCAAATTTATTTTATGAAAATTAATTTTGTGGACATAAATTAGCAAGAAAGCAAAGCAAAATGGACGATACAGTTGTATCTGAATTTGCAAAATATCCAAGTTCCTTTTGTATACACTCACAAGTAAGTTTTTTATTTTAAATTGAAGTTTATTAAATACCTTTTATCTTCCAATAATATTGAAAAATGAATAATCACTTCTTTCCTGTTTTAGACCGCTCTGGGCCTTTGTGAAGTAACCTCCAAAACGAAAAGCAAGACAACTCCAATGTAGAATGCTTCTTGATGAAATTTAATATATGGTTAATTTAAATTTATTTACTTACGAAGATCCCTCGGTGTTTATTTTCTTCAGGAACCGTGTTACAAGGTTAGTTAAACTATTTTCACCATTAATTACATAGATATTTTCATCAAATTTACAACCTTTTTTCACTGAACGAAATAACGTGCTTCTTGTAGAAAATTCATTTTCGAAAAGGGACGACGCTTTCTCTATCAACAAGTACCTAACAACCCATTTCCTTTTTCTTCCTTAGCAACAAACTGCCTGCTATCTCTAAAAGTAAATTCTTTGTTTGGTTGTCATTGACCAATCAAATTAACTTATAGTTGTTCATTAAATAGATTTTATTATATTCTTTGATTGATTTAATCTTTTTTAAAAGAAAGCATCATATCTTAAATTTCTAATTGGATTATTTAAGTTTAAATCTTTTATTAATTAAATTTTTAAATTATTTTTCAAATTCAATTTAGGTTGGTAATTTTCCTGTTCTAGCTGACAATTCTATGTTCAAACCTGTAATACATTAGATGATAAATACTTTCACAAGTGTCATAGTTCTAATAACTGTAATAAAAGTTTTTCTATTTTAGATTCTACCATAATACGAATAGTTTCGTAATGCTTTTGGACAATTTTGATTTTACTTGAAGAAATTCAAGATAATACATAAAAACCATAAACATTCCCGTGTAAAGGTGGATCTTATATTTGGTACCAGGTGATTTGTTTGAGTTTTCTTTATATAATTGAATTTTATACTTTATCCATTGTATGTATGTACGAGGTACATTATAGATTTTGAATTGCTTCTTTGAGTTTGATTTATTTTAATTTGAATCATTTGAATAGTTTACCTTCATTATTCTATAATTATTGAAGCTTTTATGTCAGAAGTAACTCGTGTCGGTTATGTACAATGTGTAGTTATTATTTTTCATATCAGTATATATACAGATGGAAAGGAGAAATAAAATGAGACCCACTCGAGCGATGAAGAAATGCCCGAAAGGGTGGTTCCAGAGCTCGGGGGAAGGGAGTGGGGTTTAGTGGCGACGCTGGCTCGTCCAGGGCGACAGTGGATACATCTTCTGCGGAAGGTATATCTGTTGTCGACCTGGGGGGTTGGAAACCCACACTGGCTGGGTAAACCAGCCGCTAGTCTTGTTGAAGATTCTCCTCTTCCACAAAAAAAGGTAAGGTTAGGTTAGGTTAGGTTAGGTTAGGTTAGGTTAGGTTAGGTTAGGTTAGGTTAGGTTAGGTTAGGTTAGGTTAGGTTAGGTTAGGTTAGGTTAGGTTGGGTTAGGTTATGTTAGGTTAGGTTAGGTTAGGTTAGGTTAGGTTAGGTTAGGTTAGGTTAGGTTAGGTTAGGTTAGGTTAGGTTAGGTTAGGTTAGGTTAGGTTAGGTTAGGTTAGGTTAGGTTAGGTTAGGTTAGGTTGGGTTGGGTTGGGTTGGGTTGGGTTGGGTTGGGTTGGGTTAGGTTAGGTTAGGTTAGGTTAGGTTAGGTTAGGTTAGGTTAGGTTAGGTTAGGTTAGGTTAGGTTAGGTTAGGTTAGGTTAGGTTAGGTTAGGATAGGATAGGATAGGATAGGTTAGGTTAGGTTAGGTTAGGTTAGGTTAGGTTAGGTTAGGTTAGGTTAGGTCAGGTTAGGTTAGGTTAGATTAGGTTAGGTTAGGTTATGTACCACTTCTAGGAGCTGTAAGACCTTGTCGATGGTGGAGCGGCTCAGTAACTTCTTCCCTTCTCGAGCCGCAAGGACGGGAAAGGAAAAGAGTGAAGCTAAGAAACAGCTTAAAAATGGTCAGTGGGGCACTGGTGGGGCGACCGATGTCGAGTAGGTAGCACCAGTAAATGCCGGTTGAAGATCCAACATGCTCAAGTTACATCCGAACACACTGACAAGTCCTACCAGATACGGAGGGCGAACGGCGAGTTCCCGGCGCCGTAAAACGGGGACCTCTCGACTATGGTATGGTAACCCAGACAGAAGAGTCTCGATGGAGTAAACCAGCGGCAAAAAATCCCCCTAATCCCGAGGTGTAACACCATCGCGCCCATGGGATGCATGGCACCAGGGGTAATAGGCGTGTCTAGAGCGATGCCTGAGGGAACGGGCCGACCCGAGGGGAAATAAGGCCTTAGCAGGGTAAGGGCGCACTGCCCCGCTGGACTTTTATCGTCCCATACTCGTGGGAAATAAATGAATAATGAAAACCCAAAACAAAAACATGGCACAGAGACAGTTGATCTAACTCAGGAAGGTAGTCAATCTGGCAAACAAAAAGACAAAGTAGACACAAGTAAAAGCACACCAAAGCATAGCAGATTAAACCTGTTAAGTAATTTACAGAGATGTAACTCACTAAATAGTGAACAAAGGAAATCAAAAAGGAAACTAATGGACACATCGATCACAAAGGATGAGGAACCATACAAAAGGAGAGAATTTTCAGAAGGTTTTACTATAAATGAAGCTATCGAAAGACTAAACAGCTAAACAGACACATGGAGGAAACAGAGAAACACATAAAGGCATGCCCAAACACGTTTAAGGCGATTAAGGATTCAGTTATAAACTTAAAAAGAGGGATCGAATTATTAAATAGGGTCTCCATAAGAAAATGGCTTGACAATAACAAATGGGAGCCAGTGGAAAAACTCACAATGGATATAGAGTGTCAAACCCAAGGAAACGGAAAAAGAGATATGGGCACACAAACGGTGGATGAAGGTACACTGGATAAGTTGGAAGTACACGATTCGATGAAAACGCTAGAGGACTTAGAAGCCATCTGGAATCTGAAGTGGACAGAACAAGTATATAAGCATACTGAATTAACAAATGAACACCCACTCGGAGAAGATCCAAATGTTATGAAGGTGTTACTTCTAAAAGAAGATGAAAACCTAAGCAGCGGCCCTGCTGGTATTTATACAGAAAAATTTCCACAATTAAAGGACATGAAAGATGACTTCGATGTACTAGAACAGTATACTAAAATCAAAACAAATAAAGTTATAGAAGAACGTACTAGTCGAATCATAAAAGTGACCTCGGATGGCACAATACAGAACCTATGGAAATAGGTCAAGAGAATAAAAGACGAAGTGGCAACTGAAAAATTGGTCCTGATGCAGCAATCAGACGTAGTGTCTGACGACACTCTAAGAAAAATGATGGAGTATATACTACACGGAACCACAACCAGAATAAAAATATACGTCCCAAATGGTCTAAAAAATAATGATATTAAAAAGGAAAGGGATACATATGGAATAGTGGTCAACCAAGGGAATAAAAGCTTTAAGGATATCCTCACAACAATCAAGAAGGCAGTAAAGGCAACGGACACAGGAACAAGCGACATTATCAGAACGATACGCAGTACGAGGGACGGAAAACTGCTGATCACGGTTGACAAGGATGAAGAAAAAATGACTAATCTAAAAACACTCTTGAAAGCATCCGGGAAAGACATGAAGGTGAGGCAGTTGGGGTCCGACAACAACAAGGAAACGTTGCACATAAGAGGCCTGGATTTGGAAATCACTAAGGAAGAAATAGTAAAGTCCCTTACAAAGACTCTGGGGGCATGGGAAAACTGTAACAGAATAAGTGAACTGAGGCCGCAAGCAAATAACACGCTTGCGGTCACAGTAACTCTCAACAAATCTGATGCAGAGAAACTAACAATAGAAAGACACATTAAAATAGGACTTGTGAGGTGTTTAATAGAAAGAAGATTAAACGTCGCAAGCTGCAAAAGATGCTGGGGTTTCGATCATGGCAACAAGGAATGCACTAGAGAGGCGCGGGGAAACCTCTGCTACAAGTGCGGGGCTGCAGAACACACAGCTAGAGAGTGTCGAAATGCAGAAAGGTGCATGATATGTACTGACGACTATAACTATAAATATGGTAATTTAAGAAAGCCCTTAATAAGGTCAGTAAACAACAGAGATCAAATGTGCAGGAAAAAAGGATTTATGATAAAAGATCGACACCGGCAGTACTGGTTACAAAAAAGACCACAACAGGAAAAGTCGAAATGGTCACAGAAAAAACGGTAGAGGACCTGCCGGATCCGTACTGGAACGATTTCGACCAAACTCTGGCAAATGCAAAAGAAACCGCACGCGAAATAGAAGTCCAGTACAAGTTTCCGAAGGCAGATAATGTAAATAGAAACGAAAACGACGGGGAGGAACAAATTGCTATATCTATGACTTTGGTAGACGCCGAAACGTCGGTGGAAACTGACTCGGTCATACACGGCATACTGGATAGTTAATAACCAGTAACGACCAGCACTTTTTATTTTATTTGAATTCACACAACACAACCAAATTGAGAAAATGAAAATTCTACAACTAAATGGGGAAAGAGCACACGCGGCACATGAAGTGGCAGATGCAAAATGCATGAAAGAGGAAATAGATCTACTTGTAATGTTGGAACCAAATAAAAGCAAAGTGACAAAAAATACATGGATAACGGACCAAAACAAAGATGTAGCGATTAGAATTTGGGACAAACAGATGGCAGTTGAACGCGTTATTAAAGATAGGGGTTTTCTTAGGATGGACTTCGAAAATTTTGTCATGGTGGCATGTTACATATCACCAAATATTACAATGACTGATTACAAGATAAAGGTTGACAAAATTCTCGAGAACATAGAACATTCGAAAGAGTTCCTAATAGTGGGGGACATCAATGCAAAGTCGCCTATGTGGGGATCAACAGTGGCGGATGCAAGAGGCCTATATTGGGAGGAATGGGTAAAGACCAAAGACTTAGTAGTGCATAACACAGGGAAAGCACCAACATTTGTAAGGGGACAAAGCCACTCGTATATTGATGTGACCTTTTCCACAAATAAAATCGCCAAAAAAATTAAAGACTGGAAAGTTTTGGAGGAGGAGTCTTTCAGCCTTCACAAGTTCATATATTACGAGGTCAATATACGTAAAAGTAGGAGTGTAAATACAGACAGGTCGGTAAGGAAAATAAACAAGGTAAAATTAGAGGAAGAATTGCAAACATGGTACAATTTAAAAATCTGGGGCACAGGAAAACAGTTAAAAAGCTTAAGGAGCTCCAAGATAAATGTATAATTGGAATCAGGAGAGAGAGGACTAATCAACCATACTGGTGGAATGAGAACATTGAAACAGCCAGGAGAAACTGTAACGAAGCAAGACGGGCGTTAGTAAGACAAAGAGGCAGAGGAGAAAGAGACGAGGGAGAAATAGAGAGGTTGGAAGAACTCTTTAGAAATACAAAAAAGCAGTACAAAAACTTGATTAAAATATCTAAGAAACAACACTGGAGGACTTTATGTGAAGATTTGGAGAATGATATCTGGGGAAACGGTTATAAAATCGTAACAAAAAAATTCAAAAAACACACGGTTCCTTTTCAAGTTACTATGGAGAAAAAAATAAACATTACCAGAGATCTCTTCCAGTTAAGTAGGGAAACAATAGGAGAAACAATAGATCCGGTGGATGATGGTCCTGAAATATCTGTAGAGGAAATAGAAGAAGCGGCAGACAAGTTAAAAGAGGGTAAAGCCCCGGGATTAGATGGCTTGATGCCTGAAACTCTATTTTTACCAAATACAGCACTCGGAACATGATGAGAATCCTGAACAATCTAATGAAAGAAAAAATGTTCCCAACCGACTATCAAAAAGCAAAAGTAATTCTTATTCCAAAAGGAGAGGCAGCTTCCCCTGAGGAACAAAAATACAGACCCATATGCCTCATAAGCGTAATGGGAAAAATATATGAACAAATTATCAAAATGCGATTAGAGAAAGAACTGGAAGATAAAAAGGGGATATCAAAAAGACAGTTCGGATTTAGAAAAGGCAAGTCCGCCCCAATGGCAGTGGAAGAGGTTATAGAACTATTTCTCAGCTAGAAAGATTGTCATCGACGGAAACACCATGGACATAACGCAAGGAGTGCCACAAGGTTCTGTCTTGGGCCCCACTTTGTGGAATGTGCTATTTAATCCCGTACTGGAGATTGAAATACCAGATGGTGGTTTCACTATCGCATATGCGGACGACCTAGCTCTGGTTGTCACAGCGAAGGATAAAGCAAGTCTGATACACAATGGAAACGAGGCCCTGGAAGATATAAGATACTGGGTAAGTGAAAATAAATTGGAACTTGCTGTGCATAAAACTGAAGCAATAGTAATCAAGGGGAAAAGGGACAAATCAGGTGTTGCTTTTAATATTGGAAGATCCAGGATAGAGGCAAGGAATAGTTTGAAATACCTAGGCATATGGATTGATAGGGGCGGAACTTTCAGGAGCCACATATGTAGGACAGTAGAGAAAACGGCAAAACTGGTCAGCGCCCTGACAAGGATACTCCCTAATCTAAATGGGCCAACAAGTTACAGAAGGAAGCTATACAGTAAGGTAGCTCAATCCATATTGTTATATGGAGCCGAAGTGTGGGCAGAAGTTCTGAAGGTCCAAAAATATAAGGATATTTTCATTGGAGCTCATCGGAAAATGATGCTGAGAGAAATTATGGGATACAGAACCATTTCAAAGGAAGCCACATATGTAATTGCAGGAACCATCCCGATAGATCTACTTGCGGAAGAGAGGAAAAGGATATTCAAGCAGAATAACACGGAAGAAGAAAAAAAGAATGAAAGAGCTAAAACAGTAAACAGTTGGCAAGATAGATGGGAAGAAAACAACACAAAGGGACAATGGACGAAGCAACTAATCCCAAAACTAGAGGTTTGGTTGAACTGCACACACAAGTATACAAATTACTACCTAACCCAATTTTTAAGTGGACACGGATGTTTCGGAGTGTATACAAATAAGATAGGGAGAAAAGAAAACAACTCATGCTATTACTGTGGAGACATAGACACTGTGGAACACACCATTTTTTCCTGCAGAAGATGGCATAATAATAGAATTTTGATGGACGATATAATTAACGCGGATAACATAATTGAGATGATGGTGAGCTCAAAAGAGAGCTTTGCAAAAATAGAGAGGTTTATAACTGAAATCATACAAGAAAAGGAAAAAGAGGAAAGGAAATTTCAAGAGGAAGAGAGGAGAAGGGATGTATAAACAGGTGCTGTGCGGTCAATGTTGGTTGTCCTATGGATCTTGCCATTGAACATGCAGCGAGAAAACAAGAAAGGAGGGGTTTTAGTCGGAGTAGCGCCCGACACTATCGGACATATAGACTCAATGTTCGGTGCCAAGCGGTTTGCCCTCACAAAAAAAAAGGTTAGGTTAGGTTAGGTTAGGATAGGATAGGATAGGTTAGGTTAGGTTAGATTAGGTTAGATTAGGTTAGGTTAGATTAGGTTAGGTTAGATTAGGTTAGGTTAGGTTAGGTTAGGTTAGGTTAGGTTAGGTTAGGTTAGGTTAGGTTAGGTTCGGTTAGGTTAGGTTAGGTTAGGTTAGGTTAGGTTAGGTTAGGTTAGGTTAGGTTAGGTTAGGTTAGGTTAGGTTAGGTTAGGTTAGGTTAGGTTAGGTTAGGTTAGGTTAGGTTAGGTTAGGTTAGGTTCGGTTCGGTTCGGTTCGGTTCGGTTCGGTTCGGTTCGGTTCGGTTCGGTTCGGTTCGGTTCGGTTCGGTTCGGTTCGGTTCGGTTCGGTTCGGTTCGGTTCGGTTCGGTTCGGTTCGGTTCGGTTCGGTTCGGTTCGGTTCGGTTCGGTTCGGTTCGGTTCGGTTCGGTTCGGTTCGGTTCGGTTCGGTTCGGTTCGGTTCGGTTCGGTTCGGTTCGGTTCGGTTCGGTTCGGTTCGGTTCGGTTCGGTTCGGTTCGGTTCGGTTCGGTTCGGTTCGGTTCGGTTAGGTTAGGTTAGGTTAGGTTAGGTTAGGTTAGGTTAGGTTAGGTTAGGTTAGGTTAGGTTAGGTTAGGTTAGGTTAGGTTAGGTTAGGTTAGGTTAGGTTAGGTTAGGTTAGGTTAGGTTAGGTTAGGTTAGGTTAGGTTAGGTTAGGTTAGGTTAGGTTAGGTTAGGTTCTCCCTCTAGGGGTCGCATCACCTTGACGCGGTGAGGGAGCTGAGTAGCTCTTCTTCTCCCGGCCTTAAGGGAGGGAGGAGACGAGTGAAACCAAGAAGTGACCCAAAATGGTCGGTGGGGCACTGGTGGGGGCACCAATGTCTACCAGGTGCCTCCGAAAAAGCCAGTTAAAGAACAACCAGCCCGCGTTACACAAAAACACACCGGCAAGCCCGACTCGGAATGAGAGGGCGAATGGCGAGTTCCCGGCGCCAAAAAACTGGAACAGGTAGGCTATGGGAAGAAACCCAGACAGAAAATCCGATGGAGACAACCAGCGAGAAAAAACCCCCAAATGCGAAGGTGGAAGCGATAGCATGGAAGGTAACAGGGCAAGGTTACCGCTAACGATGCCCTTGGGACACCAGGCGATATCCCACTGAAGAACAGCCTTACCTCTACATGCGGGGCTCTGTAGGGGCTGACCCCCTTTCTCCCTAGCTACTCGTGGGAACAGAATGAGTGAAAAAAATAAAACAAATAACAATAACATCAGCAATATTAGCATCGACCTAACGGGGGGTGACCAGCCCGGATCTTCTGGAAACGTAGGAGGAAACAAAACAACCAAAACCGAGAAGGGAGGGTGGTTTGTTAGAACAGATAGAAGTAATTCTCTTGGGACAATTGAGAATAATAAGAAAAGAAAAATTATAGACGGCACATATTCAGATACTGAGGATCCGTACAATAAAGTCGAGTGCCCAGAAGTCTTTGTGCTGGAAGAAGCTAATGAAAGATCCATTAAATTAACAGAAGAACTAACGAAACAAGTTGGCCTCTTTCCTAACACGCAGAAAACAATAAAGGACCTGATTGCAAAAATCACAAGGAACGCCGATCTCTATAAAAGGGAAAGTACCAGAAAATGGCTGATGGGGCACCGGTATGAGCCCATCGAAAAAATGGGTATCGATATGGAGACCCAAACAAGGAAGCCGGCGGTGATGGTGAATGCCGCCGTCCAGACCGATATCACTGGTGACATCACAGCCGAAGAGGAGATAGTTACCTCGATAGAAGGCTTAATCGATTTGGATTACTATATCCGAAATCAAGATAAAAAATGGGACGAATCGATATTCCAAAATGTGACAGTCGAAGTGGGCAATCCTATAAACACACACGACTCTGTGACGAAAGTAGTCATCGTAGAACCCAGCGACCCAGATATGAATCTGAGCATTCAGAGACTATACAGGGGAAATTTCCCCGACCTCGTAAGTGCAGGAGGAGATTTTGAGGTCCTAGAGCTGCTCACCAGGCTAAAGTCCCAGAAGGATAAAATCATCAATAGGAAGATAATAAAAATGAGGTACGATGGCACAGTACAAGACCTGTGGAACAAGCTACAGAAGCTAAAATCAGAGACGGGGGATGACGAGAAACTGGCGCTGCACCACGTACTGGCAATAACCCTGGAAAAGTTCCGGAAGATGGTCCAGATGACTTTCCAGGACACTTCTGCCCAGTTGACTGTTTTCACAACGACAAAGTTCCTGGAAGGGGAGGGAACCGAAAAGGGACCCCAAAAAAGGAACAAGCCGGCAACGTCGTATAGCATGGTGATCAGTGAGGGAAGGAAAAATTACTCGGAAATTCTAGGAACGGTAAAGAAGGCACTGGTCACAAACGAGAGTAAGGATGCAATCAGATCAATCAGGAGTACTAAAGATGGAAAACTTCTCCTGACCCTAGACAACAACGATGAGGCCATGGTCAATATCGGACGACTGTTGAGAGAAACATCCGCCGACCTCAGAACCAAGGAGCTGGGGGAGAAAAACTTGGAGGCTATAAATATCAGGGGGCTCGAAGAAGGGGTCAGCAAAGTTGACGTCCAGACAGCTATCACAGAGGTGGTGGGCAAATGGGATGGGAAAAACCGCATTAGCGATATACGCCCTATGAAGAACAATACTCAAGCGGTCACAGTAACGATAGACAGGGAGGCGGCGGAAAAGCTAGTTGAGGTTAAATTCATCCGGGTGGGGCTAGTAAGGGCAACCGTAGAAAAGAAACACAAGGTACCCAGATGCTACAAATGCTGGTCATATGAACATGAGCTGAAGGACTGTAACGGTCGCGACAGGTCAAACGACTGTCACAAGTGCGGGGAGCCAGGCCATTCAGCCCAAGACTGCAGCAACGAAGAAAAGTGCCCCCTCTGCGAGACCAGTGGACATAGGACAGGCACCATGAAATGCCCAGCCTTCCAAAAGGCCCTCCAGGAGACACGAAGAAGATATAGAGAAGGAACGCAGAGGACCCCTGGATTTCGGAGAAGGAGCACAATATGGGCACCACCCGAGGGACCAAGGAATGAAACGGATGCACAAAATAAGGAGGAAATATCTAGCGCGCTAAAAGAATTCGAAAAAACAGCCGCAGAGGCAAACAAAACGATAGGGGTGCTGGAGACGCATTCCCAGATCGCTCGAGCCGGTCTCATAGGAGACGACAATGTCTTTGACTAAAAGATAGTGAGAAAACATCTGTGATAACTTAGAGTCTACAAAGTCTACATTTTAGCCTTAAATTAGCGTTTATATTTTATATATTTATACATTTTATACCTGTTTTTTTTTTATATTTACACTTTACATTTACATTTAATCTACTCTTACACTGGCAGACAGACGCATAAAAATCCTACAGACGAATTTAGGGACAAAGAGAACGGCACACGACGTCGCCCTGGCAACTGCCCTGGAAAAGAACATCGACTTAGTTATAGTAAGCGAGCCAAACAGGAAGATCAGCAAGGGTCAAGGTTGGTCTACCGACACTACCGGACGAGTGGCTGTCTTTTTCAACAACAACAAAACAATAGTGAGAAAGATCGAACCAAGACGAGGCTTTCTGGCCGCCCATATGTCGGAAATAGTAATCATCGCCTGCTACCTGCCCCCAAACGAACCAGTGGGGGCCTATGAAGACTGTATTATAAATATCATGGACTATGCTGAAGGTGTCAGGGAGAACTATATCATTCTGGGGGACTTTAACGCCAAGTCGGCGGAATGGGGGTCACCAACCACGGACGAAAGGGGTACAATACTAACGGAGCACGCTGCGGCACTAAATTTAATAGTCCACAACACAGGGATCAAGCCAACTTTTATAAGAGGTACCTCGGAGTCTTACATCGACATCACCCTATCGGACCAAAAGGCCGGAGAGCGCATTAAAAAATGGGAGGTGCTGGATGATGAGACCCTGACGAACCACACCTACATCTACTTTGAAGTGATAGAGAGAAATGCAAAGAATGCAAAGCAGGTACCCCCCACGGGCATTGACTGGGATGTCTTCACCGAAACTCTGAGACGAAGGGTAGAAACCAGAGAAGGGAACACCGTAGAGGAAGGCACCAAGATAATCAAGGAAGCTTACGAAAGCGGAAAGCACGCAACAACGGCACGCAGAAAGACCCCCTACTGGTGGACCACTGAAATAGGACTGAAGCGGAAATAATGTATAGCCATCAGGAGACAAATCACAAGGGGTCGCAGTAGGCTGGGACATACAGAATTAGATGACATAACAAACCGCTACTCTGAAGTGAAAAGAGCACTAGGCAAGCTGATAACAAAAAATAAGAAACAGCACTGGAGCGATCTATGCCAAGACCTGACCAGGGACATATGGGGCCAAGGCTACAAAATTGCCATGCGACACCTGAAGGCATATAAGCCGCATCAGATGCACATCGAGGATAAAAGAACCGTTACCAGGGAACTGTTCCCCGCAGGACCCCCCCACAACCACACACGGATGGTGGTGGAAGAGGGGATTATACCATTCAACAACGAGGAACTGGCAAAAGCCCTAGCAAAAATTAAAACAGGAAGGGCTCCGGGCCTGGACGGAATCCCCCCGGAAGTAATCAGGAAAATAGGAGAAGTTGAACCGGTATGGTTACTGGAAATGTACAACTTACTACTGACCACCCAAACCTTCCCGGAGGAATGGAAGATATCCAAGCTGGTCTTAATTCCCAAGGGGAAAGCGGAAGATCCAAATAAGAAATGGAGACCTATATGTCTGCTAAAAACAATAAGCAAGCTGTACGAAATATTAATCAGGGGCAGGCTAGAGGAAGTTATAGAGCAAAACGGACCACTATCGGATAAACAGTACGGCTTCCGAAAAGGTTCCTCCACCACGGACGCAGTAACGAGGGTCGTAAAAACGGCCAAAAGATCGGCACACAAATGGGTGTTACTGGTGGCCTTCGATATAAAGAATGCTTTTAACTCACTAGGTTGGGGCGAAATAATGCAAGAGCTGACAAGAAGAAACGTACCCAGGTACCTGCGAAATATCATAGGCGAATACCTTAAGAACAGGACGCTACAGTTAGAGAAGGGGGAGGTCGTCGAGGTGAGTGCAGGAGTACCGCAAGGGTCGGTCCTCGGCCCGACGCTATGGAACATAGCGTACGACGGAATCCTGAGATGCACATACCCAATGGGTAGCGAGGTGGTGGCCTTTGCCGACGATCTGGGGATGATCATAACAGCCGACAATAAAGAAGAGCTCATGTGGAAAGCGCAGGAGGGGTGCCACGAAGTAGTCTGTTGGACGAGAGAACACAGTCTCAAATTGGCGGAGCATAAGACAGAGGCAATAATCCTCAAAGGGCCCCGGAAAAGAGAGGACATACATTTCAAATGTGGGAGTGCACGAATAGTACCAAGCAAAACACTCAGGTACCTAGGGATCACGCTCTGCGACAACGGGAGCTTCGGGCCACATATAAGGAAAGCTGCTAAAAAAGCGGAAGAAAGGGCAACCGTACTAAGTAGGGTGATGCCGAACATGGCCGGCCCTAGCAGCGCAAAAAGGAAGGTCCTACATGGAGTGATCCAATCGATCCTCTTATACGGTGCTCCAATATGGCAAAAAGACCTGAGGGTGGAGGCCTACAAAAGAGAAGTAGTTAAAGCCGATCGAAAAGGCCTACTGCGCATTGCCAGTGCCTACCGGACTACGTCGACGAAGGCTCTATATGTTATAACCGGAGTTATACCCATTTACCTGCTGGCAGAGGAAAGAGTCAGGCTATACGCTATAAGAGAAGAGACCGACGAAAACAAAAGGCTGGAGAAAAGGGAGCGGACAGTGAGAGAGTGGCAAAGAGAATGGGATGAAACGGAAGACGTGGCTCAGTGGACCAAACGCTTGATCCCCAACATAAGAGCATGGCTTGAATGTAAGCACAAAAGCATAGAATACTTTCTCAGTCAAACACTAACGGGCCACGGCTGTTTCATGTCCTACCTACGAAGGATAGGCAAGAGAGAAACCGACACCTGCATGTACTGCCCAGAGAAAGATGACGCACACCACACATTGTTCCAGTGTGAAAGATGGCATGCCAGACGGGTGCAATTAGAGTTAAGGCTGGGAGTAGGGTTAAATGGAGGGAACATGGCTACCCAAATGTTGGAAACAGTCGAAGGGTGGAAGGCAATACACGATTTTATAAGGGAAGTAATGAAAATAAAAGAACAGGACGACTGACAGCAAGAAAGAGAAAGAGGAGGGTGAAGGATAAAGAGTAAGACGTCCGAGCTCTGAAGAATGTCCGAATAGGATGATACCGGGGCTCGCCATGGACGGGGTGGAGTTTTAGTGAGTAAGCCGTAGGGGGCAGTCTCACACTACCTGGGCCATCTTCCCAGGTGTCCATAAAGGATTTCTCCACTCACCAAAAAAAAAAAAAAAGGTTAGGTTAGGTTAGGTTAGGTTAGGTTAGGTTAGGTTAGGTTAGGTTAGGTTAGGTTAGGTTAGGTTAGGTTAGGTTAGGTTAGGTTAGGTTAGGTTAGGTTAGGTTAGGTTAGGTTAGGTTAGGTTAGGTTAGGTTAGGTTAGGTTAGGTTAGGTTAGGTTAGGTTAGGTTAGGTTAGGTTAGGTTAGGTTAGGTTAGGTTAGGTTAGGTTAGGTTAGGTTAGGTTAGGTTAGGTTAGGTTAGGTTAGGTTAGGTTAGGTTAGGTTAGGTTAGGTTAGGTTAGGTTAGGTTAGGTTAGGTTAGGTTAGGTTAGGTTAGGTTAGGTTAGGTTAGGTTAGGTTAGGTTAGGTTAGGTTAGGTTAGGTTAGGTTAGGTTAGGTTAGGTTAGGTTAGGTTAGGTTAGGTTAGGTTAGGTTAGGTTAGGTTAGGTTAGGTTAGGTTAGGTTAGGTTAGGTTAGGTGAGGTTAGGTGAGGTTAGGTTAGGTGAGGTTAGGTTAGGTTAGGTTAGGTTAGGTTAGGTTAGGTTAGGTTAGGTTAGGTTAGGTTAGGTTAGGTTAGGTTAGGTTAGGTTAGGTTAGGTTAGGTTAGGTTAGGTTAGGTTAGGTTAGGTTAGGTTAGGTTAGGTTAGGTTAGGTGAGGTTAGGTTAGGTGAGGTTAGGTTAGGTTAGGTGAGGTTAGGTGAGGTTAGGTTAGGTTAGGTTAGGTTAGGTGAGGTTAGGTTAGGTGAGGTTAGGTTAGGTGAGGTTAGGTTAGGTTAGGTTAGGTGAGGTTAGGTTAGGTGAGGTTAGGTTAGGTGAGGTTAGGTTAGGTTAGGTTAGGTTAGGTTAGGTTAGGTTAGGTTAGGTTAGGTTAGGTTAGGTTAGGTTAGGTTAGGTTAGGTTAGGTTAGGTTAGGTTAGGTTAGGTTAGGTTAGGTTAGGTTAGGTTAGGTTAGGTTAGGTTAGGTTAGGTTAGGTTAGGTTAGGTTAGGTTAGGTTAGGTTAGGTTAGGTTAGGTTAGGTTAGGTTAGGTTAGGTTAGGTTAGGTTAGGTTAGGTTAGGTTAGGTGAGGTTAGGTGAGGTTAGGTGAGGTTAGGTGAGGTTAGGTGAGGTTAGGTGAGGTTAGGTGAGGTTAGGTGAGGTTAGGTGAGGTTAGGTGAGGTTAGGTGAGGTTAGGTGAGGTTAGGTGAGGTTAGGTGAGGTTAGGTGAGGTTAGGTGAGGTTAGGTGAGGTTAGGTGAGGTTAGGTGAGGTTAGGTGAGGTTAGGTGAGGTTAGGTGAGGTTAGGTGAGGTTAGGTGAGGTTAGGTGAGGTTAGGTGAGGTTAGGTGAGGTTAGGTGAGGTTAGGTGAGGTTAGGTGAGGTTAGGTGAGGTTAGGTGAGGTTAGGTGAGGTTAGGTGAGGTTAGGTGAGGTTAGGTGAGGTTAGGTGAGGTTAGGTGAGGTTAGGTGAGGTTAGGTGAGGTTAGGTGAGGTTAGGTGAGGTTAGGTGAGGTTAGGTGAGGTTAGGTGAGGTTAGGTGAGGTTAGGTGAGGTTAGGTGAGGTTAGGTGAGGTTAGGTGAGGTTAGGTGAGGTTAGGTGAGGTTAGGTGAGGTTAGGTGAGGTTAGGTGAGGTTAGGTGAGGTTAGGTGAGGTTAGGTGAGGTTAGGTGAGGTTAGGTGAGGTTAGGTGAGGTTAGGTGAGGTTAGGTGAGGTTAGGTGAGGTTAGGTGAGGTTAGGTGAGGTTAGGTGAGGTTAGGTGAGGTTAGGTGAGGTTAGGTGAGGTTAGGTGAGGTTAGGTGAGGTTAGGTGAGGTTAGGTGAGGTTAGGTGAGGTTAGGTGAGGTTAGGTGAGGTTAGGTGAGGTTAGGTGAGGTTAGGTGAGGTTAGGTGAGGTTAGGTGAGGTTAGGTGAGGTTAGGTGAGGTTAGGTGAGGTTAGGTGAGGTTAGGTGAGGTTAGGTGAGGTTAGGTGAGGTTAGGTGAGGTTAGGTGAGGTTAGGTGAGGTTAGGTGAGGTTAGGTGAGGTTAGGTGAGGTTAGGTGAGGTTAGGTGAGGTTAGGTGAGGTTAGGTGAGGTTAGGTGAGGTTAGGTGAGGTTAGGTGAGGTTAGGTGAGGTTAGGTGAGGTTAGGTGAGGTTAGGTGAGGTTAGGTGAGGTTAGGGTAGGGTAGGGTAGGGTAGGGTAGGGTAGGGTAGGGTAGGGTAGGGTAGGGTAGGGTAGGGTAGGGTAGGGTAGGGTAGGGTAGGGTAGGGTAGGGTAGGGTAGGGTAGGGTAGGGTAGGGTAGGGTAGGGTAGGGTAGGGTAGGGTAGGGTAGGGTAGGGTAGGGTAGGGTAGGGTAGGGTAGGGTAGGGTAGGGTAGGGTAGGGTAGGGTAGGGTAGGGTAGGGTAGGGTAGGGTAGGGTAGGGTAGGGTAGGGTAGGGTAGGGTAGGGTAGGGTAGGGTAGGGTAGGGTAGGGTAGGGTAGGGTAGGGTAGGGTAGGGTAGGGTAGGGTAGGGTAGGGTAGGGTAGGGTAGGGTAGGGTAGGGTAGGGTAGGGTAGGGTAGGGTAGGGTAGGGTAGGGTAGGGTAGGGTAGGGTAGGGTAGGGTAGGGTAGGGTAGGGTAGGGTAGGGTAGGGTAGGGTAGGGTAGGGTAGGGTAGGGTAGGGTAGGGTAGGGTAGGGTAGGGTAGGGTAGGGTAGGGTAGGGTAGGGTAGGGTAGGGTAGGTAGGGTAGGGTAGGGTAGGGTAGGGTAGGGTAGGGTAGGGTAGGGTAGGGTAGGGTAGGGTAGGGTAGGGTAGGGTAGGGTAGGGTAGGGTAGGGTAGGGTAGGGTAGGGTAGGGTAGGGTAGGGTAGGGTAGGGTAGGGTAGGGTAGGGTAGGGTAGGGTAGGGTAGGGTAGGGTAGGGTAGGGTAGGGTAGGGTAGGGTAGGGTAGGGTAGGGTAGGGTAGGGTAGGGTAGGGTAGGGTAGGGTAGGGTAGGGTAGGGTAGGGTAGGGTAGGGTAGGGTAGGGTAGGGTAGGGTAGGGTAGGGTAGGGTAGGGTAGGGTAGGGTAGGGTAGGGTAGGGTAGGGTAGGGTAGGGTAGGGTAGGGTAGGGTAGGGTAGGGTAGGGTAGGGTAGGGTAGGGTAGGGTAGGGTAGGGTAGGGTAGGGTAGGGTAGGGTAGGGTAGGGTAGGGTAGGGTAGGGTAGGGTAGGGTAGGGTAGGGTAGGGTAGGGTAGGGTAGGGTAGGGTAGGGTAGGGTAGGGTAGGGTAGGGTAGGGTAGGGTAGGGTAGGGTAGGGTAGGGTAGGGTAGGGTAGGGTAGGGTAGGGTAGGGTAGGGTAGGGTAGGGTAGGGTAGGGTAGGGTAGGTAGGGTAGGGTAGGGTAGGGTAGGGTAGGGTAGGGTAGGGTAGGGTAGGGTAGGGTAGGGTAGGGTAGGGTAGGGTAGGGTAGGGTAGGGTAGGGTAGGGTAGTAGGGTAGGGTAGGGTAGGGTAGGGTAGGGTAGGGTAGGGTAGGGTAGGGTAGGGTAGGGTAGGGTAGGGTAGGGTAGGGTAGGGTAGGGGCTCCGGGGGGTTGGATGAGAGAGACTGGAAGTGATTCACCCCTAATCTCCCATACAAGTTTTCGGAGGAGGGGGTTTCCCACCCGACACGGCGTGTCCCGATGGCTGATAGGGTGTCTCCAGGGGGCGTGGTCAGTTATGGGACTCGTGCTTTCCAGCACTGGGGTCCCGTGCGTTTCTCAACGCTGTAAGGGCCCGGCACTTTTGAGCGCTGTAAGGGACTCATGACCGACCAACCCTCGGGATAGGCGATGGATAAGGATCCAGCATGGGAACCTGAAGAATTGCCCGCGGATCAAAGGAATAGAGGAGTAAACCTTGATAAAAAACCAACAACATAGGGGTAAGCAGCTATGTTCGTGGTGTAGTGTAGGCTGTGGAAGCTACTGCGTCCGGAGGCAACCGTGAGAAAAAGCCTAGAGGAGTAAACTTCGATAAACAATCCCCACTACTAAGGTGTAAGGCATCGTGCTGAGGGTATGAAAGGTGCGAGGGTTAGAGCATCGTGGACGATCCCCTTGGAGTACCTGGCGAAACTTCATTGTACTAGCCTTAGCGTGGTAAGGGCGCACTGCCACGCTGGACATACTTTCGGCCCAACTCGTGGGATGTATATGGATAGGAAAAAAACAAAAAACACAATGGAAATGAGAGATGACGGACTGGATATGGGAAAGGCTACGAATAAGGATAAGAGGAGATACAGGGCACCAAGAGGAAGACATGGAAGGGCAAGAGGCATTCAGAAGAAGGGACTCTCTTCCGAGGACTCCCCCAATGAAAGCCGGAAGGATTGGAGGACATGAGGATGCTTTTCATACTCCAAGTGGAGAGGTTACACAGTCGGAACTCGAGAGGATGGCTAGTTGGGAGAGGGATGATAAGGAATCATCGATGGCTCAACTGGGGGCCTATGGGATCACTGGTATTGAAGAAATTGTGGAAATTATAAGCGACGAAGAGGGCAGGCCAAGTAAAAAAAAGAGAGGACGATACGAAAGGAAAAACTCTGAATGAAACGGAAACCAAGAAGCTTGTTCTTCTCGTCAAAAGGAAGAGGGGAGAAGAAGAAGAAGAAAAGAGGGGCAGCGAGGAGTTGGCGGAAATCCGAGAACTCATAAACAGAGTGTTCGAGGAGGGCAAAAAACTCTTTGCTCTTACAAAGGAAATCGTCAATACAAAAGTGGAAATAAAGGAGGGCACAAGAAACTTGTACAAGACAATCACGAAAACACACAAGAAGCTGCAGGAATACGAGGAAACAAAGATTGCAAAGGAGACGGAAAAACCAGACAGGAGGGAAACGGGGGTGGTAATGTGCGATATGGGAGTGCAGGTGGACCAAGAAGATATAGAAAGGGAGACTGAAGCTAGAAAGAAGGAAAGATTGAAACAAATAAAGATGGCTATAGCGAGAGGAGTTGAGGAAGATGAATTCTCAGAACTAGTGGACGAAGAATGGCCAGAGGAGTCGTTTTCAAAAACATGCACGGCTGAGAGGGTAGAGGAGTGCCCAGACAGTCGGGATGTGATTTTGATGATGGGGGAAAAAAACCAAGGTAGGGACACAGACGAATATGTCGAAAGGTGGATCAAGAATCACCCTGGGTCGGACCGCATGATAGACGAATGTGGGGATGAGGTGGATTATGTGGCAATCAATATACGAACAGAGACAAGGAGAGGAAGAAACTTGAGGGAGGCGAGAATAGCATATGTGCTTAGAACGGGGGGAGAAGCAAAAGAAATATATAGAAAGGCTAGGGACCTAGGGAACGCGATTAGGGAGGCAAGGGTGGAACTGCATGCGAAGGAGGGAGAGCTAGCATGCGTATTGGAGGAAGGGATGAACGGGGACTTAGTGAGGAAAGCACTTGAGTGTGCAATAAGTGGGGAGGATGATATTAGAATTAAAATTATATTGCCAGTGAAGGAGTGGAAGGTGAAGCAGAACGGAGGTATTATGATCAGGAAAGGGGATAGGACATTTGCAGAGCTGTTGAGAGAGATCAAAGAGAGGGTACAAATAAAAGGAACGGGTGTCGAAGTCAAGAGGACAAGGAAGACGAATCGGGGGGACTTAATGCTGGACATCGAAGGGGGGAGGGAAAAAATTGGCCACCTGACACAGCAAATAAATAGGACAGGGATGACGGCTACCGCAAGGGAACCAGAATCCTTTATGTATGCTCACGACGTAGATGAAACAGTGGAGGATGAGGAGGTTTTGGAGCAGGTGAGAGGGTTGGTGCATCCTATAGATAGGGGATCGGTGGAGATAAGGGGTAGACGGAATTTGGGATACGGGAGGCAAACTCTGACGATAAAAGCGAATAGGAGAGCGGCGGATAGACTATGCGACGTGGGTAGGGTACCGATGGGTCTAATTAATTGTAACATCAAACGGAGGGTGCAACCAACCAGGTGTTACAAATGCAAGGAATTCGGTCACTCACAGAGGGAGTGTAGGGGAGCCAGCGCGGAGACAAAGTGCCATAGGTGCTGGGATGACGGGCATCAAGCCCAGGACTGCCAAAACGAGGCACATTGTAGGAGGTGCAACGAGAGTCATAGGTCGGACTCAACCAGATGTCCGCTCTTCAGAAATCTAGTTGAAGAGGGACAGAGGGGTGGTAGGAGGGGAAAATAAGACCAGAAATGGTTAAAGTACTACAGGTTAATGCTGGAAGATCTGCGCAGGCCCAAGACCTGGCATATAAAGTACCAGAGGAAAAGGGGTGTGATCTAATAATAATGGGGGAGATAAATAAAAGAAAGTCGGCGGCAAATGGATGGGAGGTGGACTTACAAAAAGATGTCGGAATATTTTCTAAAAATAAGAGCTTGAGGGTAAATAGTGTACATAGAGGGAAGGGTTTTATCGGGGTGGAGCTAGAAAAATTTAGGATTGTAGGGGGATATATATCACCAAACATTAGCTTCGAAGCTTTTAAGGTGATAGTAGATGAAATTATGAACTTAGTGGGAAAGGAGGGTAAGGAATGCATCATAGGGGGGGATTTTAATGCTAAAGCTGTAGGATGGGGGGCGCCGGAAACGGATGAAAGGGGTATCTATATTTTAGAATGGGCTGCGCAGTTGGGGCTGGTCATAGCAAATGAGGGAACAAGGCCGACATTTATTAGGGGGTCGTCGGAATCTTTCATAGATATAACCTTGGTCACAGGGAAGCTGGCGAGGAAGGTGCGGGGATGGCAAGTGCTGGACGGGGAGACCCTGTCACTACACCAGCACATAGTGTATGAGGTTAA
This sequence comes from Lochmaea crataegi, assembly GCA_947563755.1. Classification (NCBI taxonomy): domain Eukaryota; kingdom Metazoa; phylum Arthropoda; class Insecta; order Coleoptera; family Chrysomelidae; genus Lochmaea; species Lochmaea crataegi. The sequence continues at coordinate 34,135,719 of OX387434.1, read as the reverse complement.
GGGGGGCAGTACGAAGACTTCGCAGTTTGAGGGTCACCACAGTGTTGATAGAAGGCTTTTCAGGAAAGAGATCAACAGACTGATAAAAAATATGGGAGGGGCGAGAGGGGGTTATGAACAGATGGAAGATATATTATCAAAAGCAGGAAAAAAGGCGAAATTCCAGAAGGGGAGGGTTAAATATACTCAGTACTGGTGGAGTGGCAAGATGGGGGAATTGAGGGAGGAGTGTGTTAGAGCGAGGAGGATGGTGATGAAGACGAGTAAGGGAATTGAGAGGGAGGGGGCATGGGAGGTGTACAAAGAGCAGAGGAGAGTGCTCAGAAAGGAAATAAAAAAAGAGAATAGGAAGCAATGGAAGAAACTATGTGATGAGCTGGAAGAGGACATTTGGGGACAGGGATATAAGATTGTCACGAGAGCTTTTAAGGGTGGTGGACCGTCATTCCAGCTTTCGAAGGAGAAAAAAGAGCAGATAGTCAAAGCCTTGTTTCCAAAAGGGGAAAGGATAGGAAATGTTGACATGGGAAGTGAGGATGGGGAGGAAGTTCCTAGCTTCACAAGGACAGAAATAAAGGAGGCATGCCAAAGGCTGAAGACGGGGAAAGCGCCGGGGCCGGTTGGCATACCTCCTGAATGTTTGAAGGACTTGGTTGAGGACCATATTGCAATAGTAGCGGAATGGATGAATTATCTATTGAAAAGGGGCAAATTTCCACTGGGCTGGAAGTTGGCCAGACTGGTGTTAATACCAAAGACAGGAAGGCCAGTGGGGGAGACCTCTTCATACAGACCGCTATGTTTAACAAACAGTGGGTCAAAGTTATATGAACACCTGGTTAGGGGGAGGTTGGAGGTAGCGTTAAAGAAAAGTGGAAATTTGGCTGGTAACCAATATGGGTTCAGGGAGGGAAAGTCCACAGTAATGGCGGTGGAGCAGATAATTCGAAGGGCAAGTAGCACGAGGATGGGGAGTGGAAAAGAGAGATGGTGTGTGATGGTAATGGTAGACGTGAATAATGCTTTCAACACAGTCCCTATAAAGCACATTCTCAGCGAATTGCAGGGGAGAAATATGCCGAAGTACCTGATACGAGTGCTCACAAGGTACTACCAGGGAAGGCGAATTATGATGGGTGGGGGGGAATATTATGAAGTAACGGCGGGAATTCCACAGGGATCGGTACTGGGGCCGACCATGTGGAACATCTTTTACGACCCACTCATGAGGTTGGAACTCCCAGAAGGTGTGGAGGTGGTCGGCTTCGCTGACGATGTGGCAATAGTGGCGTCGGCTACTAACAAGACTTAGCTTGAGATGATAGTTGATGAAGCGATGTGGGAAGTCGGGAAATGGATGAGGGAAAAGGGGATGGAGATGGCTCCGGAGAAAACGGCGGCGCTGGTGCTCTACGGGCCTAGAGGGAGAAATGTCTCTTTTGAATTGGGGGGTATAGAATAAAGCCGGGGAGGGAATGTAAATATTTGGGCTTATGGCTGGACAGAGGGGTGTATTTTGGTCCACATGTTAGACAGGTAGTGAAAAAGGCTGGTGATAGGGCGGCAACATTAAGCAGGGTGCTTCCGAATATAGGGGGACCTGAGGACGCAAAAAGGAGAATGCTATGGAGCTGGCATGGACCTCACAGCACAACTGGTAATCCCGCAGGAGGGGCTGGCCCGAGATAAAGGCAGCATAATGGTTAGGCGGGGAAGCTAGACATATGCCGACCTGATCAAGCAGATGAAGGAGAGTGTGGACATCCCAAACAGCGGTGTGGACGTAAAACGCCTACGGAAAACGGTCAGAGGTGACCTTCAGTTGGCCATCGTGGGAGGCAAAGAGAGTATACAGAGGCTTACGGAACAGATTAAATGCAAGGCGGGTTCTAAGGCCACCATTAGGGAAGCTTGTAGGGCAACTATTAACATATACGACGTCGAGGGTACTCGTGAAGATGCAGAGGTGATATAACTATAACAATAAGTTCCATGCGGTCTCTGGGTTATGGAAATCACTTAGTGACGATTAATGCAGACAGGCAGGCTGCCGCACTTCTAGACGGAATATCCAGGGTGAAAGTTGGGTGGACCAACTGTCGAGTGAGGAGACAGCATCAAATACAGAGATGCTATAAATGCAGAGGCGTAGGACACACTCAGAAAGAGTGCAAAAGGGACGGCGCCAACAATTGTTGCCTGAAATGCTGGCAAACAGACCATATGGTCAAGAACTGCACAAACGCTGCTCTTTGCAGGGAATGCCAAGAAGAACACAGAGAGGATGGGATGAGATGCCCGATCTACAGGGAAGCGGTCAAGGGGCCAACTCGGCAGACCAGGTAAACGCAGTGCTTTCCTGGTACTGCAGGTGAACCTGGGTAGGTCCGCTAGGGCCCAGGACCTCTTATACAAGGTTATGGGGGAGGCAGGAGCAGACATCGCCATAGTCAGCGAGCCAAATCGAAAAAGTTCGAAAACGACTGGCTGGTTTCTGGACCAGAGGGAGGACGTAGGGCTTTTCATTAAAAACAAGAACATCCAGGTGGTGAAGATTACGAAGGGGCAAGGGTATATAAGGACTGAGCTGGAAAAACTGGACCTGTACGGATGCTATGTGTCACCAAATGTGGGTTTCGCCCCTTTCCAACATCTCATAGACGAAGTTTTGGGAGCAGTCAGCGTGGCAGGAAGAGAGGCAGTGGTGGCCGGAGATATGAACGCAGAATGCCGCAGAATGGGGCTCCCCCGTTAGCGACCAGCGCGGCGAGTATCTATCTCATGGAGTGGGTAACAAAAAACGACATGCTAGTCATGAATGACGGAGGCAAACCGACTTTCGTTCGAGGAAACAGCAATTCATTCATTGACGTGACTGACACTGGCGACCAAAGCCTTATCGAAGAAGATCAAAGACTGGAGGGTTCTGGACTGTGAGACGCTGTCGCACCACCAACACATAGCATTCACGATACAGAAAAACACAAAGCAGGAGCGAACTCAGTACATCTTTGGCATGGGCATAGGCAAATTCAGGAAAGCAATTAAAGCTAAACTGGAGGGGACGCATGGGACGACATTCGAAGAGGCCTACCAGATAATCAGGAAAGCGGCAGTAGAAGGTAGAACTAGAGAAAGACGGGAGAAAGTCAGCCAGTATTGGTGGACTGAGGAGACGGAGGTTTTGCGCAGCGCATGTACAGAAGCAAGGAGGAGGTGGAAACGTGCAAGGGGAGATACGAGGAATGAGAAATGGGATGAATACAAAGGTAAGAGGAAGGCGTTTAGACTGGGGATAAAAAGGGCGAAGAGGGACAGATGGAGGGCATTGTGCGACGAATTAGAGGACGATGTGTGGGGCCATGGATACAAGATAGCGGTACGCGGACTAGGAGGATCCGCGATCCCTTTCACCCTTACCAGGCAAAGGAAAGCCGAAATAGTTACTGCGCTATTCCCATGTAGGGATATAAACCGGATCTTGGGATACAGCGCAGCAGGGAATGCGTCAGTGGAGGCATTCTCAATGAACGAGCTGCATGACGCGGGTCGGAAGATGAAAGCAGGCAAAGCACCGGGGCCGGATGGTATAGGCACAGAAACACTCAAAATTGTGGTATATGAATATCCTGGCTTCATACTCGGTATGGCAAACGACCTACTGACGCGAAACGCCTTCCCTGAGGCTTGGAAAGCTGCAAAGCTGGTTCTTATCCCCAAAACGGGCAAACAGCCAGGCGAACCTGGCTCCTACAGGCCCCTTTGCCTCATAAACACGGCTGCGAAGCTATACGAACACCTGATAAAGGCTAGATTGGAGAGAGCTTTGGATGTGGATGGTGGGCTGGCACCAAATCAGTACGGTTTCAGAGCAGGACGGTCTACAATACAGTCCATAGAGAGGAGGTGGTGAACTCTGCGACAAGCTTAAGGAGAGAAGGGAAAGGAGAGAAATGGTGTGTGCTCAAAACGATTGACGTGCGAAATGCCTTTAATACGGTACCAATCGAGCACATGCTGGAGGAACTAATAAGAAGAGCCCCGGAGTATCTCAGGAACATCATCTTCGAGTACTGTAACGAGGTTTTTTTCATCCGTTCAGAATTATTTTGTTTTAAATATAATTAGCCAGTAAATATTGTTTATAACCCGTTATACCCTCCGAATATGTGTAAAATAATTTAAATATTAAATATTCTCTCCGGGTTTTGAAATAAAATTGTAATTTCATCGCGCTGCGGTTCGAAAATTCATGTTTCCCCACTGCCACTAACTATAGAGTAGGTAGCGCGCAGGTCAAGCTGATCGAGAGAGGGGGATAGGGAGACGAAGCCCTGAGAGTCAGAGAGTCGAAAGTAGAAGTTCTACCTGGCCACGGCTGAAGCAAGCTAGCTACCGTTCAACGATCCGTCTGCCGTTTTTTTTATTGTTGTTGTTTTAATATTTCTCATTTTTTTTTGATTTGATTTTTCTGTTTTAGTAATTTACTTTTATTTGATAAAAGTTGAAACCGTTGCTGCGAAGGTAAGAATTAATTGGAAACTATTTACATTTAAAATAGGCGGTCTTTTCAATCCTTAATAAATAAAGTTTATTCCATTGTATTAAAATTATATTTTACAGTAAGAATCAGTAGTTCCGTTTCCTAACAAATATTTCCGAACTCAAGTATAATTTCCTCTTGAAAATCCTTTGATATTTATTCCCGATTTCCAATCCCGTCCCGATTTAAAATATTGAGGAGTGCCAGGCGTCTGGCCAGGGCTCCTTGATCTTTTAATTCATAAAGCCGTTCTAAATTGAAAACTTGAGGGGTGCCAGGCGTCTGGCCAGGGCCCTTCGATATTTTGGTTTAAGAACAAACCCCTTTAATATTTACTCCCGATTTCTAATCCCGTCCCGATTTAAAATATTGAGGAGTGCCAGGCGTCTGGCCAGGGCTCCTTGATCTTTTGATTCGTAAAGCCGTCCTAGTTGAAATCTTGAGGGGTGCCAGGCGTCTGGCCAGGGCCCTTTGATATTTTAATTCAAGGACCGGATCCTGTAGCCTTCCCGTATAAAGCTTCTTCGATATTTTAGTTTGAGAACAAATCCCTTTAATATTTACTCCCGATTTCCAAATTCCGTCCCGATTGAAATATTGAGGAGTGCCAGGCGTCTGGCCAGGGCTCCCTGATCTTTTAATTCGCAAAGCCGTTCTAATTGAAATCTTGAGGGGTGCCAGGCGTCTGGCCAGGGCCCTTTGATATTTTAATTCAAGGACCGGATCCTGTGGCATTCCCGTATAAAGCTTCTTTGACATTTTTATAATTCCCGAACCGGAAAACCTTTCGTATTCTTTTTCCCGATCCCACCAAATGTAAAGTTTTAGTATTACTAATTATTCTACCTACCGGGTGCATCAAAAGTGATGGCACATTTAATAACATATTATCCGGTGTATTTATTTAATTATCAACCTGTTTAGCGAAAAGACCCCTAACATTTAAGTTTGATGTCACCGTTTATTTTCTGTATAAAACCATTGTTAAACTTATAAACCTCTCTTGCTTATGTCCTGCCCGCTTCGTCTCTAACTTGCGCATGTTAATTGTACCTCTAATTTGCTTATATATTTGTGCTTTTGGATACCAGAGTATTGACGCTTCTTCTTGTATAATAGTGTTTTTTTTATTATTAATATTATAACGGCTTTAGGCAGCCACAACCATTGTATATTTTATAGAGGGTAGGTGTAATAAAACTTAACCGAACCTGTGTGTTTTTCTGACCTGCTGTAGAGTGTAGAGTTTCCCTATAAGTAGAGTAGGCGCTTAGCTGCACGAATTTAGCTTTCCCGCATCGTGGACCAGGAGGGTAAACTTTTGTTTCAGGAACAACAAAGACCACTACCCCGGCCGGATTGGGATATAACTAGACCCCTGGAAATTACCGTACCTCCATCTGAGGCTACCTGGAACTCTTGACGATTGAAGTCAAGGGGCCGTGGAGTTAACCACGCTAAAAATCTGGCGCCCGAGAAAGTGTAAGTTGTCGAGGGTGTCAAAAGTGGCGTGCCCTGTTGGTAAAATCCAAAGGGTAGGTAAAAACACGTCACAGTACTTTAGGGGCCGAAAAGTCGATTTGGGGAGTGGAGACCACTACGAGGTCACAGAGGGGATACCGCAGGGCTCGGTACTAGGACCACTACTCTGGAACCTATTCTACGATCCTCTCTTAGGAATGGAATTACCAGAAGGGGTAACACTCGTAGGATTTGCGGATGACGTCGCGCTAATGGTCATGAGAACCGATACGGTTGACGTTGAGAATAATGCCGAAGAGGCCCTCTGGAAAATCGTATAGGCTTCGAAAAGCATTTGAAATATCTGGGGGTGTGGTTGTCAGAATGCCTTAGATTCGGAAAACATATGGCAGAGGTTGTGCTCAAGGCGGGCGATAGGGCGAGCAAAATCGGTAGGATGCTACCGAATATTGGAGGTCCTTCATCGGGTAAAAGGAAACTGCTCTGGGGGGTAGTAGAGTCTATCATTCTGTACGGTGCTCCAGTGTAGGAGGAAGCGATGCAGATAGAAGGGCACAAAAGGAAGCTCCTACGCGTCCAACGGAAAATGCTACTGAGGATAGCCTCAGCGTACAGGACGACATCTGATGTAGCCCTGCAAGTGATTACGGGAATACCGCCGATAGACCTGTTTGTGGAGGAATGGAGTAGGATTCATAAGGAGGGTAGGGAACAGAAGGGTAAAATCCAAGAAGGAATACGGGACAAATGGAGACGGAGATGGGAAGAGCAGAGCAAGGGAGCGTGGACGAAAACACCAATTAGGGATCTAGACAAATGGCTTCAATGCAAACACAGCCTGAGCCAGGCGCTTACGGGCCACGGCAGTTTTAGTACCTACACTATGAGGATTGGGAAGAAGGACAACGAGCAGTGCCGATACTGCTGCGAGCAGGACGATACCGAGCACACGCACCTCCTGGTGGACAGCGGAAAGACTCAAAGTGGGGACGGAGTTGGGTAAAGAGCTGAAAACTGAAAATTTAATAGACACCATGGTCGAATCAAAGCGAAACTGGGACTGAATATAAGGGAATGTCACAGCCATAATGAGCAAAAAAGAGGAAGAAGAAAGGATAAGTCAAGGGGGGAGATGAAGAAGTAAATAGAGGGACCCCTGACTCTGATGATATACCTTACAGGTGGTACCGGAGTTCAGGGAGTGGGTAGTGGAGTTCGGGGTGGTTTTTGTGAGGTCATCCTTAGATCGGGTGCAACATTGTTCTGGTGCTTTGCGTGCAGAGTGTCAGAGGGAGGTTGTTCTCGTTCTCGGGGAGAAATCCCACACTACCGGGGAAAGGAACAACAAGTACCAGGTGCCTGAGAGCAGGTTTCCACCCATCAAAAAAAAAGGTTAGGTTAGGTTAGGTTTTGTTAGGTTAGGTTAGGTTAGGTTCCACTCCTAGGAGCTGTAAGACCTTGTCGTTTGGTGGAGTGGCTCAGTAACTTCCTCCCTTCCCGAGCCGCAAGGACGGGGAGGGACGAGTGAAGCCAAGAAGCAGCTCAAAAATGGTCAGTGAGGCACTGGTGGGGCTACTGATGTCGAGTAGGTAGCACCAAGAAATGCCAGTAGAAGATCCAACAGCCCCAAGTTACATCCGAACACACTGACAAGTCCTACCAGAATCGGAGGGCGAAGGGCGAGTTCCCGTCGCCGAAAAGCGGGGACCTCTCGGCTATGGTATGGTAACCCAGACAGAAGACTCCCGAAGGAGAAAACCTGCGGTAAAAAAACCCCTAATCCCAAGGTGTAGCACCATCGCGCCGATGGGATGCATGGAACCGGGGGCAAAGGTGTGCCAAGAGCGATGCCCGAAGGATCAGGCCACCCGGAGGGGCAGATCAGACCCTACTGGTACAAGCGGGGCTCTGTACCAGCGGGCTTCATTTTTTCCCTAGCTACTCGTGGGAACTGAATGGAAAACCAAAAAAAAACAGAAACTAAACCGGACTTGGTAGATGCAGAGATACGTTTGAGTGCGTGAGATGCGTTTGATGCGTTAGGACTTACACCTAGGAAAGTAGAGAGGAAAGGGGGCGACCACCTTGAAACTGGAAGAGCAGACACTGAATCGAACACAGATTCCCAAGATGTGGAATTCGTGGGAGAATCATTCCTGGAGGCAACCTCCACCGGAAAGTTAACAGACAACATGGAAAAAGGACAAACAAAGAGTGGGATTCGTCCAGTCTTCAGATCGGACCTGGAAAAGCTATTAAGGACACGAAGAGGCTCAATACCACAAATAGATGATCCCAGGAAAAGAAAGTTTGGAGATACCTCAATGGTTAAGAATGATGAACCATATAAAAGGAAGGGATGTCCGTAGGTCTGTTCTGGACGCACACTGTCCAGTTTTCCCGTTCGTCCGTGCAGACCCTAGCCGGAGCGTGTTTTGGACGCACACTCGACCAATCACAACGAGCGAGACAAGTATAAATATAGGTGCCAGAACAACATACGGACAGTTGTCAGATTTGACATATCTTTCGTAAAATTAATATAATTCTGGATTAAGTCGATCTTTCAATATACGCGTTGGTAAGAACAGTGCTCGTCGAACCCTCAACCAACTCGCATCGCAAGACCGAACTGATCTCCAACAATCGTTTGAAATAGTGTAAGTTATATGCTTGGTTATATTTGTGAACAAAAATGGATTCATTTATGGAGCAGTACGAGTTGATGGACAACACGGAAGAGCACCTTGTAAGCTCAACCATATCACAACAGGTCTTTCTCATACAGGAAGCCATCGCGATGTTCGCCACAATTACTGGGTCATTGGAAAAAATCGTGCAGGAAAATCCGAACACGCACAAAAAAATTAAGGAAATGGCATTGAGACTGAGGAAGAACACCAATGCAGTGGACAAAGACTTAGTCAATAATTGGCTGAATAAAAATAAACTAGAGCCAATAGAAAAAGTTACTTATGAGGTAGATGTACAAACAGACACAACCTATGAGCCAACTCGCCCAACAATGGTGGATGCGGAGACTCAAACCGACCCCTGGCACGGATTACAAACCAAGCAGTACGTAAAGGATCTTACAGGGATAAAGGATGTAGAAGGTTTTAAGAAAACCTTGGAGAAGGAATGGGACGAAGGATTGTTGAAAAGGACTCAGCTCATAGTAGGGAATCCATTGCCAAACTCGGTGAAGGTCGTATTGGTCGAACCTAACGACCTGAAAATGGAAGCGAGTATTCAAAACCAATATCTCCTGCAATACCCGGATCTTGCCCTTATAAATTCAGACTTTGATGTACTGCCATTGCAAAAGCGCAGGAAATTGGTGCAGATATTATAGCTATGCAGGAGCCAAATATAACATTTATTAGAGGAAACAAGCAATGGATCACGGACTCATTGCAAAACACTGCAATTCTAATACGAAATCCCAATTGCGGAGTGGTTGCACATGTTAGGAGAGAAGGGTATATCAAGCTAGTGTTGAAAGACTGGGTACTTTTCAATGGGTACATTTCCCCGAATGTCACGTGGGAGGAATATACAAATTTCATAGACAGCATCATGACTGAAATCAGAACTACGAACATTAACTCTGTTATGGTTGGACATTACAAGGTTAGGTTAGGTTAGGTTAGGTTAAGTTAGGTTAGGTTAGGTTAGGTTAGGTTAGGTAAGGTTAGGTTAGGTAAGGTTAGGTTAGGTTAGGTTAGGTTAGGTTAGGTTAGGTTAGGTTAGGTTAGGTTAGATTAGGTTAGGTTAGGTTAGGTTAGGTTAGGTTAGGTTAGGTTAGGTTAGGTTAGGTTAGGTTAGGTTAGGTTAGGTTAGGTTAGGTTAGGTTAGGTTAGGTTAGGTTAGGTTAGGTTAGGTTAGGTTAGGTTAGGTTAGGTTAGGTTAGGTTAGGTTAGGTTAGGTTAGGTTAGGTTAGGTTAGGTTAGGTTAGGTTAGGTTAGGTTAGGTTAGGTTAGGTTAGGTTAGGTTAGGTTAGGTTAGGTTAGGTTAGGTTAGGTTAGGTTAGGTTAGGTTAGGTTAGGTTAGGTTAGGTTAGGTTAGGTTAGGTTAGGTTAGGTTAGGTTAGGTTAGGTTAGGTTAGGTTAGGTTAGGTTAGGTTCCACTCCTAGGAGCTGTAAGACCTTGTCGTAGGTGTAGTGGCTCAGTAACTTCTTCCTCTCCCGAGCCGCAAGGACGGGAGAGGAAGAGTGAAGCTAAGAAACAGCTCGAAAATAGTCAGTGGGGCACTGATGGGGCTACTGATGTCGAGTAGGTAGCACCAATAAATGCCAGTAGAAGATCCAACAAGCCTAAGTTACATCTGAACACACTGACAAGTCCTATCAGGGCGAACGGCGAGTTCCCGGCGCCGAAAAACGGGGACCACTCGACTATGGTATGGCAACCCAGACAGAAGAGTCCAAACCTGGCCGTAGGTCTAAAAGGCAATGGAAGGAAACCATTCTAAAAACCAAGCATGGATTCCAAGGACGAAGAAGTGTTTACGGAGCAGGGGAGGGATACCCCAGTTCCGGTCGGTGTCGTGGGTGAGCAAACAGGCCCCAACCGACCGTCAGCAAGCGACTGTAGTACACCGTGGCAGGGAAACTGGCCATGATGTTTGAATATGTGACTAGAACAGAGCAGGAAAATCCCTTTAGAAGAAAAGACTCACTGCAGAGAACACCACCATCGACAGGGTTTTTTACGGGCCAAATAGATCTGACCTTACCAGACGAAGAAACAGAGCAGGTTAATAATAAAAAAAGAAAAAAAAACAAACAGAGGCACAGGATGGCCATAGAAACACAAGCAGGAAAATGGAATGCAAAGAAGCACAGACACTTATAGACAGCATTAAAATGATTACACAACTAGCAAATGAGCTAGAGAACCGAATAGAAAAAAACACCAATAAGGCAATCAAAGAAGTAAATAGCAAGTTTAGAAGATACATTAAAGACATAAATGAAAGTACGGTAACAAAGTGGCTAGAAGACCGTAGATACAGGAGAAACCAAGAAACCATGTCGGAGATGACAACGCAAACTCAAAATGAACACCTACAACACAGTGCAACGCAAACAGTAGAGATAGACACAAACGAAATAACAGAACTAGATGGCATAGACTCTTTTGAGCTATGGGAAAAAGTAGCGGAAAAGAAATGGAGAGAAGATCTATACAAAAACGTAGAAGTGAAGGTAGGGAACCCGCTGAACTCCAAGGAAATGAGCGTGAAGGTAGTAAGTTGCGTGTAGTGGACTGTAACTATACACTGGATGACTTTTATAATTATCTTTATTCGATACACATACTAACAAAAGCAAATTAGGAACATTCTACATAATAAACAAAAACATTTTTACTCTCTCAGGTACTAGGACCGAGTGTCGAATCTCGCCGGCGGGCACCTACATTTTGGCTGCACATGGCCGCACTAGGGAAGGGTTGACTAAACATGCCCCCGGCCTTGAAAGTCCTGGGCTAACTTTCAATGGGAAGAGGACAGAGTCTGGTCACTGCACGGGTAACTTCACTGTCCGCAGTTTTCACTGAGGCGACACGATTAACACCATCCTTTTCTGGCACTAATTTAATAACGCGTCCCAAACGCCACCTGGTGGGTGGAGCATTATCATCTCTTATCAAGACTAATTGTCCAATATCTAAACTTCCAGAGGACTTTTTCCATTTATGTCTCTGTTGTAGTTCGTTGACGTATTCTCGGCTCCATCTGCTCCAGAAATGCTCGTACAATTTTTGCAAAAGCTGATATTGACTCAGACGGTTTTCTTTGATATTGTTGACTGGTAATTCGGGTATTGCTTCCATTGGTCTTCCAATTAGAAAGTGGGAGGGGGAGAGACAGGTTAAATCGTCGGGATCTGTGGTTAAAGGAGTAAGGGGACGAGAATTGAGCACCGCCTCGATACGAACGAGTAACGCTTGAAAATCATAAAAGAACAACTTATGGTCGCCTATTGTACGCTTGAGGTGGTATTCCAAACTTCTTACCCCTGCTTCCCAAATACCCTCAAAATGCGGCGAATTTGCCGGAATAAAATGCCATTCAATGTCTGAACGGGAAGCCTTGTCGATAATCTCCCGACTGTGATTTTTTAAAAACGAACTCATTTCTAACATTTCGCGGTTGGCTCTGACAAAATTGGTTCCGTTATCAGAGAATACCTGAGCTGGTTTGCCACGACGGCTTACAAAACGATAAAATGATTGCATGAAGTCTGCGGAACTAAGAGACAGGACAAGTTCCAAATGTATGGCACGGGTACTAAAGCAGACGAATAGCGCTATCCAACATTTGATAGCCTTGCAGCCGCGACCCCGTCTATCTTTCAACCAGAAGGGCCCGGCATAATCAACTCCTACAACGCTAAATGGAGCTGTTGGTTGAACTCTTACCGCCGGCAAATCACCCATAATAGGTTGAATTTTTTGGCCACTAAATCTGGCACACGATACGCATTGTTTCACAATCCTTCGCGCGAAGCTGCGACCTGACACAGGCCAAAAGGTGTCTCTAATCGTAGATAATAGTAACTGAGGTCCGGCATGACATAACTGTTTGTGTGTACATTCAAATATTAATTTAGTAACGTAATGCTTAGTGCAAAGTAATAAGGGGTGCTTCTTTGAGTACGGAAAGTCCGAATTCGACAATCTACCACCTACCCTTATTAAACCAGTTTTATCAATGAATGGATGTAAACTCAAAATGCGACTATTAGATGGCAACTCGTTGCCTTTGGTGAGAATGAGATATTCCTCCGGAAAGGAATCCCTTTGCACTATTTTAATGATAAAGTGAAGACTTTCTTTAACCTCATCTACGGTCAGGTAAGGAAGTAATATTCGATTATCGGGTTTGTTCTTACTATTTTTTAAGAATCTCATTGTCCATGAAACGGTTCTTTTTAATTTTGAAAAATCGGAGAAACGTTCAAACGGATAAGAATCTCCCTTGGACACTGAAGAAATGAGTGTGGTACGAATCTCTGGTAAATCTATTACCGGTGGTTGCATGTTTGGCCAATACGAAGTATCTCTTACCAGCCACTCGGGACCATGAAACCACATGCGAGAAGAGCATAACTGTTGAGGGGTTAACCCTCTCGATACTATGTCCGCTGCGTTTTCCAACGACGGAACGTGCTTCCATTCAATGTTGGCCGTTAATTTCTGAATTTCTACTACTCGATTGGCTACGAATGGTTTTAGCAAATGTGTGGATGCACGTAACCAACCCAATACTATCGTGGAGTCGGACCAACAAAAGATTTGGTCAATTTTAATGTTAATTGATTTTGACACCTTTTCTAACAACTGAGCCAATATTAATGCCGCGCATAGCTCTAATCGTGGCATTGTTAAATGCTTAACCGGAGCGACTTTGGATTTGGCGCATAACAAATTAGAATATCGCAATCCTGAATTATCTTCTGACACGACGTAAACGCACGCGCCGTAGCTATTCTGACAAGCGTCAGCAAACCCGTGTAACGTGATTTTAATTGAGTTTTCGCAAACAACCTTTCGAGTTGCGTTTATATTATTTAGGATTTTTAAGTTCGAGTACCAGTCTAACCAGGAAATACGTATGTTGTCAGGAACCGGTTGATCCCAGCTTAATTTTTCGCACCATAATTTTTGCAAGAGCACCTTTGCCACAATAATGCAAGGGCTGACTAAGCCTAGCGGATCAAAGGTGGTAGCAATACTGGATAGAATGACACGTTTGGTTATCACCCTTTGGATGACGCCAGGTTGATTTATTTTATATTTCAAAATATCAAGCGAGCTGTTCCATGACAGTCCCAAAATTGAATTTTCATGCCCTTTATTAGAGTAAAACTCTACTAGTGTATTTTCGGATTCTAAATTTCGGATAACGTATTGATCATTTGAATTCCATTTTCTTAATTCAAATCCGCGGTTAGATAAAATTTTACTAATGTTACGGCATATGTATTCGGCTTCGTCTCGAGTATCTACGCATGTTAATAGATCATCTACGTACATGTCGTTTCGAATTATGTTCGCAATTAATGGAAAATCGCGCTCGCATTCTTTCGCAACCTCGAAAAGGCAACGTATAGCTAAAAAAGTAGCGGCGGTGGTTCCGTAAGTAACTGTATTCAGCTGAAATGTCTTAACATCATCGTCAGGATCGGAACGCCAGAATATTTTTTGTAAATGACGCTGTTCAGGATTGATAAGTACCTGGCGGTACATCATTTTAATGTCACTCGACAAAACAATATTTCGTGTGCGAAAACGTAAAATAATGGATAACAAATCCTTTTGGATTGTTGGACCAGACATTTGAATGTCGTTCAATGATAGTCCTGTAGTACTTGGACTAGAAGCGTTAAAAACAACCCGCAACTTAGTAGTGTTGCTTGACTCCTTCAACACACCGTGGTGAGGCATGAAATAGCCGTTATTGGTGTCGTATTGGTCTTTTATTTGGGACATGTGTCCCAGCTGTTCATAGACTTCGAGAAACTCTGTGTACAACTTTTTTAACTTATCATGAGCCATGAGCTTTCGTTCTAATGATAAGAAATGTTTAAATGCTAAGTCACGCGAATTACCTAGCGACTCTGGTGGTTTTTTAAAAGGCAATGATACCACGTATCTACCTTTCTCACTTGTACACAAGTCTCGTACGAAACTATCCTCGCACGCTTGCTCTTCAATCGAAAGTAGTTTCTTTGTTTCTATCTCCTCAACTTCCCAAAACTTGGAAAGCTGTTCCTGGACGTCGACGTTTCTGGAAAAGTTGCAATGCGATTTCGAGTTTGGTAGCTGCATGCCGCCAGCAACTACCCAGCCAAGGTGAGTGTTGTGTAAGACAGGGCTAGGAAAACCGATATTGATTTGACCCACGCTTAAAAGCTGCCAAAAAATGTCTGCACCTAGTAATATATCGATAGGTAATGGAGAATAGAAATCTGAATCGGCTAGCTCAATGTTTAAAGGAATCTGTAATTTTTCCGTATCAATGGATGTCTCGGGTAAGTCTGAGGTTATTTTGTCTAGGACAAAACATGATATATTAAACTCAAGATCATTATTTACTGACTGAATTTTCAAATTACATTTATGTTTGACGTATGAAATTTTTTCGCTTATACCGGAGACAGCTAAACTCGTCTTTGTTTTTTCCAAATTCAATTTTTCACATAAACTTGTAGTGATAAAACTAGATTCCGAGCCGCAATCTAATAGTGCTCGAACTATTAAGAAACTATTGTTTTTGCCAAATGCATTCACCTTCGCTGTGGATAA
Source organism: Lochmaea crataegi (assembly GCA_947563755.1). Taxonomy (NCBI): domain Eukaryota; kingdom Metazoa; phylum Arthropoda; class Insecta; order Coleoptera; family Chrysomelidae; genus Lochmaea; species Lochmaea crataegi. The sequence goes on along the minus strand of OX387434.1, from coordinate 34,120,376 downwards.
TATTGTTTGCTGAGTGGTTGCTATCCCACAATTTGTAACGCTCGCGTTATTAGTTTCTAATTGTGTATTTTCGCTTATATCGCTTTCCTGGCAGACATGCGATGCTGTTCCCGCGTGTTCCCTACCATGATCATGTAGGATTGTATTATGTTTTGCTCCACAAATCTTACACCCGGACCAATTGCAGTCCTTAGTAAGGTGGCTTCGCTTAAGGCAGTTCAAACAGAGGTTTAATTCCCTAATTTTATTGACGCGATCCTTTGCTCCCAACTTTAAGAAGTCTGGACAATAAAAAAGGCTGTGATCCCTTTTGCAATTAAAACATACCAATTTTACTTTATTTGAATTATAATGTTTGTTCGCGGTCGCGTTCGCAGTGGATAGGCCGCGGGAAGAATTGTAAGCTTTGTTTCTTGAACTATTACCTGAACTATTAGAATTTTCTCGAATACTGTTGTACCTTTCATTGACTCGCTTGTTTTGCTCTGAATTGATCTCGATTGTTTCTAACAGATTGGCTCGCTTTTTTAGAAATTCTTTAAAGTAATTTAAATTAATCGCGTCATGATTTGATTTGTATTTTTCCCACTCTTGGGCCGTATTTTTATCTAATTTGCTCGAAACTGTGTAGATGAGTAACGTGTCCCAATATTCTATTGGCTCGCCTAACTGCTTAAGACTATTTAAATGTTTATACAAGTTTTCATAAACGTGTCGAATTTTAGTCGCGGTAACCGCTACAATGAGTTCCATGTTAAATATGGCCTTTAAATGATTCTGTATTGGCAGATTTTTATTATTGTATCTTTCGCATAATGTACTCCAAGCTATGTCGTAGCTATCGGCAGTAAAATCTAATGCTTGTATAACGAGAGGCGCAGATCCGAATAACGACGCTCGCAAATAATGTAATTTCTGAATATTGCTAATGTGAACGTTGGAATGAATTAATGATTCGAACATGTCCCTGAACTCCATCCATGTCTCATATGTTCCGTCAAACTTTGGCAATTTAATCTCAGGTAACTTGACCCCTACTGAAACCCCTGAACTACGACCAACAACGGAACCTGAGTTGACAGAACCATGCTCGCTGCCACTTACGGCACTTACATTGTCTGACTCGTATTCAGCTTGAAGCGCTTTTGCTCGCGAGAAAGCTGTAAAATACCTGTTTGTGAAATCTTCCCTGTCTATCAACTGAGCTTCCGGTTCATCAACGAGGCAATCTATATCATTTTGTAGGTCCTCAAAACAATTAATTAACCGTTCAATGTCATTAATTCGATTATCAAGCTCTAAAATTTTGAAAGGTTCTAACGGCTTGGCCTCTCTATTTAAATGCAAATTCTCAAATGATGTAAGAAATTTCTCAAAGACTGTTAGTTTAGTTTTGAGAGTACCTCTTTTTTTAATAAGACCTTTCACTTCAGTATTATCCTCCGTTTCAGGCATTTTTTACAATGAATTTTATTCGTGATTTCACTAAATACGTATCTGAATAGCTATGAGTAATTTTTTGAACACAAACAAATAAACACACCCTGTAAATAATCAATGTGCCTTTTAAAATATTCTCTTGTGTGGACTAGGCCAAAATAACTAAATTGTTACATGTGTATTCGCTTTAAAATTTTCAATGTGGACTAGGCCAAAAATATCTGAATTGTTACATGTGTATTCGCTTTAAAATTTTCAATGTGGACTAGGCCAAAAATATCTGAATTGTTACATGTGTATTCGCTTTAAACTTTTCAATGTGGACTAGGCCAAAAATATCTGAATTGTTACATGTGTATTCGCTTTAAAATTTTCAATGTGGACTAGGCCAAAAATATCTGAATAGATACCTGTGTATCTTATCGAAGTAAATATCGATTAAATCAATAAGACAAATAAATCATATTTCTGTTGTTTCTTTATGAATATCAAACGCCAGCAACACTCCGTACCGGTCAATGTGCAATTATCAATAAATGTATGAAAATCAATGAATATTGGATAAAAGGACTAATTTATATTTCAATGTAATAAAACCCATGCATAATACTTCACCGAAAAGTTGTGTTCTTTCCAATCAACAAACTGCTGCATCACTCAACGGTCGGTACAACTGTCCTACTTGAATTGCCGCGAAAACGTCGATTCACAACGGCAATAATTGACTGGAGCACTGCTTTACTTCACTTGCATTGTCTAATGGCTACCGAATTTCCCTCGCAAATTAGCCTTGTTTTTAAGAACTATAACTTTAATTGTTTATGATTTGGCGAGAAGAACCATGGTTGCGTGTAGTGGACTGTAACTATACACTGGATGACTTTTATAATTATCTTTATTCGATACACATACTAACAAAAGAAAATTAGGAACATTCTACATAATAAACAAATACATTTTTACTCTCTCAGGTACTAGGACCGAGTGTCGAATCTCGCCGGCGGGCACCTACATTTCGGCTGCACAGGGCCGCACTAGGGAAGGGTTGACTAAACAGTAGTTATTGTGGAAGCAAATGATCCACATATGGAAAACAGTATACAGGCACAATATAAAGGGAGGTACCCAGAACTAGCGGAAATGAAAGAAGAATTTGACGTAATGTACCAGTCAGTAACGCTAATGTCGCAAAAAAATGAAGAACAAAAAGACCAAAAAATAGTTAAAATACAACCACAGAGTAAAGAGGAGGGCCTATGGAAACATATAAGCAAGATAAGAGAAGCAACTGCAGAGGATGAATGGGTATGCCTGCACCATATAAGCTGGATGAGCACAGAACGCTTTAAAAAATTAGTCCAAGTAATATTCAATAATACTGAAACCAACGTGATCATATACACAACACAAAGACAACAAGAAAAGGAAACAGAGGGGAAAACTACAAATATGAGAGCGAAGGATTCATACGCGGTAATAGTGGGAAGTCAAGGAAAATAATACAAAGAGGTGGTACAAGAAATAAAAAACAGCCTAGACCAAAGCAGCGAGGAATTTAACATAATAAAAAACGTTAGGATGACGAAAGACGGTAATATCTTGATAACCACAGACAAGAAACGCAAACTACAGCAGGCAATAAAGAATAATATAACAAATACGGATGTCATACTGAGAGGATTACAAGGTAGACTAGAAGCACTTCATATAAAAGGAATCGAAGTGACAACCTCCAAGGAAGAACTAGTAGAGGCGATAGAAAAAATTTCAGGGAAATTAAAAGAAGAAGAATACAGGATAGGGGAGTTCAGACCCAATGCAGGAAATACGAGGGCAGTAACGATTATGGTAAATAGCACACTTGCGAACACAATAACACAAGAAAGCCACATTAGAATAGGCATGGCAAGATGCAAAGTGGAGAAGCATATAAAGATAGATAGATGCGGCAAATGATGGGGATATGACCACAATAGGGCAAATTGTACGGGACCAGACCGAGCTAACGTATGTTACAAGTGCGGGAGAGATGGTCATAAATCCAAGGACCGCACTAATGTAGAAGTATGCCCAGTCTGCAAGGAAACTGGACATAGTATGGGATCACGGCAATGCGGAGTCTTTAAGAGCACACTCTCGATAAACCGAAAGAAATTGGTCGGCCAAAAATTCATTTAACACACAAATCTATATATATATATATAAACAGTAAAGTTTCAGTTTTTTATTTATTTATTTTTTTTAAGTCTACTTGTTAGTTTATTAAATTTTATATATATTTACCCAGACATATTTATCTAGCTACTCCTGCTTATATATCTCTCAGCCGGTATGAAAATCCTACAAATAAATGCTGGGCGATCAGTAAGAGCCCAAGATCTAGCTTTAAGCACTGCAATGGAGGAAGGAGCCCACCTGATCATAGTCAGTGAACCAAACAAAACATCCCTCAAAAACACAAATTGGATCTCAGATACAAACAATGACGTAGGAATATACTTTGTGAACAAAAAACTAAAGGTTGAACAGATAAGAAAAGAAAAAAGTATAGTAGGAATTAGACTGGAAAAATATACTATCTATGGGTGTTACATATCACCAAATATCCCTATACAGGAGTTTGAAGACTTCTTGAATAGGCTGGAACAAATGACTGGACAAAATAATGAGGAAGTAATAGTAGCGGGAGATTTTAATGCGAAAGCGGTAGAATGGGGGTCACCAGTAACTGGTAACTGGCGGAGCTAAGCGCCCAGGCAGACTGGATAGTGCTCAATAGAGGGAACACGCCAACTTTTCAGAGGGGAAACTCCAATTCATATATAGACATAACCTTTTGTACAACAAAAATACAAAAAAATATAAAAGACTGGAGGATACTTGACAACGAGCCAGGCACGGAACAAAAACACAAATTGATCGAGCTCAAAACAAACAATGAAAAACAATGGACTTTAAGGGGCCCTACACAAATAGACAAAAAAAAATTGAAAACCATATTAAAAACTGAAGAAGAAAAAATTAAACCAGAGGATAAATCAATTAAAACACTAATGAGAGTCCTAACAAGGGCTTATCATGGAGCAACAAAGGACCATAAACAAACACTAAAAAAACACCCTACTGGTGGACAGAGGAAATAAAAGAAAAAAGACAAGCATGCTTAACTGCCAGAAGGCAAGTCACGAGAAACTGCAGACAAGATATTGCTATGCAAGAAAGACACCATCAACTGAAAAAGGAATTAAATAAATTGATAAAACGCTCGAAAAAGATGAAGTGGGAACAACTATGCCAACAACTGGATGAAGATATATGGGGGCAAGGCTATCAAATTGTAATGAGGTAAATCAAAGGAAAGAAAACACCCTTTGAAATGACTGACCAGAGAAAAGAACAGGTAATAGATGAACTATTCCCAGACAGAAATGAACCTCTTCTAAATAGAAAGAAAACAACGGAGCCAGAAAGATTTAGTCTAGAGGAGCTCATGAAAGCAGAAGAAAAAATTAAAAATAACAAGGCGCCTGGCCTGGACAAAATACTGTAACATGCTGTTCAGCTTGTTACGTTTTTTGTTTTTAAACTATTTTATTTAGTCAATTTTTGTGGCTCATTAGTCACTTCTCCCTAAATTTCTAATACATTTCTAAACATGCCGTTTCCTTGTCGCATTAGCCACTCCAAACTAAAACATTCATTTTTATCGAATTCCCCTTCCATTTTTGTCTTTCGATATTCGAAATTTTAAATTGTCGATTGGAACTCTTTCTTTCCTCTAACTGCCACCTTAAAGGCAACAGTATAATATTATATATTTTAATTTTTGTCAGTTGGTGAACAATTTATATCGTCTGGTTGGTAAGTTAATTCTTGTATTTTCCCTCAGGTTATTTTCTTGTGTAGTGCTTACTGCTTATTTATGTTTATTGCTTATTTGCTAATTTGCATTTTTTGTATATTTAAGGAACAAAACGAATAGAATAAAACAGATCACTGTTAAGTTGTATTTTAACACGTGGAGTTCGGGTTTTGTATGCGCTATAGCATAAGCTCCTTTTTACCTGATCTGTTCTATCTATTCGTTCCTTCCCCAATGTTTTTTCTAGTTCCTTAACCCTGTTTTTCTTTTTTCCGCAGCTCTGCAGCCCTCAAGTTCGGCACTCAAGTTTCCGGCAAGTACCGTCAAGTTTTCGTTCCTGTTCCTGTGCCGTTGGAGTCATCACCGCCATCGCTAAGAGCTGCAAACAACCCAGCCCTTTAAGATAAGTTCTTTTCGTCTTATCTTTAGCGTTTACAAGATTTGAATTTGGCGTGTTATTATAACTTGTTGTTCTCCTCGTTTGGTTTTATGATATCCAATTTATGTTGAATTTTTAAATTTCAATAAATAATTATTGTTTTCATTCTTTGTATTGATTGTTCAATAATTATTAAATTGGATAAACGGGTTCAGAAATAAATAATTTGATTTTATTTTTTATTTAAATTAACGTTAATTTTTACAAGGTGTTTCCAGCTTTCCACCTTTTGCTTCCGTTTTTCTTTGTTTTTGTTTCGATAAAAAGCTGGTGGCGTCCAATTTAATATTAATTGTACACCCCATCCCAGTGATAGCATATAAAATAATTTAATTGGTGCCGAATTCCACTCCCTGAGGAGAGTGCTCTAGCCAGGGGCGTTTAACGTTGCAATACCTCCGGAAATAATTAAAGAAACAATTAAATTACAACCCAACATGATCCTAAAATTTCTAAATTACCAGTTAGAAAGGCAATGGTTCCCAGAAGAGTGGAAAATCACGAAATTAATTCTAATACACAAGACCGGAAAGCCAATCGAAACAACAAATGCCTATGGACTCCTATGCCTGGCAAATGTCGTAGCAAAAGTATATGAACAACTAATTAAAAATAGACTCGAAGCGGAAATAGAGCTCTCGCCGAGACAGCACGGCTTTCGCAAAGGGAAATCGACAGTTCAAGCCATACAGAGAATCATCGACATTGCAAAAGCAAATAGAAGATCAGGGGAGGGAGAGAGATGGTGTGTCCTGATTACTCTGGATATCAAAAATGCTTTTAATACGGCCTCATGGAGATTTCTTCTAAAAGAGCTGCAAAAAAGGGAGCTGTTCAATATAATTAGAGATTACCTAAATAACAGAAAAATATCGGATGGTAAAGACAGAGAAAAAACAATAGCGGCGGGTGTCCCACAGGGCTCTGTCTTGGGGCCACTGCTAAGGAACATCTGCTATAATGGGGTACTAGAAATAGAATATGGAGAGGGTATAGAACCTACTGCGTTCGCTGACGACCTCGCCCTGATAGCCACTGGGAAAAATAAAGAGCAATTGGTAGAAAGAATGAACAGCGCACTGGATGAGAGAAAATGACCTGGAATTGGCACCAGAGAAAACAGAGGCGGTGATTCTAGGAGGGAAAAGGAAAAGAGACGACATAAAGTTCAAGCTAAATGAGATTACAATTAACCCAGTCAAATCAACTAAGTACCTGGGAGTAATGATAGGGGAAAACCTACATTTTGGGAAACATGTAGATTATATAACAAAAAAGGCAGATCAGAGGGTCGCGGCACTCACACGAGTATTACGCAATGTAGGGGGACCTGCATATGAAAAAAGAAGGCTGCTCTATGGTGTTATAAAATCCATAATTAGCTATGCAGGGCAGACATGGGGAGAAGTTCTACAGATCCGAAGATACAATTTGAAGGTAGTAAGGGTGGAGAGAAAAATATTACTGAGAGTAATATCGGGATTCAGGACGATCTCTTCGGAGGCTGTACAAGTAATCGCTGGGATTGTACCCATAGAACTGAAGATAAAGGAGAAAGCAAGGCTGGAGAAATTAGAGACACTAATAACAGAGGAAAACATAAGGGAAGAAGAAGACAGGACGCTTGAAGAATGGCAGAACATGTGGCAGGAATGTGAAAACAAGGCACAATGGACAAAAAAACTAATCCCAGATATAAGACCATGGATAAAGTGTAAGCATGAAAAGACAGACTACTACCTCACTCAGGTGCTGTCGGGGCACGGATCCTTCGGACAGTATACAAAGAGAATCGGGAAGACTGAAGAAAACTGCCGATATTGCGCAGAAAACAGTGACACCGCGGAACACACAATTTTTGTGTGTCCAAGGTGGCTACGAGAAAGGCAAGAAGCGGAAGTAGAAAGCGGAGGGGTGGTCATCGAAGCCGGAAACTTGGTGGAGGAAATGTGCAGAGATGAAGGAAGGTGGAATATATACCACAAAATGATAAGAAAAATAATGACAGAGAAATAAAGAGAAACAAATTAAACAAGGAATGTATAGTTAAAACCGTGACCTGCCAGATGTCATACCGAGAGGTGGTCCCTGGTAGGAAACAACCACGAAGAGAGGAAGGGGGTTTAGTGGGTATGGGCACTCGGAAAAGTACTCGAGTCCCACACAGGCCCGGCGACAAAACACCAGTCGGGTATCGTGCGTAAAGCATTCCCCTACCTCTATAAAAAAAAAAGGTGATGGATAAGGATCCAGCATGGGAACCTGAAGAATTGCTCGCGGATCAAAGGAATAGAGGTGTAAACCTCGATAAAAAACCAACAACATAGGGGTAAGTAGCTATGTTCGTGGTGTAGTGTAGGCTGTGGAAGCTACTGCGTCCGGAGGCAACCGTGAGAAAAAGCCTAGAGGAGTAAACTTCGATAAACAATCCCCACTACTAAGGTGTAAGGCATTGTGCTGAGGGTATGAAAGGTGCGAGGGCTAGAGCATCACAAACAATCCACTGGAGGATATGGCGACCCTCATTTTATATAGCTTTACCGGCGTAAGCGGGGCTCTGCGGCGGTGGACATCCTTTCCCTAGCGGATCGTGGGACGTAGATGGATGATAAAAATAGAAAACACACAATGGACAGGAAAGATGATGACTTGGCAAATGAAATGGTACAGAGGTTATTGGAGTACGAAAGGATGCCAAGCTGGGAAAATGAGGATCATAGGACATCAATGGTACAACTTGCGGAATGCGGTATCAAGGGGATAGAGGAGATTGTAGAAATTATAAGTGATGAAGAAACCAGGCCAAGTAAAAAAAAGAAGGACAATAGGTATGAGGACCAGAACAAGCTGGAAAAGAAGTTTAAAGAAGACGGAAAAAGGAAAAGGAACGAAGAAACCAAAGACAGCGAGGAGTTGATTGAACTCCAGGAGATGATTAACAGGGTTTTCGAGGAGGGGACGAAACTTTATGCCCTTACAAGGGAAATAGTCAATATAAAGGTGGAAATAAAAGGATGGGCAAGGAATTTACATAGGATGATCACCAGAACGCAAAAAAAGATAGAAGAGTACAGGGATTTTGGAGCAAGGACGAAGCCTCAAGAGGCGGAACCATCTAAAGGCAAGGTGACACGGGAAATAGCGACGCAGGTCGACTCAGAGGACATACAAAGAGAGACGAAGGTGGGAGAGAGAGAGATGGCAAAACGGGTGAAGGATTGCCTAGGAAAGGGCATGACGATAGAGGATTAGAAGAGCATGGTGGGATGGGAGTGGGCAGAGGAAGCCTATAAGAACACAAAAGTAACGAACAAAGAAGAAGTTGGGACACCGGACAACAGGGATCTGCTAATTATACAGTCAGGGAGGAGAGAAGGAAACAAGGAAGGGGGATACACTGAGTAGTGGGTGCGAAAACACTCTGGACTAAAGGAAGTGTTGGGAAGCTCTGAAGAGAATATCGACTATATAGTGAACCATGTTAATAGTGAGACAAGATGGGGAAAGACGACTAGAGGCAAGTCGGTGGCCTACATTATGAAGGCGCAAGAAGATGACGATAGTTTGCATAAAGGAGTAGGTGAGCTGATAAAAGCCATAGAGGAAGTGGAACGAGGTGGCACAAAGCAGCAGCGTCTCACTTGTATTTTTGAAGAAGGGATAGAATGGGATAGATACAGGAAGGCTTTTGAGGCTGCCATGGCAGGTACCTCAAAGCAGATAGAATTGGTTACGCAGGCAAGGGGGAAGAGGGGAGACCGAGGCACCATAATGGTCAGAAGGGGAGAGAAAACATACGCGGAGCTGCTGAGAAATATGGAAGATAGTGTTTCTATAGATGGAAGTGGGGTAAATGTGAGGAGGGTAAGGAAGACGGGGAAGGGGGACATGCTACTAGAGCTGGAGGGGAGAAGGGAAAATATAAGACGATTGACCAGCCACATAAAAGACAGGACCGGGGCAGATGCCGAAATGGGGGAAAAGGGGGGCAATTTCTGTTCCTTTATGATGTGGACTCCACGGCGGAGGACCAGAGAATACTGGGAGCCATAAAGGAAGAAATTGGTATGGATAAAGGGGACACTGTACGCATCAGATCGCGTAGGAGCATCAGGAACGGAAGCGATCTGATTATGCTGGGAGCTAGCAAGGAAGCAGCGGAAGCTTTAGACAGAGTAGGGAGAATAAGGATCGGGCTGTGCTACTGCAAAATTAAGGCGAAGGTGCAAACAAATAGGTGCCACAATTGCCTGGGTATAGGGCATAAGAAAGCTGAATGCAAAGAACACAGCGCAGTGGGTAAGTGCCTAAATTGCTGACAGGAAGGGCACAAGGTTGCAAATTGCAGAAATGCTGCTGTATGCAGGCCTTGTGGACAGTCACATAGGGAGGACTCGACCAAGTGCCCTAATTTTAGAAAGTATGTGCAGATGGAGAGGGAAAGGATGGGTCAACAGGGGGGTAACGCAATAAATTCAAATCCATAAAATTTCTGCAGATAAACATGGGGAGGTCCTCGGGGGCCCATGATGCCGCTTTCAAGACGGCCGAAGAAGAAAAATGCGGTATTGTTATGGCTAGCGAGCCAAACCAAAGATATATTAGAGGGGCGGGATGGATAAATGACAAGAGAAATGACGTGGCGGTGTATGTTATGGATAGGAGACTAAAAATAGCAAAAATAACTAGCGGGGAGGGGTATATCAAGCTGAGTTTGGAGGATATAGACGTCATCGCGTGCTACATATCCCCAAACATAGGAGTGAAGTCTTACGAAACATACATAGATAAAGTTATGGGACAAATCACATCTGGGAGGGAAACGATCATAGGAGGAGACTTTAATGAGAAGGCAAACGAGTGGGGATCGCCAATATACGACACAAGGCCTACTAGACTGGGCTGCGCAGTTGGGACTGAATATCCTGCATGACGGATTGAAACCTACATTCATAAGGGGAGAGTCCAAGTCGTATATAGACCTTACTATGGCAACGGGGAAATTAACCAAGAAAATTGAGGATTGGAAGGTGCTGGATAGCGAGTCACTCTCACTACACCAGCACATAACATATACCGTCAAGGGTCATAAAAGGGCGTTTGGGAGGGAGGACTTTTTTAGTGTAAATATTAACAATTTTAAAACGGTTTTTAAAAATAAATGGGGAAAAGAGAAAACGAGGGATCACATAAGCTTTGAAGAAATGGATGCGATAGTGAAAACGGCTTATGAAATGGGGAAGGTAAAGGAAAAAGGAAGGAAGATACAGCAATACTGGTGGAATGAGGTTTTGGAGTCATTAAGGGCAGAGTGCAAAAAACTAAGAAGACGCCACACGAGAGAGAGAGAGAAAGAATACCGGACGGCAAGGAAAGAGTTCAGGAAAGAAATTAGGGCAGAAAAGAAACAAAAGTGGGTGAATTTATGCAAGGAACTGGAGGAAGATATTTGGGGGCAGGGATATGCGATTGCGATGAGGGGTATTAAGTGCGGAGGGCTGCCATACAGGCTTGATTCTGGGAAACATTCCTCAAGACGAGGTAGTAGGAGAAGTCACGGTAACAGAGATACAATCAGCGGGGGCAAAACTAAAGACTGGCAAAGCACCGGGCCCAGATGGCATCCCTACTGAGTGTGTGCAACTACTGACGAGGGAGGCGCCAGACTTTTTTGTACATATGCTCAAAAACTTGATGGAAACAAACGATTTCCCAATACATTGGAAGGAGGCAAGACTGGTGCTAATTCCAAAAACCGGCAAACCATGGGGAGAGGTGGGTTCATACAGACCGATGTGCCTCATTAACTTAATGGCAAAACTCTATGAGCATGTTGTAAAGGAGAGACTAGTGAAGGAGATCGAGGAGAGGGGGGGCTTCGACAGCAACCAATTCGGTTTCAGGGAGGGCAGATCGACGATAATGGCTGTGGCCAAGATCGCGAAGAAAATCTACCTGTCAGGGAAAACGGAGAGATGGTGCGTGGTGGCCACTTTGGATGTCAGGAATGCTTTTAACACTGTACCCATCGAGGGGATTGTCCAGGGCCTGCAAAAAAAAGGAATAAGTGCATACCTAATTAATGTAATAAGAAGGTATTTTTGCAACCGCAAAATCCTTCTGGGTGACGGGATAACATACAAGGTTACGGCGGCAATACCACAAGGTTCTGTACTGGGTCCGACCTTGTGGAATGAATTTTATGACGACCTATTGAAAATGAGAACCCCGGAGGGAATAAGCATGATAGGCTATGCAGACGACGTTGCCCTGGTGGCCACTGCAGCAACAGCAGCGGACCTGGAGATCCATTTAAATATGGCGATGTGGCAGGTCAGATGTTGGTTGAAGGGGTGGGACATGGGACTTGCGGCAGAAAAAACGGAGGTAACCGTATTAGTAGGACATAGGGGAAGGAGAATTAGACTAGAGTTAGGAAACACGGAAATCATACCAAAGGCGGACCTGAAATACCTAGGAATATGGCTACAACAAGAGGGGGGGGGTTTAGGAATCACGTAGTCGAAACAATTAAGAAAGCTACCGCGAAGGTTACGGCTCTAGGAAAAATACTCCCAAACATAGGAGGTCCGACGGCAGACAAAAGAAGGTTGCTCTGGGGAGTAGTACAATCCACCATCCTATATGGTGCACCTATTTGGGGAGGGATGATGGAAATTGCCAAATATGGAAATATGGTGAACAGCCTGCAGAGGAGAATGCTGCTCAGGGTTATTTCGGGATATCGAACAAAATCATCAGAAGCGGTGCAAGTAATCGCCGGGATACCGCCAATGGATCTGCTGGTGTGGGAGAGGAAGGAAATCCACAAAAGGGGGAGGGAGCACAAGGGGGAAATAGAGAGGGAGGTGAGGGACAAATGGCAAAGCAGATGGGACGTCGGAGAAAAAGGGAAATGGACAAGGTCCCTCATAGGAAGACTGGGAAGCTGGGTTCTCTGTCGCCACAGAAGATTGGACTACTTCGTAACGCAGGCATTGTCCGAGCATGGATCTTTTAGGGGCTTTTACCAAAAAGATAGGTAAGACAAAAGATGACAACTGCATCTACTGTGGAGACAGAGATGATGTGGAGCACACCATTTTTAGCTGCCAGAGGTGGGACGCATTCAGACGGCATATGGAGAGGGATATTGGACTGGAGGTATCTAGGTATAATATGGTAGAGCTGATGACAATGAACAAAGAAAATTGGGATGTCATAAGGAATTACATCAGAGACGTCATGAGTCAGAAAGAGAAGGAAGAACGAGCTCATCAGTGATGGCGGGGAAACTTTTTGACTCTGATGTTATGCCCCCAGGGGTGGTTCCAGGGTCGAGTCGGAATATGGTGGAGAACGAGGTGGTTTTAGTGCGGTCGTTTTCAGACGGGGCCCCTCAATGCTGACTGGATGTTTTGCGAGCGACATATCCAGGTGGGATTGGGGATCTCTCTGGGGACATCCCCACACTTCCGGGGAAAGGTAGAACAAGTACCTGGAGCCTGGGAGCAGGTTTCCACCTGACAAAAAAAAAGGTTAGGTTAGGTTAGGTTTTCCCGTCTGGGGGCGGGACCCCTCAGAAGAATACCCCCAGGGGATAGCCCACCTGTCGTAAAAGGCGACTAATGGGTTAGATTCCCAGGAATCTAGAGGAGTAAACCTCGATAAAAAACCAGCAACATAGGGAAGGCAGCTATGTTGTGGTGTATTGTAGGCAGCGGAAGCCACTGCGTCCGGAGGCAACCGTGAGAAAAGCCTAGAGGAGTAAACCTCGATAAAACAATCCGTAATCTACGTTGTTAGCTACCGTGGCAATGGATGAATGGCTGCGCGACAGTCAGTCAGAAACGGTGCCTCCGGGATACCTGGTGACCTCCCGGAGTAACCAGCCTTACCACCACAAGCGGGGCTCTGTGGTGGTGGACATTCAATTCCCTAGCTACTCGTGGGATGGAATATGGAGAAAAGAGAAATAGAAATTGAACAGGAGGTGATGGACGAAGGAAGGCAAGGAATTTTTTGTAAATCGAATAAAGTTAAACGAACGCCTGATAAGGCGGGGGATACGAGAGGGTGGAGTGATACTGGAGTGAAGAGAAAGGAGGTATCGCCTCTGGAGGACAAGGAACAGAAGAGGAAACTGAATGAGAAAGGAAAGAAGGAAGTGGAGAATGTGAAGGAAGAAGAGAGGGAGAGTGTAAAGAGATTGAAGGATATGGTAAGGCGACTGGAGGAGAAGGTGGAAAGGCTGGAGGAAGAGAAGGCAGCGGCAGAGGGGCGGGTCAAGGAATTGGAGAGGTTGAGGAGGGAAGACGATAGAAAGGAGATAATGCAAACACGATGGGAGGTGGGGCAAAGAGACTGGGAAGGATGGAAGCAGGTTAGAGATAGGGACTGGGATGGTAAAAAGGGGGAGGGAATAGAGGTGAAGGTGGGAAATCCAATATTAGGGAATGAAAAGGTTAAGGTGGTATGGGTGACCGAGAAAGACAGTGGAATGGAGAAGGGAATACAGAGGATGTTTAGGGATAGGTACCCGATGCTAGGAGGAAAATGAAAGGAAATGGAGTGGGTCAAGGAGGTACGCACTTCGGAAAGGAATGGGGAAAGTGTGAAGACGGAGGAGTTGATCTGTCGGATGGAGGGAGATTGTAGGGATGAGAAAAAGGTGTTTGAGCTGATGAGTCGACTGTTTGGGGAAGTGGGGAGCGGGGACAGCATTGGACTCCACAGGCTTGAGCAGGTAGCGGTGGAGGTGCTGAAGAAGATGGTGGCGTGGGTGAGAGGTGACGGAGAGGTGGCGGAGGTAACAATCTATACAGATGGGGAAAAGGAAAAGGAGGGTAGGAATGGGGCGATAATCCTGAAGGATATCGGGGAAGTCGATCAGGAGGGGATCGAGAGGATTAAGAAGGGGTTGAGGGAGATGAAAGGGGAGTGGGTGGATAGACTCAGAGTCTCAAAAAATAAGGAGGTGGTTATAGAGGCAAAGAAGGGGGTTGAAGTAAGGGGAATTCTGGGGGAAGTGGAAAGGGTGACAGGAGCTAGGGTGGTGGAAGCGGGAAGGGGAACAAAAACCATAAAAATGGTAGGGATAGAACCGTGGATGGAAGATGAAAAGGTGAGCGGGAAAATAGAGAATTTGATTGGGAAAGGGACAACGGTGATTAAAGTGGTAATGGAGAGGAACGGGATGAAAATGGCGATGGTGAGGGCGGAATGGGAAAAAGCGGCAGCCTTATTGAAAAAGGAGGAGATTCGATTGGGGTGGAACAGGGTAAGTATTGTAGAGGGTAGAGAGGATGACAAATGCTTTGGATGTGGAAGAAAAGGCCATAAAGTAGCAGGGTGTAGGGTGAAGGTAGTCAAGGAGAGGAGTAAGTGCTGGCTATGAAAGAGCGAGCATCTATTGAATTTAGTAAAGCGTTGTCTGCAGGTATTGTTTTGTTTAAGTTTGTAACATTCACTTGTATTTTCATGTTGTCAAATAAGACAGTTATATAGTTGTCAATTTTACATTAAAAGATCATTCCAGTACCAGTTTTTCATTTTCATATAATCACAATAATTCAAAAGGTTATGGGCCCAGATTACGTGAAATTGTAAAGGAAGATTAACTGCAGTAAATATCGTTATTTATTTTGTGCAAGAATTATTTGTGAACTCAAAAAAAAGAAAATTGGAAAGCAATTTTTTTTTGAAGTTTTGAAGCCGATAATTATTAAAAGACAAAATAAATGGAAGGCGATCGCGTTAATATTGAAAAGCTGGAAAGCGGAAGCAACTGGCTAACATGGAAGTTTCAAATGCGTCAGATTTTAGAAGCTAACGAACTTTTTGACTACGTCGATGGAACAAACGTCAAACCGACAGGTGAATGTACAAATTATGCGAAGGAAATTGTGACTTGGAAGAAGGCGGATGCTATGGCCAGACGAGCAATTTCCACGACTTGTATGAAACAGGCATTACTGCAGATTATGAATTGTGAAACAGCTCAAGAGATGTGGGAGACGCTCAAAAGTACATATGAGCAAACATCAAAGGCAAATATTTTATTTTTACAACAAAAATATTATGGCTACACAAAACAACCGGAAGATGACATTGCGACATTTTTATCAAAATTAATGGAAAAAGTGCAGCAATTACGTGATCAAAAAGAAATTATTTCTGAGTCCATGGTAATTTCGAAGATTTTAATGTCACTACCGTCCGAGTTTAATCATTTCCATAGTGCATGGGAATCTGCAAACGCAGATAGTCAAACTTTGGCAAATTTGCGGGCTCGTTTGATGGCAGAAGAACTTCGTTTGAAGTCGCAGGGTCAAGTTCAAGAAGTAGAGGCGCTAATGGCTAAGAGAATCTTCTCGAAGAAACAAATCAATAATTACAAGAAAGGAAATTCATCGAATAATAACAAAGCGACAGATAAAAATGACAAACCGAAAGGCAAATGCTTCAAATGTGAAAAAAAGGGCCACTGGAAAAGGGAATGCTCGGAAAAGAAGACTAACTTCAACGGGAGAAAAGAAGAAAATTCAAATGATGCTTTTATTTGTTACAAAACAACAAATAGAGACCAAGATACTTGGATTTTGGACTCAGGTGCAACTGATCACATGAGTCATCGCCGAGAATGGTTCGAAAACTATACGGAAATAGCTGAACCAATTACAGTTGGTAATGGTGACAAGATCATGGCTCTGGGCAAAGGCGATATCAACATTTTTGCTTTGAATGGAGATGAATGGATTCGCAAACGAGTCATGGGAGTCTTGTTCGTGCCGGAACTTAAGAAAAATTTGTTTTCATTGGGAAAGGTGTTAGATCGCGGGCATCAATTGAACATGAACAACGAAGGTTGCAAATTGCTGAAAGATGGAAACATTGTTGCAGTGGGAATTCGCAGAAAAAGTTTGTTCCAAATGTTGTTCAGAACAATACAACCATCAAAGATTGAAACTACAGCGAGTGTAGCAATCAAAAACGCTACACTTCGTTCATGGCACGAACGTCTAGGACATCAGAATTCGACACATGTGAAGAAGTTTCTACTAAGTCGGGGTATAGATTTCATTGATGAGGAATTTGCATGTGAAGCTTGTGTTTATGGAAAGCATCATCGAAGCAGTTTCAAGAGTCGCGAAGAAAAGTCAAAGATGTGTGGCGAAATCATTCATACTGACGTGTGTGGTCCGTTTCAGACGAATTCAATTGGTGGATCCAGATATTTTTTGTTGCTCAAAGATGATTATTCTCATTTTCGTTTCGTATATTTCATGAAACAAAAATCAGAAGTAGCGAGTATTATCGAAAAATGTGTTAAACTGATTCAGAAGAAGCATGGTCACAGTGTTCGCAATATCAGATCTGACAACGGCACAGAGTTTGTCAATGAAAAGCTGAAAGTTTTCTTTGAAGCAGCTGGAATTCATCATCAACGGACTGTGCCATATACACCAGAGCAGAATGGTTGTGCAGAAAGGGAAATACGAACTATCGTTGAATCAGCAAGGACAATGCTTGAGGCGAAGAAGATTGATAGGAAATTCTGGGCGGAAGCAGTAAATACAGCAGTTCATGTGCTAAATCAAACTGGAACAAGCACAGTTGACAACAAATCACCGTATGAATTATGGCATAACAAGGAGGCAAAGCTAGACCATTTACGGATTTTTGGTTCGGAAGTATTTATTCACATTCCAAAAGAAAAACGTCAGAAGCTCGACGCGAAGGCAGAAAAATGTATGTTTGTTGGTTATGACAATAATTCAAAGGGATATCGAGTTTGGAATTCTAAAACTGGTAAAATCGAGATCTCACGAGACGTCGTTTTTTTGTTAGAAAATTCAATGGGAACACTCGATATTGGTGTTGAAGAAAAAGCTAGAGTAGACAGTAAGAATAAAAATAACGAAAACGAAGACAATTATGGTATTGACAAAGGAGCAGAAAATGAAAATGACGATGATAAGGACACAAATGAATGTGCGTCACTAGATCAACAGAAAAATCGTGGTATGACCTGCGATCTTGATAGCAGAAATATTGTCAATAGGCGTCTACGTGATCGTAACACACTAACACATCTGGTAACTGGTGAACATTCTGCAATGTTGTCAGTCAGTGATGAGCCAAGAACGTATGAGCAGGTAATTCAGTCGATTGATTACAAGCAGTGGGAGCGAGCAATGGATGAAGAGTACGATTCACTTATGAAAAATCATACTTGGATTTTGGTCGATGCGCCAGTTGATCAAAAAGTGATTGACAATCGCTGGGTCTACAAGGTCAAAGAAAATCCGGATGGGAGTGTTAATCGGTATAAGGCACGATTGGTAGTACGAGGCTTTACACAAGAGTACGGAATCGATTACCAGGAAACATTTAGTCCAGTGGTGAAGTTTACATCAATCAGAGCGATCCTAGCATTGGCTGCGGCAAAGCGTATGACACTAAAACAGTTTGATGTGAAAACGGCTTTTCTAAATGGCGATTTAGCAGAAAATGTTTATATGAGCCAGCCAATTGGATATAATGACAACAGTGGCCGAGTGTGTAAACTATACAAAAGTTTATATGGTTTGAAGCAGGCTTCGCGCTGTTGGAATAAGAAGCTTACTTATTTCCTTAATAGTTTTGGTTTCAAAGAGAGTGGATCCGATCCATGCGTTTTTGTTAGCAACGGAAAAGATGGAATGTTAATTTTGGCAATTTACGTTGACGATGGATTGATTGCAGCAGAAGAACAAGAAGCCATTAAGCCGGTCATTAGACACTTACAGAGAGAATTTGAGATCAAAATTTTTGAGCTGAAATGTTTTTTGGGACTCGAAATTGATCAGCTTTTGGATGGATCGATTCATGTTCATCAACAAGGATATGCAAGAAAGGTTCTTGATCGTTTTGATATGACATATTGTAAGACAGTGACAACTCCATTAGCTGGTTCACAAAACTTCGGAGATTTTGAAGCTGATAAAAAATCGATTTTCCTTATCGAGAGGCAGTCGGGAGCTTGATGTATCTGGCCGTTGCAACCAGACCAGATATTAGTTTCGCAGTTGGAAGTGTCAGTCGATATTTGGAAAAACCAGCTACTGCACATGTGAATGCAGTAAAACACATTATGAAATATATCAAAGGTACGATGAACAAAGGAATACGTTTCGTAAGCGGAAACAATTTAGACTTTTGCGGGTATAGTGATGCCGACTATGCTGGAGACACGCAAACACGAAGATCAACATCAGGTTATGTTTTCATGCTTGGAGGAAGTGTAATTAGCTGGGGATCAGAACGACAAAAATCCGTCGCACTATCCACAACAGAATCCGAGTATGTGGCAGCGTCACAAGCTATAAAAGAACTTGTCTGGTTGAAGAATCTCTTATGTGATCTTCGACAAGTTAAATTGGATGTACCAGTTTTATTTATGGATAATCAAAGCGCAATACGACTTGTGAAGAATCCAGAGTTTCATAAGAGAACTAAGCATATTGACGTACGTTACCATTTTATCCGAGAGAAATTCAAAGATGAATTTTTTGAATTACAATATGTTCAAACAGATGACCAGGCAGCCGATATCATGACAAAGGCATTATCAAAATTGAAACATCAACATTTTTGTCAAATGTTGAATGTATTGTCAAAGTGAATGTTGACATTGACTTGTAACAAAAAGTGGGACTATTGAATTTAGTAAAGCGTTGTCTGCAGGTATTGTTTTGTTTAAGTTTGTAACATTCACTTGTATTTTCATGTTGTCAAATAAGACAGTTATATAGTTGTCATTTTTACATTAAAAGATCATTCCAGTACCAGTTTTTCATTTTCATATAATCACAATAATTCAAAAGCATCACATGGCGAGAGACTGTCGGCAGGCCTTCCTTTGTAGGGTATGTGGGGAAAGGGGACACAGGCCAGGGGAGATAGAATGTAGTGGGGGTAAGAAGGGAGTAGGTGAAGACGATGGAAAACAGGAAAGAAAAAATGGGAGGGACCCTCTGGACCCCTCAGAGGTGACGAGTCTGGACCAATGGGAGGAAGGGGAGGGCAAGGCGCGGGAAGAAGGAATGTAGGGGATGGATGGAGGGTGCTGCAGATAAATTTAGGGAAATGCAGGATAGCGCATGATATATTGGATCAAGTGATTTTTAGGAGGGAAGTGGATGTGGTGTGTGGATCTGAGGTGAATGCTAGATATGTGGGAAAACAAGGATGGATTATGGATGATACAGGAGAGGCAGGAATAAGAGTGGTGGGAGATGGACTGAGGGCGGATGAAGTGAGGAAAGGAAACGGATGGGTGGTAGTGCGAATGGGAGACATGGTGGTCTACAGTGTGTATATAAGCCCAAATGTCAGCCTGGAAGAATATGAGAGGAGCATCACAGGATTGGAGGACGATCTGAGGGTGTCAAAAGGGAAAAGGAGGATAATTAGGAGAATGGTGACAGGGGACTTCAATGCTAAAAATACTGCATGGGGGGGGAAGAAAACGGATAGGAGAGGGGAGATCCTGGAGGAAGTGTTGACATCCAACGGGCTGGCGGTGCTGAATGACGGACTACTGCCCACCTTCGTGAGGGGTGACGGGGGTTCGTCATTCATTGATATAACAGCATGTGATGAATGGCTGGGGGAAAAAGTGAGTAGTTGGAAGGTGCTGGAGGATGAGGAAAGCTTGAGCTTACATAGGTATGTGGAGACGGATATAAGGAAGGGGAGAGGGGATTTATCGGGAGAGTGGGGATGGAGGTGGACGAAGGCCGAGGCAGAGAGTATGAGGAAGAAAGTAAGAGAGGAGATAGAAAGGGGACTTGGACATGATGTAGATGAATTGTACGATGTGATACAGGGCTGTAAAAGAGAGGGGAAAAGGGACAATAGGCGTGAGCGAAGGGCTAATTACTGGTGGAATGAGGAAATAGAGGAGCTGTGGAGGGAGTGTAAGAAAGAACGAAGACGGATGCTGAGGGCAAGAGGTAGGATAGAGGGAAAAGGAGGATACAAAGAGAAGAAGAAGGAACTGGAGCGAAGGGTGGAGAGGGAAAAAAGAGGGAAGTGGGAAGAGTTACTGGGGGACCTGGAAAACAATCCATGGGGAAAGGCATATGAGATAGCGGTGAAGAGGATGGGTGGAAATAGGAGCGAGGTGCTAGAGGAAGATTGGGAGAAGGAGGTTATAGGCAGATTGTTCACAGGGGGAGAAGGAGTTGGAGGCAGGATTCGAGAAGTCCAGGATACTAGGGGGGTAGGAAAAATGAGGGGGATAAGGCCGGTGGAGAAGTGGGAAGTACAAGAGAGGGGAAGGAACATTAAAGTAAGGAAAGCCCCGGGGATAGATGGCCTGAGGGGTGATATGTTGAAGAGGATGTTGGATGACAATGGGGAGTACTTCTGCGAGCTTTTCAACAGGGTGCTAAGGGAGGAAGAGTTTCCAGAAGGATGGAAGGTGGCTAGGGTGATATTACTTAAGAAGGCGGGTAGAGAGGGGAAGAGGGCGGGGGACTACAGGCCCATCAGTCTGCTGTGTGGTATGGGTAAATTGATGGAGGGGATAATAAAGGATAGGATTGAAATACAGCATCCAAAAACTGTACAGAGAAAAGTACCCCGAATTGTTAGATCTGGAGGAGTCTTTCGAGGTTTTGGAGCAGAAGACCACAATAAAATAAAAAAAAGACACGGGTGTAACTAAAAGAATTATTAGGATCAAGCACTTAGGGAAAAGAGAGGAGATATGGGACAAGCTCCGAATGGTGAAGGAAGAGATAGGAGGAAAAGGGAAAGTGGCGCTTCACCACATTAGTTCAGTGGTAACAACAGAGCTGAGGAAACTGTGTGAAGTTATTTTTCACAATACAGACACAGAAGTTAAAATATATACTACGAATACGAGGCAACACACGACGTACGGAATGATAGTGTCGAAAAAAGGCACAGATTACAAACAAATCCTGAGCACCGTGAAGAATGCAGTTAGAGACTCGAATTCTGCTGAGGCTGTAAGATCCCTGAGAAGCACAAAAGACGGCAGGCTATTAATCACTATCGAGAAAAACAGGGAAGCGTTAAATAAGATTAAGGCGGCAATAAGTACATCCGAAGGAGGACTGAAAACGTGGCAATTAGGGGAGGAGAATAACGTTGCAGTGCACATACGGGGAATGGCAGCAGACTCTACGAAAGAAGAGGTGATAGAGGCTGTAAAAGGGGAACTAGGATACTGGGATGGAAATTATAAGGTAACGGAGCTAAGGCCTATTCGTGGGAGCACCCAAGCCACCACGGTGGTGCTTCCTCTCAAGGAGGCAGACAAGCTACTAGGCAGATCATACCTAAAAATAGGCATGGTCAGATGCCAAGTAGAAAAAAGGGTGAACGTGAAAAAATGCATCAGATGCTGGGACTACGAGCACTCAACGGTGCAATGTAGGGGGCCTGACAGAAGAGGCTTATGCTTTAGATGTGGTAAAGCAGGCCACAACGTTAAAGTATGTGAGGAGGAGGTAAGATGTGTTCTATGTAACGAAAATCATAGAATGGGCAGCATGGAGTGTCCTAGATTTAAGGCAGCCCTCAAAAAAGCTAGAGGTCTAGAAAGAGGGGGTGTAACTAAACCCCCAGTGGGAGACGAAATGAGCGAAAAAGTTGAAGGACAGTCCACAGATGGTACCTTGACCCAAAGCGCGAGCCCAACCCGAGAAATAGATGATGCGACAGAGGTGGAGCGGACTCCAGCAGAAAGCTACCTACAATGGCTTTAAGGGTCCCCAAGATAGACTTAAGTAAGGCGGAAAAGACACGAGATATCGCACCTAATATCGGAAGGAGTATGAAGATTCTGCAGATCAATGTGGGAAGGGCTAAGACAGCTCACGACCTGTTAATGAAGAAGACATTTGAAGTGACAGCCGATCTGGTCATTGTATCAGAGCCGAACCAAAGAATTGCTAAGCAATATGGATGGCTGTGTGATGAGAAGATTGATGTGGCAATATTTATCAAAAATAAAAGAATCAAAATTCGCAAGGTCACGAAGAAGGAAGGACACATAGCCATACACTTAGAAGACGTGTCTATAATTGCTTGCTACATATCACCGAACATTAACAAGGAAAAGTACGTGCGAATGGTGGATAGTATTGTGGATACCACACGGCTATCAAAAAACTGTATAATGGCTGGAGATATTAACGCTAAGTCGGTGATGTGGGGATCATCACAAAATGATTACCGAGGGGACCTATGGAATGACGTAATGTCGGCTGAGAGGTTAGTGATACTCAACAACGGGAAACCTACGTTTGTGAGGGGTAAAGCAGCAACTCACATTGATGTGACAATGGTGAGTGAAAAATATGCA
This sequence comes from Lochmaea crataegi, assembly GCA_947563755.1. Taxonomy (NCBI): domain Eukaryota; kingdom Metazoa; phylum Arthropoda; class Insecta; order Coleoptera; family Chrysomelidae; genus Lochmaea; species Lochmaea crataegi. Next base: position 34,097,252 of record OX387434.1, on the reverse strand, counting down.
TGCAAAGTAACTAACTGGGACGTTCTGGAAGATAATCTCTTTACCTTCCATAGGTATATCGTTTTTGACATAGGAGTCAAGACACCGAGACAGGGGAGGAGAGCTGTCACATTCGACGAAAACAAATTTGCAGAAGAAGTCAGAAAACTTGATGTAAATAGTATATATAGTAAGAATGTAAATAGTATATATAGTAAGAATTTTAACAATTTTAGGAATAAGTTAGTAGATACGTACAAAAAATAACAGGAAGCACGTCACATACACCGTCCCATATTGCTGGAACGCTGAAATACAACAAAAGCGAAAAATGTGTCTAACTACCAGGAGAATATTGCAGAGAGGGGGTAATCAGGATCTAGTAGCCAGATACAAACAAGAAAAGAAGATGCTTAGCAAGTCCATCATACGGGCAAAGCACTTGTGTTGGAGTAGGCTATGCAACGCACTGGAAGCAGATATTTGGGGAGAGGCGTATAAAATAGTAACAAAGACACTGCGGATCGAAACCCCGTATGGAATCGATTCGAAACTAAAGGGCGAGATAGTCAAAAACCTCTTTCCCACTAAGGATTTGAGAAGCTTTGAGAAGAGACTGGTACCCGCCACGCCTAAGGAGTTCACACTCACAGAGATTGATAATGAAGTTTTGAAGATAAAAATGGGCAAATCACCGGGGCCTGATGGAGTTCCTCCGGAAGCGATAAAAATTATTACCAGCGAGCAGCCGGAGCTGGTTCGGAAAGTTTTAAACGAACTCCTAGTAGCTCAAGTATTTCCAGACGAAACTAAGGTAGCAAAGCTAGTTCTGTTATTGAAGCCAGGCAAACCTGCCGGGGTTATTAATTCCTACAGACCGCTATGTCTGCTTGATTGCTTTGGTAAATTTTACGAGTCTATGATTGAAGGCAGCATTGAAGAAGAGTTCTTAGCCAAAAATATTATATCAGACAGGCAGTTTGGCTTTAGAAAAGCTAGGTCAACGATTGATGCAATAAGATTAATCACGGACAAAACAACGAAGTCCAGAAAAAGGTGGGTGACCCTCACCCTTTATAATGTGAAAAACGCTTTCAATAGCGCGAACTGGGGGCTAATCATTGAAAAACTAGTGAATGCGGGTATATCACCATACCTCATAAATATCATCCAGTGTTACCTGTCAAATAGAGTCCTTAAAGTAGAAAAAGGCACGGATAACAGGCTTTCCTCCGGCGTCCCACAGGGATCAGTTCTGGGACCCACGTTATGGAACCTCCTATACAACGAGGTATTAGAGATCAATCTAGGTAGGGACACTACCTCTGTCGCGTATGCAGATGACCTTGCAGTCATTAGCGAAAGTGACATGAAATGGGATATTGTAAATAAGGTGAATAATGTATGTATAAAGGTGGACGCATGGATGATAAACAACGATTTACAGTTAGCTCGAAATAAGACAGAGCTGATAGTGCTGAAAGGTCCCAGGGATAGAAACAATATGGATTTCATGTGCGGGGATGAAAAGCTGACCCCAAAGGATGTGGTCAAATATCTAGGAGTATACCTCGATTCTGGACTGAAATACACTACACATGTCAACATGGTGGTGCAAAAAGCAGAAGAGAGAATAGCTGCCTTAACCAGAGTAATGCCGAATGTTGGAGGGCCAAGCTATGGGAAAAGGAGAATGTACCTAGAAGTAGTACACTCCACCCTGCTATACGGGGCTCCAGTATGGGGAGGTGTGTTGGACATGAGGAAGTATAAAGAAAAGTTGGAAAGATCGCAGCGGAAGCCATTGATCAAACTCATAAGTGCGTATAGAACAACATCGACAAATGCACTACAGGTTATATCCGGTACACTGCCGGTGCATCTGCTAGTGACGGAAAGGAAGCTGTTATACGATGGGAAGTCCGAGGAGGTACCGCTAACCAAAGAAGAAGTTAGGGAAAGAATGCTGGAGTTATGGCAGGAAGAGTGGAAAGAGCAGAAAGAAAAGGCTCAATGGACCAAAAAATTGATTCCAGACGTAAGAGATTGGTATAGGTGTGGCCACAACAAGACCAATTTTTATTTGACCCAATTCCTTACTGGGCATGGGGCATTTCGAGCTTACACCTATAAAATAAAGAAAACACATGTCGAACTATGCTATGTATGTAATGAGATAGATGATGCGGAACACTGCGTGTTCCATTGCCAAATTTTCAATGCTGAAAGACAGAAACTCTTCTCGCTGTTGGGGCAAGTTACACCAGAAAACATCATGATGAGAGCTGCGGGTTCGGCAAGAACATACAGTGACTTTATGTCCATCATAGGCAGCATCATGAAAACTAAGGAGGACATGGAGAGAAGAGAAGAAAACCCTTAGAACCAGCTTGCAAGAAGGAAACGTTTTGGAATGCGACAATGTATCTCATGTTTCATTCGCTACAGAATTCGTTCGGGATACATTGTCTCCAGGGGGAGGAGTTTTTAGTGGGTATGTCCGTTTTTTAGGAGAGTCCCACATTATGTAGTGGTTGTGAACAGCTTCGGGTGTTCACACCCACTACATGTGCGTAAAAAATGCATTTTAACCCCCCCTAAAAAAAAAAAAAAAAAAAAAAAAAAAAAAAAAGGTTAGGTTAGGTTAGGTTAGGTTAATTTTGTGGGTAAATTTTCGAAACGCCCCATGTCCGCTCAAGAATTGAGTTAGGAAATAATTAGTGTGCTTAAATTTACAGCTGATCCAGGGCTCTATATTAGGGATTAGTCTTTTAGTCCACTGCGCCACTCTTTCCTCCTTGTTCCAAAGGTCCTGCCACATTTGTATTGTAATTTGCCTTTCAGTGGCTTTTCTGAGCTAGCAATTGCTGTCCTTTTGGCCGTGGAGTCTCGCGCGCTCCTTTATAAGTAGCTCCACAGGGACCGCTTCCGCTATTACCTGTGCCGCTGCAGTCGAGACCGTTTTGTAGGCACAACACACCCTCAGGGTCATTTTCCTCTGAGTCTTGGACAGCCTCTCTCTTTCCGCTCTGAACCTGAGCGCTTCCTCCCATACCGGAGCTGCATACAGCAGGATGGAGTTTGTCACTTCAAGTAGCATCCGCCTCTTCCCATTGCTAGGCCCGCCTATGTTTGGCAGGATTCTCATGAGAATGCTGGCTCGCTCACTGGCTTTATCGCACGTTTCACGGATGTGTTTATTAAACCTCCACCTGTCGTCCAAATGTACTCCTAGGTACTTGATCGTCCGTTTGGGGATAACTTCTGTTCCCTGTACCTTGAAACGGATGAAGTCCCTCTTCAGAGGTCCCTTAATTACTATCGCTTCCGACTTATGGCCTGCTATTTCCAGCTCATGCTCTTCCATCCATTTTGTTACTATGCCGATGGCGTTGTTTCCAATATCTTGCAGTTCCTTGGGGTCTCTGGCTTCCACGAATATGGCCAGATCGTCAGCAAATGCCAGGGTAGTTGCACCCTCTTCAAGCTCTAGCCTCAAGACGCCATCGTAGAGGATGTTCCAGAGCAACGGTCCCAGAACCGAGCCTTGAGGCACCCCTGTGGTCACTTCCATCTTATTTCCTGACGAGATTTTTACATACCTGTCTGAGAGGTAGTCACCGATCATGTTAAGGGAGAAAGCCGAGAAATTTCTCTTTTTCAACTCTTTGACCAACACGCAGAGTTGAACGCGTTCTTGATATCCAGAGTAATTACAGCCGCCCACTTTTTACGAGTCCCCTGTCTTTTGTCCTTCAGCCATTCTACTGCCATTATGGTAGACTTGCCCCTCCTGAAGCCAAATTGTCTGTCTGACAGGCCTCCTGCTCTCTCGAGCTCATCTTCGAGTCTGTTCTTCATTATCCTCTCAAATAGTTTTCCTATGGTGTCAAGTAGGCAGATAGGTCTATACGACGAGGGTTCGTCCTCTGGCTTTCCATGTTTCCACACTAACACTAGTCTCGCAGTTTTGAGCTGCACCGGTATCATTTGATGTTCCAACGCAGTATTAAATAGGGATAATAGAATTTCGGGTCTGGTCTTGACCAATATCTTAATTTCCGCGGCCGTAATTCCATCCAATCCTGGGGCTCTGTTGTTCGGCATTAGTTCGCTAGCGTTCATCTATGGTGCATTTCTGGATTTCCGTCCCAACCAACCTTATGCGCTTTTCCACCTGTTTGCTTGGGAATAGCGCCCTTGCTATCTCCCATTTCCTATTCGTTGTTGGCTCGAATGGCGTCACGCCTCTTAGGAACCTGTTGGCTATCTTGTAACCGTCTCCCCATATGTCTTCTTCCAGTTGATCAATTAATGCCTTCCAGAGCTTCCTCTTTTCATGGTTTATCAGCCTCTTCAACCTCGTCTTTTTGGATCTCAAGTCCGCATGTATCATATCCGCTCCCATATCTCCGATTAATGCGCGTCTGGATTTCAGGCACTCCAGCCTTGCAGTCTGAATTTCTTCAGTCCACCAATATGGCTGCAATCTACGATTTTACCTTGTTGACTCTCTTCTTGACCTGTCTCATATCTCTAACAAGCTCCTCTATGCTACCACTTTCAATGCCTTTCAGTTCCTCAGCCATCCTGCCAATGTCCAGCCAGAATTTTTTCCTTTCCAGCCTTTTCTGAATCGTCTTGCCTATATCGACCTCGATCACTGCATGGAATGTGAGAGGGATCGCAAACTCCGCTTTCCAATTTTTTGCTTTTTTCCCTATGCCTTCTGATAGGAAAGTAACGTCTATGTGGCTCCTACTAACTCCCCTTTTGAAGGTCGGCGTCCCATCATTCAGGCATATAAGCCCACGGCTGGCAATCCAGTCATCCCAGCATTCCCCCCTAAGATCTGTGGCAGGAGCTCCCCATTCTCGAGATTTGGCATTTATATCTCCCATTATCACTACTTCCTTCCGTTTACTAGCCTCTCTGACGATTTCTGCCACTTTGTTGTACTCGTTTCTACTGATATTTGGCGAGATGTAGCATCCGATTAATGTGAATTCTCCCATTTCGACTGAGACGAATCCCCTCCACCTTGTGATCTTCTCCACTCCCACTTTTTTATTTCTAATGAAAATCGCCACGTCTTCTAGGGAGTCCTGTATCCAGTTTCTGGTCATTTTTTTATTGGGCTCGGACACCACCAGAATGTCCGCTTCCCTGGTCTGTGACTCTAGATGGAGCAGATCGTGAGCTTCCTTGCATCTTCCGAGGTTTACTTGTAGTATTCTCATTGGTGTGGTTTATATTGTGCCACCTCCCTGGCCCTGGTCAATCCTCGGGAGGGGAGGAAACATGGTAGACTTGAATACTTCCTCGTCCATGTCCTCTAGAATAGCTATTGATGGTTTTCTTGTTACTATGTTACCTTTATCCTTGTTTTTTGCCTTTTTCAGTGCCGTTTTAAATTTTGGCTTCCTAACCTGTGCGGCTCCTTGCACAACGCACATATTTCCTCCTCAGAGCAGTCTTTGGCATCATGTCCAGTTTTCCCGCAGCGGAAGCATGCACCTCTTCTATCTGGGCCCTCACACTTTGCCGTCACGTGCTCGTATTCCCAGCATCTTGAGCATCTGGGTACTTTTAGCCTCTTCTCTATTTGACATCTCGTCATACCAACCCTGATATATCCCTTGTCCACTAGTGCTTGGGCCAATCTTGTGGGAAGAGCCACAGAGGTTGCCTGCGTGCTACCTCGCATGGGCCTTAAGTCTGAGACTTTGTATGCGTCTTCCCTCTCTCTAGTTTCTTTACTAAGGTCCTCGATAACCTCCGCTTTAGTGGCATCCGCTGCCATGTCCCTAATGTAGATAGCCGTGCTACCTTCTATACCCAGTTGCATATTTTATAGTCCCCCTTCCTGGGTACCAATAGCCTCCCTTATGCTCCTCAGCGCAGTATTGTCTTTTTCCAAAGTAATTAGTAGGTCCGCGTCCTTCGTGCTACGGAAGGATCGTATCGCTTCAGATGCTCCGGAATTTTTTACAGCGGTTTTGACATTGGACAGTATGTCCTTGTATCCTAACCCCTTCTTGGTTACAATCATGCCGTAGGTCATTTGGTCCTTCTTTCCTGTAGTGTATATGCTCACATCTACTTCCGTGTCTCTGAATATTATTTCACACATCTTCCTGAGATCCCCTACCGATATACACTGTATATGGTGGAATGCTACCTTCCCCTGAGGACCTATCTCCTCGCGAACCGTGACGATGTGCCTCCATACGTCCTCTGCTTCCCCTGAGTGAGCAATCCTTATGATTTTTTTGGTTACTATCTCCTTTTTGGATTTGATGACCGCCTTCTGCTCTAGTACCTCGTAAGGCTCAACTATCTCAGCCAGCTCAGAGTGCTTTTCCTTGTATATCTTTTGTATACTGCCTGTCATCATAGGGTCACCCGGCTCTATCATGACCACCTTCACCACTTCATTTCCTGCATTGAGGGGGTTTCCTACCACCACTTTGGTTCTTTTGAAAAGACCATTGTCCCAGCTCAGGCCCGTTATGTCTTTCCATCCACTAAAGCTTTGTATGCCTTCTATGTTCGAGATCCTGTTGTCCCCCGCATGCCACGGGTCGGTTTGGGTACCCACCTCCGCCGTTTCCTTTCGCGAGGGGTCAAATATATATTCGGTTTGTGTGCCCGACTCAATTTCCAATTTCTCGGTGGGTTCGTACCGGTGCTTTTTAAGCCATGTCATTACCAACCATATCCTTCTTGAAGTTTCCCGCATTTCTTGCGAATTTCTGGGTCAACTCTTTAATTTTAGTGTGTGTGTTTGGTATATCGGCTACTAGCTTTTGGAGGTCATTTACCAATTTCAGGTATGTCTCCAGACCATCAACGAGGGTGAAATATTCCACACACTCTCTCTTTTTGTAAATATTCTCATCCGAGGACGATAGGTTTGCTTTCCTTTTCGTGCCACTGGATCCTAAAGTCTTGTTCCAACTTTCTGGGAGGGAATGTATCCTTCGCCTTCCCTGTTCGGTGTCTACTCTTCCCAAATTTTTAAAACCGCTCGGGTCGCCCTCGGTTATGTCAATTTCTATGATATTTTTTTTCGAACTATTACTCATATTATCCCACGAGTTGGGCAGAAGTGAGGTCCAGCGGGGCAGTGCTCCCATACCCCGCTAAGGCTAAGTCCTACCAGATACGGAGGGCGAACGGCGAGTTCCCGGCGCCGTAAAACGGGGACCTCTCGGCTATGGTATGGTAACCCAGACAGAAGAGTCCAGATGGAGAAAACCAGCTGGAAAAATCCCCCCAATCCCAAGGTGTAGCACCATCGCGCTGATGGGATGCATGGCACCGGGGGCTGTAGGTGTGTCTGGAGCGATGCCCGATGGAAGTGGCAAACCGGAGGGGCTTTCTAGCCTTAGCGGGGTAAGGGAGCACTGCCCCGCTGGACCTTATTTTCTGCCCAATTCGTGGGAACGCATGGATACAAGTCTAAAAAAATGGGGGCGACCAGCCTGCTGGAAGACCAGACAGACCCAAGGAGGTCTCGGAAAAAACAAGTGCTTCCAATAGCAACACTCTTATAAAGTGCCAAGGTATCCTCTCTCAGAGGAGATCTTCGCTACCAGAGATATCAAAGATTCCAAAGACTCACACCCCGAAAACAAGCACTCCAAAGACGAGTGCTCTGTTCGAACTAAAATTATCCGGAGACTCTCCGAGGCAAAGATGTACTTCACTGGATACTTCCACCGATAATATTCGGAAAAGGAAATTCGAAGTAGTGGACCTCAGCACGGAGGAAGAGGACAGGGCTTTAAAGAAAAATCCAGCAGAAAAAATAAACACCCCATATAGGGACATACCTGTACCAGAAGTTTAGACCATCATAGAAGCCATTGAAAGATACAACCACTTGTTAGGGAGACTCAGGAAGGCGGCTACGGAATTTCCGAACACGGCTTGCAAAATAAAGGAGCTCAGTAAGCGACTCGAACATAATGCTAACTGGTTTAATAGAAGCTTAGTCCAGACCTGGCTCGAGGAGCACAAGGACATGAAACCAGAAGTGTTGGGGATAGACACGGAGACGCAAACAAATCCCCCTATTACGAGAGAAATGGCAACCCAAACCGAGGATTGGACGGAACTCTATGTTCCTGAACTGAATATCGACACAGCTGGAAACATAAACACCCTGGATAGTTTTTTGACAGTCGTGAACCGCAAGTGGTCAGACACAGCTTATAGAAGGACCACTGTTATGACAGGAAGTCCCCTGAAACAGACGACAGCACAGTCAAAGTCTTGATGCTGTATAAGGATCAAAGTCACAGAGTATCGGGTCTACCGAAAATGTTCAGGGATCGTTTTCCGGAACTGATCACCATCGACTCGGACTTTGAGCGGGTGGAGTTCTCCACAGCAATGAGGGGCAAAGTATTCAACAGGTCAGTCATTCAGATGACACTGGAGGACTCAGAGGCTGATCTGTGGAATAAACTGATAAGACTGAAGGAAAGCACAGTCAAAGACCAGGAGATAGCTCTTCATCACATAGGCCAATCAACGGGTGTGTTGAGAAAGATGATTGAATGCATCTTCTTTAATGATAATAAGGATATTATCATATTTACTAATAACAAAGAAGTGGAAGCCACCAGACGTAGGGAGAAAAATACATTCGCAGTTATTGTCAACGCAGAAAATAGACCATATGCTGAGGGCCTTAGCAACATTAAGAAGGCGCTGGGAAATAAGGAAGAAACGAAGGCTATAAGGAACGTAAGAAGCACGAAGGACGGGAAGGTTATTCTAACCATGGACAAAAACCACGCCGCGATTAAAACTGTACAAGCTGCTATAGACATTGGCACACAGTATAAGACGCGACAGATAGGGAGGTAACGGTCCACATTAGAGGTATGACGGCTGATACTGGGAAAGAGGAAGTCATCAAGGAACTAGCAGCCATACTTGGCGAATGGAGAGAGGGAAATCGTATTAGTGAGCCAAGAGACGCAAACAACAATACAAAAGCAGCGACCCTGACTATGCCGGCAGAAGATGCGGATAAATTACTGGTGAGGGATTACATTAGAGTAGGACTAGCCAATTGCAGAATTGAGAGAAGACTAAAAATAGGTAGGTGCCAGAAGTGCTCGGCCTACGACCACTATATGGACACATGCGTAAGCAAAGACCGTAAGGACTGTTGTCACAGGTACGGCAAGAAAGCCCACGATAGCAATGGCTGCGAAGAGTACTGTCCAGTCTGCGAGCAAACTGGACACAGAGTGGGAACAATGAAATGCGGGGCATTCAAGGCGGCGTTAAAGAAAGCCAGGGAGGCCGAAAAACAAAGGCTACGTACTAGGAAGCACACTTACAGAGAGGAGCGCAAACATAGCACTTTCAGCCGTAGAAATAGTAGAGCACATAACACGGATGTGCCGGACACCATAATCCAAAATGCGAATATGGACGAGGAGGTTTTTTTAGAGAGCCCAACAATAGTTGAATTCAGTAGGATGGTGGATGAGGTGGACAAGCTGTGCAAGGAATTGGGCCAAGACCCAGAGAACATCGACTCTGATACCAAACATGTTGACTCTGGCCCTGGGGGGGGGGGAGAACCCAGTTCTCTAGGAAAACACATCTCTCTTTTCCTCAACCCTCAACCTTAACACCTCAACGACTTTTTATCTTAATCTTTAAGCTTTTAACCTACACCTACAAATCTTTTAATCCTTTTATCCAGTTTTCTACAACTAGCCCATAGTTTTTTATCTTTATATTTACCCTCTTCACATTTATTCTATACATCTCTAATACTATGTGCACTATAATCCAGACTAACCTCGGAAGAGCAAGGATGGCTCATGACTTGTTGTTCTCAATGGCAGCGGAGATGAACGCAGATATCCTGCTTGTTTCCGAGCCAAACAAAAAAAGACAGCCAGCGCAAGATGGAATACTGACACAAATCTAGATGTGGCAGTATATATCAGAAACACAAGCCTGGGGGTTGAAAAGTGCACCAAGGGAAGAGGATACATAGTAATCCAGTTCCAACTATTCACCATAATAGCATGCTATATTTCACCAAATATCAATTTTTCCCAGTACGAGAAAACCGTGGATGATATAATGGGATATGTGCCACAAGGTAGCAAAAAGCTGATTATAGCGGGTGATATTAACGCGAAGGCAGCCACCTGGGGATCTCCGCTCAACGACAGGAGGGGTGATCTATGGTGCGAATGCGCAGCCCAACATCATCTAGAATGTCTGAACGATGGCTCCCCTATATTCGTTAGAGGAAACTCAATCTCTCACATAGACGTCACATGGGTTTCCAAGGACATTGCAAGAGATATCACAGAATGGAAAGTCCACGATGTGAACCTCTTCACTCAGCACCGCCCCATACAATTCACGGTGGGCAACAAAAACAAATCAACTACTAAGCTTCGGAGAGAGATCAAACCGGATATGGCATACCTTCAGGAAAATATCAACAGTCTCCCCGAACAAACCTGCCTAAATGACATCATACAAGTCCTACAAAACCCTATGAAATCTTCATCCAGGAAAAATTCGAGGCAGCCATATTGGTGGAGCGACGAGATCAAGACTGCCAGGGAAGAAACCATAAAAGCCCGACGGGTAGCGCAGAGAAAAAGGGGCACTGGAGACTACCAACAGCTCGAATATGACTTTACCCTAAAAAAGAAAAAGCTGAAAAAAATGATCCTAGATGCTAAAAAAACCTATGGAAAGACCTAATAGACAAGCTGGAAGGCGACGTCTGGGGCTCCAGCTGGCGACGCCATACAAGCTAACTGACCAAAAGCAATGGGAGGCTGCAAAACTGCTTTTCCCCAATAAAGACCCCGGGGACTTCAGGCAAATACCCACCGAACCATGCAAGGGAATCACAAATGAAGAATTCGAGGCGGCTGTTGGCGGTCTTGCGAGCGGAAAAGCTCCTGGCCCTGACAGGATCCCAGTGGCGGTTCTGAAGGCAGCCATAAACATAAGGCCAGATATATTCATGGGCATTTTTAATGATCTTCTAGCAAAACAAGACTTCCCTAAGCAATTCAAAACCGCTGCCCTGGTGTTGATATGGAGAAAGGGTAAACCAGCAGACGACATATCAGCTTACAGGCCCATCTGCCTACTAGACTGCTTAGGTAAGATATACGAGCGTATAATAAAAGCTCGAGTAGAAAAGGAACTAGAAGCAAATAGAGGACTATCAGAAAACCAATACGGCTTCCGAAAAGGAAGATCCACAGTCATGGTGGCCGAATTCATCGTAAAAAAGGTAAGGGAATGCAAAAAGAACTGGGTGGTCCTCATCACACTGGACATTAAAAATGCCTTCAACAGTGCCTCATGGCCGCACATAATTAGAGCAGCCCAAAATAAAAATATCCCAACCTATCTGGTTAACATCATGAAACATTACCTAAGGGATCGGGAGGTAATAGTAACCCCTGGCAAATCAATGCAGGTAACAGCAGGCGTTCCCCAGGGCTCTGTACTCGGTCCAACACTTTGGAATATACTTTATGATGACCTTCTTAGAATAAAAACCTCCTCTGGAACCACCCTTGTCGCATTCGCTGATGACCTCGTGGTCTTGGTTGAAGCCATCGACTCTCTCAGCCACACGGCCCGTGTCAACACATCGCTAGCTAAGATAAGCAAGTGGCTGGAAAAACAAAGCCTCCAACTAGCAGAACACAAAACCGAGTGTGTTATTCTCAACGGACCTAGGGATAGAGAGCATATCAAATTCAACATAGGATCTACAGAAATAAGTCACAGTAGGGTATTAAAGTATCTGGGTATATACCTAGACGACCGTCTTCGATATACTACCCATGTAAGGGAAACTTGTAAGAAAGCGGAGACAAGGATCACGGCGCTGAGCCGCATGATGCCGAATATAGGAGGCTCAAGTTTTCTCAAGAGAAAAGTTCTGTTGGGGGTGACTAACTCCATTTTACTATACGGGGCTCCCATATGGGGAGGAGTGCTAAAATATCAATCAGAAAAAAATCGCATGGATAAAGTCCAGAGAAAAGCCCTCCTCAGGGTAGCTAGCGCATATAGGACCGTATCTAATCCGGCTCTACAAGTTATATGCAGAGAACTACCAATACACGTATTAGTTGAAGAGCGTGCTAGAACATACAGGGCACAAGACCCTATATTAGCTAGCCGCTCGGAGAGGGCTGTGTCGATTGATAAATGGCAGCAGGAATGGAACACCGCGCAGAAGGGAAAATGGACCAGGGAACTAATCCCGGACATCGAAAAATGGGTGAAGTGCAAGCACAAGAGAACAAATTATTTTTTCACTCAATTCCTCTCAGGTCACGGGGCTTTCAAGGCTTACACGTACAGAATCGGAAAAGAACCGGATCCGGTATGCTTTTATTGCTATAATAACAATGACGACGTTGAACACACAATTTTCATTTGCCCCAGATTTGAAAGCTTTAGGAGTACTCTCGAAACAGAATTAGGATTAATAATGAACAAACATAACTTTCTGGAACTGGTCACTTCTAACATAAAAACATATTTTGCTATATATAAACATATAAATTCCATCATGGAAATTAAGGAAAAGGAAGAGAGAACAAGACAAAATCTTAACAGACAATAGCAGAGAATAAGCAGATACACGCGATGTCGCCGAAGATATGCCAAACAGGCGGTTCCAGTGACGGGGCGAAAAAAACGGGGTGGACTGTTTAGTGAGTAGTACCTTGGTGAGTCTCACACTATGTAATGGTGGCGAACAGTTTAGGGTGTTCGACTCCATTACATGTGCGTAAATAGCATTTCAACCACCCCAGAAGCAGGGATGCCGGAGGGCTGCCGACAAAAAAAAAAGGTTAGGTTAGGTTAGGTTAGGTTAGGTTAGGTCTCAACACGACATACTTTCTACTATCGTTAAGATTACATTAGCCATAATCAAAAGCTTAAGAGATTTAAACTAAGAAAATATGAACAAAGGTATTTTAAATGTTTTAATTGAAAAATTAAACTCTATTTTTTATATTAAAGATTACAGGTTTGAGAAGGAGACTGGACTAAAGGAGGCAACTGGAATAATATATATTTGTTTATTTAAAAATATTTATAATTTGTGTTTTATGACTGCAACAAATAAATAACACTATATAATAGCTTATACTTTTATTTATATATTATAAAATATTGAATAAAAAACAACAAAACAAAGGTTCTGGTGTATTATGTATAATAAACTAATAAGTATTGCAGAAGATATAGAAAGCAGTTATTTTTATGCCTTCAAAATTTCAACGTAACCATTTAAAAAAAAATCTCCAATTCACAACAAAAAACAACATATTAACTTGTTAAGAAAAACGTTGTGAAAAAACTCACTAGTCTTTCAACTTTCTTTTTAATAAATCTGGAAAGGGGGTCTATGTGTAACAAGTTTCGTTACCAAGTAATTCCTCAGTATGCAAAATACTGCAACATGTATGAACTTCTAATCTGTTTCGAGTTTTGGTTTTTAATAAAAATAATTGTGAAAAGACACGTTCTGCTGCTGCAGACGAATGAAGTAGGGACAATATTCCCTTTACTAAAACTGACAGATTTGGAAATAAAAGACTCCCAAGTTTTTCCTTAAAAATGTTTTTCCAGAATTCTTCAAAATTATTCAAATCTGATTGCTTAAAACACTCAGCAAGCAAACGCCATTCTGTATTAGGTTTTTCAATGTCCGTTACCAAATTTGGAAAAAAAGTAACGGTATCCTTCATTATATTTCCAATGTTTCCTGATACTGCTATTTTTGGATCGAATATTGATACATATTCCATTACAGGATTTTCAAAATCAAATCTTTTTTTTATTTCACTACACAATTCAACATGAAAGTCCAGACATCTAAGTTTAAAATTTCTTAACTCTTTTGCATCAATAGTGGAATCAATCATCAATTCAACTGGTGCGCCTAAATAAACTTTATCTAATTCTATAAACGATCTAGGATGGATGGATCAATATTTTAAGGGGAGTTCTGTCTATATGTTCTTTTTTAATAAAATGTCGGATCAATGTCTTGTAGAGGTCTTTAACTTTCTTCTGAACTAAATGTATTTCAGTTTTTTCATACTGAAATTCTAAATTTAACTTGTTTATTATATCTTACACATACGACAAAAAATTAAAATATAATTTATTCTTTTAAATTCTTCAAAATTTTGTTGCAAGAATGTAAATTTTGCTCAAAACATTCATTAGTAAATACATTATCAGGGGGTCCCAGTTTTCCAAAATTCTATCAACTGCTCCCTAAAAAAAATTGTTATAAAAAAATGTATTGAAAACACATGAATTGAGTAACTTCACCTGTAATGAAAACCATCTGGTCTGAGCTGGGTGTAGTAGTTTATGAGGTTTTAAATTGACAAATACTTGGCATTCATTGAGCTAGCTTATTCTTTTTCTACTATTTGAAAAGTAGTTGTAAAGTCGTATAAAATCTTCTAAGCTCCTTGGTAACTTTTTGGTGGCAGCTGAAGAGCACAGATGAAACGAATGACATATGCAGCCTAGTACAAATATATGTGGTAGTATTTGTTTAAAACGTGCTTGGACACTTGTCTGTTTTCCCATCATAACTGCTGCATTATCTGCAGCAAACCCAATTAAATTATTGATGGGAACATTTAAATCTCTAAGGTAATCGGAAATTGTGTTAAAAATTGATTCTGCAGAACAATTTTTAATTTCTAAAAGTCCAAAAAAATGATCTGCTACTGTGTAATGTTATTCATTATAATATCTAACAAATGTTTTTCATTATAATATCTAACAACTAGAGCTAGGGATTTTTCAGTCGCAATATCAGTCGTTTCGTCAATTATCAACGAAAAATTTGTATGCTTCAGCACTCCAGCGATTTCTGGTAACTGTTGTTTGGCCAAGCACTCCTTAGTTACATATGATGATTTAGTTCGGCTGCATGCTAATGACTTGGCTATTTCAGAGTCAGGACATATATGTGGCAAGAATTTGACAAAATGATCTGCAAGTAAGAAGGGTAAATTATGCTCCTGTAAAAACATACAAATATTTAACTCTGCAGTTTTTACCAATGTTGTATGTATTTTTTGGCTTTCATTTTGTACAATGTCAGTTATCTTAAGAGTATTTTCTACTTTTGTCATATTTTTTTATGAGTTGCGCTAGCATTGTGCCTTTTTAAGTTATATGTGTTGCAATGTATTTGTATATTGCATGACACACATAGTGGCTTCTTTTCAGAACCATCTTCAATCCAGTTATACTGTTTTTTTTCACTCTGGCTTAAATTTTTGAAGATATTTCTTCTTTCTGGTCTGTGGTTCACTAGCAGTAGGCTCTGGTTCTATAAAGTCTTTACACTTTGATGTCCCTGGTTTTGGATTTCCTGATCTGGTTCTTCAGTAATTTGTGTTCTTATCACAAACCTACAAATAAATACAACAATAACAATACTATCTCAAGGGAGTTTTGGCCCTATTTCAAGCGGATTATAAGAGACAATAAACGTATTAAGACGGTCAGATATAAATTAAAATACATACCTACCTATCCATTATTTTATAGATTATCTGATACCACAGTACCACACTAATATTAATACTAATACAGTCACAATTAATCCAAGTATACTTATTTTCCTCATTTCCTCATATAACATAAACAAAAAACAAACACAAACTCAAAAATTCAACCAACGAATTCTTCTCTTTTTAAATACTTCTTCTTTTTCTTATTTGAAGTACTCAACTATCCCGTTTGTATCAAATACTTGTCATATCTCACGAAAAATCGCATAAAGCGCAGAGATTCTTCATACGCTAGCGCATCAAAATTTGAAACGGAATCGTTTGACAGGTTGCGCCATCTATTACTTTATTCTCGGGCACAATAGATCTTTTAGGTCTCAGTGAATGTCACCCTAATTTTCATACATACATACATACATACATACAAACATACTTTATTCTCGCACTTTCTTCCCTAGGGCAAGTGGAAATATAGTAGAAACCTATAAACTTTCTCTAAAAAGATGAAGCCTTTGGTGATACGACTACCAATTAACAAACTTTTGTGTTATGACCGGGGTAGATTTTGTTGAGGGGAGCGTGGGAGTGAGATATTTCTTAAAAGGGGTAGATCTACCCCGTACGGCGTAGCAGTGGCAACACTGTCCGGTAATCTTAGAGTGACTAGTTGGATACAAAATTCCACGGACGCGGGAGGGTTTTCCCCACCATTGCAAGAGTGTTACAAGCGCCATCACCCGGTCTACCGTTGAAGTAATATTATCACGGTCTTCCACACTTAATTCACTCACAAACCCGAGTTGAATGACGTAATAAACTCAAATTTACAAATTTTGAGATGTTACTGTATTACCCGATGAGTGCAACATGATTATTCTATAGTTTTATTTCAGTAATAAAAAAAATAAAAAAAAAATGAGAATAATAATTTAATGTATAACACTGTCTTAAACTTCACAAAAATATTTATTCAGTCTCAACATATCACCATTTCATGAAAAACAAAATCTAGAAAAAATAAACTATTACTAATATAAAGAAATGATGAAAAAATAAAAACGAATGACATTACCTACCTATAATATAAAATAAATGAACAACTATTCTTTAGAAACAAAATAAATACTTCAACAAAAAAAGAACTCAAAACATATTGTAAAAAATAATCCTCAATTTTATTATTCAGTTGTGGAATTCTCTTTTTGCTCTGGGATTTTTTTTCTCCCCCATTTGTACACTGTATTATAAACTTCCCAAAAATATTTATTCAGTCTCAACGTATTGCCAAATTAAAAAAAACTAGAAAAAACAAACTACGAATATAAACGAATGATGAAAAACTAAAAAAAAATTACAATACCTACCAAAAAAATAAAATAAATTAACAACAGTTCTTATCATAATAAACAAAATAAATACTCAAAAAATAAACAACTCAAAACATATGGTAAAAAAGGCTCCATTTCATTCATCACTACTAGATGGATTTTTCTCCATTTTTTTAATAAGGTGCAGTATCTGCTTGTTCCTCTGCTCGTTCTGTTCTTGGAACATATTCATCATAGAAGGGAATTCCTTACTTCTTATCTCCTGATTTTGCTTCTGAATCGAAACCAGTTCTTTGAGAGTTTCTTGTTTATTCAGATTTCGGTCGAACAGTCTTTTTAATGACATCGAATCTATGGGAGGTGAACTTTCACATTTTGTGCTACAGGAGGGTTAAGAGGATTCCCCATTTTCATGCGCATTTTTAGAGGGTGTCGAATCAATAACTAATATTGGATTCGCTTTATGTTTGAAACCAAGAATCTCTTCCAATTCATCAAAATATTTTGGCACTTTCAGTTTGCCTTCCCCTGTTCTTTTTTGGGAATCCCGATATTTGATATATGATAATTGCAGGTTACTGAACATCTGCCTCACCTTTTCCCGTGCATTCACTCCTTCTCCAACGTAAAAGCCAGTTTCATTCATTTGTTGGCAATTTTTGTCCAAATTTCATTTTCGTGTGTTTTTTGACACTAAATTCTGCATCATATGAACGCCTTAACGCCAACAGAGCAAGTGTAGCCTTGTGGTCTTTTTCAGTAGGTCACTTTGGACTTTTCCACAATCTACTCTTTTCATTTGATTGGTGTGGAGTTGACCTTGTGTCATGGTTCAGAAGTTCTCTTCTGACTGCTGATGCATACTTCGCGGCGTACTCGGGATCTGAAATAATGCATAATAATGAAAATGAAAGCGGTGAGGTACTGAATCAATTACTGAAGAGATACTTGTATTGATAATGGGTGTACTGAAATACTGAAAATTTTGAGATATTTCTAAGGGAATGAAATGATTACATTTCAATGTTTCCGCAGTCTCTTCATCCACTGTTAGTAGCATATCAGTCACTTGAAACATTTTTAACAAAATAAAAGAATATGAAATTTCACTTCTATGTTGTTTTTGGTTTTCTGTCTCCTTTCGATATATAAACAAAAGACAATGAAAACTGACAGCTTTGAGCCGCTCCTTATTCTTTATTTATTTATTATATGTAATGGATAACCGTTGGATGTGGCTATTTGCTTAATTATATTAATTTCTCTATCAAAATTATATTTGTTCATAGGAACTGAAAATGCTCTATGTATCATTGAATTATATGCTGCTAATTTATGTGACATGGGATGATTGGAACTATATGGTATAGTCACATCAGTATGTGATGGTTTTCTGTAAATTGAAAAATCAAGTATATTATTGACTCTTTGAATTTTAATATCAAGAAAATTGATTGAGTTATTTTCTTCAACTTCTAATGTAAATTTAATTTTCGGATGTAAATTATTAATATGATTGAACAATACATCTAATTGTCGTTCACTACCTACAAAACAAGCTAATATGTCATCTACATACCTATACCAAAATAATATATTTTTTGAAATGTTACATTCAAAGATTTTTCTTTCTAAACTGTCCATAAAAATGTTTGCTAAAATTGGTTATATAGGGCTTCCCATTGGTAAACCTTCATTTTGAATATATACCTTATTATCAAAAGTAAAATAATTCTGATTAATACATACATCAAACAAATTAAGTATATCTGATATTATTCCTGGATTGATATTTTTATCCTCTAGTAATTTTTTAACAAGTGTTATGCATTCTTTAGGAGGAATTTTAGAGAACATATTGGTAACATCAAATGAAATAAGTTTAGAGTTATCTTGTAATTTGTATGTTTTCAATTTTTTGATTAGTTCTATTGAATTTTCAATTGAGTATTTAGATATACCTCCATAGCTATTAAGTATATTGTTTAGTTTTTTAGCTAACTTATTATTAGGAGTATTAACGTAAGAAACTACAGGTCTAATTGGTTTCGATACTTTATGTAATTTAACAGTTCCATATAATTGTGGAGACTGAGGATTTTTATTAATCATGTATTTTTTCTCATAATCATTGAAAACATAATTTGAACTATTGACAATCTCTCTAACATTATTAGAAAACTTTTTTGTTCGGTCAGCCCTTAGAATTTTTACATCAGAAGATTCTATAAAATTATTAACTTTAGATTTATATTCTTCGGATTTTAAAATGACAGTGGCATTTCCTTTGTCAGATTTTGTTATTGTGAGGTTATAATCTTCTACTTTTTGTTTAATTGAATTTATTGCTGAAATATCATTTTTTGTTTGACGTTTAACCTTTGAAGGTTTCATATTTTCAATCAAATTTGCAATTTGTAATTTTTCACAAAGAAAACTATTTGACTGAGATTTTAAAGCTATTTCTGACTCTGTAGCTAAAATTTCTGTATTTTAAGCCTTTATTCAAAAATTCTATCTCACTATTTGTGAAATTAGTGTCTGAAAGGTTTTCGAATCGTGGTGCAAAGTGTATTGGTGTGTAAGTACTTACAGTTTTATGATGTTCAGAAAACCATCACATACTGATGTGACTATACCATATAGTTCCAATCATCCCATGTCACATAAATTAGCAGCATATAATTCAATGATACATAGAGCATTTTCAGTTCGTATGAACAAATATAATTTTGATAGAGAAATTGATATAATTAAGCAAATAGCCACATCCAACGGTTATCCATTACATATAATAAATAAATTAATTAATAAAAAAGAGGAAAAAGTGGCATTACAATTAATATTTCCTGAAAATACTAGGGAAATACAAAATTACAAAACCATCACATATGCTGGTAATATTTCTAATAATATTTCAAAGATAATATCTTGTTCAACAAATACAGCAATTTCTTTTAAAACAGAAAACAATGTAAGTAAAAAATTGTTAAATGTAAAAACAAAAATACCCCCATTAAAAAGTCTGGAGTATATAAACTTAGATGTCCAGAATGTAATGCTGTCTATATTGGTCAAACAATTCGAAATTTTGAAATTAGATACAATGAACACTCACGAGCATACAGATTAAAACAGCCAGATAAATCACATTACGCAAAACACCTTCTTGACACAAAACATTCATTAACACCTAACACAGAACTAGAAGTACTGCATATTTGTGATAAGAAACAAGAACTAGATTTCCTTGAAGAACTAGAAATAAGAAGACACTTAAGAGACCCACAATATGAAGTTGTCAATGAACAGATAAATCTAGGGAGCTCTCCACTAATAAATTGTCTTCTTAAGTAACTATTGTAAAGATCAGCAGATATAGTTTTCCTTGGTTTTATATATCATTGCACAGTTATACTGATCTTAAATGGGAAAAAGATATCCAGGATATCCCCATAGGGCTAATAATACCTAAGCTTTAATATTTGTAAAATCATATCTTCTTCTTTTTTCTATTCATATATATTAAGTCAATCACAAGATAGGTCACTTACTATTTGGACTAGCCAAAATATTAAACATCAAGTAGGTATCACATAAAATGTAACTTCTGTCATTCTGACGATGATATGTCAATATCGAAATAATTATCAATATCCTTTCATAATTTTCATAAATCTTTCAATTAAATAGTGGAATTAATTAGAAACAGTTAGTTTCATTTATAACATTAATATGAGTAGATTCCACAAAGTAAGTAAACATAACGTGCAAATTTTCTTGGTTAGTTGAGATTTTTAGTTTCAGCTTACAGAGTGAAAAATAATATGTTCAAGATAGTGGATTCTGTTGAAAAAAATAGAAAAGAATTAACGATTGTACCGGAAAGCTGGGAAAATCTAAAATTTGCAGATATCTTTTTTTTTGAATTGCCCACTCCTTTTCAACTTTTTCCAGGGTGATAAATGCATATTATATTATATTCAGGAATTGTAGGATATGATATAAATGATAAATGCAATAATACTTATTCGAGGTTAAGGATATGTTAATATTATATAATGCGGAAATTTGTGACCATTTAGTTCTTTGGGCGTTTCTTAAGGGTGCAAACGTAAGCACTTATAAAAATATTTTATTTAGTAGTAGTAGTAGTAGTAGTAGCGTAGAAACTGTAATGAGTTTGTCCAAAATACTACTAATTTGTTCTCTAAACTATTTATAACGGGGTTATCGGCGCCATTACAGGTAAACCATAAAACAACTTTATACGTATTTTATAAAGCATTTGGCTTTGTCGTAATAAAACTGTTTTATTTATCATCTTACAAAGCTTTTATACAGCTCGTACATAACTTTTACAAAACAATTTTTTAATGCGGAATCTAAAGGTGTTATACAGAAGCGATATAATCATTATAAAGCACTTAAAACACTTTTTGATAATGTTTTTGAAGCGGTCTTATAATGCGATATAAAACTGTTAAACAATTTATTAAGCCAAAACCAAGTTTTATCTTTATAAGGTGAATTGTATAGACAATTATACGATATGATTATAAAAACGTTTAGCTACAAACACAAAAATGTCGCAGTCAATCTCCTTAAGTGGTAAAATACTCCTTAATTTGGCATAAGAAAATACCTATAAAATAGTTTAGTTTCATAAGGCCATTATTTAGCTCTAAAACTTAATTTAACGCCACCTGCAGGGTACGACAACCACTTCTATTCTTCGTAATAACGAACGTTCGACACGTACATAAGACTTTAATTATTTTACGTTTTTCGGGGTGTCGCATTGTAGGAAATCTAATTTAGGTTTTGGAGTTATACAGTGCGTCCATAAAGTAAGGCATAAATTTATTATTAGTAAAATAAACGATAATATTAGGAATTTCAGAAAAAATGTCGATTTTTTTATTTTAATTTTCTATTTTTTTCGAAATAATAATGTAATATATAGGGTGAAAAAATAATAATAACATCTCTTATAAAAGAAGGTGAAATTGTGGAGGAATAAAATGGTGTGGGTGGAGATAGATAAGAAAATGAACATTTTGTATTTAATGTTGTGTCTAATTTTTCCGGGAAAAGTGAATTTATCAGCGGATTTGGATCTAAAAAAAGGGGGCATATGCAGTTTTCAGGGTGAAAGGCTCGAGGAATTTTAATTCAATTTGTGGGAAGGTGGTTTTTTTCGACGGTGGTTGAATTAAAAAAAAGCTCTCAATACCACAAGAATCGAAAATTGAATATTTATTACTACATTAATTTTTATTAAAGTACCATCGAGAAAATATTTATATTTATAATTTTTTTAAAAAGTTTATTATTTTTGTGAAAAAAATTGAACCCCTCTTTTGATATAAAAAATGCATTCGAGTTCCGAGACACCGAAAAAATGTAATAATCATTTTATATCCAGCGCAACCTTAATAAAAATTTTCATAAAAATCCATGCGAGAACTCAGTTACATCCGAACTAGAGGAGAGATTTTCTCAGATTTTTCCTGACTGGAACAAACACTCACATCCCGGATAATTTGTGGGTACATTTTGACGGGACATTCGGGAAAAAGAACTAATGACTTTTCAGTCTCACACACAGCGCTGCCTCTCATTACAAGGAATCGATCACGATGCGAAATCAGGTGCGGCGACAATATATTCATACAGAATTTTTAAAATTCTCCCCATTGTTCCCCCCCCCCCCCCCCCCACTATCCAAAAAATCTAGACCATCTTCAGTTAAAGCCCTGTACATGATTTTAAATACGTAGACAGTCATTTTTTTTATATCTATCGTGCCTTTTTGGATATTTATTTTACTAGTTAGGTACAAAAAATTATACTAAGAATGTGTTTTCGGTGTATGATTTTGAGGTTCTTTTTTCATCGAACTTACGACTGGAATCTTGTAAAAATGGAGATCTCACAAATATACTGTTCGATTTTGTTCTATCCATTTAACTTTTGCTCGGTAATTTCCGCGCAACGTCATGGAGTGTTCAGTGAATATCAACGAGATATTAAGATACTTACGAATCGTGTAAGGATCCTCGTTGTATGATATAAACGGCATGATTTGTTGAATACATTTTTGGTGGTGGAATTTTGTATGGAAATTGTTTTATTTGGATTGGAAATTGCTTATGGAATGTCGAATCGAAGTTACTTTTGCTTTGTGAAATTTTCCTTGTTACAGTTCATTCACGATGAACTGTTTTTGAAATAAAAATGTCCGACGTGTATGAAAAAATGAGTGTGTTTTAGACCGCACAAGTGAAGTGTAATTTCTAAAATATGGAATATCGAATGCTTATCTTCTCTTTGGATGGGACAATCAGTATAAAATTTTTTCAATTATTTGAAAATATTTATCGAGTTCGCTTTGGTTGGGACAATCTGTATAGCAAACTTTTAATTATTCGAAAATATCGAATGTTCAATTTTTCTTTGGTTGTGACAATCAGTATTTCTCTTTAGATAGGACAATCAGTATAGCAAATTGGCTTCCACCAAAACGTTATCTCACAAGGACCGCACTTTTGACGGATACACGCTTCGACCCGAAAAAATGTGTCTCCGCCAAAATTTGGCCGGGGAGACTCGTTTACACCAAAACGCACTCTCACCGGGAACGCACTTTTGGCTTAGATGCGTTTCGCCTGAAGAAATGCGCGCGTAAAGACTCCTTTTCAATACAACTTCTTATACACTCCACGACTTCCTCAAGTTCTCTAATCATATTCACCACGACAATTACGAAATTTCAACCGTTAAACTTACTACTACCACCTCGCCGGACAACTCCCTTGCACAAATTTACTTGTAACAAGATTCCGATACGAGCTCCGATTACCGATAAAGTTAAACGAAAAGGACTTTAATAAAGGAAGACCATCTGCCAAGCAGCCGGCCCCATTGTCAACTACAAGTCGAAGGTTACAGTCAATTAACCCCCGCCATTTTACGAAAAGCCGTGTAGCCCTTTTGCCGCCGGCTCACCTAACCACCTGAAGCCTTAGATTTATTGCTCTCTGGGGCCCGATGACGACGTGGTCGTTCTCTTCCGTTCATTGTCTCTCTCTGTTCCGCCTACTTTACGAAAGTGACGTATAAGACGATCATATTTTATTGTCTCGTAGATGTTTATAGTATATGAGCTACGAATGAAAAATTAACACAATCTAAAGATAATTCTGTAAATATTATCTTTACTGGACAAGCTCGTATTTATTGAAATTTTTGTTCCGGCGCGTCTCAGTCTCGTCTCAGTATCGTCTCAGTCTTAGTCTCGTCTCAGTTTTGTCTCAGTCTCGTCACAGTCTAGTCTCAGTCTACTCTCTCTCTCACTCTCTACCTCTCTCCCTCTCTTTCTCCCTCTCTCCTTCTCTCCCTCTCTTCCTCTCTTCCTCACTCCCTCTCTTCCTCGCTCCCTCTCACCCTCTCTCTCTCTCTCTCTGTCTGTCTTAGTCTAAAGGGCCCCATTCACGTTGATATCGGCATCGATACCTGTTTCAAGTATCAGTATCTTGATACAGTCTGTATCACTGTAGGGAAACCTCGATACCGAACGCATGCATCTGATACTTGTTGCAACGTGTATGTTGACGTTTAACATGTATCGCGCTACTAAAACATAAACGGTGTAGTTTCCAACATGGAAATTCGTGGGTTTTGGTACGATTTTCTCAATTTATATAAATCACATTCGTGTTTATGGAACTCCAAGTGTATCAGACAACTAAGAGAATCGGAAATGACAGTTTTGGTGAACAAGTGCAAGGAAAAGTATGCTAATAGTGATCGCAGTTTTGTGACGAAAAAAATACACAGCTTTCGTTGTGCCTTTCGACGAGAACTTAAAAAAGTCGTTTCGTTCTTGAAAAGTGCAACATCTACCGACGAGGTATACGTGCCAAACTTGTGGTACTATGACATTTTGAGCTTTATTGCCGACTCTGAAATGGCTAGAGAGGGAAAATCAAATTTAGGTGACAATTTGGAGGACACATCTGAACTTTAATTCTTGCAGTAAATTTACCACTCTATATTTGTTTCTCTCACGTAACCATTTCTTTGTCCATATTATTTTTTGTCTTTTTTTCTTCTTCGGAATGTCTGATAATGCAACTGTCGCTGCTACACGTACGGGCATGGCAGGCCGCAACATTTTTGTTTTAAATGTGAATAGAACTGAACCGGTGACTGAACTGATGTTTCCTGAGTTCATCTCAACGTGTAGGGAATAGTTGAAACATGGATACAAATCTCAGGTACATGTATCGCCGCCTGTCGCGCGACACGTATCGATACCGATCTCAACGTGAATGGGGCCCTTTAGTCTCAGCCTCTGTCTCTATCTCTTTTCAGTCAGTCTCAGTCTCTTTTCAGTCAGTCACAGTCACAGTCACAGTCACAGTCACAGTCACAGTCACAGTCACAGTCACAGTCACAGTCACAGTCACAGTCACAGTCACAGTCACAGTCACAGTCACAGTCACAGTCACAGTCACAGTCACAGTCACAGTCACAGTCACAGTCACAGTCACAGTCACAGTCACAGTCACAGTCACAGTCACAGTCACAGTCACAGTCACAGTCACAGTCACAGTCACAGTCACAGTCACAGTCACAGTCACAGTCACAGTCACAGTCACAGTCACAGTCACAGTCACAGTCACAGTCACAGTCACAGTCACAGTCACAGTCACAGTCACAGTCACAGTCACAGTCACAGTCACAGTCACAGTCACAGTCACAGTCACAGTCACAGTCACAGTCACAGTCACAGTCACAGTCACAGTCACAGTCACAGTCACAGTCACAGTCACAGTCACAGTCACAGTCACAGTCACAGTCACAGTCACAGTCACAGTCACAGTCACAGTCACAGTCACAGTCACAGTCACAGTCACAGTCACAGTCACAGTCACAGTCACAGTCACAGTCACAGTCACAGTCACAGTCACAGTCACAGTCACAGTCACAGTCACAGTCACAGTCACAGTCACAGTCACAGTCACAGTCACAGTCACAGTCACAGTCACAGTCACAGTCACAGTCACAGTCACAGTCACAGTCACAGTCACAGTCACAGTCACAGTCACAGTCACAGTCACAGTCACAGTCACAGTCACAGTCACAGTCACAGTCACAGTCACAGTCACAGTCACAGTCACAGTCACAGTCACAGTCACAGTCACAGTCACAGTCACAGTCACAGTCACAGTCACAGTCACAGTCACAGTCACAGTCACAGTCACAGTCACAGTCACAGTCACAGTCACAGTCACAGTCACAGTCACAGTCACAGTCACAGTCACAGTCACAGTCACAGTCACAGTCACAGTCACAGTCACAGTCACAGTCACAGTCACAGTCACAGTCACAGTCACAGTCACAGTCACAGTCACAGTCACAGTCACAGTCACAGTCACAGTCACAGTCACAGTCACAGTCACAGTCACAGTCACAGTCACAGTCACAGTCACAGTCACAGTCACAGTCACAGTCACAGTCACAGTCACAGTCACAGTCACAGTCACAGTCACAGTCACAGTCACAGTCACAGTCACAGTCACAGTCACAGTCACAGTCACAGTCACAGTCACAGTCACAGTCACAGTCACAGTCACAGTCACAGTCACAGTCACAGTCACAGTCACAGTCACAGTCACAGTCACAGTCACAGTCACAGTCACAGTCACAGTCACAGTCACAGTCACAGTCACAGTCATAGTCACAGTCACAGTCACAGTCACAGTCACAGTCTCAGTCAGAATGAAGTATCGATTATAAATTCGGGGGGGGGGCAGTATTGTTTTTGTCTCAGGAAATCCCAAGCCCATGTATCATATTGAAAGTTTGGTGTTTAATATTTGCCGGGTGTAAGCCTAAGAAAATAGAGAAAAATTAATCAAGAATTAATGTCTCGGGGGTATTCATATAAAACTTTCTCGAAAAAGAGAAAACTTGAGTCGTTCCAACAACAACTTTTCCATCTCTTGCACCGAGAGGTACGAGAATAAATATTGTTTTTTTTGGAAAAGTAGTCGAGAGAAAACTGCATTGTTAATTTTATTTTATTTTTTTTTAATGGTGTTGTCACTTGTTCTAAATTTACTGAATTTTTTTTTACATTTCCTAATATTTTTCATATATATATACATCCCGCTATCTATTGTGCGTCCGTACAAGGAAATGTATTTGTGCGGCCACTAGAAAGACTAAATTTTTGAATATTTTGTTTGCGTATATTTACTCTTTTGTGCATCTAGAATACCACTGTCGGTTTAAATTACTTTATATATACAAATACGTTTTTGTCTGATTTGCATTCAATCATACGTCCATGCAAGGTTGCCAAGTTTTTCACACCAATTATTTCAGTGATACACTATTCTGCGTCCGTTCAAAGCATAACAAAACTTGAGAAATTGTAGATTATGTCCATACAGGATAAATCGCGTATAAAAGTGTGTGTGTATAAAATTTAATGAAGTTAATTAATGAGTATAAATTAAGAAATTATTTGTTGAATTTTTTTCAGGCATTCTCATAAATATAAACACGATATTATTGTGAAGCATGTAAAAAAAATTTCTAGAGAATATTCTTACAATTTTTTATTTATTTTTGTTGATCATATTTACTCTTACTGCACTACACTGACTAGCCAGTATAAATAAAATGATTCTTTAAGTTAAATGTTGAACTATTTAATATTACCACTGATTTTTGCTGAAATATTTATTTCGAAAAAAATGTAGATATATAGTGATAAGATTAAATCTTATCGAATTTCTTTAAATATCCGTCACTATAAGTTTCGATATTTTGTTGAACCCCTTTCAGGTAATATTCATCCCTTCAATGTTTTTAAATAGCAAAAGGGGACAAGTAAGTAACACTTCATTTGGAAGGGTATAAATAGAAGATTTAAAAATTAACACATAGGGTATATTTATAGTCAATAATTTACGATATTTAGACAGTTTATATTCGTATGTTTTGAACTTCAAGTAACAGCTGTTCAAAGTTTATTAAAAAAGCTTATATTGACCTATATTAATTTTTCAAGCACTATCTAATGCTATAAGAAAAACCATAATACAAAGTGGTCAAAAACTCTAAACTTTTGATTACCTTGTATTATGTTTTATATTATATCATTATATAGTGCTTAAAAAATTAGGACAGGACCATGTATGCATTTTTGATAAAACCGTTCAGCTTCAACTGTCACGAATTTCAATCATTTAATTATTGATTTAAGACCATGTTAATCGGCTTTGTTAAGAAGTTTAATTTGTTTGGCAAAATTTGAATGAGACGTTATTCTGCATATTTTAGAGCAAATGTCAAATGTTTTCGACGTCAGCGTTTTGCGTACGGCTGCCATCTTGAATTTTTTGAAATGGCAACCTAGGTCTAGTGACCTATCACAAATGTAAGGAGGGAAAAACTTGACTTGAGGAGAATGAGTGATTTGTAAAGATTGATATATTTAATTAGAATTTAACTTTTAATTACTTACTGTGTACCTACATTATATTGTTTATAATATAGATAATATAACAAATCTAAATGTTGAAAATAACTATTTACAAGACACTGGACGTGATGCCTGGATTTAATTGAACAGTCCATGTGGACATGGTCCAAGTAGGTTGAACAACCGAGATGACGTACCTGGAATTAGATAGAAAAACACTCTGAGTATTCAATTTGCCATAAATAATGATTAATTATTTAACTAACGATTAGTATAGTTGAAATCCCCAAAATTGATGAAAGTATTAATAATATACAAGGTGCATCTTATGTGTTTGAACTGTGATTATGCATATCAGTACTAAAGTAAAGTTAAAACTTCACTTGATCAAAAATAAATGCCTAATAGTAAATATTTAGGGTTATTAGGAAAGGTGCAAGGGGCGCAAACTCTCCCCAATGCATGTAGGGAATATGTGGCACAAACTCTCCACAAACAATATTATAACTACTGTAAGTGGCACAAACTCTCCACAGTACAGCAAAATAATATTACACTGCAAGTGGCACAAACTCTCCACAGTACAGCAAAATAATAATACACTGCAAGTGGCACAAACTCTCCACAGTACAGCAAAATAAGGTTACACTGCAAGTGGCTCAAACTCTCCACAATACAGGGGGGTGGAAAGAGATATGGTTGACGTGAGAAGTCACCCTGTATCAGGAATGGACAAACCGCAAGTGGCGCAAACTCTCCACAGTACAGTATAGGTATGTGAGTTAAACTGCAAGTGGCACAAACTCTCCACAGTACAGCTAAATAAGGTTACACTGCAAGTGGCTCAAGCTCTTTTCAATACAGGGGGGTGGAAGGAGATATAGGTGACGTGAGAAGTCACCCTGTATCAGGAATGGACAAACCGCAAGTGGCGCAAACTCTCCACAGTACAGTATAGGTATGTGAGTTAAACTGCAAGTGGCACAAACTCTCCACAGTACAGCAAAATAATAATACACTGCAAGTGGCACAAACTCTCCACAGTACAGCTAAATAAGGTTACACTGCAAGTGGCTCAAGCTCTCCACAATACAGGGGGGTGGAAGGAGATATAGGTGACGTGAGAAGTCACCCTGTATCAGGAATGGACAAACCGCAAGTGGCGCAAACTCTCCACAAGACAGTATAGGTATGTGAGTTGAACTGCAAGTGGCACAAACTCTCCACAGTACAGCTAAATAAGGTTACACGGCAAGTGGCTCAATCTCTCCACAATACAGGGGGGTGGAAGGAGATATAGGTGACGTGAGAAGTCACCCTGTATCAGTAATGGACAAACCGCAAGTGGCGCAAACTCTCCACAATACAGTATAGGTATGTGAGTTAAACTGCAAGTGGCACAAACTCTCCACAGTACAGTAGGATTGGATGAATAGGAAATGCAACAATAAATTAATGTTCTTGATAACGTTGAATATTAAAGAACTTTAAACAAAGTTATTATTAAAAATAATTAGCAAATATATATACTCTATGTGATAAAATATCTTTTAAATTCAAATATCAAATAACAGGCAAAAATGAATTACTCTGTGAGATAGACTCACCTATTTAACTCCTGATATGCACCACAATACACACTATATTTTATATATTTAAATTTATCTGGCTCAAGTGAACACTTTAGTTATCTTCTAGCAACTAAAACCCAAATCGTTCTTAAAACCTTTCTTTCCCCTTTCGTGGCCTCGAAGGCTACGTGACATTATGATATTTTACTTATCTATTTCAGATAATTGTCGAGAAATGCATTTCTGAAATATTAGGGTGTACCCATGATTTAATTTATTTTACTTGAAACGAAAACTATTTTAAGAATAACAGGGTGAGAAAAAAAAATTGTCTTACAGTCGGCCATCCTGCGAGCATCTCGTCCCGAGATATCTACTAGTTCTGTTCCCATCCTGACTGGTTATTTTTTTTGACTGGACTGAAAATGGATTTCAGAAATCTTTGACATGTTTACCAATGAACTAAACTATCCATACAAGCTTTCAGTAGACATATGACTCCCTGCTGTGGCTCCTGTCTTTACTACTGTGTCGAAAATTAAATCCACAAAATTGCCAATTCTTTAGGCGTGAAGACACTTATTCAGAGCACAATTTGTCTAGTGAGGGAGTACTCCCCTATAAAGTAAAATGTTTAGTCATTGAACAATATCCAGTGCCCAAAAACTCGGAAGAAACTAAAAGGTTCGTAGCATTCTGTAATGATTACAGACGTTTCATTCGGAACTTCGCAGAAATATGCATACCTCCCGAAAAATTATCCAGGAAACATGTAAAATTCGAGTGGTCGGAAGAGTCCTCATCCCAAATATTAAAAACAACATCAATAGAGCTACCTTTATTAGCTGAATACGATTTTGAATTGGGACAGCATATACTGACAATTTTAAGTAGCCCTAAAAACAAAAATCGCACGAAATGAAATCGAGTAATCTTGCAGGCCAATTGACTGGCCCTCGCCCTCGAATACATCGATTCCCGTACGAACTGTGAGTATATTGACGAACTACTCGACTAAAATGAACAGGAGAACCATCGTGCATGAACCAGAAATTTTGCCGTGCCATTAGGGAACGTGATCCATTATTAAATCAGGTATATTATTTCGCAAATCAACAATTAAGCAGTACAAGTTTTATGTACCAGTGCGAGAAGTGACTACTCAAGAATTTCTCTATGGCAAGATTTGACAATATCGGAACTGTTCATTTTTTTTGGACTTACCTTACATACAGGTACTTTAAAGTTTCCTACCTTGCAGGACTATTGAGAAAAAAAAACATAAGACTATTCTCCAGCTGTTTCTCACATTTAATGGGTAGGGATCGCTACTTGCTAATAATGAGATGCCCATATGTTCCTGAAGTTAAAACCAATGAGCTGTCCCCAGATGATCGAAATCAGGCCTATACTGGATCATTTTACTAATAAAATGAAGATAATATATTACCCAAAAAAAAACAAAAAACTTGTCAGTGGATGAATCTATGGTCTTGTGAAAAGGGGGACTTTACTTCAAGCAATATCTACCAAAGAAGCGGCAGAAATATGGGATGAAGTTGTATATGGTAATAGAAGGGGACGGAACAATTTTAGATATGATGGTACATACTGGCTCGAGCGATATAACTGGCGGAAAAGATCATGCACAAAAGATAGTGATGTATCTGATGCGCGAATGTCTGAATAACGGACATAGCTTATACATGGACAACTTTTATAATAGTTATTCATTGGTAAAAAAAAAAAAGTTGCTTGATCAAATACCTTTTGTACAGGTACTCTCAGAAAAGCCGAAAAGATTTCCCCAAAAACGTTGTAGCTACAAAATTAAGAAAAGGTGAGACCAAAGCTATGTATAACTGCAATATGATGATTGGCAAGTGGACCGATAAAAGAGACGTCTTAGACATATCTACTGAATAATAAAAAAAAAATGAAGTGGTAACTAAAAGCAAAAGTCAAGTATAATAAATAGTGGAATAGACATAAGGCATTCGTGGTCAAATGATGGCTTATTATCCAACGGCACGCCGAACGTTACGTTGATATTAGAAAATTATAATACATGTGATCCAGTTGTATTTGCACAATGCCCATAAACTTTATAATAAGTTCTCTGGTTAGAAAATGACATTTTACAACTTTCGAATGTCCGTATTAGAAAAACAATTGCTAAAACAGTCGCAATAAGCAGATGTACCTGTACATTTAAACCATTTACCTGTAGAAATCGAAATTCTCAATGAACTTGGACAAACGCTTAGAAAATAAAATGTAGGGTTTGAGCTATGGACAAAAAATACGGAAAGATACTGTGTACCACTGCACAGCTTGTCCCGAGATGCCCGGCCTCTGCATATGGAATTGTCTTAGAGAATACCACTCATTGGAGACATAAGATTCTAGGGCTATAGTATCCAAGGAAGGATTTCTCTGAGGAGAATATTGTGGAAATATTATTAAGCATAATAAGGGCAACTAATCTCTTCACATAAACAGAGCAGCCAAGAGCAAAAAAAAACAAAAAAAAACTTAAAAGCTGAGGTGCCTTGGGCTTGACACATTAGCAAACTCTTATACCAAACCATTGCCAACCTTCGGAACTTTGTAGTAGCTTCCCCTAAACATCGAAAAATATCACGAAGTTCATCGACCTTTTGAAGCCAAACCGAAATCGATTGCACCCTATCCTCGAGGTCAAATACAGGAACAGTACCACATCCCCTCGGACCGTCTTGATAGGCCGTTCTCGTTCGGCAGTATTTTCGAGGAAAGTGGTCATTACAGTGGTCAATCGTTCAATAGTCATTCGGTGTCAAAGAATCAATACGGTTTCTTCTTGGGGTAACAGATTCACTCGAACCCGAAGCCCGAAGCCTCTTGGGTTTCAATTGGTAGCGGTATTTTATTGCGACGTTGGGGACCCATTTCAGTTGATTTTATTATTACTTTTGTGATTTATGGTAGAAATACGGTAAATAAATATTTAATAAAATAAAAAAAAACACAAAGCTAGAATAACATTTAAAAAAATAGTGTCATCTCGGCATTGTAATTTTATGTCATTGAATTAATAAATCCAGGTCATCTCTATCCCACTTCTGATAAATTGTAAGGAGGGAAAAACTTGACTTGAGGAGAATGAGTGATTTGTAAAGATTGATATATTTAATTAGAATTTAACTTTTAATTACTTACTGTGTACTTACATTATATTGTTTATAATATAGATAATATAACAAATCTAAATGTTGAAAATAACTATTTACAAGACACTGGACGTGATGCCTGGATTTAATTGAACAGTCCATGTGGACATGGTCCAAGTAGGTTGAACAACCGAGATGACGTACCTGGAATTAGATAGAAAAACACTCTGAGTATTCAATTTGCCATAAATAATGATTAATTATTTAACTAACGATTAGTATAGTTGGAATCCCCAAAATTGATGGAAGTAATAATAATATACAAGGTGCATCTTATGTGTTTGAACTGTGATTATGCATATCAGTACTAAAGTAAAGTTAAAACTTCACTTGATCAAAAATAAATGACTAATAGTAAATATTTAGGGTTATTGGGAAAGGTGCAAGGGGCGCAAACTCTCCCCAATGCATGTAAGGAATATGTGGCACAAACTCTCCACAAACAATATTATAACTACTGTAAGTGGCACAAACTCTCCACAGTACAGCAAAATAATATTACACTGCAAGTGGCACAAACTCTCCACAGTACAGCAAAATAATAATACACTGCAAGTGGCACAAACTCTCCACAGTACAGCAAAATAATAATACACTGCAAGTGGCACAAACTCTCCACACTACAGCAAAATAATAATACACTGCAAGTGGCACAAACTCTCCACAGTACAGCAAAATAATAATACACTGCAAGTGGCACAAACTCTCCACAGTACAGCAAAATAAGGTTACACTGCAAGTGGCTCAAACTCTCCACAATACAGGGGGGTGGAAGGAGATATGGTTGACGTGAGAAGTCACCCTGTATCAGGAATGGACAAACCGCAAGTGGCGCAAACTCTCCACAGTACAGTATAGGTATGTGAGTTAAACTGCAAGTGGCACAAACTCTCCACAGTACAGCTAAATAAGGTTACACTGCAAGTGGCTCAAGCTCTCCACAATACAGGGGGGTGGAAGGAGATATGGGTGACGTGAGAAGTCACCCTGTATCAGGAATGGACAAACCGCAAGTGGCGCAAACTCTCCACAGTACAGTATAGGTATGTGAGTTAAACTGCAAGTGGCACAAACTCTCCACAGTACAGCAAAATAATAATACACTGCAAGTGGCACAAACTCTCCACAGTACAGCTAAATAAGGTTACACTGAAAGTGGCTCAAGCTCTCCACAATACAGGGGGGTGGAAGGAGATATAGGTGACGTGAGAAGTCACCCTGTATCAGGAATGGACAAACCGCAAGTGGCGCAAACTCTCCACAATACAGTATAGGTATGTGAGTTAAACTGCAAGTGGCACAAACTCTCCACAGTACAGCTAAATAAGGTTACACTGCAAGTGGCTCAAGCTCTCCACAATACAGGGGGGTGGAAGGAGATATAGGTGACGTGAGAAGTCACCCTGTATCAGGAATGGACAAACCGCAAGTGGCGCAAACTCTCCACAGTACAGTATAGGTATGTGAGTTAAACTGCAAGTGGCACAAACTCTCCACAGTACAGCTAAATAAGGTTACACTGCAAGTGGCTCAAGCTCTCCACAATACAGGGGGGTGGAAGGAGATATGGGTGACGTGAGAAGTCACCCTGTATCAGGAATGGACAAACCGCAAGGGGCGCAAACTCTCCACAGTACAGTATAGGTATGTGAGTTAAACTGCAAGTGGCACAAACTCTCCACAGTATAGCAAAATAATAATACACTGCAAGTGGCACAAACTCTCCACAGTACAGCTAAATAAGGTTACACTGCAAGTGGCTCAAGCTCTCCACAATACAGGGGGGTGGAAGGAGATATAGGTGACGTGAGAAGTCACCCTGTATCAGGAATGGACAAACCGCAAGTGGCGCAAACTCTCCACAATACAGTATAGGTATGTGAGTTGAACTGCAAGTGGCACAAACTCTCCACAGTACAGCTAAATAAGGTTACACTGCAAGTGGCTCAAGCTCTCCACAATACAGGGGGGTGGAAGGAGATACAGGTGACGTGAGAAGTCACCCTGTATCAGGAATGGACAAACCGCAAGTGGCGCAAACTCTCCACAATACAGTATAGGTATGTGAGTTAAACTGCAAGTGGCAGAAACTCTCCACAGTACAGTAGGATTGGATGGATAGGAAATGCAACAATAAATTAATGTTCTTGATAACGTTGAATATTAAAGAACTTTAAACAAAGTTATTATTAAAAATAATTAGCAAATATATATACCCTATGTGATAAAATATCTTTTAAATTCAACTATCAAATAACAGGCAAAAATGAATTACTCTGTGAGATAGACTCACCTATTTAACTCCTGATATGCACCACAATACACACTATATTTATTTTACTTGAAACGAAAACTATTTTAAGAATAACAGGGTGAGAAAAAAAAATTGTCTCACACAAAGAAGCTTATTTTTTTCTTTCGAGAAATAATAGCAATGTATCACCTTAATACAAAATATCTTATAAAATATCAGTTTTATTTTTCTAAAATGAATTGTACTGTACTAATGATATGACTTTGTAGGTTTTTAAAATTAAACAATAAACAATAGTAGTCATTAAAAACGTGAACCACATTTATGTACAAATTGTGAAAGCTGATACCAATTTCAAATTAGCATAAAGTTTAAAAGTAAATTAAGAATAACGGCACATTTATCGGAAAAACAACGAATCGAAATCTTAATGTTAGTTGAATATGGTGATCTCAAACGTTCCCATCACGAAGCATCTAATATTTTTAACGATTTAAATCCTGAATGCCCCCCTACAAGTAGATCTACAGTGACAAGGTTGATAAACAATAAGCATTTGCGCATTAACATTTCGGAAAGCCTGCCTTATTCTATATTTCCTATAGTCTGGTGTACTTTGTACCTCTGATCTTTAGCATAGCTTCTAAAGAACAAATCACTTCATTCAATTCTGGTGATCTTGGTGCCCAGAAAACTGGTCCTTATCGTCCAATCCAACTTTCAGGAAACATCATTCAATTGACTGAATAAGTGCATTATGATGAGTAGGAGCTTCGTCATGTAGATACCCCATTTGTTGACAAACGAATTAGGTAAATGTAAATGTTTGTTGATATTCCGGAACCTACCTAATTACTTAGTGCGACAATAATAGTGTGGATCTAATTTTACTATTTGGAAAATATGGCACTGTTGTCAATGTCTTAGAACATTTTTCTAAAATTCTAACTCGTTAATTGTTGTGAGTGAATTTTATATAGCTGTTTTTCATTGATTTTTTGTTGGAAATAAAATTTTTGATCATAAAATTGAAATATCACAGAAACCATTCAGTTTTGGTATATGGAATACTTATCACATTTGAAGTATAGTGAAGTAACTTCCATTTACGGATATAAATTACGAGGTGATCCGTCTAAAAAATTGTGAAGCCGATGTAATAGAGTTTGAACTCGCCCTGTATACGGATTTCTAGATATGGAAGCAGGTCTAGTGAATTGTGATATTATAGTTTATTTCAACAAGTAGGTACATAGAGTATTGGAATGCAATACTCCCCTAACAGTTAGTTACTAACAGATGTTTATCGGATATCACAAGGTTGTACTCAAAATTGACGAAATATTTTACAATATTTTAATGGTAACTTAGGTAGGTACTATTGAAAAATAAATACTTTTAGGTGTCACAATTTTTAAGTTTATAAAAGGAAACTTGTGGTGGATCACTTCGAATGAAAAATTATGTACTATAAAATATTATAGCTTCCGTAGTATGCCGTACCCATTGTAAACAAACTTTCACTATCGATTTGACATTTTATGAATAAACGCAGAAAGATTATCTATTGTTCTCCAATTCGCAGGTAGAAAAACAAAAAACTGGTTACGTATTTTGAGAAATATTAATGTACAATTTCGTCATTATGACCTATAGGTTTTCATATTAGTTGTAATTATGGTTTTAGTTTTGTAATAACTGTCTTTGAGAATGGTTGTACCTATTTGTAAAAGTTTGGACCATTAGGTCTAAACGACCAAACGATGATTTTAAACGTATTTCGGTATATACAGGAAGAAAATCGCAGTTCCTTAAACACGCCTTCTCCTAGTGCTTACTGTTTGCAAAACAGTGTTGACAGCACTATAGAAAAATGTGCACAAATTACCGGTGTGGGGATATCGAATGTTTACAAAGTAATACGTGAACAAAAAACAAATCAAGTTTTAAGTGAACCTAAGGAGAAACCAGGACGAAAAGTGGAGAAAACCAATGAATTTATAAACAACGCAATCAGAAGATACATCCATTCCTTTTATATGAAAAATGAAGTACGAACATTAAATAAAATATTTCAATTATTAAAAACTGATGCGAATTTGTCGCTTATAAGTAAAACAACGTTATGTTGCATTTGCATAAAATAGGTTTTAAGTGTAAGCAACGGAGTAGGAATAGTTGTCTTACTGGAAAACGTGTAATCAGATTATCTTCGCGAGGTAATGGCAGCAAGACGATGGGGAAAACAAATTTTTCATCTTGACGAAACTTGGGTTAACGAAGGACATACCCCTTCTTAGATTTGGCAGGATTCTAATATTAACAGCGGTAAACAGGCGTTTATTTTTAATGGTCAACCGGCATTGAAGGTCCTTGTGGGAAATGTCGCTGTTTGATTATTGGTTCCGCATCTGATTTTACTGAAAATGATTTGTTACTATTTACTTCAAAAACTGACGGTGACTATCATAAATATATGAACGCACAAATGTTAAAATTGGTTTTTGGAAAATATACCACCATTTCTCATAGCTCTTAATAATAGTGCTCTGCAAGAAAAATGACCAACCTGCTCATGGAGAAACGCAGAATTAATGAAATAGCTACAAGTCCACAGATTTAATACAAGACATTGTAATGATCTACATGTATCTTTATCTAAGGGAAATATTCATTTTAAATCTCCGGCTATACAATGACAACGGTTTTATAATAAATTACCTTTAACCATTAGAAACTGTACTACACTAATAGAATTAAAAAAAGTTTTAAAATCATTTTTAATTGAACGTTGTTTTTACTCCACAGAAGAATTTTTAAACTCGTGAATGTTGTATGAATAATTATTTATTTGTTGGTGTATTATGATTTGAAATTTTATCAGATATTGTTTAGTTATAATTTGCATGTCAATTTTAGATTAGGATTAGGATTAAGTTTTCATTGTGACTAATTCTA
Source organism: Lochmaea crataegi (assembly GCA_947563755.1). Taxonomy (NCBI): domain Eukaryota; kingdom Metazoa; phylum Arthropoda; class Insecta; order Coleoptera; family Chrysomelidae; genus Lochmaea; species Lochmaea crataegi. The sequence continues at coordinate 34,058,857 of OX387434.1, read as the reverse complement.
TACAAACTTTGTTGTTTGTCAAAAAGAAAATAAAGAATTATTATTATTAATATTATAAAATAAAGGTATATCATTTAATCACAGATTTACTATCTCTATGAGATTGCTAAGCAAAATAAGTGAAAATATAAAAAATATGTGATAGATGGACTTGTCAGTGTTTTACGGCGTTCACTGCGAGTTGAACCCAATAGAGTTGGTTTGGGCAGAAATTAAACAGTTCGTTCGGAGAAACAATATTACATACAAATTAGAAGATGTAAAGAAATTACTATTAAGTGCAGTTGGAAATATTACCGAAGTAACGTGGCAAAATTGCATTAGTCATGTTAAAAAAATTGAAAATGACATATGGAATATGGATCATAATGTTATTAAAAGTGTGAAAGTAAATCCTTTAATTATTAATGTAGATAGTTCTAACACAAGGGATAGTGAATCAAGTACAAGTGACACCGATAACGATGACGACCAGTAACTTTCTGCTTTTCTGAGTCTGAGTCTCAGTCTCAGTCTCAGTCTCAGTCTCAGTCTCAGTCTCAGTCTCAGTCTCAGTCTCAGTCTCAGTCTCAGTCTCAGTCTCAGTCTCAGTCTCAGTCTCAGTCTCAGTCTCAGTCTCAGTCTCAGTCTCAGTCTCAGTCTCAGTCTCAGTCTCAGTCTCAGTCTCAGTCTCAGTCTCAGTCTCAGTCTCAGTCTCAGTCTCAGTCTCAGTCTCAGTCTCAGTCTCAGTCTCAGTCTCAGTCTCAGTCTCAGTCTCAGTCTCAGTCTCAGTCTCAGTCTCAGTCTCAGTCTCAGTCTCAGTCTCAGTCTCAGTCTCAGTCTCAGTCTCAGTCTCAGTCTCAGTCTCAGTCTCAGTCTCAGTCTCAGTCTCAGTCTCAGTCTCAGTCTCAGTCTCAGTCTCAGTCTCAGTCTCAGTCTCAGTCTCAGTCTCAGTCTCAGTCTCAGTCTCAGTCTCAGTCTCAGTCTCAGTCTCAGTCTCAGTCTCAGTCTCAGTCTCAGTCTCAGTCTCAGTCTCAGTCTCAGTCTCAGTCTCAGTCTCAGTCTCAGTCTCAGTCTCAGTCTCAGTCTCAGTCTCAGTCTCAGTCTCAGTCTCAGTCTCAGTCTCAGTCTCAGTCTCAGTCTCAGTCTCAGTCTCAGTCTCAGTCTCAGTCTCAGTCTCAGTCTCAGTCTCAGTCTCAGTCTCAGTCTCAGTCTCAGTCTCAGTCTCAGTCTCAGTCTCAGTCTCAGTCTCAGTCTCAGTCTCAGTCTCAGTCTCAGTCTCAGTCTCAGTCTCAGTCTCAGTCTCAGTCTCAGTCTCAGTCTCAGTCTCAGTCTCAGTCTCAGTCTCAGTCTCAGTCTCAGTCTCAGTCTCAGTCTCAGTCTCAGTCTCAGTCTCAGTCTCAGTCTCAGTCTCAGTCTCAGTCTCAGTCTCAGTCTCAGTCTCAGTCTCAGTCTCAGTCTCAGTCTCAGTCTCAGTCTCAGTCTCAGTCTCAGTCTCAGTCTCAGTCTCAGTCTCAGTCTCAGTCTCAGTCTCAGTCTCAGTCTCAGTCTCAGTCTCAGTCTCAGTCTCAGTCTCAGTCTCAGTCTCAGTCTCAGTCTCAGTCTCAGTCTCAGTCTCAGTCTCAGTCTCAGTCTCAGTCTCAGTCTCAGTCTCAGTCTCAGTCTCAGTCTCAGTCTCAGTCTCAGTCTCAGTCTCAGTCTCAGTCTCAGTCTCAGTCTCAGTCTCAGTCTCAGTCTCAGTCTCAGTCTCAGTCTCAGTCTCAGTCTCAGTCTCAGTCTCAGTCTCAGTCTCAGTCTCAGTCTCAGTCTCAGTCTCAGTCTCAGTCTCAGTCTCAGTCTCAGTCTCAGTCTCAGTCTCAGTCTCAGTCTCAGTCTCAGTCTCAGTCTCAGTCTCAGTCTCAGTCTCAGTCTCAGTCTCAGTCTCAGTCTCAGTCTCAGTCTCAGTCTCAGTCTCAGTCTCAGTCTCAGTCTCAGTCTCAGTCTCAGTCTCAGTCTCAGTCTCAGTCTCAGTCTCAGTCTCAGTCTCAGTCTCAGTCTCAGTCTCAGTCTCAGTCTCAGTCTCAGTCTCAGTCTCAGTCTCAGTCTCAGTCTCAGTCTCAGTCTCAGTCTCAGTCTCAGTCTCAGTCTCAGTCTCAGTCTCAGTCTCAGTCTCAGTCTCAGTCTCAGTCTCAGTCTCAGTCTCAGTCTCAGTCTCAGTCTCAGTCTCAGTCTCAGTCTCAGTCTCAGTCTCAGTCTCAGTCTCAGTCTCAGTCTCAGTCTCAGTCTCAGTCTCAGTCTCAGTCTCAGTCTCAGTCTCAGTCTCAGTCTCAGTCTCAGTCTCAGTCTCAGTCTCAGTCTCAGTCTCAGTCTCAGTCTCAGTCTCAGTCTCAGTCTCAGTCTCAGTCTCAGTCTCAGTCTCAGTCTCAGTCTCAGTCTCAGTCTCAGTCTCAGTCTCAGTCTCAGTCTCAGTCTCAGTCTCAGTCTCAGTCTCAGTCTCAGTCTCAGTCTCAGTCTCAGTCTCAGTCTCAGTCTCAGTCTCAGTCTCAGTCTCAGTCTCAGTCTCAGTCTCAGTCTCAGTCTCAGTCTCAGTCTCAGTCTCAGTCTCAGTCTCAGTCTCAGTCTCAGTCTCAGTCTCAGTCTCAGTCTCAGTCTCAGTCTCAGTCTCAGTCTCAGTCTCAGTCTCAGTCTCAGTCTCAGTCTCAGTCTCAGTCTCAGTCTCAGTCTCAGTCTCAGTCTCAGTCTCAGTCTCAGTCTCAGTCTCAGTCTCAGTCTCAGTCTCAGTCTCAGTCTCAGTCTCAGTCTCAGTCTCAGTCTCAGTCTCAGTCTCAGTCTCAGTCTCAGTCTCAGTCTCAGTCTCAGTCTCAGTCTCAGTCTCAGTCTCAGTCTCAGTCTCAGTCTCAGTCTCAGTCTCAGTCTCAGTCTCAGTCTCAGTCTCAGTCTCAGTCTCAGTCTCAGTCTCAGTCTCAGTCTCAGTCTCAGTCTCAGTCTCAGTCTCAGTCTCAGTCTCAGTCTCAGTCTCAGTCTCAGTCTCAGTCTCAGTCTCAGTCTCAGTCTCAGTCTCAGTCTCAGTCTCAGTCTCAGTCTCAGTCTCAGTCTCAGTCTCAGTCTCAGTCTCAGTCTCAGTCTCAGTCTCAGTCTCAGTCTCAGTCTCAGTCTCAGTCTCAGTCTCAGTCTCAGTCTCAGTCTCAGTCTCAGTCTCAGTCTCAGTCTCAGTCTCAGTCTCAGTCTCAGTCTCAGTCTCAGTCTCAGTCTCAGTCTCAGTCTCAGTCTCAGTCTCAGTCTCAGTCTCAGTCTCAGTCTCAGTCTCAGTCTCAGTCTCAGTCTCAGTCTCAGTCTCAGTCTCAGTCTCAGTCTCAGTCTCAGTCTCAGTCTCAGTCTCAGTCTCAGTCTCAGTCTCAGTCTCAGTCTCAGTCTCAGTCTCAGTCTCAGTCTCAGTCTCAGTCTCAGTCTCAGTCTCAGTCTCAGTCTCAGTCTCAGTCTCAGTCTCAGTCTCAGTCTCAGTCTCAGTCTCAGTCTCAGTCTCAGTCTCAGTCTCAGTCTCAGTCTCAGTCTCAGTCTCAGTCTCAGTCTCAGTCTCAGTCTCAGTCTCAGTCTCAGTCTCAGTCTCAGTCTCAGTCTCAGTCTCAGTCTCAGTCTCAGTCTCAGTCTCAGTCTCAGTCTCAGTCTCAGTCTCAGTCTCAGTCTCAGTCTCAGTCTCAGTCTCAGTCTCAGTCTCAGTCTCAGTCTCAGTCTCAGTCTCAGTCTCAGTCTCAGTCTCAGTCTCAGTCTCAGTCTCAGTCTCAGTCTCAGTCTCAGTCTCAGTCTCAGTCTCAGTCTCAGTCTCAGTCTCAGTCTCAGTCTCAGTCTCAGTCTCAGTCTCAGTCTCAGTCTCAGTCTCAGTCTCAGTCTCAGTCTCAGTCTCAGTCTCAGTCTCAGTCTCAGTCTCAGTCTCAGTCTCAGTCTCAGTCTCAGTCTCAGTCTCAGTCTCAGTCTCAGTCTCAGTCTCAGTCTCAGTCTCAGTCTCAGTCTCAGTCTCAGTCTCAGTCTCAGTCTCAGTCTCAGTCTCAGTCTCAGTCTCAGTCTCAGTCTCAGTCTCAGTCTCAGTCTCAGTCTCAGTCTCAGTCTCAGTCTCAGTCTCAGTCTCAGTCTCAGTCTCAGTCTCAGTCTCAGTCTCAGTCTCAGTCTCAGTCTCAGTCTCAGTCTCAGTCTCAGTCTCAGTCTCAGTCTCAGTCTCAGTCTCAGTCTCAGTCTCAGTCTCAGTCTCAGTCTCAGTCTCAGTCTCAGTCTCAGTCTCAGTCTCAGTCTCAGTCTCAGTCTCAGTCTCAGTCTCAGTCTCAGTCTCAGTCTCAGTCTCAGTCTCAGTCTCAGTCTCAGTCTCAGTCTCAGTCTCAGTCTCAGTCTCAGTCTCAGTCTCAGTCTCAGTCTCAGTCTCAGTCTCAGTCTCAGTCTCAGTCTCAGTCTCAGTCTCAGTCTCAGTCTCAGTCTCAGTCTCAGTCTCAGTCTCAGTCTCAGTCTCAGTCTCAGTCTCAGTCTCAGTCTCAGTCTCAGTCTCAGTCTCAGTCTCAGTCTCAGTCTCAGTCTCAGTCTCAGTCTCAGTCTCAGTCTCAGTCTCAGTCTCAGTCTCAGTCTCAGTCTCAGTCTCAGTCTCAGTCTCAGTCTCAGTCTCAGTCTCAGTCTCAGTCTCAGTCTCAGTCTCAGTCTCAGTCTCAGTCTCAGTCTCAGTCTCAGTCTCAGTCTCAGTCTCAGTCTCAGTCTCAGTCTCAGTCTCAGTCTCAGTCTCAGTCTCAGTCTCAGTCTCAGTCTGTCTCGTCACTGACCTAGCGGCAAATATTCAGTTCAAGTGCCCGGGCTGTTGAGCACAACTCAAACGAACGAACGAATAGTGATATAAATATTAAAAATTACGGTTGCAAAAAATTAAATTCTCGGAATTCGTGAAAAAAAAAACCTCCATCCGATTCTGTCGTATTCATATTTATGAAAGTGTATCCGGGACTCTACAGGATTTCCCTGACCACCATCCGTCTAGTCTTGTAGTTTTCTAGTTTTCTCTCATCCGATGCCGATGACATCTGTGAGGCCCTTGTGACTTTCCGCGCACCTACTGCAATCATAAATCTTATTTTGTTTTTGTGTCATTCACGGTGGGGTCTATCCCTAAGGGGGACGTTTTCGACCTGCTAAAAGGTTCAATGTTTTTTAGAATGACGGGGATTTAAAGGGGGTAATTTCGACGTCCTCTCAGAGATGAGGAAAAAGAATAAAATCCATTTTTTTTATAATGGGAAATATATTTCCCGGATTTAGTCACATTAAAAGTTTTGCGGGTTGAAAATTGAAATCATTCCAGTCGATAAATTCTAAAAATGATTACGGTCCTCACGTAAAAATGTCACATTGAATTGTCGCTTTCAACTTTTTTTTTATCAATATTCAAAAAATTTTCGATTTATTCTCCCGATAAAAAAGAGGGGAACGTTTTAATCACACGAAAATGCCAGGACGTTTTTCGAACTTTTCCAAAAAATTAAATGTAATCCAGAGAAAAGGTTATAATGACTCGATTATCTCTTTCTCTGGAATCTTAAATTAAGCTCCAGGTCGTTTTTTTTTCAAACGAACTCGATAATCGGAAAATCGAAGATGGAACAATTTTTTTTCCGGGGAAATTTTTTTGGTTTTGTACGTTTGGCGGTTGCTTTATCCAGAAAATTAGCTTGATATATTTTTTTGGAATTAATTAAAAGGCTTTTCACAGGAAAAAAACTGTTAATTAGAAGCCGGGGTTTTCCGAGCGGGGTTGTTTCGTTAATTGTATGTTAATCTTAATTATTTACCCTTGGAAAAATTAGAAACAAATTAATTGGAAAAAACGATATTATAAAGAATGTCCTGGTTATTTAACTATTTGATTTGAATTATTATTATTATTAATAGCGTTTTGTTATTTTTTTACTGAAAAAAGATCCACGTTGAAATATGGGAAGAGGAAACTCGTTTTTCCGGTGTTTTCTTTTTTTGTTGGAATGAATAAAATCTGCTTATATTTGTGGATTGTATCGTATGCTACCTGAATGGGATGTTGTTTTTTTTGGGGTGACGCGATAAATGGTTGGATTGTTACGGAAAATTGAAGTTGGAAATTTTATTAAATTTTTTTTATCGTTTTTTGGAGTAAAAGATCTTTGCGCATGATTGCCTTGGGGAGTAAAGTGGGGACGAAAGTGTTACGGAAAGTGTGATCGGGTGAGGTGAAGGAAAGTTGATAGGGAGATGTGAGTTGGTGGAGATAGAAAGAGAGAGAGAGTTAAGTTTCGTGTATTAGTGTAGGGACAAAAAAGAGCAGTGCCCGCACATATTACAGTAGGGGTGCGCGCGCACATTTTCTTTCTCACTTCCTTTTCCCTTCACGAGAAACATTGAACGTTCGATATTCTCGAATAATTGAAAGTTTGCTATACTGATTGTCCCATCTAAAGAGAAATTGAACATTCGATATTTTCAAATTATTAAAAGTTTGCTATACCGATTGTCTCAACCCATGTTGTTATACTAATTGTCCCATCTAAAGAGAACTTGAACATTCGATATTCTCAAATTAAAAATTTGCTATACTGATTGTCCCATCTAAGGAGAAATTTAACATTCGATATTTTCAAATTATCAAAAGTTTGCTATACTGATTGCCTCAACCAATGCGAAGTCGGTAAATATTTTCAAATAATAAAAAATTTGCTATACTTACTGTCCCATCTAAAGAGAAACTGAACATTCGATATTTTAAAATTATTGAAAGTTTACTATACTGATTGCCCCATCAACCAAAGCGAAATCGGTGAATATTTTCAAATAATTTAAAAATTTGCTATACTCATTGTCCCATCCAAAAAAATTGAACGTTCGATAAGAGAGAGAGAGACCGAGACCAAAGGCCCAAGACCCCAGACCCAAGACCCAAGACCAAGAAAGATAGTGAGAGATAGATTTTATTATATCAAAAGGGACGTTCATTTTTTTTACAAAAAAAAAACTTTAAAAAAAAATTCATGTAGTACTAAAGATTCTATTTTCGACTCTTGTGGTATTGAGAATAATAAAGAAAATCTGAGAAAAGCGAAATGGAAGTTTTCTATCGTTTGGATTCGGGTGATAAAAGTGTTGCAGATTCTGTAATAAAATTCGTTGAGACGTTGCACGTGAATTTGTTGGATTGTGCTTAAATTAACAAAGTTCTAGATTTACGATTTTGTTGAATGTGAGATAAAAGTTTTTTCCGTTTGAATTGAATTTTTGAGACACGCTGTATATCGGTACGATGTATTAGAAGAGAAAATGTATGAATAAATTATGTTAGATTTTTCTTTGGTTGGGATAATCAGTATAGCAAACTTTTAATGATTTGAAAATATCAAATTTTCATCTTCGCTTTGGTTGGGACAATCAGTATAGCAAACTTTTAATAATTTGAATATATCGAATTTTCAATTTCTCTTTGGATGGGACAATCTGTATAACATATTTTTCAATTATTTTAAAATATTTACCGACTTCTCTTCGGTTGGGACAATCAGTATAGCAAACTTTTAATAATTCGAAGTAGATGAGTAAGGCGCGTATCACTACAAATATAGGGAAAACAATGTGTTAGAGAGAGAGAGTGTGGGAGAGAGATAGCCACACCCCCATGTGATGACGACCCAGCGATTGCAGGACCAATTTGTTTGCGAACGTGAGTTGCTTAGGCTTCGATGGTTGCTTAGCTAATGAAGTTGAATGCTCTGCAGACTGTCTTTTATGATTGATTATTAGCCCCATCTGCTTCTCGCTCTAAGCTCCAATATCAATGTACTCGATTCACCTCTAAAGTTTACAGGTTGGCCGTCTTGGTCAAAGGCAACAACAGTGATATTGTTTATTTTCTCTTGTGGTATAACAGGTAAGTAGAGCAAATTATGAGGAATTTCGCCAATGGAATATCCAGGATCTACTTGTATGACGAATTCGTAGATAGTATGAGCAGGTCTGTTTGCATCGAATGCCCCAGTGGTAATGTTGCAATCGAAGCGAATACTGGATACTTTAATGATTTTGACGGGGAGATCGGAAGAGTGCATTTTGTTAGCGTCGAGTATTTTCGACGAAAATCCTAATATTCTTCCAAGACTATTATCTTCCATGAATGATATTTTGTATTTGCTGAAAATTTCACATTTTAACGTATTATGGTTGGGTTTTAGTGAAAATATATCCTCCGGTCTAGTTGAATTGCTCGCACCTAACTTATCACTGATAAACATCCAGTGGGAAAATCAAAACTTTGCAGCTTGCTATTGGTATCGTAGTAGTAAAAAATACAATTTTCAATGTTTGGTATACTGTGATAAGAATGAAAAGATCTTAGAGCTATTTCGTAATCATTCTTCGGATCGAGCACAATAGGCGTAGGAGGTTGAAAGGTAAATTCATTATTGTTGCTGTTTACTCTCAGCAACTGCGACATGATGACTAATGAAATTGGATAGATGTTTGAATTTAAATAACACACAAAATGTTCAATTATTTATTGTTACAAAGAAAACAAGTGGCTTGAGAACTCGGAGGACCGTCACAATGCGTCGTCCAATCAGGTCGATTGTAATGGATGAAACAAGGCAGACGTATTTGTAGTTCAAAATTTCCTCGATATTCATTAGGAAGTTTATGCCATATATCCAACAACTCTGAAGGTCTTGCACTCTTTATTAGATATTCGATGGGAGAGTGTTCCAACTCTTCTTCAGTGAAACTTCTTAACGATTTTTCGTGGTACATATGTGCTAATAATAGCTGCGTCATTGTTGTAAGAATTTCAAGCACAAATGTCCACAATTTATTTGATTGTAGTTTTGATATTGGGTATTGTTGTAGAAAATTCTCGCACTCTTTCCGAGATATTCAACAACTTCTTTCGGCGGCTTCAAGTTACCAAATGAATCAAAATACTCTACATTGTTGTTTATCTTTCTGTATGCCACCCAATGACTTCCACTATTCTTAGAGACATCTAAATTAACCACTGCACATTCTTGTCTTCGAGGACCGTCTTTGGGCAGAGTGTCCCGCATGAAAACTCCTCGAAAATGTGGTATTTTGAGTAATTTTGCGTGATGCGTTATGTCAAAGTCAGATAGTGCGTGATTGGGTAGCTTTATTAGTTTTTTTGCTTTTTTAAATACAATCCAAATCCGCCTTTTGAATACTTTTTCAAGTATAGGCCAGATCCTACACGTTCCATAGCCTTATTATGTGTTATAATTTTGGTTTGTGATTAGATGTAGAGATGTCGCCGATATCGCACTCTTAACATTTCCTTTACTAAGGCTAATGTATTAGTGTGGTATCAACGTAGTCTTTAATCCAGGATTATGCTCTCAGAGCTCTTGGACGAGTGGCATCTACCTTGTGCTGATGAGGCGCAAAAACGCCGAAACCGGTCCACAAGTGATGTTATTCCTTCTGATCGCAAACCAGAATGGTTGGTTCTATCTTAACAGATATACCAACCCCGTTTACTTTAGAAGTGTAATTCAATGTCTGTCGGGGCATATAGCCCGAGAAGTAGTTGTTGCTTCTTAGTGGACGGTCTGCTCTTTGGAAATTAATTTTTCTAATTTTGTAAAGCGTTTAATAGTATTGAACTATTATTTTTTGACGTCTTTAGATCACGCTTTACTTATATGACAATTATTTACAGGTAACTGTAATTAAGTAAATAATTTGGAAACAATTTGCCATGTTTTCCAACAGTTGACGTTGAGGTAAAATCTAGATTTTCAATAGGTATGGTCTGCTCTTGTTGAATTATCTTCATCGTGTGCGTCGATTTTTCTAAGTGCTACTCTATAAATATAGGTGTCACCACTTACGTGTATCAGTCTTAATGTTGGTGTTTGAAGGAGAAGGTATTTTGAATTCTCTCATCAATAAACTACCTATTGAACTTCACTTACCTAGCTATCAGTACTGTGGACGTAAGTAAACCCCCACCCCTTTTTTGTGAAAAATTAATTGTTTTTTTTTTGTTAGCTGGTACAAAATTGGAAAAACGTCTTGATCGAGGAGATCCGGGCATTAACCCCTTGGACGCTGCTTGTAAACAACACGATATTTCTTACTGGAAGAATAAGTCTCTCGAGGAACGACACAAAGCCGATCGAATACTTGAAGATAAAGCTTGGGCACGCGTCAAATCAAAAGATGCTTGTTTGGGGGAGAAAACTGCTGCATTACTTGTGACAGGCGGAATGAAGGTGAAAAGAAAGCTGGGAATGGGTTGTCGCCGCAAACGTCGTTCTTTCCATCGAGATGTTGTTCTGAAAGTGGGAAAGTCCATGAAGAGAGGAACATCTTTGAAAGACACTGCAACGTTTGCCTTACGAGCAGCCAAAGCACTTATTAAAGAATTTGGTGGAAAAAAGAAGTTGAGGTTCCTCGAGTAATACCTTTAGCGAAATCTGGAGGTTTCCTACCACTTATTCCTTTGTTTGCTGGTCTTTCGGCACTTGGAGCTTTGTCAGGTGGTGCTGCTGGGATTGCAAAAACCGTCATTGATGCTAAGCATGCGCAAAAGAAATTGGAAGAAGATGTTCGTCATAATAAGGCTCTGGAACGTGTAGGATCTGGCCTATACTTGAAAAAGTATTCAAAAGGCGGATTTGGATTGTATTTAAAAAAGCAAAAAAACTAATAAAGCTACCCAATCACGCACTATCTGACTTTGACATAACGCATCACGCAAAATTACTCAAAATACCACATTTTCGAGGAGTTTTCATGCGAGACAATGCGAGACACTCTGCCCAAAGACGGTCCTCGAAGACAAGAATGTGCAGTGGTTAATTTAGATGTCTCTAAGAATAGTGGAAGTCATTGGGTGGCATACAGAAAGATAAACAACAATGTAGAGTATTTTGATTTATTTGGTAACTTGAAGCCGCCGAAAGAAGTAGTTGAATATCTCGGAAAGAGTGCGAGAATTTTCTACAACAATACCCAATATCAAAACTACAATCAAATAAATTGTGGACATTTGTGCTTGAAATTCTTACAACAATGACGCAGCTATTATTAGCACATATGTACCACGAAAAATCGTTAAGAAGTTTTACTGAAGAAGAGTTGGAACACTCTCCCATCGAATATCTAATAAAGAGTGCAAGACCTTCAGAGTTGTTGGATATATGGCATAAACTTCCTAATGAATATCGAGGAAATTTTGAACTACAAATACGTCTGCCTTGTTTCATCCATTACAATCGACCTGATTGGACGACGCATTGTGACGGTCCTCCGAGTTCTCAAGCCACTTGTTTTCTTTGTAACAATAAATAATTGAACATTTTGTGTGTTATTTAAATTCAAACATCTATCCAATTTCATTAGTCATCTTGTCGCAGTTGCTGAGAGTAAACAGCAACAATCATGAATTTACCTTTCAACCTCCTACGCCTATTGTGCTCGATCCGAAGAATGATTACGAAATAGCTCTAAGATCTTTTCATTCTTATCACAGTATACCAAACATTGAAAATTGTATTTTTTACTACTACGATACCAATAGCAAGCTGCAAAGTTTTGATTTTCCCACTGGATGTTATGAAATTGCTGATTTGGAAGCGTTTATCAGTGATAAGTTGGGTGCAAGCAATTCAACTAGACCGGAGGATATATTTTCACTAGAACCCAACCATAATACGTTGAAATGTGAAATTTTTAGCAAATACAAAATTTCATTCATGGAAGATAATAGTCTTGGAAGAATATTAGGATTTTCGTCGAAAATACTCGACGCTAACAAAATGCACTCTTCCGATCTCCCCGTCAAAATCATTAAAGTATCCAGTATTCGCTTCGATTGCAACATTACCACTGGGGCATTCGATGCAAACAGACCTGCTCATACTATCTACGAATTCGTCATACAAGTAGATCCTGGATATTCCATTGACGAAATTCCTCATAATTTGCTCTTCTTACCTGTTATACCACAAGAGAAAATAACCAATATCACTGTTGTTGCCTTTGACCAAGACGGCCAGCCTGTAAACTTTAGAGGTGAATCGAGTACGTTGATATTGGAGCTTAGAGCGAGAAGCAGATGGGGCTAATAATCAATCATAAAAGACAGTCTGCAGAGCATTCAACTTCATTAGCTAAGCAACCATCAAAGCTGAAGCAACTCACGTTCGCAAACAAATTGGTCCTGCAATCGCTGGGTTTCAAATTGAAAAATGACAACCATGTATGGAAAGCGGCTTCGTCAAAACGACAACATGCCTTCAATGTTTGATATCTATCGTAAGCCGATGTTTGATGATTCAATTAGAAAGGCTGAATACAAAACCTATGCTCCATTTATAAAGTCATTCAATTGCAGTGACATTGTGGAGTTTAGCATCAATCAAGTTGATTCGTTCTTTGCAATGAGCGAAACTTTGCTGTGCATTAAAGGTTCGCTTGAAACACATGGAGCTGGTGACGTAAAATTAGCAAATAATATTGGAGCCTTTCTATTCGATTCATGTACGTACAGTGAAAGTGCCAGGGAAATGGAAACAGTTCGGGATCCTGGGCTGTTAAAACATCCACTTCAGTTGAAAGACCTCGTTTTGTTATTGTTTTCTTTCAAACCGACAAACGTATCGTGAGTACAGCTGACCCGACTTTATTTGACAATGCCGACGTACAAAGTATAAGACTGTCACTTAATGGTGATTATTGGCCTAATGAAAGAATGCAATTGGATTCTGGTAAAACCGACTACAATGAGGCATACTTTAACTATACTGAATTCTATCCCAACTACGCAAACTCTACACAGAAGCGCCCCCTGCTGGATTATTCTTCTTTCAAACGTCGTGCCTTGTTTGTTATCGATTGTTCGAAGCAGGAGGAAAGCATGAAGGCGTCCACAGTCGATGTGAAACTTGACATTGAAGCAAACATAGGCTTCCCCGAAAATACCAAAGTCTATTGCATCATAATTCACGACTGCGTAATGGAATACTTTCCCCTCACCGAAATTGTTAAAAGCCTAAACTAGATGATGATCAGAGTTAGTATTCGAGCAGACGTCACCATGAGAGTAGCATTTGTAGATATTCAAGGCTTTGTCGTAGATGGGCTTTTCGTTGCCAAAGAACTCACCATAGAAATTGGTTTCAAAAGTTCACATTACATATTTTTACCACCGCAACCGTTTTCTACATTGAGTAACGAGGACAAAAAGACAACATCCTACTTGGAAAGGAATGTGCATGGAATTCGATACTCTTCGGGAGATGTAGAATATTCCAAAGTAAATGAAATATTAGAAAGCAAGCTGTTGTATGCTGCAGACTACATTTACGTTCGAGGACAACAAAAAGCAGAATTTCTGCTAAAGAAATGTCACATCTTTGGTGTTTTTCCACACATTATTGATGTTTGCAAATTTGATGGTACGCCGTGTGCAACAGGAAACTTTGTTCAAGATCCAAACCCCTGTCACGCATCTGGTCTATATTCGTGTACCGAACGAAATGTACAAAGCCTCCGCCACTGGTTTTCAAATACTGTATTACCATTATAAATGAAGTTTTTTAAAGAAACATTGGTTTTTTATTGAAACACTCTGTATATTCATCAACTTTCATATTGCATGAAGATTCAAATTTTCGTTTCACAATTTTTAAAATAATTTTTAAAATTAAAACAAAAACAGATACTAATATTATACATGACATAGCAAAAACATTATTTATTTCATTTTTTATATCTTCTTCTGTTCTGTTGAACATGGTTGAATACGTCTTAACGGATAAGTAATTTGTGGTAATTGTCTGCAGGCTGATTTGTCCTGCTCTTTAGGCAACCAGTTTATACTAAGACTGCTCCACGTATGTCGTACTTCTTCTTCCTTGTTCCCACCAGATAAACTAAGATTCTCTATTTGTCTCATAACCTCACTTTTATCCTCATCAAAAGCAATTTCTTCAATTAATTTGCCAATGTTCTTAATAAACACTTCAATTCGACGTCTGCACTCTTCCGAAGACATATTACAAAAGAGAGACCAGTGGCACGTAACGTTTGACGACGTGACGTTTGACACGTGACGTTTGACGACGTGACGTCGTTTAACACGTGACGTTTGACGACGTGACGATTGACGACGTGACGTTTGACGATGTGGCGTAGGAGCTGCGACACTTCAGCCCACGAAAATTTTGAATACCGTGGGTCTCATCTATTCGGAAAGAGATAAGGAGATAATTGATTTTTAATTGCTATCTAACAGGCGCCTACACATAGGAGTGAGGTTAGATATACCCCGGAAATAGATAAGGAGATAATTGATTCGTAATTGCAACCGGCGCGTGCTGATAGGAGTGTGGTTAGATATGGTGGATCGAGAAAAGTATCTTTGAGTAAATGTCAAAAGGAATGTTGACGTGTAACAGATTCGTGCACGTACACAAAGTCAAAAGAACCTTAACGTTGATATTTGTTGTCACGCAGCGTAAATGTCAACAACTTTGAGACACCCGACGTGATGTTTGACACGCGAAGCATTTTTTGAGACACCCTGAAGATTCCAAGACCAATGAGTCCATATTCTTGACCCTATAAGACCCCCCCGGCTACAGTACCTATATTCGCACCTTACATATAGGAGAGATGATAGCAACATCGGTTAAGCGTCTGACTATAGATGCACAGGTCGACGGTTCGCGTCCACACTCCGACAAAAATTTTTTAATTTTAAAACACGTGTGACGTCATCACATGGGGGTGCGGCTATCTCTCTCCCACACTCTCTCTCTCTCTCTCCAACACATTGTTTTCCCTATATTTGTAGTGATACCCGCCTTACTCATCTACTATTCGAATATTCGATTAGATAAAGATCTCCCGGTCAAACCCAATACCAATCAGCAAACCTCCAATTTCAAAATTTACGACAGTAGCGGCTCCATTCCCGCCCTATAATGTCATATTAAATTATCAACCACCAATTACGGAAATCGTAACTCCCGTATAATATTATTTCCTTCGACGATATTCAAATGTCCACCTGGAATTCACCTTCAGGACAAAAACATCGCTGCAGGATTCCCTGTGACCGGTGGTGGTAACCGGTTCGCCATGAGCTCGTTATGCGTCACCTCTCCTGTGGAGAGGATATGTCAAATCCTGCAGGACTCCAGCGCCGCATACATAAATCCTGGTGGTCGGCAGAAATAATTCTTAGTCGACAGACAAGGGGACATGGGAGAATTGGGATGTCGGGATTCGAAGTAATGAGTTAGTGGGATTGCTTGCTGCGACATGCGATGGGGCGATTCGGCGACAAAATCAGGGTTAGTTGATTGTGTACGACGATAATTGGCAATTAGAAGGAAGTTTTTCTCACCAAATGACAAGAATTTTCTGGAATTTTTTCCAATTTATGTGTAGACTGTTTAAAAAAAATCGATAATTTCTATAACATGGGAACAAAATTGTCTTGTACTTTGGAATTTTATAGCTGACGTAGGGAGCAATATTTCAGGATGATTAAGATGTATTCTTGTAGGAAATTTGACGCTCTACAAAAAAGGTCCCTTATAATTTTTTGATATTTCTACTCATTTCAAACTTATTCAAGGTTATACTTAAATTAGTAATAAATTCTGCCAAAAAGAAAATTGAAAATTTATCATTAATTTAACTTTAACCTTCAATAACTTTGGAAGGAGTGAAACTATCATAAAAATTATAGCAGACCTATTTTGTAGAACTTTTGGTTGGCTATAATTTATTTCCATACATTTTTTTATATCTTCCGTGGGTAGTAAGATATTCGCATTAATCTAAAAATTTTCTTAAATAATCATCATTTTATTGTCAAAATGTATCATTAATTTTACTTTAACCTTTAATAACTTTGAACACAGTGAAAATATCAAAAAATTATGGGGGACCTATTTCGTAGAACGTGTCATTGGCTATAATTTATGTCCATAATTTTTTTTAAAATCTTCCATGTTATTCGCAATAATCTAAAAAATTTCTTAAATAACCATAATCTTATTTATAAAACAATTTATCATTAATTTAACTTTAACCTTCAATAACTTTAGGAGGAGTGAAAATATCAAAAAATTAGAAGAGACCTATTTTGTAGAACGTTTCATTGGCTTTAATTTATCCCCATAATTTTTTTTATATCTTCCATGAGTAATGAGTTGTTCGCATTAATCTAAAAATTTTCTTAAATAATCATCATTTTATTGTCAAAATTTATCATTAATTTAACTATAACCTTCAATAACTTTAGGAGAAGTGAAAATATCAAAAAATTACAAGAGACCTATTTTGTAGAACGTTTCATTGGCTTTAATTTATCTCCATAATTTTTTCATATCTTCCATGAGTAATGAGTTGTTCGCATTAATCTAAAAATTTTCTTAAATAATCATCATTTTATTGTCAAAATTTATCATTAATTTAACTTTTACCTTCAATAACTTTGAAAAGAATAAAAATATCAAAAAATTACAGGAGCCCTTTTTTGTAGATTTCCTACAAAAACACATCTTAGCAATTCCAAAATATCGCTCCCTAAGCGAGCTATAAAATTATTTATTATTATTTTTGTTATCGTTGGATATTAAAAAAAACAAATCAATATAATTATTTTGTGTCGGTTAATAATTCGTAAGGCCGTTGCGTGTTATTGAAAATTCGTTGTTAGGAATCGCATCTTCGACAACCACCACCATTCGTTATGTCTTTTGGCATAGAGCATTATTCCCCTTATATATTATGAATGAAGGCGATCAATCAGACATGCAGCTCGGGACGACGGTGGGCGAGTAAAAGCAAATTGGGAGTTGAAGTCGGGAATAGGGAGAGGGAGGGAGCGAGAAATAGCACACGGTTCGAACGTTTCACAATTTGTTTTTTTTTGTCGGAAAGGTAGACGGGATCATAAATAATCCGATCATTAATTTTTTATTTTTCATCGGCAACCAGATTAACGGGTAATTTTTCATGCTCGGCTTATTCTGTATATACAGGGTGTTATTGTGTGATATAAAAATAAATAAATAAATAAATAAATAAGAAAAAATTTAGATTTATATATATATATATATATATATAGGAAATAGTTCGTTGCCGATACTAGTTAGGTATATATATATATATATATATATATATATATATATGTCCAAAAGTTTGGAATACGTACAAATAATATATCTACGCCTATGGTTGTTTAAAAACTGTTGATATTTATTCTAGAGCGTTTTTAAATGAAAATTATCAAAAATTTGATTCGTTTTTGTAGCAATTTGGTCATATTAAACTGATTTTGGTATTTACACATTATTTCAGTTCTTGTTAAAATTTCATTCAAGCCGCTTAAAAAGCCTAGAAACATGATATCTCATTTCGACAGATCTAGAGTAATTGCATTGTTACAGCAGGGCTTTATTCAAAGTGATATCGCCAATATTATTGGCGTCACTCAGAGTGCTGTATCGAAAATTCAAAAAAAATTCCAAGACACAAATGACGTGAAGGATCTCCCCAGAAGTGGCAGAAATCGATGTACAACAGCAGCACAAGACCGGCAGATAACATTGATAGCTCGAAGGAATCGTCTGAAATCTACAAATGGTATCTCCAGAGAAATTGTTAGGCTTGAAGGACTGAATATTTCACGGCAAAAAATAACACGCAGACTAAATGCAGTAAATTTGTATCGTAGAAGATCCTTACGTGTTCCCAAACTAACCTATCAACACAAAATTGTAAGGTTGCAATGTGCTCGAGAAATGGTACATCATGGTCCTAACTGGAATAACGTGATGTTCTTTGATGAATCAAAAATTGGCTTGGTTTCTCATTCGCGAAGAACACTAGTTTGGAGGGCCTCAGAACGACAAGCCCGATTAGAAACAGCCCAACCGCGTGTCCCATTTGAAGGTGGGAGTATTATGGTTTGGGGTGGTATTATGAGTGGCACACGGACGCCTCTACAGGTTCTGGAGAGAAGAGTCACTGGTGCTGTATACATCGAGGAGGTTTTAAATCCTGTGTGCGTCACGAATCATATACACCAAAAATCGAGTAGTTCTTTTTTCCGTAATTTATATTACAAAACAAAAAAATTTCTTAAGTTGCACCCTAATATAGTTGTTACTAACAGTGATGAAGGTAATTGTACTGTGATCATGTGAAAAGATAACTATATCGAACTTTCCTTAGAAATTATTGTTAATAGTTCTTCTTATATCAGATTGAAAAGAGATCCTACGTTATCAAAATTCAAAATAAATGTAACACTATTATTAAAAAACTATATAATACTAAACAAATAGATAAAATTACGAAAGAAAAACTTACTTGTTATAATGGTATACCTGCGAAATTTTATGGTCTTCCTGAAATCCACAAACCAACTTTATCAGTTAGACCCATAGTTGCATCTTTATGTACTCCTACTAATTTTTTAGGCTCTTATATTACAGAAATTTTAACAAAAGCTTATGATCTTAATACAAAATACTTCATCAAAGACTCTTTTGAAGTATATAAACAATTTAATAAAGTTCAATTACCAAACAACCATGTTATTTGTAGTTTAGATGTTGTATCTTTGTTTAGTAATGTATATTTAGATTCAGCTCTGAAGGCAATCGATAAAAATTGGGAAAAAATAAGTCAACAATGTCAATTAAATAAGAAATATTTCCAAGATATCATAACATTTCTATTTGAAAATACCTATTTCACTTTTGATAATCAAATATATAAACAAACTTTTGGTACTCCAATGGGAGCAACAATCTCGCCAATTATAGCATGTTACGTTATGGATAATTTGTTAGACTCAGTTATACAAATATTGCCTTTCAATTTAATCTTCATAAAAAAGTATGTTGACGATATTATTCTAGCTTTACCAGATAATAAAGTAGATGAAGTTCTTTCCATATTTAACAACTATGATCAACACATTCAGTTTACAATAGAGAAGGGAGACGAATTACAAAGTATACCTTTTTTAGATACTAGAATGATAAGAAATTCTAATAACACTTTATCTATTGATTGGTATAGGAAACCAATGAGTTATGGAAGATTCATGAACTTTTGGTCATATCATAAGTATTCTATGAAAATTAATTTGATAAGGCAAATGAAAAATAGAGTAACTAATATTTCAGATCCTGTATTTCATGAAAAAAACTTAAAAATCCTTCATCAATTATTTTTAGATAATGGATATCCAAACAAGTTGATAAAAAACATATTTTATAATAACTCTCCAAATTTGGACATTATTTCAGAACATGCTGAAATTCCCTATTACTATATTTCTTTGCCATACATTAGAGAAATTACACCAAAATTAATTAGAACTTTCAAACCACTTACTAACATAAAAATTGCAAATAAAACATGTTTAACGATCAAATCAATTTATACAAGAGTTAAAGATAAAACTGATATTCTTAATCTTTCAAATGTAGTATACTGTATCCCTTGTAGAAATTGCGAGAATAAATATATTGGTCACACTAGCCAAAAATTTAAAAACCGAATTTCTCTCCATAAAAGTGATTCCAGATTATATCCCGATAGATGTGCTTTGGCCAAACATATAATTGATAAAGACCATATTATGGATTTTGATTCTGTCAGTATTTTAGATATACAATCAAATACCAAAAAAAGACTTTTCTTGGAAATGGCTCACATATCTCAAGAACAAAATATCATCAATAGAAAGAGTGATCATAAAAATTTGAGTGATATTTATTACTACCTTTTGGCTATTGATAAGGAGCATGTGTGTCATCAAATTTCAAATTCGTCTATTTCAAACATTTGAGGTTAAAATAACATCAAACAAATTAAAAAAAAGATGACGAACCTAGCCAATCTTGATATTTTTAGATATAGGTTAGTTATAATTGTATACTATTTCTTACTCTATAAGCAAACGATTTTGTTTGACATCATTTTGACATTTACTTTTTAAAAAATTCAAATCAAAATTATTATTAGATGTATTTACTTTTAAAACAACTTGTAATACAATCTCGAATGCTGTCCTTGAGAATGGAAATAAAGATATTCCGAAAGCTTGGAAAATAGTGTAAAGAGTACTCATTTTACAATTTTGCCGCTTCCCCAATATTCCTGTCCTTGTATATATATATATATATAAATGTATATATATTGAAATAAAGATATACAAAATAAATAAGAAGAAATATAGGTATATACCAAAAAAAATTGATGAAAAAATTTATAAATAAATAAAAAAAATATATATATAAAGCAAAATAAAGATGGAAAAAAAATAAAAATAAGAAAAAATTGAAAAAAATATAGATGAATACCAAAAAAAATAGGAAAAAAAATATGGAAAAATACCAAAAATATGTAAACTAACGTATAGCTCTACATAAGAGCGATGCAAGATTATATCCAGAAAGATCAGCATTAGCTGAACATGTTTTTTCTACAAATCATATAATAGATTATAAAAACTTTGAAATTTTACATAAAGAAAACAACTACTCTAAAAGGATTTTCCTAGAAATGGCATTCATATCTCAAGAAGATAATTGCTTAAATAAAAGAACTGATATTCAAAAACTTAGTACAATTTATAGCTATTTATTATCTTTTGACAAAAAAACAAAAAATTCAAATATTGAAGATGAGAATTCTGTTCCTTTATATTAACTTACCAACTATTATTTCACTTGCTAATATACCAAACATATTTAAAGACATTTCTATGACTACTAAAAATTAACATCGATGTCGTAATGTCAATTTTGATAGTTTTATTTTTAATTTAATTTCTTGAAAAAGAAAATTATATCTTATACCATGTTTTTTCTCCATATTATACATATTATATATAGATATTGTGATTAACCTCGCTTAGTTGTAAGTAATTAATGTTTTACTTTTAAACTGAATTTATTTATACCTGTTGAAATATCTATAAATGTATCTTTTGTAGTTCTTTGATAATGGTGATAATAAATTACCGAAAGCTCAGAACAAACTAAAAAGAGTTCACTTATTCACATTGCCGCATCCCCCACAATAATAGTTAGACCGAACTATTTCCTATATATATATATATATATATATATAAAGCAAAATCAAGATAAAAAAAATGAATAATGAGGAAAAATATCTATATATTGAAATGGTATTGAACAATTAAAACCACTT
This sequence comes from Lochmaea crataegi, assembly GCA_947563755.1. Taxonomy (NCBI): domain Eukaryota; kingdom Metazoa; phylum Arthropoda; class Insecta; order Coleoptera; family Chrysomelidae; genus Lochmaea; species Lochmaea crataegi. The sequence continues at coordinate 34,037,647 of OX387434.1, read as the reverse complement.
TAATAGTAAAAATATGAAATTTGGGAAAGAAAATAGTTGAAAAGTGTCAGTCAATGATTATGAGACTTGAATCAGCTCTATTTCTTGTTGTAAAAAGTATTTTAATAAAACAGAAAGACTTACCTTGAGTTAAACAAAATATAATGTTTTTCGCATAATCATATCAAGTAACAATCAAATTAAATTTATAATTCTTCATTTTGAGTATTTTAAATAAGAAAAGCTTGTTTTTCATACCAGATATGTATTACCTACACCTGAAATAAAAATCATTAGTATACATAATATTTAATAATCAATAGAAATTATATTTTGGCAGAATTTTAACCTAAATTATAATTGAAGTCACTGTCAAGAAATTTTATGCTTTGGGAAAGACAGAACGGACAGACAGAATCAAAGAATAATAATATCAGAAATGGTTGTTAAGGAAATAAGGAATGATGTGTTGTGATTGGAGGAGTATAATAAAATTTTAAAACGTTTATTAAATGAAATTTAGAATTAGTTTATATAAAATATGTAATAGGAAAGATTTATTGGACATTTATTATGAGTTTACATGAATTCAAATAAAATTATTGATAGTAGAAAATTGTATATTAGATATTTAAGAGGTACTCATATTTTCAAGGATTTTTATTAAAAAAGGACAATTTAAAGGGTTAAATAAGTATAATAAATATTATAGACAATAATAGACAATAAACAAGAAATTATGAAATTTTGCAATTAAGAAGAAAAAATCAAGTGCTTTGGAAATATGACATAGCAACGGAGGTTGTTGATTGAGAAGACAAGAGAGTAGAGTGATATTCGAAAGGGAGAAGTAAAGAAATTGAGATTTAAAAAGTTAAAATTGATATTAAAACTAAAGAAATTGGTTAGAAAGTTTTAAAAAGACCAAGAAAGGTTTAGCAAAACAGTAAGAAATAATATAAAAGTTAAAACATACCTATTAGCTATAAAGAAGTTGGTCCAGCGTTCCAGGAGGATCAGAATCCTCAATCTTCCTGTTCAATCCCGTCTACATCATCAAATTTGCAATTCCTCGTCCAACAAGTTTGACAAATTGATTTCGAAAAAGGTTAGTTATATGGTACCAATTAATATTTTATAAAAAGCATATGCATTCTAAATATATCTGATATACATCTAAAATAAATTTCATAAATAATTAACAATTAGCTTTGATAGAACTTAAACAAGAGCTCACCTTAGATTTAAAATTTTTCTCCATTGAATTATAGGTTAAGTAACTGTATGTGTGTAATTGTCTCGATTTTTTGTAGTATTAGTTAAATTTGAATTGATATTCATGTAAATATCATATAAAGGCAATCACAATTATTATTATTGAACTGTTTTGTTGAATTGAAAAAAAAGAAAAAAGAACATTACAATATATATATATATAAATAAAATAATAAAAGTGGAAAAAATAAGGTAAAATATAGATAAATACCAAAAAAAATAAGAAAAAAAAGAAAAACATAAATAAACCAAAATAAAGATGGAAAAAAATAAAAAATAAGGAAAAATATAGACAAATACCAAATAAAAGTAAGAAAAAATATAGATCAATGAAAAAAAATAACAAAAAATTTAGATAAATACCAGTGTTGGAATTGTATTGTGTATTTTTTTGACACTTTGTATTTTATTTTAATCTAGTAGTTGTCAATATTTGTCATTCTTAATTTTGAGACAGATTGTCAAAGTATATTGAAAAATATAAGTTTTTAAAAGATATCATCAACTCTTTGTATATTTTCAACTTCGAAACTAACTCCGGACCTTGAGGCGTATCAATTCACCGGTTAGGTGCTTTGTACGCTACATATTTTGGCGACCGTGACAGGACTATGGAGAAGGTTTTGAAAGCTGTAACCACATATCGAACTTCGTTCGAACGATTATATGAAGAGTCGATGAAACTATTACTGGACCCGAATCATGACATTGATGATCTACATGGAAATCTTAAAGTTTTGGATCAGAAGATAGAAACCATAATGGAACTTGATAGGCAAATGTTGAACCTGATGTTAGAAGATGATACGCCGACCGAGGACATTGATGCTGAAACTTCTAGAGCGGATGAAATATTAGGGAAGTATAATAGACTTAAGGCTAAAGTAGAAAGAAGTTTGAATAAGGATGCTTTATCTGAATTATCTAACTCAAATCATTCGTGTCATAGCAAACGTAGGGTGAAATTGCCATTGATAGAACTTAAAAAATTTGATGGTGATATAAAAGATTGGTTATCATTCTGGAGCCAATTTAAACGCATACATGAAGATGAATTTATACCCACCGAGGACAAATTTCAATACCTTATTCAAGCAACTTCTATAAAATCACGTGCTCGTCAACTTGTTGAAAGTTATCCTCCAACCAAAGAAAATTACCCAAAGGTCATCGAGTGTTTGAAATCCCGCTTTGGTAGGGACGATTTATTGGTTGAATTTTATGTGAGACAACTTTTAAAATTGATCTTAAATAATTTTAACTCGAAATCCAAACTCAGTTATCTGTATGATCAAATCGAATCACAATTACGATCACTTGAGTCTTTGGGAGTAAATTCCGATACCTGTGCAGTAATGCTTTATCCACTTGTCGAATCATGTTTACCAGAAAGTTTACTGAGGGTATGGCAGCGCAGTGAAAAATACGATGTATCATTATTTTCGAAAAATCGATTAGATTTATTAATGAATTTTCTCAAAAAAGAAGTTGAAAACGAAGAAAGAATTTCATTGGCAATATCTGGTTTTGGCAATGAAAATAGAAAGCAAGGAGAAAATCAATCAAAATTACCTTCTGTATCTACTGCATCCGGATTATTTAACAAAAATAAATGTCCCAAATGTATTTTCTGCAAGAAATTGCATCTTTCTTCAGATTGTGACGACGATGAGATGAAAAAGCTATCATTTGATGAGAAAAGGAAGGTATTGATTGATCACGGTAGATGTTATTTATGCCTGAGATTTGGACACCTGGCTAGAAAATGTAAAATAGATATTAGATGTTCTGAATGTAACGAGAAACATGCTACTCTCATGTGTTCTAAGAAAAAACCTCTGTTAGAATCAAATATTTTAACCACGAATGATGCTTCTGGGATTGTTGATAATTTATCAAACACCACGTATCACAATGAAATTATCCTTCAAACACTTGTTGTGCAGCTAAGCAGTAATTTTAAAACTCGATTGGTTAGAGCAATAATTGATACTGGATCACAACGATCATATATTGTGAAACACGTTGCGATTGAAATGGGATACGAAGCTTTGGGTTCAGAACAATTAATTCATGCTCTATTTGGAGGAACAAATTCGGAAACTAGCCATCATAATCGATATCGAATTACTCTGAAAAATTTGAACGAGAAGTATATTTGTAACTTTGATGCTCTTGATCAACCATTGATTTGTAGTCACGTCGCTTCCATATCAGAAGGTCCGTGGATGAACAAACTTCTTCAATTAGGTGTTTCGATCTCAGATAGGAACGACGGTCCAATAGAAATTTTAATCGGAGCTGATATTGCAGGAAAACTTTTTACTGGGAAACGATATTCTCTGCAATGTGGATTGATAGCAATGGAAACTCTTTTGGGTTGGGTTCTAATGGGAAAAATTCCCAGAGACCATTATAGAAATTCATATGCTTCTTCAATGTTGGTTTCTTCTTTTTTCTGCAATAATGATATCTCACATTTGTGGGACTTGGAAACGTTGGGTATTACGGATCCTGAGAAACGAAATCAGCGAAAGAAGATAGAAGAAGATACAATGGAAAATTTCCTAGAGTCGATTTGTATCAACAGTGAAGGAAGATATGAAGTAGGTTTGACTTGGATTGATGGACATCCTCCAATTGTTAATAATTTCGATATGGCCAAAAAACGACTAGATAATCTTATTAAGAAATTAGAAAAAGATGGTTATTATGATACATATGATAAAACTATAAGTGAATGGAAGGACGAGGGCGTAATTGAAGAAATATCTCCAATTGATAAGGAGATTGGTTTCTATTTGCCACATCGACATGTGGTAAAATTAAATAGTGTCACTACTAAATTAAGGCCTGTTTTCGATGCATCTGCTAGGGATAGAAATCAGGTTTCCTTGAATCATTGCTTAGAAAAGGGAATAAATGTTATCGAACTCATTCCATCGATTCTTATTAGATTTAGACTCCATAAGATTGGTGTTGTATCAGACATCAGAAAAGCGTTCTTACAAATAAGTTTGAATGAAAACGATCGTGATTTCTTAAGATTCTTATGGTTTGATAAGGAAGGTAGTTTGAAATGTTATCGTCATGCAAGAGTTGTTTTCGGAGTTACTTCTAGTCCTTTTTTACTGGCAGCAGTAATTAAATATCATTTAGAAAAGGCTCTTGAACAGCCGGAAGGATATTTGAAATTTTCTAATTGGGTGATAACAAAATTGATAAATAGCTTTTACGTAGATAACTGTGTGACCAGTGTTGATAATGAAAAAGATCTCAATGAATTTATTTTGGAATCCACTCAACTGATGCTAGAAGGTAAATTTGATCTTCGAGGGTGGGAGCATACTATGACTAATGAATCAACAGAAAATAGTGATGAGAATTTGACTACTGTTTTAGGCCTTCATTGGAACAAAGAGACATACTTTTCAAATGAATTTCGATCCTTTCAGGAATATTAATACAGATATGATCACAAAAAGAATAATTCTTTCTTTAACACAACGTCTTTTCGATCCTCTTGGTTTTTGTTGTCCAGTTATAATTTTTCCTCGATTATTGATTCAGAAATCATGGGATTTAAAGTTATCATGGGATGCGAAAGTTCCTGAAAATATGAAAGACGACTTCCTATTGTGGTTAAAATGGAAATTTAACCCTACTGGATCCCCTTGGTGGGGCGGATGGTGGGAGCGTCTGATAGGCATATTGAAACAGTTGTTAAAGAAACAACTTGGAGAGGCTTGTCTGACCTATGAAGAGCTTTCTTCAGTTATATGCGAATGTGAATCACTAATAAATTCACGGCCCCTCACCTATATTACAGACACGAAAAATGAATTGTTCTAACCCCGTCTATGTTTCTTCAAGATGTCAAGGAAATCGGGACACCTTGTATGGACGAAATTGATGCCACATCTCTTAAAAGGCATCTGAGATACATTCAGAAGATAAGAATTAATTTAAGAAAAAGATTTAGAGAAGAATACCTGAGCCAGCTAGTTTTGCACATGAAAAGAAAAACATCCAGAGAAGTTATTAAAGGAGACATTGTGATTATCGAAAACGAACATTTGAAGAGACTTAATTGGCCTTTGGGTATAGTAGAAGATATTTTTCCCGGAAAAGATGGAAAAATTCGTCTGGTGAAAGTTCGTACTTCAACGGGTTCTTTGATGAGACCCATTCAAAGACTTTACCCCCTTGAAATCGAGACCGAAGAAGATACTTCGGTGAGATGTGAACTGCAAAAAAGACACTTAGAAAGGTTAGATATTGAGAACGAACAGCCTAAGTCTAATACTTCTGAAGAAGACTCAACGATGAGGGAAAGAAAAATAACTACCGTTGGGGAAAGCAGAACCCCAATTGTTACAAGATATGGAAGACAAGTTAAGCCCCCGTCGAGATTTGAGTCGTAGATTTTCCTAAGAAGTTGTGCCACTTGGAAGCATGGCACAAGGTATGTTGGAAAATGCTAGTGTTTGTGTATTTTTTTGACACTTTGTATTTTATTTTAATCTAGTAGTTGTCAATATTTGTCATTCTTAATTTTGAGACAGATTGTCAAAGTATATTGAAAAATATAAGTTTTTAAAAGATATCATCAACTCTTTGTATATTTTCAACTTCGAAACTAACTCCGGACCTTGAGGCGTATCAATTCACCGGTTAGGTGCTTTGTACGCTACAACCAGAAAAAAATAAGAAAAGAACAGAAAAATATATATAAATGAAGCAAAATAAAGATGGAAAAAAATAAAAAAATATAGATAAATACCAAAAAAGAAATATAAAAAATATAGATAAATACCAAAAAATATATATAAAGTAAAATAAACATGGAGAAAAAATGAAAAAAATAAGAAAAATATGGAAAAACGAAAAAAAAAATAAGAAAGAATTGTAACATGTCTATCGACCTGTTTCTATTTTATAGAATAAATCCTTTTAATTACCGCTCGTCGTCACTAGCCACTTCCAATTATAGTTCTGTGATCTCAAATTTCAACCCTGATCATAAGACAATTGACAACTGCCAACGTACGCTTCCATTTTTTCCAACGACACGAGGGACATCCCTTTCCGTTACCGACTCTCTCCGAGGAAAGACACATTTTTTATCGTTTTATACCTTTCGTATCTTAATAATTTAATTCATAATTTATAATTAATAAGCTTCTTCTAAAGTACTGTCTGATATAATTTTTGTATGCATTTTTTATTTTTTTACAGAGATAGACGAAATTAAATTTAACACGTGGTCATAAACTGTTTTTCTATACTAATATGGTAGTTTTAAACCAAATATTCTGTTTTACTTTTGTGCAAACATTTGCAAGCTTTTTCAGTTGCAGAATAATTTTTTTAACGATAAAATAACATTTTTATAACAGTAAACCTATAAAATATTCTTTCGTACCGCCAGTGCCGGCATCATATATTTCTCAAGCACGATATTTTTTTTCATATAAGTACCTAACTTTTTGCTATAATTAGTTTCTTTCAGATCATTAGTGTTTCTTTTAACTTAGCCTATAATTGCTATTTTTACTGTTTTAACATGGGACATATAATGTTGGAAATCTTTCAGTAAATTGAACATTTTTCACTTTCAAACAATTGCCTTGCTGACTAACATAATGTGCCATTACATTCAAGTTCCTACATATCCCTGATCCACCTGTACTTCTAGGTAAGCACAGCCCCTAGGCAAGTATACAACTCTAGGATATAACCCCAAGACCTAGGCTAGAATATAAGCCCTAGACACGGACATAACCCCAAGACACAGCAGTACAAATCCAGGATATCCACGTATCTTCTTCTAGATCTTCTCAAGACTTTATAGAGGCAAGACCTACCTACCTCCTTCAGGAAATCACTTCATATTTTTAAGTTAAGTACCTAAGTACAAATTCTCCTCTAATTTTTTCGTTTCCTGTGGCAGTATAAATATATAAAATTTTCAAATTCTTTTTTTATTTTTTCTAAATCCTCAACTGCAAAAGTTGAGGGAGATATCGCCCGGGGTAATTTTAAGTAACTTTTTCATTCTTAACTTTTATTTAAATTTTACAAGGCGTTTCTACCTTTTCCGCCTTAGTTTTTTTAATTAGTATTTTTTAATCGACGTCAAAAAGGTAGTGGCGCCCTCAACTTTTGCAACCTTCCTGTTATACTTGTGCGACATAAACTTGGGGTCGAATCACCCTTGAGTGGAGTCTCTAGCCGGAGCCCTTCAAGCTGGCGCCTCTTACCGTTCCAAATTGGCGCCCTGTAAGGTTACAACCTCTTATCGTTAAATTATATAGAAAAATTCTAAAAAAAATAGTGTCCATTTAAAAGCAAAAAACAAATTAGACAAATTCTAACAATATTTAACCAACATGAATTTTTAACTGTAGAATTGACAAAACAACCTAAAATATAGCTGGCCTGTTAACTCTGCCACTGCTAAAAAAAATCAATATATATCGAAACAAATAAAATGGCATGCGTGAATGAACAATTCCATTAAAATTCTTCGTTTTAAAAAAGACGTTAGGTTACCGTGCGATATTTCTCTGATTATGCGTAGAGATAAGGAAGTTCGCGTGTGTTGCAAGGTGCCCTTTTATCACAATCATAAACAAAAACTATTTATTATACACAGAAAGGCAGGTATGAAGTATTTTTTATGGTTATATACCATTTTAAATTCGATTCATCAAAACCTTCAGAAGGTGTTACAAGTTTTTCCAAGTTATAATATAAAGAAAGAGTCACGCAATATTATATCGATATTTTATAGAAATTTTTAATTCTTTATATACACACGGGATTGTGAAATAATTTGGAAGCGTTCAATTAATCGTTAATTAGTTTTTGTTGGAAAATATTTCGGATATAATTAGATTAGAAAAAATAAAGATAATTAGCGGGAAGAAAATAAGAAAAAATATATATAAATACCAAAAAATAATATACAGATACATTCAAACACAAACGGAACATAGGGATTTTAAGCATTGCATCAGAACTACTTTTGAACTAGTCGACCAACATACAGCTTCAACAGATTAAAAACACGATTATTACAATCGTTTATTTGGACACCTATAACATATCGTACAATTCCCACCACTCCGTATTCTCGCGGTCCTTAATTAGCGTCAGTCAGTAAACAGCAGTCGATAGGTGAGAGTGTTCAAGCCCATAACTTAAATTTAAAGAATCCTATTTTGTTTAATTTACGAATTTATTTTTATTTTGAAAGCCGTTATGGCCAAAAGAAATCAAAACATATTATCTTAACTCGAAACATTAATTGTTAAAGAGAATTTAACAAATGATTTTCGATTTTAACAACATAAAACGTAAGCATATTGTTTCAATATGTAGCGACGTTTACTACCCCCATCAAATACTTATTCAATACTAAATCGCAGTTCGCACACACCTCGCACATAACTAACAAATTTCGGAAGAAGGGGCGGGTTTTCTTACAGTGGTTCTGAATCCAGCTGTCCAGATCAATACTTGATATTCATTGAAGTGAACTTATAGAAATGTTTTATTAGTGGACTATTTAGATCGGAGAATACACTAAATCCCCATGTTCCGTTTGTGTTTGAATGTATCTGTATATATAAAGCAAAATAAAGATGGAAAAAAATAATGTTACGCGAGCTACTGCATTAATATGCTCACTTAGTGCCCCCAGTGAAATCCCCATATGAGACGACTATGGCTCCTCCGCCCAATTTTCGAGAAACATCGAGAATACCCACCGCGCCCGGTGAATCCGCCAGAACGTCGAGAAATTTCGAGAATTACGGCGCGCGAGTATAAATAGGCCACCAGCATCGCTGCAGGCAATTAGTCAATCAGTCAGTGTTGATACCGAAGGAAAGTAATCGCGCCTCGATAAAGTGTTCATTAAGTGACTCTCATATAAATTATAATTAGTGTGTTTAGTGTATTACATAAATTATTAAATAAGGACTGAATTACATATAAATCTGTAAATATAAATTAATTGTAAATATAAATTAGAATAAACGTTACATTGGTGTCAGAAGTGGGATTAAAATAAATAAATAAATAAATAAATATACAGGAAGATGGCGAAGAAACTTTGTGAATTAAAAGTTTCAGAGCTTCGAAAAGAGTTGGAGGATTACGAACTGGACACAAGTGGGGTCAAGTCAGTGTTAGTGGAACGACTAAAAATAGCTATGATTAACAATGGATTGGACCCGGAAACATTTGAATTCACCGACGAAGCGTCCGCCTCTATAACCTCTTCCATAAAAAACGAAATTTCATCCATGGAAAGTAAATTTTCGGCGGACATGGAAAACAAAATGTCGGATATAAAAAACGAAATTTCATCCATGGAAAATAAAATTTCGACGGATATAAAAAACGAAATTTCAGCCATGGAAAGTAAACTCTCGGCGGACATGGAAAACAAATTGTCGGACGTGGAAAATAAAATTTCATCCATGGAAAGTAAACTTTCGGCGGACATGGAAAACAAAATGTCGGACATGGAGAATAAAATTTCGACGGACATGAAAAATGAAATGACATCCATGAAGACTGATATTTCTGCCGTGGAAGAAAAGATTAAAAGAATGGAGCAAGAAATGAAACAAAAAATCAAAGAAATCGAAAGGAAGACTAGTAATAAACCGGATATTACAACTAGGCAAGCCCCGAATAACGACGAACTGGCAGAGAAAGTAGAGTTGAAACCGAAAATGGAAAACGATATTAACAGCCGAGTGAAACTGCCAACATTCGATGGTAAAACGTCATGGCCGAACTATCTTAAGCAATTCGAGGCGGCATCAAAGGCAAACAACTGGAGTGAGAAGGAAAAAGCGTTAAATTTAACTCTTGCCCTTAGAGGAGACGCTATGGATATCCTCCAGACCATTCCAGTGGAAGAGGCCGAAGATTTTGAACAACTAAAAAAGCGATTGAATATGAGATATGGCCTGGAACACCTGGAGCATCTGTACCAATCGCAGCTGAAAAACCGCAAACAAAAACGCGACGAAACTCTGCAAGAATTCGAAGCAGACATTGCGAGGTTGGTGCGGTTTGCCTATCCATCGGCACCGGAGAATGTCATGGAATGTTTAGGGGTACAGACATTCATCGACGGAGTTCGTGACCATGAAATGCAGAGAACTCTACGCTTGGCTCGGCATAAGACACTGGTCGACGTACTCTCTGCAGCCTTGGAGTACTAAGCAGCTACACAGGCTTCCGGAGTATACGGCAAGGTGAGGGCTGTAGCAGACGAAGAAGTTGAGAACAAGCTCGACCAGCTTGTCAACATGATGAAAAGCATCTCAAATGGAAAACTGAAAGCTGTGAGATGCTGGAATTGTGGAGAAATGGGACATGTACGCAGTTCGTGCAAGCGACCGAGAACTGCTACAAACGAAGACGCCCAGCAGGAAAACTAGGAAGGGTCGACCTTCAGAGGGCAGCTTCGACCCGAAGACCTTCCAAAGACCCTCTCATCCTAATAGCCTCTCTGAAATGTCGCGATGATAGTGTATACGTGGATGGTGAAGTTAATGGAAGGAAGTATACACTATTGGTGGACACTGGAGCAACGAGGACTATTATTCGCCCCGAGACTGTCAACACCCGGAAAAGACTTTTACCGACGAGACTGCGACTCAGGACTGCCACAGCGCCAATGTCCATGGAGAACTACCGGTGCAATTGGGAATTGGCGCAGAGAAGTTCACCCACACTGTCGTTGTCGCTGATATCGAAGAGGACATAATACTCGGAATGGACGTTATGAACCAACATGGCTTCCAGCTAGATTTCAAGAACCGAGTGATTAGAGTAGGTTCTGAGGAGGTATTACTTCGCCCATACGAGGATAGGACTGTTCAGGTAGCCGTACAGGAGGATACAGTTGTACCCGCAAGGAGTGAATTTTTCACTGTGGCAAGGCTACAAGGAACCGTCGAAGAAGGAACACCGGTCATGATGGAACCATGGAATCACGATGAAGAGGTTGGTCGAGGAATCCTGGTTGGAAAAGGGTTAGTCATGGCTGCCGAAGAAATACCTGTACGCATTATAAATGTAAATGACCATCCAATAACTATGAAGAAGGATACCAAAATTGGAACTTGCGTACCAGTGGCGTCAATAATTCATCAAACAACAACCTCCGATGATGCCAACAATAAATTTGAACAAATGATAGGAGTGGCTGGACAATCCCTTAGCCTGCAAGAGAAGAAAAAAATCAGAGAACTCTTGCTACAATACCGATCTCTTTTTGTACCAAAAGGAGGAAAGACAGGAAGAACATCTGCTGTCAAACACAAAATTGACACCGGCGACTCTAAACCGATAAGACAATCGGCTCGACGGATACCACAGGCCAAAAGAGAGGAAGCGGAGAGAATTGTTTGCGAGATGGAAAAGGACAAGGTAATAGAACCTTCTACCAGCCCTTGGGTCTCTCCGGTAGTTCTGGTAAAGAAGAAGGATGGAACCACGAGGTTTTGCGTGGACTACCGGCAGTTGAACAATGTTACAAAGAAAGATAGCTATCCCCTGCCGAGAATCGACGACACTCTGGATACGCTGGCCGGTAGCAAATTGTTTTCTACCTTGGACCTGAAGTCTGGATATTGGCAGGTAGAAATGGATCCAGCCGATAAAGAAAAGACAGCGTTTACCACCGGATCTGGTCTATGGCATTTCACCGTTATGCCATTTGGGCTGTGCAATGCCCCCGCAACGTTCGAAAGACTGAAGGAAAACGTATTGCGAGGGTTGTCCTGGAAGACATGCTTAGTGTACCTTGATGACATCATAGTCTTGGGAAGGACATTCGACGAACATCAAAAGAATTTGGAAGGTGTCTTCAAAAGGTTGCAAGCTGCCCAACTGATGCTCAACCCCAAGAAGTGTCAACTATTTCAGAACAAAGTCAATTACCTAGGCCATGTAGTCAGCAAGGATGGTGTAGCTGTAGACGAAGAAAAAGCTGCTGCCGTACGAAAGTGGCCAAGACCCAGCGACAAGCACCAAGTTAGAAGCTTCCTTGGACTCTGTACATACTACAGGCGATTTATAAAGAAGTTTGCAGATATCGCTAAGCCCTTGACACGACTTACAGATGAAGCAAGGGAGTTTCGCTGGGACGAAGATTGCCAAACTTCGTTCGAAACCTTGAAGAAGCACTTGACTACTGCACCTATACTCGGCTATCCACTACCAGAGGGAGAATTCATACTAGATACTGATGCTAGAAATGTTGGAATTGGAGGAGTGCTATCACAGGTTCAAGGAGGACAAGAGAAAGCTCTGGGATATTTTAGTAAAGTCCTTTCCAAACCAGAACAAAACTACTGCGTCACAAGAAGAGAGCTCCTAGCAGTAGTGAAGTCCGTGGAGCACTTTTATCAGTATCTGTATGGGAAGAAATTTGTGATCAGAACCGATCATGCAGCACTTAAGTGGCTTATGCAATTCAAGAACCCTGAAGGTCAAATCGCTAGATGGATCGAGCGGCTCCAAGAATATAATTTCACTATTGAGCATAGAGCCGGAATAAGCCAGAGAAATGCAGACTCCCTCTCTAGAAGACCATGCCCTGCAGAGTGCTCTCACTGCAGCAAAACAGAAGCTAAGGAAGCTGCGATTCGAAGAACCACGGTGACCACCGACGAATGGACACCAGAAAAGTTGGAAGAGGAACAAGAGGACGATCCCGACTTGAAGAAAATCCGACATTGGAAAAAGGAGAACTGTCGACCTACTTGGCAGGAGATTTCAAGGTACTCGCCAACGATGAAATCGTATTGGGCCCAGTGGGACTCGCTGGTTTTGGAAAACGGTTTGCTACAGCGAGTAATCGAGAACGATGAGGGTTCCGAAAGTAGAAGACAGTTGGTGATTCCAAGAACAAGGATAGCAGCAGTACTGCGGAAATACACGACAGTCCGTCAGGAGGACATCTAGGTGTGAAGAAGACCCTTCAGAAAGTGCGAGAACGGTTTTATTGGATGCACAGTTCCGAAGATGTGAAGGACTGGTGTAAGAAGTGCACTACCTGTGCTACGACCAATGGACCGCACGGGAGAAGAAAGGCTCCTATGAAGCAGTACAATGTCGGAAGCCCTTTTGAACGCATTGCCCTGGACATTGCCGGACCGTTTCCACCGACAGCAAATGGCAGCAGGTACATTTTGGTGGTGATGGACTACTTCACAAAATGGGTAGAAGCGTATGCCATTCCAAACCAAGAAGCCGCAACGGTTGCCGACGTGCTTGTGAATGAGTTCATTTGCCGATATGGAGTGCCCCTGGAAATACACAGCGACCAGGGCAGAAACTTCGAAAGCCAGCTGTTCCAGGAAGTTTGTGAAAAGCTCGGCATGAAGAAAACGAGAACTACGGCCTTGCACCCACAGTCGGACGGGATGGTAGAGCGAATGAACAGAACTCTTGGCAAATACCTGTCTAAAGTAGTATCTAACCATCAGCGAGATTGGGACCAATATCTCTCGCTATTCGCGATGGCCTACAGATCTGCCATCAATGAGTCCACCGGCCAAACACCAGCAAGAGTTCTGTTCGGACGCGAAATGAGATTACCCTGCGACCTTGAATTTGGATGCCGACCCGGAGAAGACATAGCTGGTGAAGATTACGTGACCCAGCTGAGAAAAAGAATGGACGACGTACACGAGCTGGTTCGATCGAATCTCCAGATCGCTAGCGATAGGATGAAGAAAAGGTACGATACGCAAGCTACGGAAGGAGGTTTCCACGAAGGAGACAAAGTCTGGCTGCATAACCCAAGAAGACAAAAGGGTTTTTCTCCAAAGTTGCAGAGAGCTTGGGACGGTCCGTACCTCGTAAAGAAAAGAATCAACGATGTCATCTATCGTATCAGCAAGATCCCAAATGGAAAGCCAAAGGTGGTACACCGTAACCGATTAGCGCCATTCGAGGGTGACCACGATGAGGAAGTAAACCAGCTTCAGGAAGTAGCCGATCCTGCTTTTGTAGAGTTCATGGGTGCTTATGGTGGTACCGGAAAAGTGAGATTCGGCGTCACCACTGAGAGACGACAAGACCTGCTTACCGTTCCGGAGGAATACTCACTGGCAATAAACATCCCTGCCAGCGTAACCGATGCGCGCGGACTGGCATCTCTGTTTATAAAGAAGAGTGGCGCACGACCTTTGGTAAACCAGTTACCAATACCAGGTAAAGCTTTGAAGCTGCAAAATGGCTCCCGCTACAATTTCCACCTAGTGACGAGGAACAACTTCGACGAAAGACCAACGTACGAGGATGTCTGGGAAGCATTACGAAGCCTGAGGGAGCATGTGCTTGAATTGAACGTGTATAGGCTAGCCATGCCCAAGATTGAATGTAGGCATTTAGATTGGCGAATAATCCGTAACATGGTAGAAGTAATCTTCCGAGATACCGAAGTGCAGGTACTGGTTTGCGGCCATGCTCGGGAGACACAGCCAACAGAGAAGACGGTCGCATGTTACTTCCATACAACTGGAAAATGCAACAAGGGGACCAGTTGCCGATACAGTCATCTCGTTCCAGTTTCCTAGCTAGTTCCAGGAGGAACTGTCTCTTAAGGAGGGGGCAATGTTACGCGAGCTACTGCATTAATATGCTCACTTAGTGCCCCCAGTGAAATCCCCATATGAGACGACTATGGCTCCTCCGCCCAATTTTCGAGAAACATCGAGAATACCCACCGCACCCGGTGAATCCGCCAGAACGTCGAGAAATTTCGAGAATTACGGCGCGCCAGTATAAATAGGCCACCAGCATCGCTGCAGGCAATTAGTCAATCAGTCAGTGTTGATACCGAAGGAAAGTAATCGCGCCTCGATAAAGTGTTCATTAAGTGACTCTCATATAAATTATAATTAGTGTGTTTAGTGTATTACATAAATTATTAAATAAGGACTGAATTACATATAAATCTGTAAATATAAATTAATTGTAAATATAAATTAGAATAAATGTTACAATAAAATAAAATACAAAAAAATAAAGATCAATACAAAAAGAAAAAAGAAAAAATATAGATAAATACCAAAATATATATACCTACATAAAGCAAAATGAATGGTATAGAAAAAAAAGAGAAAATATAGATAAATGCCAATAAAATGAAAAAATATAGAAAAATACTAAAAAAAAATTAGTATCCATTCAAAAACAAATCAGATAAATACTAACAATATCTATCTAACATGAATTTTTAACTGTAAAATTGACAAAACCACCCCAAAATATAGCTGTCCTGTTGACTCTGCCACTGCTAAAAACTCAAGAAAAAAAATGTTGATCGAAACGAATAAAATGTGACATTTGACGTTTGACAGGTAACATTCGATGGGTGACGTCAGTTTTACACGGCAAGGCAATCTGTAAGAGAGAGAGACAGATATGAGCCCTGCGCACCGTTATTTGTAAAAAATCTTATATATAGAAATTATTTAAAATTGAATTTGGATTTTCATATTATTTATAGGATGTTTCACGTGTAGAGCGTGTGATTGATTTAATAGATTACGTTGCGTGATTTTATACACTTACAAACCAAAGCATGCCTCGTTTATATCTACAAAATGAGTTTAACACGCGAAATTGAGTCTCATGTGTATTGCCAACTTGAAAAAACATAAAAAATGTACCAGTAAACACCAAAAAAAAAAATGAAAAAATATAGAAAAATACCAAAATATATATATTTATATATATATATATATATATATATATATATACATATATATATATATATATATATATATATATATATATATATATATATATATATATATATATGTATATATATAGGAAATAGTTCGTTGCCGATACTAGTTAGGTCTAACTACTATTGTGGGGGATGCGGCAATGTGAATAGGTGAACTCTTTTTAGTTTGTTCTGAGCTTTCGGTAATTTATTATCACCATTATCAAAGAAAACTAAGCGAGGTTAATCACAATATCTATATATAATATGTATAATATGGAGAAAAAAAACATGGTATAAGATATAATTTTCTTTTTCAAGAAATTAAATTAAAAATAAAACTATCAAAATTGTCGTAATGTCAATTTTGATAGTTTTATTTTTAATTTAATTTCTTGAAAAAGAAAATTATATCTTATACCATGCTTTTTTCTCCATATTATACATATTATATATAGATATTGTGATTAACCTCGCTTAGTTTTCTTTGATAATTGTATATATATATATATATATATATATATATATATATATATATATATACAAAGCAAATAAAGTTGTAAAAAAAATTAAAAAATAAAAAATATAGAAAAATACCGAAAATATATATACATATATATAAAGCAAAATAAAGATGGAAAAAAATAAGAAAAATATAGATAAATATCAAAAATATGCAACACTATATACGCTTCATTGTTAATTGTGTTGCATAACCGAAAGTATTGTGTGTTGCATAAAATCGTGACGAATGACCCCAAAGTATTGTGTGTTGAATATGACGAAAAATCCATGTTTTTTCTTAACTCAAAACAAGTGCTCGACGCGCCTAAAGAAGTTTTCACTTCAAAAAATTCCATAATCGTAGTTTTGTTTATTTTTTTGCCGAATTCCAATTAGAATTTCCATCAAGTTCTGTTAACTTCCGAAAACAATTAGTTCTCAATTTTATAAAAGTAATTAACTAAAATGTGCTAAGCTCCGAGTGTTCTCTCTGCACTAAAATTTATTTCAATTAAAAAGTTTTCCTTGGATTTCCGTCACAAAAACAGTTGTTACAGTTGTGCACTGTTAATGATGGTAATCGCGATTATTACAGAAACTTGGGGTTGTCTTTATTTCGACGTCTTGCTTGGAGTATTTAAAAGATAATAATCAGTTCGTCGTAGAGATAATAACGTTCCTCTTATATAGTTTAGTGTGAAGTTGAAAAGTATACAAGACAATGCGTCGTCTTATATACGACTGGAAAAATTTTACGAGAACAAGTTTATCACATTGTGTGTATTTGGTTTCCTTTGGCTGCGGATACTTAGTCCATTCGACAGTTTAACGTTTTGCTCGAGGATGTACATATTTTCCAAAATACAGTTTTTTTTTCACTATTCTACAGTTCAATTTTTTTTATTTATTTTTTTTTATTTTTTCATTTTTTTTTAAATGTCTTCCATTTTTTTTCCTTTTTTTCACATTTTTTTTATTTTCATTTTTTTATTAATTTTATAATCTTTTTTCATTTTTTTTATATATTTTTTATATTGTTTTCATCAACGATTATAAATTTTTTCATCGAACGACTCCACACTGTATTTATAGACTTGTAACGAAATATTTAATAACAGAATAAGCCCGTAAAATTTTCATTAGGGTAACAAAGTAATTTTTCTCTTTACCTGAAACTCTCTTATACTTTTACTGAATTTAATTTTCCTTCCTTTGATGTTCGTAAACATTCGAGTCTTACCCATTATTGTTGTGTGGTGGTTTTTTGTGTCAAGTACACTCTTTTCCAGTTCTAAGATATTTTACTAAAGTTTCTCGTCCATGTAAGACGTTTTTAATTTTATTTTGCGGCTCCATCATTTTTAATTTTGTTTATTCCTAATATACGAGTATACAGTAGATATACTGAGTCGGTTCTAGCACAGCAGAAATGCGCATGCGCTCCTGAAAAGCTCACCAAACCCATCTAGAGATATTCGAAAGCGCATTATTGGCGAAAACGCGTTATTGGGAAAGCGCATTATTAGCGAAAGTGCGTTTTTAGCGAAAGCGTGTTTTTGGTGAGAACGCATTATTGGTAAAGACGCACTTTTAGCGAACAAATTATTGGCGAAAGCGCATTAATGGTGGAAGCTCAATTTTGACGAAAGCGAGTTATTGATAAAAACGCACTTTTATCGAAAAGCGCATTTTTTATGAAAGCGCGTTTTTTGCGAAAACTCATTATTGGCGGAAGCGCGCTTTTTGCGAAAACTCATTATTGGCGAAAGCGCATTATTGGCGGAAGCGCATTATTGACAAAGGCGCATGATTAGCGAAGTCGCGTTTTTGACTAAAGCGCGTTCTGGGTGAAAGCGCGTTTTTGGTGAAATCGCATTGTTGTCGAAAGCGCGTCTCTGGCGAAAACTCACTTTTGGCGAAAGTGCGTTTTTTAGCGAAAGCGCACTATGACAATAAGGAGTCTCCTTTAAACCCTTTAGTGGTGACGCCATTGGCCATGTATTATTTGTTCTGGGTGGCAAAAGCGCATTTTTGGTGAAAACGCGTTCTTTGCGAAAGCGCATTTTTGGGGAAAACGCATTATTTTTTTACGAAAGCGCATTATTGGCGGAAGCGCATTATTGGCGGAAGCGCGTTATTGGGGTAGCGCGTTTTGGGGAAAGCGCGTTATTGGTGGTAGCGCGTATTTTGCGAAAGCGCATTAATGGTGAAAGCGCGTTTTTTGCGGAAGCGCATTATTGGCGAAAGCGCATTATTAGCTAAAGCGCATTATTAGCTAAAGCGCGTTTTTGGTGAAAGCGCATTATTCGCGAAAGTAAGTTTTTGGAGAAAACGCGTTTTTTGTGAAATGGCATTGGTGAATGCGCATTTTGGGTGAAAGCGCGTTTTTAGTGAAAGCGCGTTTTCGCAAAAAACGCATTTCTGCAAAAATGCGCTTCCGCCAATAATGCGCTTTCACTAAGAACGCGCTCTCACCAAAAACGCGCATTCGCCAATAATGCCCTTTGGCAAAAACGCGTTTTTTCCAAAAACTTGCTTTCGCGAATGATGCGTTTTCACCAAAAATGCGCTTCAGCTAATAATGCGCTTTCGCAAAAAACGCGCTTCCGCCAATGATGCGCTTCTTCCAATAATGCGCTTTCACGCCAATGATGCGTGTTTTTTGCGAAAGCGCATTATTAGCTAAAACACGTTTTTGGTGAAAGCGCATCATTCGCGAAAGCAAGTTTTTGGAGAAAACGCGTTTTTTGCCAAAGGGCATTATTGGCGAATGCGCATTTTTGGTGGAAGCGCGTTTTTAGTGAAACCGCATTATTGGCGGAAACGCATTTTTGGTGAAAACGCATTATTGGCGGGAGCGCGCTTTTTGGAGAAAATGCGTTTTTTACAAAAGCGCATTATTGGCGGAATCGCGTTAATGGTGGAAGCGCGTTATTGGCGAGAGCGCATTATTAGCACAAGCGCGTTTTTGGAGGAAGCTCGTTTTTTTACGAAAGCGCATTATCACGCATCGATGTTTCTTTTTCAAACTGGACATCCCTAAACCCACCCACCTCCCAGACGTGGGCCAATTGTCAAAATTTGGTGGTTGGGTGGGTTTTGGTGAGCTTTCCTGATCTAGAACCGTCTTAGTATATCTACATTAATTAAATTATAAAATAATTAATTGTTTCACACTATAAACGGGGTTTTATTTTTATAAGACATTATTACCCGTGGGTATATTATAATTTTGTTTTAAACGTACTACGAACTGAATTTTCCCGTGTGTGCTAGTTTCAAACGGTAAACATCCAATTTTTAGATGCAATTTCATTGATATCGAATCGGGTTGTTGAATTGAAATATTTCAACTATAAAAAGCGCTTCGACTAGGAGGTGGGTTAACGATCCAATCTAAAATTTTTCCGGCCTTTCAAAAAAAAATATCGACGATGTTACGACGTCTCGAATCGGTATTAAAATAGAGAATAAACAAAAAAAAATTGAAAAAAAGTGGGTGGGGTTTCTAAACGTACAATACTCGAATGAAAAAAGTGGATGGGGTTTTTAATGGTCTTATACTCGAATAAATAAAATAAAAAGAGGGGATTCGGTTTTTAATGGTACAATACTCGAATAAATAAAAAAAGGGGGTGAGGTTTTTAATGGTACATTACTCGAATAAATAAAAAAAGGGGGTGGAGTTTTTGATGATACAATACTCGAATAAATTTATAAAAAAAGGGAGGATGGGTTTTTAATGGTACAATACTCGAATAAATTTATTAAAAAGGGGGGTTGTGGTTTTTAATAGTACAATACTCGAATAAATAAAAAAAAGGGGATGGGGTTTTGAATGGTACAATACTCGAATAAAAAAGGGGATGGGATTTTTAATTGTACAATACACGAATAAATAAATTTAAAAAGGGCGGATGGGGTTTTTAATGGTATAATACTCGAATAAATGAATGAGAAATTGGGGGGGATGGGTGGTTATAATGGTTCAATACTCGAATAAATAAAAAAGGGGGGGGTTTAATAGTACAATACTCGATTAATTTAAAAAAGGGGGATGGGGCTTTTGATGGTATAATACTCGAATAAATTTATTTAAAAAAGGGGGGGATGTGGTTTTTAATAGTACAATACTCGAATAAAGAAAAAAAGGGGATGGGGTTTTGAATGGTACAACACCCGAATAAAGAAGGGGGATGGGGTTTTTAATTGTACAATACACGAATAAATAAATTTAAAAAGGGGGATGGTGTTTTTAATGGTATAATACTCGAATAAATACAAAAAGAGGGATGGGGTTTTAATGGTACAATAAGACTCGAATAAATAAAAAAAAGGGGGGTGGGGTTTTTAATAGTACAATACTCGAAAAAATGAATAAAATAAAAAAGGGGGGATGGGGTTTTTAATAATACAATACTCTAATAAATAAATAAAAAAGGGTAATGGGGTTTTCAATGGTACCATAATACTCGAATGAATAAAAAAGGGGATGGGTTTTAAATGGTACAATACTCGAATAAATAAAAAAAAGGGTGGGGTTTTTAATGGTACAATACTCGAAAAAATAAATGAAAAAAAAGGGGGACCGTGGTTTTTAATTTACAATACTCGAATAAAAGAAAAGAAAGGGGGATGGGGTTTTTAATGATACAATACTCGAATAAATAAAAAAAGGGGGCGGGGTTTTTCAATGGTACAGTGCTCTAATAAATAAAAAAAAGGGGATGGTGTTTTTAATGGTACAGTAGCCTAATAAATAAAAAAGGGGGATGGGGTCTTTAATGGTACAATATTCGAATAAATTAAAATAAAAATTTCATTGTTGGGAGATTTGAAAATTACACGAATTTTTCTCGGTGCATTTTTTAGTCCAAAAGAAAACTACAAAGAAGGAAATTTTTGCTGTAATAAAATGTCGAATTCGGGATTATAAAATTGCTAACAACTTCCTGTGTTTAACGATCCTTTTTATGGATCTCTCAAAAGAATAAGGAAAGAGACTATAAAGAGTCTTTTGAAGTTGAATTTCGAATTTTCTCTGATATATATCAAATATCTTTTTCTGGGAATTTTCCTTTTGAGAAACGGACACTCCCGTAGGTGGGTGGATTTTTTTCCTTGTTGAATTGTGAATTGTTCAGTGGATTTTTAAAGGATCATGAAGGATGTATGATGGAAAAGATAATCGGTCGATGAGTTGTACTGATTGTCCCATCTAAAGAAAAATCGAACATTCAAAGTTTGCTGTACTGGTTGCCCCAACCAAAGCAAAGTCGGTAAATATTTTCAAATAATTAAAAATTTTGTTATACTGATTGTCCCATCCAAAGAGAAATTGAACATTCGAGCTGATGAGTCGACTGTTTGGGGAAGTGGGGAGCGGGGATAGTATTGGTCTCCTAAGGCTTGAGCAGGTAGAGGTGGATGTGCTGAGGAAGATGGTGGCATGGGTGAGAGGTGACGGAGAGGTGGCGGAAAAGATGGGGAAAAGGTTGTCGGGAATGGAGCGATAATCCTGAAGGATATCGGGGAAATCGATCAGGAGGGGATTGAGAGGATTGAAGAAGAGGTTGGTAGAGATGAAAGGGGAATGGCTGGATAGAATAAAAGTATCAAGAAATACAGAAGTGATTATAGAAGGGGGTTGAGGTGAAGGGGGATCTGAGGGAGGTGGAAAGGGTGACAGGAGCTATGGTGATTGAAGCGGGGAGGGGAACAAAAATCATAAAGATGGTAGGGATAGACCCGTGGATGGAAGATGAAGGGGTGAGGGGGAAAATAGAGAAATTGATTGGGAAAGGGATAAAGGTGATTCAAGTGGTAAGAGATAGGAACGGGATGAAAATGGCGGTGGTGAGGGCGGAATGGGAAAAAGGGAGATTGGATTGGGTTGGAACAATTATAGGAACTATTATAGAGGGTAGAGAGGAGGCCGGATGCTTTGGATGTGACGTAAATGGGTACATAGTGGCGGGTGTAAGGTGGAGGGAGTCAAGGAGAGGAGTAAGTGCTGGCTATGTAAGAGCGAGGATCACAAGGCCAAAGGCTGACTCGACAGGTTTTCCTTTGTAGGATATGTGGGCACAAGCAAGGGGAGGAAAAATGGAGTAGGGGAAGGAAGGGAGTAGATGAAGACGATGGAAATGAGGAAGGAAAAAATGGAAGAGATCCCCTCAGAGGGAAAGAGTCTGGTTAAATAGGAGGAAGGGGAGAGCAGAGCGCGGGAACAAGGAATGTAGGGGATGGATGCAGGGTGTCAGAGATAAATTTTGGGAAATTCAGGATATGTTTAGATGAAGTGATTTTTAGGAGGGAAGTGGGTGTGGATCTGAGGTGACTGGTAGATATGTGGGAAAGCATGGATGGATTATGGACGATATGGGAGAGGCAGGAATAAGAGTGGTGGGAGATGGACTGAGGGCCGATATTTTCAATTTATTAAAAGTTTGCTATACTGATTGTGCCATCCAAAAAAATGGGCATTGGATATTTTCAAATAAAAAATTTGCTATAATGATTGTCCCATCCAAATAGAAATTGAACATTCGGTATTTTCAAGTTATTAAAAGTGTGCTATACTGATCGTCCCAACCAAAGAAAAATGTTTTCAAATAATTCAAAGAGCATTTGTTATTTTCAACTTAAAAATATGCTATACTGATTGTTCCAACCAAAGCGAAGTCAGTCAATATTTTCAAATAATTAAAAGTTTGCTATACTGATTGTCCCATTCAAAGAAAAATTGAACATTTACCGAATCCGCTTTGGTTGGGTAAATCAGTATAGCAAACTTTTAATAATTTGAAAATATCGAATGTTTAATTTCTCTTTGGATGGGACAATCAGTATAACAAATTTTTAATTCCAAAATATCAAATACTTATCTTCTCTTTAGATGGGACAATCGGTGGGTATAGCAAACTTTTACTTATTCGAGAATATCGAATGTTCAATTTATTTTTAGATGGCACAATCAATATAACATATTTTCAAATAATTGAAAAATGTTCTATACTGATTGTCTCATCCAAATATTTTATTTTATTCAATACATCAAATAATATTTTAGACTTTTTATTTGTCTAAAGCACACTCATTTTTTTATTCTCCAATTGACACATTTAATCCTCGTTAAACGGCAACCAAAATACGAACGAAACCTAAGATTAAACGTTATTAATTCCAACCGCTGACAGAATAGACATGTACGTTGAAATTTATAGTTTTTTTCAAGACCTGATAAAAAAACAACCACACCCGCATATTCTGAGAATGTATACGAATAAATCAAAGAATATTTACAAAAAAAAAATACTCATTCCGATCAGATCGTATTTCAAAATTATCGATTTATTCACGACCTCAAAATCAATCAATCATCGCGAACCAGTGTCCGTTTAAATTTAAAAAAATATAATTTCCGTCATCGACGTCGTATTATTATTACGTATTCGAAGATAATCCCTGAAAACGACGAAACTTTCTCCATGATTTATATATTTACACCGTCGTCGCGTTAACTCTTCGTCGGCTAATATATGTGTCCTTTGATACTGCTACACAGGAAGTTATATACGAAATATGGAAGCATAACGAACACCCTAAAAGTTTCGTAGTAGTACAACACACAACAGAGAGAGAAACAACTACTAATAACAATTAGAGCTTGTCACAGAGATGCATTATTCATACTCGAGAGAGACTTTATATTATTGAGAGCAGTTGTTTGGATTTTGCTAAAATTTTATTTTTTCAATCCTCGGAACAAATATTCATTGAATATACTGAAGAATAATCATAATCGTAATCTTAATCGTAATCGTAATAGTAATCGTAATCGTAATCGTAATCGTAATCGTAATCGTAATCGTAATCGTAATCGTAATCGTAATCTTAATCGTAATCTTAATCGTAATCTTAATCGTAATCTTAATCGTAATCTTAATCGTAATCTTAATCGTAATCTTAATCGTAATCTTAATCGTAATCTTAATCGTAATCTTAATCGTAATCTTAATCATAATCTTAATCGTAATCTTAATCGTAATCTTAATCGTAATCTTAATCGTAATCTTAATCGTAATCTTAATCGTAATCTTAATCGTAATCTTAATCGTAATCTTAATCGTAATCTTAATCGTAATCTTAATCGTAATCTTAATCGTAATCTTAATCGTAATCTTAATCGTAATCTTAATCGTAATCTTAATCGTAATCTTAATCGTAATCTTAATCGTAATCTTAATCGTAATCTTAATCGTAATCTTAATCGTAATCTTAATCGTAATCTTAATCGTAATCTTAATCGTAATCTTAATCGTAATCTTAATCGTAATCTTAATCGTAATCTTAATCGTAATCTTAATCGTAATCTTAATCGTAATCTCAATCGTAATCTTAATCGTAATCTTAATCGTAATCTTAATCGTAATCTTAATCGTAATCTTAATCGTAATCTTAATCGTAATCTTAATCGTAATCTTAATCGTAATCTTAATCGTAATCTTAATCGTAATCTTATTCGTAATCTTAATCGTAATCTTAATCGTAATCTTAATCGTAATCTTAATCGTAATCTTAATCGTAATCTTAATCGTAATCTTAATCGTAATCTTAATCGTAATCTTAATCGTAATCTTAATCGTAATCTTAATCGTAATCTTAATCGTAATCTTAATCGTAATCTTAATCGTAATCTTAATCGTAATCTTAATCGTAATCTTAATCGTAATCTTAATCGTAATCTTAATCGTAATCTTAATCGTAATCTTAATCGTAATCTTAATCGTAATCTTAATCGTAATCTTAATCGTAATCTTAATCGTAATCTTAATCGTAATCTTAATCGTAATCTTAATCGTAATCTTAATCGTAATCTTAATCGTAATCTTAATCGTAATCTTAATCGTAATCTTAATCGTAATCTTAATCGTAATCTTAATCGTAATCTTAATCGTAATCTTAATCGTAATCTTAATCGTAATCTTAATCGTAATCTTAATCGTAATCTTAATCGTAATCTTAATCGTAATCTTAATCGTAATCTTAATCGTAATCCTAATCGTAATCTTAATCGTAATCTTAATCGTAATCCTAATCGTAATCTTAATCGTAATCTTAATCGTAATCTTAATCGTAATCTTAATCGTAATCTTAATCGTAATCTTAATCGTAATCTTAATCGTAATCTTAATCGTAATCTTAATCGTAATCTTAATCGTAATCCTAATCGTAATCCTAATCGTAATCCTAATCGTAATCTTAATCGTAATCTTAATCGTAATCTTAATCGTAATCTTAATCGTAATCTGATTCGTAATCTTAATCGTAATCCTAATCGTAATCTTAATCGTAATCTTAATCGTAATCTTAATCGTAATCTTAATCGTAATCTTAATCGTAATCTCAATCGTAATCTTAATCGTAATCTTAATCGTAATCTTAATCGTAATCTTAATCGTAATCTTAATCGTAATCTTAATCGTAATCTTAATCGTAATCTTAATCGTAATCTTAATCGTAATCTTAATCGTAATCTTAATCGTAATCTTAATCGTAATCTTAATCGTAATCTTAATCGTAATCTTAATCGTAATCTTAATCGTAATCTTAATCGTAATCTTAATCGTAATCTTAATCGTAATCGTAATCTTAATCGTATTCTTAATCGTAATCTTAATCGTAATCTTAATCGTAATCTTAATCGTAATCTTAATCGTAATCTTAATCGTAATCTTAATCGCAATCTTAATCGTAATCTTAATCGTAATCTTAATCGTAATCTTAATCGTAATCTTAATCGTAATCTTAATCGTTCTCCTTCTCCTTCTCCTTCTCCTTCTCCTTCTCCTTCTCCTTCTCCTTCTCCTTCTCCTTCTCCTTCTCCTTCTCCTTCTCCTTCTCCTTCTCCTTCTCCTTCTCCTTCTCCTTCTCCTTCTCCTTCTCCTTCTCCTTCTCCTTCTCCTTCTCCTTCTCCTTCTCCTTCTCCTTCTCCTTCTCCTTCTCCTTCTCCTTCTCCTTCTCCTTCTCCTTCTCCTTCTCCTTCTCCTTCTCCTTCTCCTTCTCCTTCTCCTTCTCCTTCTCCTTCTCCTTCTCCTTCTCCTTCTCCTTCTCCTTCTCCTTCTCCTTCTCCTTCTCCTTCTCCTTCTCCTTCTCCTTCTCCTTCTCCTTCTCCTTTTCCTTTTCCTTTTCCTTCTCCTTCTCCTTCTCCTTCTCCTTCTCCTTCTCCTTCTCCTTCTCCTTCTCCTTCTCCTTCTCCTTCTCCTTCTCCTTCTCCTTCTCCTTCTCCTTCTCCTTCTCCTTCTCCTTCTCCTTCTCCTTCTCCTTCTCCTTCTCCTTCTCCTCCCTCTCCTTCTCCTTCCTTTTCCTATTTGAAAAACAAACGAATTTTTATCGGTTTCGTTGGTGTGTACCAAGCGAATAATATTGACTTTATGTATAGGGGGTGTAAATCTGTCGGATTTAATAGGGACTTGCCGCTCACAATCACTATTAGGCGTAATGATGAGTTATAAAGGGTTGTCTCTGGTTATAATAATTATTAGATAGCGAGTCAGTGTATATATATAGTCCGATAATAAATAATGTTGACTTGCTTGAAAGTTTGTGTAGGTTATGTCGGATTCGATAATTATCACCTTTGTAATGTTTTTTGTGCGTTTATCTAATTTCGGGGGTTTTAATTATAATTGTCCTGGAAATAATCGGTTATTTGTCGTTTCTTTTTTCGAAAAAAAAATAAATAAATGAGTGTGCTTTAGACCACACAACTAAAATATTTAATGTATAGAACAAAATATCGAATGTTCAATTTTTCATTGGAAAATCAGTATAACAATGTTTTAATTTAAAAAATATCTGTTGGGATTATCGATTGGATAAGGTGTATTTATTAAATAATTAAAGAATTTAATTATTGGAAGATTGTTTTATTTACTATGGAGTTTCGGAAGTATGTCTTTACAATGTCACGGATCAGAGAGAACTAACTTCTCACTCTCACAACTATATTACTCTTGTTGTTCTTTAACATCTGTGATATTTTGGTTCTATAAAGTCTATGCTACACTTAAATTATAGTTTTACGACTCGAGGTTCGAGTACTTTTATCTTTACTTCTAGGAATTATTGAAAATAAATTCTTTAGAAGGTTGACAATGTGTTTACCAAATGTTATTAAAGAAAAGGAAAAATTCAATTCAAAATAAAATAAACTTAAAATATAATATATTAAAGAGAGAAGGATTTTTGAACTCAATATTTCTACAATATCAACTGCTCAATTTCTCTTTAGATGAGACAATCAGTATGGCAAATTTTCAATTTGAAAATATCGAAGGAATGGATCGATTCTCATTGAAACAAATAAAAATCAAAAATTTCTTTCAGTTCTCTAAAATCGGTATATTTTCTGGATTTTATTTCAACTTTTAAGCACCGTATCTCAAAAAACAAATCATAATCCAGACATTTTACCCTGCAAATGTTAACTTAAATATCAGTTTTTTTTACTATAAAATTACAGCAAAAATCCTAAAGCAATTAAACGATTTTAAAAATAAATATTATTCCCCCCTCGTAATATTTTCATACCATCAATAATATTTTAACGAAGCGACACTATATTCGATATCGATAATCAGTGAATATTAAAAAAATCGAATTAAATCGTAAAAAGTGTCGGTACAATATGCACCAATGACCATTTCTGTATTCATAGCGTTGGTTTTTAACGAATGGTAATAAAAATGGGAGCTTTAAATTTTCCTATAAAGAACACGCATTCCACGCAGCTTCTAACACACGGCGACCGATGCAGAGAGATATTCACACGAACCGGTGTCAAAATTTTCAGGAAGTGACTAACTTAAAAAAAACGAAATCGAATTTGATACGTTATTATACAGAAGAATGATATTTTGAAAAAATAGTTAAAAGTAACTAATTTCATTTTGTACAGGGTGTCCCGCTATTGGAAGAATGGAAAAGATATCGCTAAACTACTTATGTTTTTGTTGATATTGTTGCCAAATGTATATTTTTTTATATTTTTTTTTGGAGCGAAATTATCGGTTTATTTTGAATATAATACCCTATATTTTTTAATATCATCCGAAAGTCCCTTACTACCCCTTTCCAAAAATGCATACATCATTGCGTATACTCGAGTTTTTAGGGAAATATTCAATTTTTTATGAAACCATGTCAAGAACTTTCATTGAAAAAAAAACGTGAGTGGATACTTTTCCGTGTGTGGTCCACTTTAGTGGTTCGGGTCGATTAATACGAAAAACTCTTCTTATATTTTTGTTGACATAGTTGCCAAATGTATATTTTTTCCCGGGAAGCGTAGTCTACTTCAGCCGTTTTTAATTAGTTTAAGATTTCGATACCACTGTGTGACGATGTTGAGAAAAAATCAACACCACTGCCCGATTGCACCATCTTGACTTAACAAGTAATCCCTGCTTAAGAAATTAAGCTCGCTTCACAATTATCCACGCGAAGCTTATAAGCACGAATTTTTAAGCACTGCTTTGTCCGTTCAAGTGAAGACATCCGGTATTATACGTAGGCGTGGCTTTATTAAGCAAAAGAGAGATTGGAATTAATCAGTAAGCTGCACTTTGTTGGGCATATTAAGATCGTTCTCGCTTTGTGAACGGTCCTGTACTTTGCACCAGTAGCCGAAGTGTCTACTAGTTTGAGTTTGAAATCATGGATATTGTAATGCCGCAGTTCACGAAAAATTTCATTAAAAACGATATGCAGCGTTTAGTATACGAATGGTATGGAAAAGGGAGTTACTGCAGTAACGAAAAAAGGCATTAAATATTTGAAAATGGAATTAAATCGAATGAATTCGACTGATTATATGCTAGTCGACGTACTTTTTTTTGCAGTTTTTATTTATTTTACATCACACGTTATTGACTTTTTGATTATTGAAGTAAAAGTTCTTTACGTACGCTTGACTTGGGGACAAAAGCGTTACGAAAAGTGTAATCTGGTGAGGAGGGGGAAAGTTGATAGTGTGACATGAGTTCGTGGAGATAGAAAGAGAGAGAGAGAGTGTGTGTTACGTTTCATGTATAGAGCAAAAAGCAAAGAGCAAAGACCAAAGAGCAAAAACCAAAAAAAAGACCAAAAGACCGAAAGAACGAGAGAACGAAAGGCCGAAAGACTTCGCTTTGGTTGGGACAATCAGTATAGCAAACTTTTGATTATTTGAAAATATCGAATGTTCAATTTCTCTTTGAATGGGACAATCAGTGTAGCAAATTTTTGATTTTTCAAATAATTTAAAATTTTCGTTACTGATTGTCCTATCCAAAGAGAAGATATTTTATATTCCCACAAAAGTCCTTTACCCTACGTAAACCATACCCTCGAAATCAACTCAACTTAAAACCCCCACCTTAACACGACAACAATAACGATATTTTAACCGCGTACATCTCTAAGTAAGTCAATTTATAAAGTACGTCAATCCCGTGACGACACGGGATTGATGCGAAACATCCATTTCAATACTTCCGCTTTCCATCCACAATTATTTTCAATATTTATCTTAATTTATTACAAGTTTCCAAAACTGACGTTTAATTAATAACGTCAAACGTTGCACGTTATTAATTTAGAAACCATCCCCCAGACAACCGCGCACCCGGTGACGGCAGAAAAAAAAATGACACCTGGTCAAAATTTATTTGTACTGTCCACTTTTTTTTTTCTTCGATCCAAATACGACGAAAGTGTATTAATTATTGACAGATGTGCTGACGATCAATCACTTTTTATGACAGAATGACAAATCTTCAGATTAATAAATGGCACACAAAGTTGCAACTACCTGTAGACGAAAATTACCTAAAAAATCGATGGTTTAAGAGACAAGAAAAGATGAAATTGAAGACTACCATAAATCTTTGACAGGCAATTTGTAAGTAAATTAACCGTATTTGTCTTGTGTTCTATGGTCTCTTAGCCACATTATTTATAGGATACTCGATACCATGTGACTGTTCACTATAAAATAAAAACGTGAGAGCAGTACTGTACTGGTAATTTTTCAAAAATTCATTTTATATTTCGAACGTTTTTCTTCCTATTCTATCTGTACTTTTCCGAAAAAATCCTGATCTGGATGTACTACACTGTCATAGTGAGAGCGATTATCACTTGTGGAGCCGTTGCGTGGAGTATAATCCGTTCAATTTGGACATAAAAATAGTGAATTTTCGTGGAGAGCTTGGGTTCACCAATAGAAATAAAGTGTCAGAAGTCTCCATCGATCCCATGTGAGATGAAAAAGTTATTCGGGGTTAAAGGTGGAAATTTGATGTTTTTTGGATTTTTTCCGAAACGGATGGATTTTATCGAAAAAGTACCCCAAACCTAAGTTGTAGATCTTGAAATTATCTACAAAAACGGTTTTCATAATTTTTTTTTTCTGGTATATCGCGATTGTAAGAGACGTTCTATATGATATGCACACATTTCCACTGTTTTTTTTCGGAAACGGTAAGTTTTATCGAAAAACTACCACCAATCAAAGTCTTAGATCTCAAAATTATCTACAAAAATGACACCAATGATTTTTTTTCTTAGAGTCACGATTTCTGAGATATCGCGATTGTAAGAGTGTAAAGTGGCGTGGAAATGTGTGTATATTATGTATAATGTGACTCTAACAATCGTGAGGGTGAGTTTTATCGAAAAAGTACCTCATACCAAAGCTGTAGATCTTAAAATTATCTACAAAAACGGTTGTTATAATTTTTTTCTAAGAGTCACCATTACTGGGATATCGCGATTGTAAGAGTCACGTTCTATATGATATTCACACATTTCCACAGGTTATTTTTGTATTTTTTTCGAAAACGGTTAGTTTTATCGAAAAACTCCACCAATCAAACTTGTAGATCTCAGAATTATCTACAAAAATGATGCCCATAATTTTTCTTCTTAGAGTCACTATTTCTGAGATATCGCGATTGTAAGAGTGTATAGTGGCGTGGAAATGTGTGTAAATCATGATTAATGTGACTCTTACAATCGTGATATCTCAGAAATAGTGACTCTTAGAAAAAAATCATGGGCACCATTTTTGTATATAATTTTAAGATATACAACTTTGGTTTGAGGTACTTTTTCGATAAAACTCACCGTTTTCGGAAAAAATCCAAAAAACCTCAATTTTTCACCTTTAACCCCGAATAACTTTTTCAGCTTACATGGGAAGTGTACCGAGGAGAAAATTTGATTTTTCGAGTAGAAAAATACGATCTTTTTTCATTTCTCATTTATTATCCCCGTTCGTTTTCTCTCGTTCACGCACCCCTTACAGCATAATCGAAATCGATACAAGCACAATACTGTTATTCATAGCAAATACCATAAATCAAAAAAATCAATCGAACCTTTTTAAAATTATTATTTCTTTGTTCATCTTTAGGATTTCTTTCAACGAATCCACACGAAATTGTAGCACGGTCAATTCGAACGACAGAAAGACATCTATTGGCGCAACTTAGAAGTAAAATCGGCTGGTTTGCCGTCGGCATGACGGTATAATGCCATATCAATCAATCTGACCATACGTGATTATTCCCGAAGGATTGTTCGTCCTGAGACGAAAATCTCTGAAAAAACCACCCCTCACCTCTAAATTCCACCCCACTCAAAAGTAACCAGCGACTAGGGAAGCATTTTTGAGAATTTCCATCCCCCCTCCAAAAAAAAAACTAGTTTTTTGGACGTAATTGTTCGCCTGAAATGGGTTTGGGAGTATTTTTGTCAATAGGAATCTACATTATCGACTTTAACGAATTTCCGGTCTAAATTGACCCAAATGACAGAGTCGCTTGTGGCGATCCAGCGACCTGTCAAATAAAATTCAATATGGATATACATGGCGAACAAAAATATGGTTTTTAGTGTTTTTTTGGTGTATCCAAGATTGTTTATTCGGCTTTAGACTTGTATCTAGGCTGAAGCACGGTCACACGTTGCTGTAGGGCTCAGTCATACATGTTTTTTTTGCGTCATATTTTTTACGAAACAATCGATTCGCTGAATAAACAGAAAAATTGGTGTGTTTGCTGCGGAAAATTGCACATAACATAATATAACTTACCTAGATCGGCATCGATAATAATATTATTTCTCCATTTAGAAGATTATTCGTGACTGGAAAAGAAAAATTAGCGGTTGCAGTAACGTTGATTGGCATCGATGGTAATAGTTTTTATATTTTATCATTCGATTGCGCATTCGATCGATGCGTAGGGAGATGTCCGCGCGAATGAGCCGCACGGTACTTAATAGACCAGGGTCGGTAATTTTTGAAACCAAAAAAAATTATAGTAGGATGAAACCCATTGGAAAAGGAAGAGAATACAACAAAAATGAAAGGAAAAATAATTTACGGGCGATCGGAGGTCGGGAAGTGGTAAGGGGGTGAGTTTTTAAGAGCGAAAAATGGTTTATCTCGATTTCCGGCTGAACTACAAGTCCTATGGAAAAAATGTAAATGGCAAAGTTGTAGGTCATACACTGTGTCCGTAAAGTATGGAACAAATTCATTTTTAGCTAAACAGACCATTTTAAGGAATAATCCTGAAACACGTCGATTTTTGATTTTAATTTACCGTATTTTAAAATAATAATCTAGTATACAGAGTGAATTACTTTCGAGTAATAACGTCACCGTCATTTTTTTTAAATAGAACACCCCCATTTTGTCTCAATTTTCGGATTACTCTAGCTGAGCTGATTCCAAAAATGTATCACATGTTGATTCCAATTGGTACAGGGTGGACAAAAATACATTAGTTTTGTGTGTGCTCATAAAGTAACGCGTAACATTCTTTATTAGTTAAATTAACAATATTATCAAAAATACTTATTGTCTAGCGGCAATTGGTTTAAATGTAACACCCTGTAGTTTGTTACATTTGTAGATTAATAAACATGAGCTGTTTCCAAACATGTTTGGTACTTGTGGTCTAGCAGACAGAATATGAAAGAAATTATTTCTTATCAATTTAAAAAAAATCATAGTCGTCTAGTTTTTGGTGAAATGTCATTATTTGTTTAGTAATTTATTGATGTTCAGTGACAGTTTAGTACTACAATATTTTTGGTATTCGTGAATGTTTTAATTATTGCTTAGATTTAATTTGAAGTAGAAATGGAGTTAAGTGTAAAACAAAAAATTGAAATACTTATGATGATTGGGTATAGAGACAGATCGCGAACTCAGATGGAAGTGTGCAATTTGTTTAATGGTAAATATCCAGAAAGACCTATAACGCGTTCAACAGTCAGTAAGATTGAAAAGAAATTTCGAGAAACTCGTACGGTTGAAAATGTACGCAAATCAGGTCGTCCCTCTGCAAATGCTGATGCAGCATTAGATGTTTTGCTTTGAAGAAGATGCGCACACTTCTGAGCGTAAAGTTAGTCGCGATATCGGTGTTAGCAAAACAACGGTACACAAACTATTAAAGCTTGAAAAATGGCATCCTTATAAAATCAAACTTGTGCAGGAATTAAACGAAGATGATCCCGATAGAAGAATCCAATTTTGCGAAAAAATTATGGATACATGTCACCAAGTCCCTCTCTTGATACAAAACATTATTTTTTCTGATGAGGCCACTTTCACGTTAAATGGCGGAAAGGAGAGGTTTACCGTCAGAATTGTAGATACTGGGCAAAAGAAAACCCCCACTGGATGCGTGAGCATCATACACAATACCAGCAGAAGGTAAATGTATGGGCTGGAATTGTAAGAAATCGAATCATCGGACCCTACTTTATCGAAGGTAATTTAAACGGGGCAACGCACCTTGAGTTTTTAAGGGGGTATCTCGTACCTACTTTACGTAATTTGTTTCCAAGCAGACGTAATCCTGGAGGTTTTGATGAAAGTTTATGGTTTCAACAGGATGGTGCACCTCCACATTATGCTGTAGATGTTAGAAGGTACATAAATGAAATTTTTCCGAACAGGTGGATTGGTAGACGTGGACCTATTGAATCGCCAGCGAGGTCACCAGATTTTAATCCTTTGGATTATTTCATGTGGGGCCATCTGAAGAATGTTGTGTATCAAACGAAACCAGCAAATATTCAAGAATTAAAAGAGAGAATTCGGACAGCAATAAACAATATTTCTCAAGACACACTAAACAAGGTTCAACAAGAATTTGTTCACCGTTTGGGTTACTGTCAAATACAGCAAGGGCTGCAGTTCGAACATTTATAAAGTCATGTATTTCATCATATTCTGTCCGCTAGACAATAAGTATTTTTGATAATATTGTTAATTTAACTAATAAAGAATGTTACGCGTTACTTTATGAGCACACACAAAACTATTGTATTTTTGTCCATCCTGTACCAATTGGAATCAACATGTGATACATTTTTGGAATCAGCTCAGCTAGAGTAATCCGAAAATTGAGACAAAATGGGGGTGTTCCATTTAAAAAAAATGACGGCGACGTCATTACTCGAAAGTAATTCACCCTGTATATTAGATTATTATTTTAAAATACGGTAAATTAAAATCAAAAATCGACGTGTTTCAGGATTAATTCATAAAATGGTCTGTTTAGCTAAAAATGAATTTGTTCCATACTTTACGGACACAGTGTATAAAGATCGAGCAAACTTTTAATTGTTTGAAAATATCGAATGTTCAATTTTTCTTTGGATGGGACAATCAGTATAGCAGATTTTTCATTCGAAAATATTAAATGCTCATCTTCTCTTTGGATGGGACAATCAGTATAACATATTTTTCAAATACTTGAAAATATTTACTGTCTTCGCTTTGGTTGGGACAATCAATATAGCAAACTTTTAATTATTTGAAAATATCAAATGCTCATCTTCTCTTTGAATGGGACAATCAGTATAACATATTTTTAATTATTTGAAAATATTTACCGACTTCGCTTTGGTTGGGACCATCAGTATAGCAAACTTTTAATTATTCGAAAATATGAAATGCTCAATTTCTCTTTGAATGGGACAATCGGTATAGCAAATTTTTTTTATTTGAAAATATCAGTTTCTATTAAGACTAAATCATCTTAAGTAATAAAAGACATCCTTAAAAAAAAGAAGCGGTTTAACGAAATTTACGAGCATGGATTCAACGACGTCGAGGAACGGTGAGAAGAGGAGTTCAGTAGCGGCAAGCCAACTTCATCCTCGCGCTCAGGGAGTTAGTCGGTGGAGTTCCGCGCATCGGGCAGTACACGCGACTTGAAATTGGAAAATTTTAGTGGAAAGCAACTAAAAACTCTCGTCGAAATTTTAAATCGAAAAAGTTTATCGCGTGTGTTTGTAAAAAACGATTGTTTATCGATAGTTGATTTTCTTCCAACTGATAACAACCTTCAATTAAGTTAAAATTGGTGAGTTTTATTTAAAATAAAATAATAATAATAATGAACAAAAAATACCTACATATATATTTTTAATTTAATTTATTTTTATTTTGTAAATATTTTCCTAAAATTAATTGATCGATAATGTTTTTTCAATTTCCTGATTAATTCGATTCCATTTTTATTTTTTGTATTTTTACTAAATTTTTCAAAAAACTGCAAAAATGTATATAATTTTCTTAAAATTAAATTTAAATCCACAACAAGGGCCTTTTAATTTTAACAATTATAATTATTTGTTTATTCCAATATAATATCAATTAAAAATTTATTAATTTTTTATACGTCCAAAACCAATAAACATTGACAATTAATAATAATAATAATAATTTTATTGCTACTGAATTTTAAATATTACAAAATTTCGAGAAAATTGTATCAAGGCATGTATTGTTGTGTAAATCCGGAAAATTAAACAGTATGTGGAAAATAGTTTTTCTTTTCGTGAGTATTAAAAATAGTACGATCCAGTTCGGGGTTATATAATGTATCCAATAGGGCTTTGTAGTAGAATAGCGTTAGTTAAAATAACTTATTCCTTTCCCCTGATTTGGGGGGTTGAAAAAGACATTATTGCTATTTCCGGACAAAGTTGAGGTTCTAGAAAAATAGTTGAATGTAAACTGTGACTGTGACCTTTTCACATAACCTCAAAATTTGTTCGAAAAACGCAAAAAATTTCATTTATGATTTTTATTTTTAGTTTCGGTTAAAATGGTTCGATTCCGATGAAAATTTGGTGGAAGGTAGCTTTCATAGTCACAAACTATGGAAAAAAATTTCAAATCAAAATATTGGAAATTTTTCGAGTTATGCCGTTTTTTTCGGTAAAAAACACTTTTTTTTTAAACGAAAATTCTTGAAATGAGTTCCGCGGGTGCTCTTTTTTTTTGTTTTAACATCTACTTTGATTTGAAATGAAAAATGTTGTGGGGGGGGGTTATTACAAACAAAAGAAAAATAAATGCAACAGCTGAAAAATGGGGGGTGGAAATATACATTATTGCAATTTCCGGCCAAAATTGAGGTCCTAAGAAAAAAGTTGATCATAAAAGTTGTAGAACTGAAAAAGATCTACAACTTTTGTGTCGGTGACTTTTTCACATAACTTCAAAATTAGCTAAAAAAACGCAAAAAACTGCATTTTTCGATTTTTATTTTCGGCAAAAACTGTTCCATTTTGATGAAAATTTGGTAAAACGTAGGTTTTATAGTCACAAACTACGGAAAAATTGAAATATTGGAAATTTTTCGAGTTATGATGTTTTTTCGGGAGGTGAAAAAAGACATTATTACGATTTCCGGCCAAAGTTGAGGTCCTAGAAAAAAAGTCAGATGCAACAGTTGTAGATCTTGGGAAGATATACAACTTTTGTATCGGTGACTTTTTCACATAACCTCAAAATTAGCTCGAAAAACGTAAAAAACTGCGTTTTTCGATTTTAATTTTTAGTTTCGGCAAAAATTATTCGATTTTGATGAAAATTTAGTAGAAGGTAGCTTTCATAGTCACAAACTATGAAAAAAATTTTCAAATTAAAATATTGGAAAGTTTTTGAGTTGTGACAGCTGAAAAGTGGGAGGGATGATATGATGGGTTGAAAAAGACATTATTGCGATATCCGGTCAAAGTTGAGGTCCTAGAAAAAAAGTTGATTATAAAAGTTGTAGATAATAAAAAGATCTACAACTTTTGTATCGGTGACTTTTCCACATAAGCTCAAAAACGCAAAAAACTGAATTTTTCGATTTTTATTTTCGTCAAAAATTGTTGGATTTCAATGAAAATTTGGTATAAGGTAGGTTTTATAGTCACAAAATATGAAAAAAAATTTTAAATGAAAATTTTCTAGTTATGGCGTTTTTTCGGTAAAAATATACTCAATCAAGCAAGAGTACTGGTAACCTTGACGGATAATTTTAAAACAAAGTACGTGCTCGGTTCACAAAAAGTAGAAAAAGAAGTTAACAAATACATAAAAGAATAACGAGACGCTATACCGATATATGCGTCATGTAAATATGTATAATAATCGGACAATAAAATCTTTCTTCTGTAAACTAAAAAAAGGACGATTTAAAATTGTTCCAACAAAGAACTTTTTTTCAACTAAAACTAACTAGTTATACTTCACTCATGTGTATAGCGTTGACCGAACGCGATTGTTGTTTTAAATTAAAATTAAATGCAAATTTGATTCTTCCAGTCTCTCTCTAAACGGATTAAAAGCATCTCTGGAGTATTGAGAGGAATTAAATTAACTCTTTTCAGGTAAAAACATCTGGATTTTTTTTAATACTCTCCAAATAGAAATATACAATTAAATAAGATACTGAGAGCGAGTGACTACAATAAATTGATTCTAGGTCAAATATCAATTTTATTAATAATTAATTATAATGGATTCAAAAAATAGTTATATAAAAAGACATTAATTGGTTGAATATGCTTCATATTTTCGATAATCGAGGTTTGTAAGTAACTACTAGAAGATAAAAAAATTTAAAAATGTTATAACTCGCAAAATTTTCTATATTTTGATTTGAAATTTTTTTTCATAGTTTCTGGCTATGAAAGCTACCTTCTATCAAAATCGAACAATTTTTGATGAAACTAAAAATAAAAATCGAAAAATGCAGTTATTTGGCGTTTTTAGAGCTAATTTCGAGGTTTTGTGAAAAAGTGACTGATACAGAAGTTATAGATCTTTTTGAGATCTACAACTTTTACGTTCAACTTTTTTTCTAGGATTTCAACTTTGGCCGGAAATCGTAATAATGTCTTTTTCAACCCCCCATATCATCCCTCCCACTTTTCAATTGTCATAACTCAAAAAAAATTCAATATTTCAATTTGAAATTTTTTTCCATACTTTGTGTCTATAAAAGCTACGTTCCACCAAATTTCCATCAGAATCGAACAATTTTTGTCGAAACTAAAAATAAAAATCGAAAAATGCAATTTCTTGCGTTTTTCTAGCTAATTTTGAGGTTGTGTGAAAAAGTCACCGATACAAAAGTTTTACATCTCTCAGAGATCTACACCTTTCACATTCAACTTTTTTTCTAGGACCTCAACTTCAACCGGAAACCGCAATAATGTATTTTTCCACCTGTTCACATTCATTTTTCCGTTCACCCGGACTAAAATACAAATTCCCACCTTATCTATAACACCTTCTTAGTTCGAATTACTATTTTTACATTAAAATCAGCTACTACCTTCACACAGAATATCTATCGTTATAATATTTCACAACAATATTCAAAAAATCTCTTTAAAACACCTTTCTACCTCCTTGCCAACCAACGTAACATCTCTAATACCCTTTTTCTACTTCCCTACCGTCCTTAAAAATAACAAAAGCGCGCTTTCAATAACACGTTGCCCACGGCCCGAACCATGCAGGTGTATAGCCTCCATGCATGCAGGTGTCAATAGTAAACCCTTGATCCTCTTCCGACCACCCCAATTTTCAAATCAACCAATCATAATCATTCGTTTCACCGCTATACGAAATTCAGTAACGCCTCTGATTGGTTTCCCGCAAATTTAAACAGTCTAAATTTGATCTTCGGAGAGGTCTTTCAACGAGAGATTCTTAGTGGTAGTTTTTTAAGGTTTACGTTCATTTTTAACTGTGATATTGTCATCGATTAAGTGAGATGTAATTTGTGTCTTTTAACGAATCCAGTGACGGTGGTGGTTTTTTTAAACGAAAAAGTAGGGCATTTCTTGTTATCATTCAGTTCTTACCCGGTTACGATGATCTGAGTGCAAAAAGCATTAAAAAAGTGTAAATTGGCGTACAAAGTATCGTTTTTTTTTTGTTCCTGCTTTTCCCTCGACGATCGTCACACAAACAACATCGTAATTCAAGCGAAGATCTACTATTTAATAGGAGTTACATTTATCGGATTTACAACTGAGAGCGTCAAATTCACCTTCCCGACGGATAAACGTCGATTTCATCTTACTGCGAGCTTTCTGCCAGGTTAACAATTTGGTACACTTTCGATGTAATAATTTAAGGACCTTATAAATATATTGCAAGATTTTCTTTTTTTTTATTTAAATTATTGAATAAATATATTGATTTTATTACAAAAAAATAGTGGTGAATTTTAAAGTTCAATTAAAGTGAGATCTGTATTAAAATGTTTTACAATAATTATATCATCGAGAAGCTAGTTTTCTGGCTATGAGCGAGCGAAATTGATATGGCAACACCGCTCGTCGATTACCGAATTCGACGGTTACGGGGGGAATATGTAATTTAAGTGTGATATTTTTGGTGAAAGAGTACAATTTTTTTTATTATTGTAATGCCTTGCCGAAACTAAGAATAGAAATCGGAAAATGCAGTTTTTTGCGTTTTTCGAGCTAATTTTGATGTTATGTGGAAAAGTCGACGATACAAAATTTGTAGATCTTTTTATTATTTACAACTTTTATAATCAATTTTTTTTCTAGGTCTTCAACTCTGACCGGAAATCGCAATAATGTCTTTTTCATCCCCCCATATCATCCCTCCCACTTTTCAGCCGTCATAACTCAAAAAAATTCCGATATTTTCATTTGAAATTTTTTTTCATAGTTTGAGACTATAAAAGCTACCTTAAATTTTCATCAAAATCGAACAATTTTTGCCGAAACTAAAAATAAAAATCGTTTTTCGGGCTAATTTTGAGATTATGTGAAAAAGTAACCGATACAAAAGTTTCAGATCTTATTGAGATCTACAGCTTTTTCACCTAATTTTTTTTCTAGGACCTCAACTTTGACCAAAAAACGCAATTATATATTCTTCTACCCCCCAAAATCATCCCTCCCACTATTCAGCTGTCACATTTATTTTTCCCTTATTTGTAACAACCCCATCTACAATTTTTTTTATTTCAGTTGAAAGTAGATGTAAAAACAAAACAAAAATTAGCTACCGCAGAAATTCGCCGAGACGGTCGGAAAAATTCTTAATTTTCAATTTTTTCGACCCTCGTATCGTTTATCAGTGAATTTTGAAAACGGAATACGATAAGACTTTTATATTATTACAACATATAACTTGGTTCTTTCTCAACCAAAATTTTTATAACCAGATTTCAACCTCTCCCCGTATATTAGACTGATTGAGCCGTGATAAACGGACATCTCGGTACGCTGTTGCCGGCTAAGTCAATTGTAGCAGATTTACTTTTGTAGCTTCTCACTCGTGCCGATTATTTGGATATTGTCTAAAGTAATTGTTTTACTTTTTTAATTGGAAATTATATACATTTTTTTTCAAATAATTCATCAAAAAAAATCCCTTGCTTCGTATACACAGTGCAGGGAATTTTAAATATTTTTTTTTATTACAGGGGATCCTCCGTTAAAGTAAATCGACTAATGGGAACCGTTTCAACCTGTCGACGTGTGTAATTAGACGAATTTTGTATCTCGACAAATGCGAATGTTTCCGTCATTAGCTGCACATGTCGCCGGGGATTCGTTGAAAAGCGAGAGTTTTCAACCCCAACGTCGATGAGTGTTTTTAAAATTTCTTCGTTTTAATTTGGCGAATCTTTTTATTCGTTTTTTGGACATTAGCGAAGTGGGTTTTTTTTGAAAAAAATGGAAATTCACGTCTGGTTATTCGTGTGCGTTTGCAATTTTAATGGTAAGAATTTTTTTGAAAAATAAATATTAATAACTAACGTGCAGTTCTCGGTAAAAGTTTTTGTTGACATAGTTGCTAAATGTAAATTTTTTCCCGAAAGCGCCGGAAAAAATGACCTTTTATTCGAAGCGCAATTATCGATTTATTTTAAATACTACTCCCTATATTTTTTAATACGATCCAAAAGTCCCTTTCTTCCTCTTTCCTCAAATGTATACATCATGGGCATATACTCGAGTTTTTAGGGAAATATTTAATTTTCTTTGAAACCATGTCAAGAACTTTTTAAAAAAAAAAACGTGCATGGACACCTTCCCGTGTGTAGTCCACTTTAGTGGTTCGAATCGAACAATACGAAAAACTCTTCTTATATTTTTGTTGACATAGTTGCCAAACGTATATTTTTTCCCGAAAACGCCGGAAAAAAATGTCGTTCACGCATTGTTGGTTGAATGCAATCGGCACTGAGGTTGGAACTTCAATAATTAGTCGGCTCTCTCTCTATCAGCTGTCGGTAATTTTTACTTTTAATTTTATTTTACATATAGAATGAACAGAAACAGAACTGAAACAAAAATGAACAAAATATTTAACAACTTTTGAGACTTGACCTTGAAACCCTCCAATGGTGACGCCGGTCTGATAGACCGAAACTGATTTTTCAAATAATTTTCGCTTTTCACTTTGAATATCATCTTTGACGAATAAATAAGTACAAGTGGCGAATGAATTAGCGTTTATCTGAATAAAATGATGTCAAAAAAAATAATTTACTATATTTTTACTATCTAATCAACCGTACAAAAAAATGGATACATTTTTTAGAACATAAGTAGTGACGTAAGGTCTGAGGCACCGTTTACTCTCGTATTATAAAAGTTGTAAGACGTACTGACGGATATTTGAGAAATTCAATTCAACTTGATTATTTATTTGGTTATAAATTAACAGAAATGAACAAAATATTCAACAACTTTTGAGACTTGGCAACGGAAAAAAACCTTGAAACCCTTCAGTGGTGACGCCGGTCTGATAGACCGAAACTAATTTTTCAATGAATTTTCGCTTTTCACTTTGAATATCATCTTTGACGAATAAATAAGTACAAGTGGCGAATGAATTAGCGTTTATCTGAATGAAATAAAGTCAAAAAAAAGCATTTACTATATTTTTACTATTAAATCAACCGTATAAAAAAATGGATACATTTTTTAGAACATAAGTAGTGACGTAAGGTCTGAGGCACCGTTTACTCTCGTATTATAAAAGTTGTAAGGCACACTGACGTACCAACGCAGCTAACACACTAACGAAAACATATTCGGAGCGGGGCGTATTAAATCGTTACGGTCCGTCAGATGGGGTGTTATCACTGGGAGGGTTTGAAAGAGACTCCTTATTGCCAATAGTGCGCTTCCGTCAAAGAAGCGCTTACGCCAAAAGTGCGCATCCGCTTTCGTAAAAAATGCACTTTAGCCAAAAACGCGCTTCCGTTAAAAACCCACTTTCGCCAATAACGTGCTTTCGCCAATAACGCGCTTTTGCCAAAAACGCGCTTCTACAAAAAACGCACTCACGCTAAAAACGCGCTTTTGTCACCCAGTACAAATAATACAAAGACAATTAAATCGTTGTGGTCCGTCTGACCGGGGCGAAACTGAAGGGTTTTAAACATTTCTGGGATTTTCAGTGAAAACCGCTTTTTTCGGCGCTTTCGGGAAAAAATATACATCCGGCAACTATGTCAACGAAAACTTGA
This sequence comes from Lochmaea crataegi, assembly GCA_947563755.1. Taxonomy (NCBI): domain Eukaryota; kingdom Metazoa; phylum Arthropoda; class Insecta; order Coleoptera; family Chrysomelidae; genus Lochmaea; species Lochmaea crataegi. The sequence goes on along the minus strand of OX387434.1, from coordinate 33,994,225 downwards.
AGAAAATATATAATATGTTTAGGCGAAAACTGCACGTCGATTCTCCAGTAATAATCCCGTCAAAATGTGTTATTAATTTATAGTGGGGACACCCTGTATTTACTACCGGCAGACTATTTTATTTATTCCATCAAAGTCATCGGCAACAGTAATAATCTTTAATAATCACACACATCTCACTTCATTCGGATACAGACGAAAAAGACTTCAGCATCTTTTTGAAGAAAAATATAAAAAGAGGCTATAAATCTCGTATTTAAAGACCATTTTCGCTCCAGCCGAATATTTCCTGTAGATACAAACATCGACCACTGAAAAAATATCAACACTCTTTAAAATAGTCGGAAAAAAGGGGAGGATTTTTGGTGTATAAATTTGTTTCAGGACTTGCATCCGGTGCCGGATTGAGATGGGTGAGAGTAAACGTACCTCAGTATCGGGTACCAGGAGAAACGGCTCAATTACAATGCGAGTACGATTTGGGAAACGACACGTTATATTCGGTAAAATGGTATAAAGATCACGAGGAATTCTACAGATTCGTTCCGAAAGAAAGACCGCCGTCTAATTGGTTTGAAGTAGACGGAATACACGTCGATGTAAGTATAAAAAAAGTGTTCTGATACCAATAATTATGCGCTTTCGCCAATAGTGCGCTTTCGCTTTCGCCAAAAACGCACTTTTGCTAAAAGTGTGCTTTCGCCAAAAATGCACTTCCGCTAAAAACGTGCTTTCGCCAAAAACGCACTTTCGCCAATAATACGCTTTTGCATAAACGCACTCTCGCCAAAAGCGCGCTTTCCCAATAATACGCTTGCACGCTTTTGTTGGTTTGGCTTTTGTATATATGTAGATAAGTTTGGCTTTGGTATCTTTATAGGTAAGTTTGGCTTTAGCATATATGCTAGTTTGGCTTTGGTATCTATATAGGTCAGTTTGGCCCTGGGATATTTGTGCTAGTTTGGCTTTGGTATCTATATAGGTCCGTTTGGCTTTAGTATATATGCTAGTTTGGCTTTGACATATCAATGCTAGCTTGGCCTTTGGCATTTACATAGTTCGTATTAGTATCGCTATATTTGTGCTAGCTTGGCTTTGGTATTTATATAGGTCAGTAGGGCTTTAGCATATATGCTAGTTTGGCTTTGGCATATATATAGGTCAGTTTGTCTTTGATATATCTATGCCAGTTTGGTTCTAGTATGTTATTTTGCCAAAAGTGCGCTTTTGCCAAAATTGCGCTTTCGTAAAAAACGCGCTTCCCCCAAAATTGCGATTTTTCCAAAAGTGCGCTTTTGCAAAAAAGCGCACTTTCACAATAATGCGTTTTTTCCAAAAAAAAGCGCCCTCGCCAAAATTGCGCTTTTGCAAAAAAGGCGCACTTTCACCAATACATAATGCGTTTTTGCCAATATTGCGCACTTTCATCGATAATGCGTTTTTGCCAGAAGTGACAAAAACGCGCTATCGCCAATAATGCGCTTCCGCCAAAATTGCGCATTAGTCAAAAACGCACTTAGCTTTTACCAAAAATGCACATGGCTTTCTCCAAAAACGCACTTCCGTCAATAATGCGCTTTTGCCAAAAACGCACTTAGCTTTCACCAAAAACGTGCTTTTGCCAAAAGTGCGTTTCCGACCAAAATTCACTTCCGTCAATAGTGCGCTTTCGCAAAAAAATGCGCTTTTGCCAAAAACGCACTTAGCTTTCGCCAAAAATGCACTTAGCTTTCGCCAAAAATGCACTTAGCTTTCACCAAAAACGCGCTTTCGCCAAAAACGCAATTAGCTTCCACCAATAATGTGTTTTCGACAAAAACGCATTCAGCTTTCGCCAAAATTGTGCGGAATTTTACGAGAAATTCAACAGATTCGTCCCAATAGAAAAACCACTGTCTAACCGGTTCTAAGTAGACGGAATACACGTCGACGTATGCATAAAAAAGCATTCCGCTTCCAACATATATATCCAATCGGTGTTAATTTTCCAACCAAACTAAGGTATTTGAGTAACAAATGCCCTTGTAGTAAATTTCTAATTCACAAATATCATGACCGTACACGATTCGTATAGATGATTAATCGTTTTCGACGTGTCGAGATTAGCATTCGCATGTTAGAGACTCGTTTTGGTCGAAAAGATACGGATCGGAAAGCGAGTAAAAGTCGCTTACCGAAAAACCAGCTACACTATGCTATATATATACAAGGTGTTTGTAAAGTTAGGACCGAGCTCGTTTTTTTTAAATGGAACTTGTGACGGGGAATCGATTCGATGTTTTGTTTTATTTTTTTTACAAATTGTCACCCTGTAACTCCAAATGACTGTCAGATGAATTGGTATTATATGTCGATTGGAGTTGATGGTGTCGCTAATTTTGGACGGGACGTTTTTTGTTCGAATTTTTGAATAAAGTAGGGAAGTGGAAATTTTTATTATCCTGTTTTCTTCTAATGGAGGGGGGGGGGTCGGATTTGAATGATTGAAACTGTGGAGGTTCCGAGAGGAATTTTATAACGATGAGTTTAAATGGAGAAACAGTAAAAGTGAATGGGGAACTATAAAGGGGAAATTCGATGCGTGGGAAGAAAATACGTTGGATAGATGTAATCGGTGATATTATTGTCGATTTGTGTCGGAAGTTAAACGATCAATGATGGTTTGCATGTAGGTGGTGTTAGAGGAGTTTCAAATTCGATGGATTTGGGAATGCGTTTCGTAAAGTTGAGTGGACGTTTTTTGGATGGGACAATCAGTATAGCAAATTTTTAATAATTTGAAAATATCAATTGTTCAATTTCTCTTTGGATGGGACAATCAGTATAGCAAATTTTTTATTATATGAAAATATTTACCGACTTCGCTTTGGTTGGGACAATCAGTATGGAAAACTTTAAATTATTTGGAAATATCCAATTTTCAATTTTTTTTGGATGGGACAATCAGTATAACAAATTTTTATATATATGAAAATATCGAATGAATGAATCGATTTCCATTCAAACAAATAGAAACCAAAAATTTCTCCCAGTTCTTCAAAATGGGTATATTTTCTGGATTTTATTTCAACTTTCCAGCACCGTATCTAAAAAAAATACAATCCAGACATTTTACACGGCAAATTTCAACTTGAATCTCAATTTTCTCCTACTATAAAATTACAGTAACATTCCTAAAGCAATTAAATAATTTAAAAAATGAATATTATTCCCCCCTCGTAATATTTTTACACCATCAATAATATTTTAACAAAGCGTCATAATATTCGATATCGATAATCAGTGAATATTAAAAAAAAATCGCATAAAATCGTAAAAAGTGTCTGTACAATATGCACCAACGACCGTTTCTGTATTCATAGCGTTGATTTTTAACGAATGTTAATAAAAATCGGAGTGTTGAATTTTCCTATAAAGAACACGCATTCCACGCAGCCTCTAACACACGGTGACCGATGCAGAGAGATATTCACGAACCGGTGTCATAATTTTCTGGCAGTGACTAACTTTTAAAAACGAAATCGAATTTGATTCGTTATTATACAGAAGAATAATATTTTTGTTTTGTTTTTTTGCATGAACGTAGAAAAAAGAATAAAACTAACTAATTTCACTTTGTACAGGGTGTCCCACTATTATGATTACTCGAGAATGGAAAAAGATAAAACTATACTTTTATATATTTTTGTTGATATTGTTGCCAAATGTATATTTCTGCCGAAATTATCGGTTTATTTTAAAAACAACACCCTATATTTTTTAGTACCATCCGAAAGTCCCTTTCTTACCCTTTCCAGAAATGTATACATCATCGGCGTATACTCGAGTTTTTAGAGAAATATTTAACTTTTTATGAAACCATGACAAGAACTTTCCTTGAAAAAAAAACGTGCGTGGACACCTTTCCGTGTGTGGTCACTTTTATATTTTTATATTTTTGTTGACATAGTTGCCAAATGTATATTTTTTCCCGAAAGCGCATTTTAAATTATTTTTAAGATTTCGATTCCACTGTGTGACGATGTTGAAAAAAAATTTACACCACTTCCCGATTGTACCATCTTGGCTTGACAAGTAAACCAGGCTTAAGAAATTGAACTCGCTTTCTATACTGATTGTTCCAACCAAAGCGAAGTCGGTGAATATTTTCAAAAAATTAAAAATTTGTTATACTGATTGTCCCATCTAAAAATAAATTGAACATTCGATATTTTCGAATTATTAAAAGTTTGCTATACTGATTGTCTCAGAAAAAGAAAAGTTGAACATCCAATATTTTCAAATAATTAAAAGTTTTGTATTCTGATTGTCCCAACCAAAGCGAAGTCTCTCTTTTTCTGTCTTTGTCTCTTTCTCTATCTCTCTCTCACTCTCTTTATTGGTCTTTGGTCTTGGTCTCCTAGTCCTTTAGACTTTTGGTCTTTTGTTCTTTTGGTCTTTTGGTCTTTTGGTCTTTTGGTCTTTTGGTCTTTTGGTCTTTTGGTCTTTTGGTCTTTTGGTCTTTTGGTCTTTTGGTCTTTTGGTCTTTTGGTCTTTTGGTCTTTTGGTCTTTTGGTCTTTTGGTCTTTTGGTCTTTTGGTCTTTTGGTCTTTTGGTCTTTTGGTCTTTTGGTCTTTTGGTCTTTTGGTCTTTTGGTCTTTTGGTCTTTTGGTCTTTTGGTCTTTTGGTCTTTTGGTCTTTTGGTCTTTTGGTCTTTTGGTCTTTTGGTCTTTTGGTCTTTTGGTCTTTTGGTCTTTTGGTCTTTTGGTCTTTTGGTCTTTTGGTCTTTTGGTCTTTTGGTCTTTTGGTCTTTTGGTCTTTTGGTCTTTTGGTCTTTTGGTCTTTTGGTCTTTTGGTCTTTTGGTCTTTTGGTCTTTTGGTCTTTTGGTCTTTTGGTCTTTTGGTCTTTTGGTCTTTTGGTCTCTCTCTGTGTCTAATACACGAAACGTAACTCTCTCTCTCTCTCTTTCTATCCCCACCAACTCATATCTCACTATCAACTTTCGTCCACCTCACCCGACCAAAAGACCAAAAGTCCAAAAGACCAAAAGAAAGACCAAAAGACCAAAAGACCAAAAGACCAAAAGACCAAAAGACCAAAAGACCAAAAGACCAAAAGACCAAAAGACCAAAAGACCAAAAGACCAAAAGACCAAAAGACCAAAAGACCAAAAGACCAAAAGACCAAAAGACCAAAAGACCAAAAGACCAAAAGACCAAAAGACCAAAAGACCAAAAGACCAAAAGACCAAAAGACCAAAAGACCAAAAGACCAAAAGACCAAAAGACCAAAAGACCAAAAGACCAAAAGACCAAAAGACCAAAAGACCAAAAGACCAAAAGACCAAAAGACCAAAAGACCAAAAGACCAAAAGACCAAAAGACCAAAAGACCAAAAGACCAAAAGACCAAAAGACCAAAAGACCAAAAGACCAAAAGACCAAAAGACCAAAAGACCAAAAGACCAAAAGACCAAAAGACCAAAAGACCAAAAGACCAAAAGACCAAAAGACCAAAAGACCAAAAGACCAAAAGACCAAAAGACCAAAAGACCAAAAGACCAAAAGACCAAAAGACCAAAAGACCAAAAGACCAAAAGACCAAAAGACCAAAAGACCAAAAGACCAAAAGACCAAAAGACCAAAAGACCAAAAGACCAAAAGACCAAAAGACCAAAAGACCAAAAGACCAAAAGACCAAAAGACCAAAAGACCAAAAGACCAAAAGACCAAAAGACCAAAAGACCAAAAGACCAAAAGACCAAAAGACCAAAAGACCAAAAGACCAAAAGACCAAAAGACCAAAAGACCAAAAGACCAAAAGACCAAAAGACCAAAAGACCAAAAGACCAAAAGACCAAAAGACCAAAAGAACAAAAGAACAAAAGACTAGGAGACCAAGACCAAAGACCAATAAAGAGAGGGAGAGAGAGAGATAGAGACAGAGACAAAGACAGAAAAAGAGAGACTTCGCTTTGGTTGGGACAATCAGAATAGAAAACTTTTAATTATTTGAAAATATTGAATGTTCAAGTTTTCTTTTTCTGAGACAATCAGTATAGCAAACTTTTAATAATTCGAAAATATAGAATGTTCAATTTCTTTTTAGATGGGACAATCAGTATAACAAATTTTTAATTTTTTGAAAATATTCACCGACTTCGCTTTGGTTGGAACAATCAGTATAGAAAGCTTTTAATAATTCGAAAATATCGGATGTTCAATTTCTCTTTAGATGGGACAATCTATACAAGCTATACCGATTGTCCCAACCAAAGCGAAATCGGTAAATATTCGAAAAAAATGTATACTGATTGTCCCATCCAAAGAGAAGATGAGCCTTTGATATTTTATATTTTAGAAGTCTTACTTCAGTTGCGTGGTCTCAATCACAATCATTTTTTCAAACGAGGCACTAGTTTTAACGTCCATTAGGAATCGTTGGCACGTAAATCCTTCATCGTACGAAAACCATTCCCTCGAAATCAATTCAACTTAAAACCACCACCTTAACACGAGAGAACAATAACGATATTTCAACGGCGTACATCTCTAAGTAATTCAATTTATGAAGTACGTCAATCCCGTGACGACACGAACACATCCATTTCAATACTTCTGCTTTCCATCCACAATTAGTTTCAATACTTATCCTAATTTATTAAAAGTTTCCAAAACTGACGTTCAATTAATAACATCAAACGTTGCACGTTATTAATTCAGAAACCGTCCCCCAGCCAACCGCCTCAACCCGGTGACGGCAGAACGAAAAACGACACCTGGTTAAAATTTATTTGTTAACCGATCACTTTTTTTTTCTTCTTCGATCCAAATACGAGGAAAGTGTATTATTGACAGATATGCTGACGATCAATCACTTTTTATGACAGAATGACCGACTTTCTGATTAATAAAAGCATGGAACACAAAGTTGTAACTACCTGTAGACGAAAATTACCTAAAAAATCGATGGTTTAACAGACAAGAGAAGAAGAAATTGACGGCTATCATAAATCTTTGATAATAAGAAAAGAAAAAAAAAAGGAAACATACTCCGGTGACAGGCAATTTGTAAGTAAATTATCCGTATCTGTTCTGTGTTCTATGGTCTGTTGGCCACATAATTTATAGGATACTCGATACCATGTGACTGTTCGCTATAAAATAAAAACGTGAGAGCAGTACTGTACTGGTAATTTTTCAAAAATTTATTTTATATTTCGAACGTTTTTCTTCCCATTCTATCTGTACTTTTTCGAAAAAATCCTGATCTGGATGTACTACACTGTCATAGTGAGACCGATTATCACTTGTGGTGCCGTTGCGTGGAGTATAATCCGGTCAATTTAGACATAAAAACAGTGAAGTTTCGTGGAGAGCTTAGGTTCGACAATAGAAATAAAGTGTCGAAAGGTTCCATCGATCCCATGTGAGTTAAAAAAGTTATTAGGGGTTAGAGGTGAAAATTTGAGGTTTTTTTGAATTCTTTCCGAAAATGGTGAGTTTTATCGAAAAAGTATCTACGATCAAAGTTGTAGATCTTAAAATTATCTACAGAAATAGTACTTATGATTTTTTTTCTGAGAGTCACCTTTTCTGAGATATCGCGTTTGTAAGAGTCACGTTCTATATGATATGCACACATTTCCACAGGTTTTTTGGGTTTTTTCGAAAACGGTAAGTTTTATCGGAAAAGTACCTCATACCAAAGTTATAGATATTAAAATTATCTACAAAAATGGCTGTCGTGATTTTTTTCTAAGGGTCACTATTTCTGAGATATCTCGATTGTAAGAGTCACGTTCTATATGATATGCACACATTTCCACAAGCTATTTTTGGGTTTTTTTCGGAAACGGTAAGTTTGATCGAAAAAGTATTAACGATCAAAGTTGTAGATCTCAAAACTTTCTACAAAAATGGTCTAAATATCCCAACCAGCAGCGGCATAAGGATATCCATTCCCCACTGAAGTGGGGCTGGTCTTATACGTCAGGTCCTGGTGACTTGAAAGAGGAGAAGCCCGAAATGGCCCACCTTATCTTGTCCTCATCAATTACTGCACTAGCAAACTGCCAGTCGTATTGTGAGGGTGTTGTTGGTACTTCCGCCCAGTTCGTCGTTCCAGGAAAGACAGATCCTGGGAAGTGAGTTTCCATAAGAATCTCAGCGATCTCTTGGAAGTTGGCGGCTTTCTCGCCATTTTCCCTCGTCAGGATGCCGATACTCTTAAGGTGGTCGTTTGAGAGTGCCTTCTGTAGCCTAGAAACTTGGAGAAAGTCTTCGACTACCTCACAGTAGGCTCTCCAGGCTGCTCTTTGTTTTTGTCTGCAGACTATTTTGAAATCTTTGAGGTTGACTTGGTATAATCCCCAGTCCTCTTTGAGTTTTGTTCGTTTTGCCTTGTTAAAGGTCGTTCTTGTTGTTTTTCTAAGGTGTTCCAGTTCAGGGCACCACCAAGTATTGGTTTTGCTATCTGTCTGGACCATCCTCATCGGACAGGATTCCTTATAGGCAATGTCTATTTTGTTCTGAATAGATAGTGTGTACCTTTCCAGTTCTTCATTATTGCCAGGAGTCAGGACCTCTGTTTCCCGCAGAGCACCTATTAAGAGGCGATTGTAGAGAGCTACATCCGTCCTATTCGGGTCACGGGATTTTTCAGTGGTCCTGGAGATCCTGGCTTACCGTATAGGTCAGCAAGCGGTGGTCTGACATAGAAATGTGATCCGACACTTGCCAGTCCTGGTTTTTGTTTGATATTTTAGATGTCGCCCGCGTAATATCTATTAATGTTTGGCTACGGGCGTTAATAAATGTCGGCTCCGTGCCTCTGTTTAAGACTGTTAGATCTTTGTTAATTATATATTCATATAGAGAGTTACCTCGGGCGTTGATCCGTTTATCCTTGCTGCCCCAGCTCAAGTGGTGAGAGTTTGAGTCGCAACCCAAAATAAGCTCCAGTCTCTAGTTGAGACAGTGATCCACTAGTACCTCCATCTCTCTAGTCGGTGGTAGGGTTGCTGCATCTGAAGGGAGGTAGACCGATGCGAGTATCAACGCCGTATATTTGCCTTTTCCATCTGGACATTCTACTTTAACCGCAGTAAGGTCTGAGGTGCAGAATTGTGCCATCGAAAGGGCTCTGTATATCCTAGAAACGTAAACAGCTGTCCTAGGTTGCTGATTGCTTGGTAAGCTGAAAATTTCACCAGTTAGGCTACTGAAACCAGTAATTTTGGTCTTTATTGTCCAGGGATCCTGGATCAAAGCTATCGCATCGTCCAGAGCATCAAGGTGGCGACAGTGTTGCCGTTGCCGCCTTTTTGTGTTGGAGGTTGCATTGTATTATATTTACCTTTTTTTTTCCAACGTCCTTGCCCATGAGAAAAGTGGGAAAAAGTGAAATTCATTTTAGAGGTCCATCTAGGGGAGAGACGACCTCGCTGAGTTCTGGCGCCTTTCCCGTCAGGTCATCGACTGTCATCTGTTAGGATGCTTCGACGTCCTTTTCGGGACCCACAGTGGCCTTATCCACTTTAGGTGGCTCGACTTCCAAGGACCTCGGGTCTTCAGAGCCTCTGCTTCTTTTTTCTTTGCCCTTATTGTCAATGAGGTAAACGCGTAGCTTATCCTCATCGACTTCTTGAGGACAGCCATAACCCCTTCTACAACTTTTTTATGTCAATTGAAAGTAGATGTAAAAATGAAAAAAATGAGCACCCTCCAAACTTATTTCGAGAATTTTCCAAAGGAGGATTTTCGTTTGAAAAAAGTGTTTTTTACAGAAAAAACGAAGTAACTCGAAAAATTTTCGATAATTTTATTTGAAAATTTTTTTCATGGTTTTTGACTATAAAAGCTACCTTCTACCAAATGTTCATCAAAATCTTTTTCCACCCCCCAAAAAGTGTTTTTTACAGAAAAAACGTCATAAATCGAAAAATTTCCAATATTTGAATTTGAAATTTTTTTCCATGGTTTGTGACTATAAAAGCTACGTTTTGCCAAATTTCCATCAAAATCGAACAATTTTTGCCGAAACTAAAAATAAAAATCGAAAAATGCAGTTTTTTGCGTTTTTCGAGCTGATTTTGAGGTTATTTGAAAAAGACACCAATACAAAAGTTGTAGAACTTTTGAGATCTACAACTTTCACATACAACTTTTTTTTCTAGGACCTCAACTTTGCCCGGAAATCGCAATAATATCTTTTTCAACACCCCGAATCATCCCTCCCACTTTTCAGATGCTGCATTTATTTTTCCCTTGTTTGTAATAACCCCCTCTACATTTTATTTTCATTTGAATTGAAAGTAGATCTAAAAACAAAAAAATGAGCACTCGCAGAAATTCGCCGACAAACGCTATGAGGGTCGAAAAATATTTTTTTCTAAATTCTTATTTTTCAAATTTTTGGAACCTCGTACCGTTTATCAGCAAATTTTAAAAAAGGAATACGATAGAACTTTCATATTATTACAACATATACTCGGTTCTTTCTCAACCAAAATTTTTATACCCAGATTTCAACCTCCCCCCGTATATTAGACTGATCGAGCTGTAATAAACGGACATCTCAGTTTGCTGTTGCCAGTTCAGTCAATTGTCGCAGATTCACTTTTGTAGCTTCTCACTCGTCCCGATTATTTGGATATTTTCTAAAGTAATTGTTTTACTGTTTTAATTGGGTATTATATACATTTTTTTCAAATAATTCACCCACGATAAAAAAAATTCCTTGCTTCGTATACACAGTGCAGGGAATTTTAAATAATTTTTTTTTTATTACAGGGGATCCTCCGTTAAAGGAAATCAACTAATGGGAACCGTTTTAACCTGTCGACGTGTGTAATAAGATGAATTTTGTATCTCGGCAAATGCGGATAGTTCCGTCATTAGCTGCACATGTCGCCACGGATTAGTTAAAAAACGAAAGTTTTCAACCCAAGGGCGTCGATGAGTGTTTTTAAAATTCCTTCGTTTTAATTTGGCGAACCTTTTTATTCGTTTTTTGGACATTAGCGAGGTGGTTTTTTTTTTGAAAAACATGGAAATTTACGTCTGGTTATTCGTGTGTGTTTGCAATTTTAATGGTAAGAATTTTTTTGAAAAATAAATATTAATATCTAACGTGCTGTTTTCGGTAAAAGTTTTTGTTTACATAGTTGCTAAATGTATATTTTATCCCGAAAGCGCCGGAAAAAAATGACCTGTTTTTCGAAGCGAAATTATCGGTTTATTTTAAATACAACACCCTATATTTTTTAATATCATCTGAAAGTCCCTTTCGTTCAAATAAAAAACGTGCGTGGTCACCTTTCCGTGTGTGGTCACTTTATGATGATCACTTCTATATTTTTGTTGACATAGTTGCCAGCCGTATATTTTTCCCGAAAACGTCGAAAAAAAAAAGTCGTACGCAATTGTTAGTTGGATGCAATCGGAACAGTGGTCAACTGTAGGGCTGCGCAATACACTTGAAAGTATCGGATACGGATCGGATCTTAAAGTATCGATACAGTAGATCGATACTTGGAATGTATCGAAAAAGCATAGTATCGATATACTGGAATATATCGGATCGTATCGCGCATCCCTAGTCAACTGTCAAAGAAAAGTAGGGTTAGTTTTTTGTCTATTAAAGAAATTGAGAAAACTTTTTCGAGATGGGAGTTCCCAGTTACATCACCGTGAACGTTATTTCGTAACAAGTTCCAATTGAAGTTGGAACTTTATTAATTAGTCGGCTCTCTCTCTCTACTAGCTGTCGGTAGATTCTAATTTTTTTTAATGTTTAACGATAGATAGCGTAACGAGTATTTTTATTTTTTAAACGTAACTAATGTTTTTCAACGAATTTTCACTTTTTACTATGATTATCATCTTTGACGAATAAATATGTACAAGTTGCGAATAAATTAACGTGAAAATAATTTACTATATTTTTACTATTTAATTAACCATAAAAAAATGGTTCGAACATAAGTAGTGACGTAAGGTCTGAGGTACCGTATACTCTCGTATTATGAAAGTGGCAAGGCACACTGACGCACTACTTCGTACCAACGCTGCTAACACACTAACGAAAACATATTCGAAGTGGAGGGAATTAAATCTTTGCTCTCCATCGAGACAGGGGCGTCATCACGCACTTCCGACAAAAACGCGCTTACGTCAATGATGCGCGTACGCCAAAAACGGGACTTCGCCCAAAACGCTAATATACTTCCGCCAAAATTCACTTTCGTCAAAAACGCGCTTTCGTCAATAATGTACGTACGCCAAAAACGAGCTTTAGCCCAAAACGCGCTTTAGTCAACAATGCGCGTGCGCCAATAGTGCTCTTTCGCCAAAAACGCGCTTTTGTAAAAAACTCCCTTTCTCCAATAACACGCTTTTGCATGAAAACGCACCTCCGTCAAAAACACACTTTCACTAAAAGTGCGCTTTCGCCAAAATGCGCCTTCGCCAATAGTGAGCTTACGCCAATAGTTCGCTTTGCCAAAAACGTGCCAAAATTGCGATTTCGCTAAAAACGCGCTTCCGCCAATGGCTTTGGTATCTGTATATGTAAGTTTGGCTTTAGCATATATGCTAGTTTGGCTTTGGCATCTAGATAAGTCTTATTAGTTTTGGTATATTTGGTCCAGTTTGGCTTTGGTATCTATATAGGTAAGTTTGGCTTTGGTATCTTTATAGGTAAGTTTAGCTTTAGCTTATATGCTAGTTTGGCTGTGGCATCTAGATAAGTCGTATTAGTTTTGGTATATTTGTGCTAGTTTGGCTTTGGTATCTATATGGGTAAGTTTGGCTTTGGTATCTTTATAGATAAGTTAGGCTTTAGCATATATGCTAGTTTGGCTTTGGCATCTACATAGGTCGTATTAGTTTTGGTATATTTGTGCTAGTTTGGCTTTGGTATCTACATAGGTAAGTTTGGCTTTGGTATATATACAGGTCAGTTTGGCTCTGGTATATTTATGGGTAAGTTTGTCTTCAGCATATATGCTAGTTTGGCTTTGGCATCTACATAGTTCATATTAGTTTTAGTATATTTGTGCTAGTTTGGCTTTGGTATCTATATAGGTATGTTTGGCTCTGGTATATTTGTGCTAATTGCGCTAACTGCGCTTTTTCCAAAATTGCGATTCCGACAAAATTGCGCTTCTTCTACAGATTCTTTCCGAAAAGAAAAACCATCGTCTAACCGGTTCGAAGAAGACGGAATACACGTCGACGTAAGCATAAAAAAAGTGTTCTGCTTCCAACATATAGAAATGTTAATCGTTTCACTTTGTAACTTTTAAAAAAACTTTATTTTCAAAAATACACAAAAAGGAAAACTAACTTTGGAAATTATACAATAAAAATGATTTTATAAAACAAACTGTTATTATAAAGATCTATTTGTAAAAAAGCCTGAGAACACATGTTGCAATTGAATTTATAATATTTTATTGTTGACTCTGCAGGTTGGTGTCTTGTGTCCATTAAGGCTACATGTCTCCTCCCCCCTCTGGTGCTGACTTCGTCCTCGAAGTCTTGGGACCATCTCGAAGTAAATCTTCTGAAATCTGAATTTGGGCTGGCTGCAATTTTTGACCAAAAAGAATTTTCGAAATTCGTTTCCTCTTCTTTAAAAATATAATTCACAAAAATGCTAAAACAGACATTAGTAAAATAATAGAAGCAGCACTAAGTGCGGTAGAAATTTCAGGTAAGTTTTCTAATGGTTCTATTGGTTGAATTTGGCCATGGGTTTCGGGAATTTTCAACTTCTCTAGCTTGATTTCATGGTCCGGTGTGAGCTCCATTGTTATGGCTTCCGGGAATGAAATTTCTTGAACGGTTTACTTTGTGTAGAGGACACCTTCGATAGAAATTGGTTCCTCAATTAGTAGGATGCTGGTTGATTAGATCCATTGATCTCTAATTTTGATAGGGTGTACTATTCCTATCAAAATGACTTGCGAAGTTTCTTGCACGAAATTTTCTGTTGTTTTACATTTTGTGCAGTTGTTAATATTGGGAATTAAGCATTTGGATGCTACATGATTTGTACAGATAATGTTATCGCCTCGGCCAATACAATTTTCATACCATTTGTTGTTGGCGTAGAAATGGGCAGATGGCAAAATAATTATGTGATCTTTGTTAGGTACGGGATAAATTCGGAATGTAGGATAAGAGCTAGTGCGAAGGATTGGGATTTTGACTATTACGAGCATTGTTTTGGAAGTGACGCAAATAAGAGATTTGGAAGATTCAATAAGTTCATAGGGATGTTCGTCATTGACAATAAGGGCTTATCTAGAGTAGATATGAAGAAGATTATCCTTTAGGGTTCCTAGTTCTTTTAAAGTAAATAATTCAATGTTAGTTATATCTAAGAGAAAGGGTAATTGTTCTAATTAATTTCATAATAAATTCATTTATATTTTGGAGGTTAAGTATTTCATTATGTAGGGCATAATAACCGTCAAAATCAGCGGATAGTTTATTAATTGCGGCTAAAAGTGTCATACTATTATTATTTATTTTCGTTAATAATCTATTAAATCTAGTATGTAAAGATTGTCCAAATGAGATTTGATTATTAAATTTTTTTATGATTTCATTTTCTTTTAATTATGTAGCTGTTATGTGGGTTTTTAACAAGTCTAAGTCTAAGTCGTCGGGGTTACCTGTAATGCATTTTATAGCTGTACCAAGAAAATTAAAAAGTGCTTTCTTTTGTTTTCTTGTTATCTTATGAAGGTCGTCGTAGGCTTGTTCTCGTAAATGATTGTATTGAGCGTATAGGAGTGAGAGGGGTCCGTTTTGAATAGGAATTTTAAAGAAATTATTTAAGTTAGGGTTTAAAGTTTCCGCTAATAAGTGCAAATCTATGATAATGTGAAATTTCTCTGGATTTTCCCAATTCCTCGGCATAATAACCATTATTCGGAATGCTCTGGATCTTGAGAAGATGTCCCAGGGATAGGGTTGTCCTGTAAAGAAGTTTTGTCTTGAGTTTTTTTATCAGTCAGTTTTCGAATTCTTTTCACAAATTTTAAATGAGTACTAGTGACTTTTTTATTGTTGGTTTTTCCAATGATTTTTGTTTTATTCAGTTTTTCAGGACGAATAGTTGTATAGGGTGCTTGTAATGTAGGTCTGGTTCTTTTTCTTTGATACATACAGAGTTTGTGCAATGTGTATATCTGGTATAATTGCGGCATTTTTATTTTGTTCATTTAAGATTTTCTCTCTTTTTTCTTTTTGCTTATTATATAAGTCTTTTATAAATGGTGGTAATTCGTCTTTATGTCTTTGGTTGTATGCTTCGTATACCGGAAGGTCGAAGTCAAAATGAACCTCTTCAGCGTATGGGCCGTGAAAAATTGAAAAGGGAGAATAATTTGTGGCAGAATGAATAGATTGATTATAAATTAGTATGGCATGAGTAAAAAGATCGTCTATAGGGTCAAATGGATTTTGTTCTTTTAAGGTTCTAACTTTTTCGGAAAGAGTCGAATGAAATCTTGCAACTGGGGAGTTTGTTGCCATGAAATAAATCTATGTGCAAAATATCAAAAGGTTTTTGACCAAGAAGTGGTCCTAGTTGGGGAAGTTTATAGGGGTGTCTTTCGTATTTGTTTTTTAGGCAAATCTCACATTTATTAATAATGTTAGAGATAGTTGTTTGCATAGAAGGCCAGTAAAATTGATGTCCTAAATGTTTGTAGGTTTCTACTATTCCGTTATGATTTTCGGAATGGTATTTTTTCACGCATTCTATTTCTCTTTGTTCGTCTTCAATGTCCTGTAACATTGTTGTGCAAAAAATTGCTTTAACAGTTGAGTCTAAGTTTTCTCTAAAGTAATTGCAAATGAAAGGTCCGTACTTTTTGTCTATGTTTATCGAAAACCTTTGATTTGGTCTAAGGATTTATTTGAAAACGTCTAGTATTTCAGATTTCCATTTACCCCAGTTAAGTGTATCTATGTTTATAAAAAATTTTCTTATAAGTTAAATCATAATTTTCTGATTTAGTAATAAATATTAATTGATTTGTCGATAAATTAATGGGTTCTTCAGAGATTAGTATTCCTGCGATTGGGTATTCAACTGCAGTATGTTCAGTATTGTCGGATGATTGATTTTCATCAAAATGTTCGAGAAATTCGTTACGTCAAATACGTCATTTAAATCTGGAGGTTCAGCACAATTTGAATTGTCCGTAAGGGCATTTATGTGAACTCTGGAAAGAGAATCGGCTACCTGGTTTTCTTTACCTAAGTTATATTTCACTTCAAAATTATAATCCTTTAATTTAAGTATCCAGCGTGCTAACCTAGAAGTGGGGTCTTTTATTTTATAGATCCAAACAAGGGGATTGTGATCCGTTTCGATAAAAAAAATTTGTCCGTATAAATAGGGACGAAAATGTTTACAAGAATCGACAATAGCTAATAGTTCTTTTTCAATTGTTGAGTAGTTTTGCTCTGCGGAATTAAAAGTTCTAGAATAATAAGCAATTGGGTGATTATTCTGAGAAAGAACAGAGCCAATAACTACATTCGAGGCATCTGTAGTTAGTACAAATGATTTTGAAAAATCGAGATATTGAAGGATGGGGGCGTTAATCAATAATTGTTTCCATTTTTCGAAACATTCTAAACAGTTAGGATTAGTAGGGTCGATTTTTGTTCCTTTTCGAGTGCATCTAGAAAATGGAGATGCGACTTTAGCGAAATTTGGGATGAATCTTCGATAGTAACCTATAAGTCCTAGAAATGATTTAATTTCTTTTAATGTTTTCGGCAAAGGAAATTTTTGGATAGCTTCTATCTTACAAGGATTCGGTTTGATACCATCGACGGTCACTAAGTGGCCAAGAAAAGAGATTTCCTTCTTAAGAAACTCGGATTTGTCCAATTGAATTTTAAGGTTATTTTTTCTAAAAATATCAAAGATAGCGGCAATATGAACGAGATGTTCATGAAGAGACTTTGCGAAGATAATTACATCGTCCATATAAACAAAGCGGGATTTATATAAGAAAGGTATTAAAATGTTATCCATTAGTCTTTCAAATGTTGCTGGGCTATTTTTTAGTCCCATAGGAAGTTTCGTATATTCAAAATAAAACCATGTGGTACAGTAAAGGCTGTTTTTTCGATTGAATTTGGATGAAGTTCGATCTGATGAAATCCTTGGGCTAAATCTAGAGTTGTAAAATAGGTGGCTTTACCTAAATTGTCCAAAATTTCATCAATTTTGGGAATTGGATATTTATCGTCTATCGTATTTTCGTTAAGTTTTCGGTAATCAATTACCATTCGAAATTTTTCCTGACCGGAAGCATCGGCCTTTTTTGGGACGATCCATACGGGGGCGGAATATGGAGATGTAGAGGGTCTTATAATATTATTATCTAAAAGCTTGTTTACTTGTTTAACAATTTCATCTTGCATTATTTTGGGGTGTCTGTAACTTCTAACATAAATAGGGTTTTCGTCTCGTGTTTTAATTTCGTGTTTAATAGCAGAAGGAAAAGTCAGTTTTGATTTGTCGTCATGAAATACATCTTTAAATTTTTAAGGTTCATGATAAATATGGCATTTGTCAAAAAATGTTGCGGCTTTTGGGGAGTATTAGATCCACCTGAATCTATTAAAACTTTTAATTTTGATTTGGGCATTATGAAAAAGGGTAATTGGGGGTATTCTCGAATATTATTTATGTTTATACAGGGGGCAGTTATTCTTCGGAAGGGTTCTCGTGAAAATCCTGAAAAGTTTCTTCATCGAAGTTTTCAGTTTCTTCATTATTTGAAGAGTTTATATTGAAATTATGTGTTCGTCTGGTAGACATACTCATGGGTTCATTTCTGGATTGAATTGTTTGTACACTGCTCATCGGAGAGGAAGTATTTTGTTGATGTTGGGTGTTTCTAGGAAGAGATCTATTGAAATTGTGAGCGCTGTTACCAAAATTTGAAGGCTGAAACACATTCCTTTGGTTATTGTTTTGGAAATTATTCCTTGGAAAATTGTTGTTTTGCATTATTACGAGGGGTCGGAGAAGAGTTGATTGGTTGTGAAAAGTTTCTCGGACGATTATCGTTCGAATTGAAATTACGTTGCGGGGGATTATGGGGCTGAGTCGAAAAGTTGCCGGATATACTGTTAAAACGATTTTGAGTGGGACCGCTAGAATTTTGTCTAGCAGGACCGTCCTCTGTTTTGTTGGTGCTTTAAGAAATTCATAGATTGTTAAGATTATCATATGCTATACACTTTTTAAGAGCTTCTTCAAGGGAAGTGATTTGAAAATGTGATAAATACTCACAATAGGGTTCATTTATGCCTGAGCAGAATGTCGTAAGGGCCATATTCTTAAAATATGGAGTTTTGAAATTGACAGTTCCGATATTATTGTTTAATGTAATATGCTGGAGTAAGTCGTTTAGGTTATTTGATACTCGCTGATGATATTGGTCATATGTCTTGTTAAATTTTTGAACTGTTGTTGATAATTGTGTTACTAAAATGTTTTCTGAACGTCGGACGCCGTACTTAGCTAACAAAGCCGGTCGTACGTCTGTCCAAATAGTTTTATTAGAATAATTTAAGAAATCTCTTGGTTCACCTTTGATACGAGATAAAATATTGACATTCAAAATAAATTCTTGAGCTGGAGTAACCTCCTGAGTAATAAGAAATGCTATTAAATTATGAGCTGATTTTATAAAAGTGGAGAGATTGTCTCCGGTAGTAAATTCGGGCAAAGTAGCACAAATGCTAGAAATATCACTGTTAGTCATAGGCATATTGTCTATTGAATTATCTAATAAATCTGAAGTACTACTATTTGGAGAAATATTTATGGAAAGATTTTCAAAAATTAAATGCAAATTTTCTCGAGAAATATCACTAAAAATGCTCATAAAGGAAAGAAAGGAAAAATTCACTTACAGAAGGATGATCACTGATGATTTCCTCAGCATGCTTTTCTTTTCTATTCCCAGGTTCGTAGGACTCTTGAAATTGACCAGGAAACGGGTGGTTTCTGTACGAGTATCCTGTTCGCAGCGCCAGTAATGTTAATCGTTTCACTTTGTTACTTTTAAAAAAACTTTATTTTCAAAATTACACAGAAAGGAAAGCTATCTTTGGAATGTATACAATAAAAATGATTCTATAAAACAAACTGTTATTATGAAGATCTATTTGTAAAAAAGCCTGAAAACACATGTTACAATTGTATTTATAATATTTTATTGTTGACTCTGCAGGTTGGTGTCTTGTGTCTATATATTCAGTGTGGAAACCACTTATGGAATAAAATTATTTATGTCATTATTTTAGAAAATTATAAAAAATGCTGAGACACGTCAACTTTTGAATTGAGGGGGACACTTTTTGGCGCTAATGTCATAAACGTCAGATTCACCCCCTCCCTACTAGAGACACCCCTTACATTTTTTCAAATGGCATTAGGTATCAAGTCACACCTCATTTTAAAGGTCTGGTAAATCTCTATTCAATCATTTTGTTTTGCCTTTGATACTAGCCTTCCATTGTTATTTAATCGTTGTTTAAAATTGGCTCTTTTTCAACTTTTCGTATGCTCCCACATTTTGTTATGATAGAAAGACTCTTCAAAGAATGAAAAATTTACAAATAGTAAAAAGACAACTGTTAACAAGGAAAAACTGCTATTTAATCATGCCGTCAAAGTGACCACCGTTAACATTCAGGCAATAAAAGTTGAAAAAGAGCCAATTTCAAACAACGATTAAATAACAATGGAAGGCTCGTATCAAAGGCAAAATAAAATGATTGAATAGAGATTTACCAGACCTTTTAAATGAGGTGTGACTTGATACCTAATGCCATTTGAAAAAATGTAAGGGGTGTCTCCAGTAGGGAGGGGGTGAATCTGACGTTTATGACATTAGCACCAAAAAGTGTCCCCCTCAATTAAAAAGTTGACGTGTCTCGGCATTTTTTATAATTTTCTAAAATAATGACAAATAATTTTATTCTATAAGTGGTTTCCACACTGTATATATATATAAATTGTATTGTTCATCTCTAGTAATATAATAACTCTTATTATATATTGTGGCTTTTTAGAGGAAAATACCTATTTTCAAAGTACACACTTTATTTTGTTGAGCTTTCGTTGCACTTCGTCAACTTCATCAGAACAAAATCCGTGATTAAAAAATAATATCAAAAATCTTCATCATAATAAAAAATACAGAATAATTTTATAGAAAACACGTTCAAATTTTGATTATTTTACCAAACTAATGTCAAACGTCAAAATAACGTTAAAAATTGAAAGTGACAAATGGAAAGTTTTAAATTTGTGTTGGTAAATAGCAATTTTAAAGGTGGTATCTTGTATTGAATTGTCCGGTAGTTCATTGATTGATCGGAGCTAATGTGTCAATGTTTTGACTGGTATTTCTTACGGAATTATAATTATTTTTCTTCTTTTTTAGTTGCAAGTCTGAGTCTATGAGGTTTGAGTAAATTAAATTTAGTCCGCCAGTGTCTGTTTTGGTATTCATGGGATGTTTTTCTTGAGATATTCTAGCCATTTCAGTAAAAAGTCGTTCTGTATAATTTTTACATTTGTCAAGTATTTCAGTATTCTCAAAGTCTATACTATGTCCGGTGTTATGGGTATGTTGGGCTAATGCACATCGGTTCACATATCGTTTGCAATCACTTTTATGTGAAGTTATACGGTCTTTGAGATGTCTTGAAGTATGTCCTATGTAATTTTGTTCGCAATCTTTACAAGGAATTTTGTATATGATATTAGAATGTTGTTCTTTTTTAATTTTATCTTTCAATTTAGAAGAAACATTAGCTACCTTCTTAATTGGTTTGTTTGCGATTCTTATGTTATTAACGTCTTTAAAAATAGAGAAGATTTTTGATGTTGGATTTCTTACATATGGTAAAGGTTTATATGTAATTAACTGTAGTTCTTCTGGTAGTTGTTCTCCAGGTACATCGATGTTATTTTCTTGTATGTTAAGAGTTATATATATATATATATATATAAAACCAGAAATATTGGGGAAACGGCAAGTTTATAAAAGTGAACTCTTCTTACTAATTTAACAAGCTTTCGGAAACATCAGTTTGTTGAATTGGAGTCAACTCTCATAAATATATAGATATATATATATATATATATATATATATATATATATATATATATATATATCCTCCTATCGTTAAAGCGTCCGTACATTCTGAAATCGCATTCAATAGAGCGTCCAAGTGCATAGAGCGTCCGTATACGGCCGTATACACCCCTTGTAATAATTTGTCCAGGGACTTGAAATTACGTCACGAACCTACCAACAAAATTTATGGGGGACGCTTTTTTGATCATGAAATGAACGAAAATATACAGTTCTCGAATATATTTAGTTCGCGCAACTCTCCGGCAGAGTCGCTAGGAGTATTAAGTTGTATATAGAGTATACATTTTATCCTTATAGTTATTCGCGCTTAGAGCGTCCCGAGATTTGACAACACTGCAGTTTCAGTAGAACGTTAAATTGCTTATATTGTTGAATGCAACAGTTAGAAAAATACATTTCTGGTACATTACTCAATTCTGAGTATTCTCTCAAATACATGCTCTCGTCTTTAGAGCGTCACGTCAACCACTCTCCTCTTATAGCGCCGAATTAAGAGAGTCCGATACATTATCGTAAGTAAAGGTTTAGATATGAGGTAGGAAGGTCAGTGAGCTGGCGCATTTCTTTATTAATAGTATTCTACAGTGAACGGCTAAATTATGGAATATTATTATTATTTCGAGAACCGTCGAGTTTTAAGGGAAATCCCGAAACAGGTCAATTTTTGTTGTAAAATACCCATGTTATAACGTACATGGAGTAGGGATGACGTCACCGGTGTAGGTGTAGTGACGTAATCGTTAATTTTTTTAAATAGAAATCGGTATAATGTGACACCTCATTTGAACGAGAATTTAATTCCTTATTTAACGACATTACATTTTCAACTAAAATATTTTTTTAAGAGTACGAAAAAAAAATTTTTAATTCAAATTCAACCAAATTTCAACTAATAATTTAATTAATAATGTACTTTAAAGTAACCAAATTATGCATAACAATTATTTTAAATTAAACGTTCGAAATGCCATCCATCGGTTTCTTGACAATATGCGAATCTACGGACACATTCATCAAGTACATTGCGGATGACTTCTGGAGTAATTAGACTCTTTTCATGCCTAATTCTATCTTTCAAGTCCTGTAAGTTTTGGGGTCTATTGACATAAACTTTTGATTTTATGTAACCCCACACGAAAAAATCTAGAGGTGTTAGATCTGGCGACCTTGCTGGCCACTCTATAAAACGTCGTCTTCCGATCCACCTCCCGGGAAAGTAATTATTTAAAAATTGACGTACTTCACGTGCGTAGTGCGGAGGGGATCTATCTTGTTGAAACCAGATATTTTCACTAGGTAAATTTGGATTATTGGCATTTGTATACATGTTAGCAAGGACAGGTATAAGTTGATTTCTCAAAAAAGTTAAATAACGTCTTCCTGTTAGATTTTCTTCAAAGAAAAAAGGGCCAATGATTCTGTCATTGATGATCCCTGCCCATACATTCACTTTCTGAGGATATTGCGTGTGTGCCTCAGTCATCCAATACGGGTTTTCTTGACACCAATATCTGCAATTTTGACGATTCACGGTACCATGTATAAAAAATGTTGCTTCATCGGAAAAAAGGAATTTATTGATGAAAAGTGGATTGGGGATACATAAAGGATTGAAGCCGGCGATCGGGATCGTCATCGTTTAATTCCTGATGAAGTTGAATTTTGTAGGGATGGTATTTTTCTTTTTTTAAAATATGTAATACCGATCTTTGGGAAACTCCAGCATATTCACCCATTTGTGTTGAACTACTGTGAGGATTGTCATGTACATTTAATAAAATATCAAGTTTCACATTGTCTTCAATTTTAGGACGCCCAGCTTTTGGAATATGTTTAACGTGCCCAGTTTCTCCAAATTTTCGGACTATTTTACTTACTGTTGATTGGATGATGGGTCTGTCGGGATATTTTGCGTTGAATAAATTGCATACCTCGTTCTGTGTTCATTTTTTAATTCCGCATCCGCTAAGGATTAATATTTCTATGCGTGATTCATTTAGGTGAGCCATAATTTACTATTCAAAAGTAAAAATTACAATTGACAACTGATAACAATTCACAAAATCAAAACATTTACGACAATAAATATTACAGTAACTATGCCACTATCACTTGCTTGAATTAACATATGACAAAAAGTTTCAGTGTTTATGAGAGAACTTTTTGTGTCCATTATTATTTTTACTTATTTTTGCTTTTTTAAGTATTTCAGAAAGTCAAAGATTCAAGCATTAATTGTAATTTGATTGAATTTAAATTAAAAAAATTGTTTCCGTACCCCTAAAAAATATTTTAGTTAAAAATGTAATGTCGTTAAATAGATAATTAAATTCTCGTTCAAATGAGGTGACACATTATACCGATTTCTATTTAAAAAAATTAACGATTACGTCATCCCTACCCCATGTACGTTATAACATGGACATTTTACAACAAAAATCGACCTGTTTCGGGATTTCCCTTGGGATTGAGTAGGACATTATATACAAACTATTCTCGGTCATCTAAAAGACAAGTATAATGTCAATATTATATTATGTTGACTACCCCTAAATTTATTTGGAAGCAAAAACGTGTTAAAAAAAACCACTTTAATTAGGTTATAAATATAGATTTTATTGTTTTAATACCTAGTAAGTAGTAATTATAAAACAATGTCGAATATGGGACAAATAAAAAGTAAATTTTCACACAAAACAAAAAATAGTTTTCTACTATAAAATCTACATATACACAGAGAAACAATAGTCCTACAATAGGTACTACAAAGTTATTCAGATTGAAAAAAAATCCTGCAGTGATACAAAAATCAAAATCATTCGAATTTAATGAACTACAGCCTTCATCTCTTACTTCTTTGTGTGTTTCCATTGCATGTACTTGTACGTATTCTTCGATCATAAAAATATTTAGTTTTCTTTAAAAAAAAAGTTAGCACGTTGTATGCGGATGGTCAGTGGACGCCGTAAACGCGAAACAATATACGCAAATTATACATGAAACGATATGAATGAATCTCTTTATCATTTAAAATCTTCACAGTTCTTAATTTCTTAGATACGTTCCTGTATATAGGGTGCGTCCAAGTAACGCATAAATTTATTATAAGCTAAATAAAAAGTACTATTAAAAATTCCCCAAACAGGTCAATTTTTGATTTTAAATTACCAAAATAAACAAAAGAAAATTTACAACAAATGTTCAACTTGTTCATCATTGACCAGTAGACATGACTTAACCGGGCATTAAGGTCTACTCTAACACTTTGTAGCATAGAGGGTGTTATGTTCCGCATTTATTGCCTGCCTCGGACTTATAGCTCTCGAATAGTTGAATGAAATTTAAAAAAATTGCAAAATATACTTTTAAACAATAAAAATATATATACAGGGTGGTCCGTAAGTAATGGTCCAAAGTGAAATGGAAGATTCTTGGCCTGAAAATATTACAATCTGACGCAACTTGCTTCAATAGAATATTGATAATAAAAAAGATACAGGGTGGCAAAGTTGAAATGTCAAAAATGTTTTTTCTCAGTAAATTGAAAGATTTTGGATATAAAAACGTAAAAATTTGAAGATAGGGGTTTTAGTTCCTGAAAAATCATAATATCATATCCGTTTTGATGAATTTTCTAGAGGGCGCCACATGAGCTACGTTGTTGGTGTAACTGTGCACTTAACTTTTTTATCGTTAACACTATCTTGGTTTTCATTGAAAAATATTGAAATGACATCATTTTTGTGAAAAAAATGTATACTTATCATAAGTCTCAAAGGTTGCTAGTTTTCAAGATATTCGCATCTTAAAAACCCTCTACGTAATTTGCATTTTATTTATTAGTACTTTGACATATTAATAAAGCAACCATTATGAACTAAATAACTTTTAATCAAGAGAAAAAAGAACAATTTATTGAAAAATACAACAACAAAATTTAAATATTATTTCACAGTAATTGTTCAATATGTCCGCCATTCATCCCGATACATTTATCCATGCGTTTAATGAAAGATTGGAATTAGAATATTATTTGAACCAGTTGATGTACCCAGATGACTTCACCTTATGCACGAGGCTATTAGTTTTCACCCAAAATTTGTTTTCTAATACTTTACTTGAAACAAACTAAGAAAACATTTTTTTAAAAACAAAAATTTCATAACACTACATCAAGAAATGGATTCCGCGTATTAAAATACATGATACTGCATAATTTTTTCCATACATTCAATATAAACCAAAATTTACAATTTTTGGGTCAGGACTGCAAAATGTATAGGAGGTATAGTATTGAATAGGAGGTTTTTTGATACGAAGATTCCAACAAATTTGTCAGTTATTCGTTAAAAAAATTATTTCGAGTGGAAAATTGAGAAAACTGCATGGAAATGGAATTTTCCGAAAAACTGTCAATCAGAGTTTAATCATTTACGAACTTAGCCTCAGTTTTTATGTTCTGAACCTACTTATAAAATTTCATTGAAAAATTCGGTAGTGTTTTGGAGTTATCGTGTTGACAACTGACCGACCGACATTTTTTTAAAATGGGTTTTTTGGACTAATATGAAACGTGTAAATCCATTCGAATCTCGAAACGACAAAATCACTCCATCACATCACTTCCCTTATAGTATTTTCCCGTAACCTACAATTTTAAGGAAATAAATTATTTATCTTCGCAGGAAAAATATTAGTTCACAACTAGGGTTAAAACTTTTCACCGACAATACTCGTGTCCTGAATGATCACAAATATCACAAAAAATCATATTTTTTGTAACTTCCTACATAAATAGCTATTCTTCAACTAGTACCTAACAAACTCCATATAAAATAATAACTATCATGTAATTCTGAAATTAATGCAATTTTGTGAAGAAATTGTCCATTTGAAGATTTATTTAAGTTCACTGTCTTCAATATTTTGAGTGTTTGTAACTTGTTAAATGAATACTTCTGAAATTTCATTGCAATAACATAATATGGATCCCTCCTACTTACAATAACCACATTATATCTTATTTGTCCTCCTATTTTCTGTAAATAGCAGATATGTACTTACTGCGGCAACAACGCAATAACAAAATTGACGCCCTAAAGGCTATCATATATACGTAATGCTGAATATAAGAGACGCCCAATTGTCCATCGACTGAAAGGGCGCCATAATGTTTATAAACTACACAGCAATGTTGTGTTTTCCGTGCCAAAGTCCTTTTTTCCATTTATTTTAACCATCCTTTATCTATATCAAAAAGTATTCAGCTCAATTAACACTATATCTGCAGAAAACAACGTCGGACGCCATAAAGCACATTTTTATCTGGACGCTTTAACGATAGAGGGATGTATATATATATATACAAACGAACTATCAGAAAAACTAAAATTCATATTGTCTAAACATAACATTAACGTTTGTCATAAAGCTCAAAATACTTTGTCATCATTATTTACTAAACTTAAAAGTCCAACTAAAACCAATAAAAAATCTAATGTTATATATTCTATACCATGTTTAAACTGTCCAAAAAAATATATAGGTTTGACAACTCAACATCTAGAAAATCGTCTCAACGGCCACAAATATACAAAAAATGCTTCTACAGCTCTACATAAACATGAATCGACAGAAAAACATGAATTTGACTTCAAAAACACAAAAATATTAACACAGGACTCCAATTATCAGAAACTAACGATTAAAGGAATGATACATATAAAAAAAGGAAAAAATTCTGTGAACGATAAACAAGATATTAAAAACTTGAGTCAAATTTATCATAATTTAATAAAATAACAAGTTAATTATCAATAACCGCACTTTTTTTAAATCTATATCTATATATATCCTCCTATCGTTAAAGCGTCCGTACATTCTGAAATCGCATTCAATAGAGCGTCCAAGTGCATAGAGCGTCCGTATATATATATATATATATATATATATAGGGTGTTTTTAAAGTTAGTATTAGGTTCGTCTTTTTTACATGGACGGGGAATCGATTCGATGTTTTGTGTTATTTTTTTACAAATTGTCTCCCTGTAACTCGGAATGACTGTCGGATGAATTATTATTATACTTCGATTTGGAATTGCTGCTGTCGCTAATTTTGGACGCGACGTTTTTTGTTCGAATTTTTTAATAAAATGGAGAAGTCAACATTTTTATTATCCTGTTTTTCTTCTAATAAAAGGAGGAAAAAATTTAAAAAGGAACGTGTCGGATTTGGATGATTGAAACTGTGGAGGTTCCAAGAGGAATTTTATACGTGGGATTTCATTGGAGAAAAGAGTAAAAGTGAATTGGGAACTTGGGGGAATTGGGGGAATTCGATGTGTGAGGGGAAAATACGTTGGATGGATGTAATCGGTGATATTAATGTCGGTTTGTGTTGGAAGTTAAACGATTAATGACGGTTTGTATGTAGGGGTGTTAGATGAGCTTTCAATTCTATGGATTTGAAAATATGTTTCGTGGAGTCAAGTGGCTGTTCTTAGGATGGGACAATCAGTATGGCAAATTTTTAATAATTTGAATATATCGAATGTTCAATTTCTCTTTGTATGGGACAATCAGTATAACAAATTTTTAATAATTTGAAAATATTTACCGACTTCGCTTTGGTTGGGACAATCGGTATAGCAAACTTTTAATTATTTGAAAATATCGAATATTCAATTTTTCTTTGAATGAGACAATCAGTATATCAAATTTTCCAATTTGAAAATATTTACCGACTTCGCTTTGGTTGGGACAATCAGTATAGCAAAAATCGCAAAATTATCGAAAAAAAATAACCCAACCTTAACGTATTCGTTCCAGATGACTCGTTCCGACAGCCGAAGGGTAGTCATACGACCAATAGACTGGAAAAGCACCGGCATATTTCGATGTGAAGTATCCGCAGAAGCTCCATCATTCGCTTCTGCACAAAGCGAAGCCAAAATGGAAGTAGTAGGTAAAGTATCACCTTTAATTTTCCATTTAAAAAAAGTCAATTAACACCGAACGTATTTAAAAAAAATTAAACCCTTTTTTTGAATTTATTAAAAAAAATTAATTTACTTAATTTAAAAAAAACTTTTTAATAAGCAACTTTATCACACTAATCCCCACACTTCCCCCCCCCCCCGACAGAATATTTTAACTTTAATATTAATAATTAAATATTACTTTCATATATATATATGCGAAGTTTCTTTGAGTACATAATTATCCAAAAACGTGGAGGGGTAAATACAAGCTTATTAGTAGTACATGTTCGGGATACAAATTTAGCAGATTTTTCCTTGTTTATTATGCAAGCCGTGTACGTTTCTACGGAAAAGTTCAGGATGTTTGTCGGGAAAAGTAGGGAAGGGAAGAAATTGTATAACTCTATAAGTAATTAAGAAAATGAATGTAAACCACGAAAATGTCCTTAAAACAAACATTTTGTCGTCGACTCGAGGTGTCTTATTCGTTTTTGACGCGAAATTAAAAATAGTGCGACACTTTTTTTAGTCGACTCGACCTCGGAATTTTTTTGCACTGAGGCGGTTTTATCTACTTTTGTTTCTTATACGAACCGAAAATTGCATTACTGCATCCATAAATATATTTGCGAGGTTTAATGAGAAACAGAACTGGTCAGAATCGGGTTGGCGGGGGGGGGGGGGGGGGTTTCGAGGTCGCTGATCACGATTATGATGTTCGAATTGGTCAGGAACGTTGATGAACGTCATCTCCGTGGGACTCTTCTAAAATTTACGTGGGGAAAGGAGAGAAACTCAGCGACCGGGTTTTTTTTGGGTCGCTGAATTCGAATGAGGCATCGGTGAATACCCCCCCGGACACCTGGACGTGGAAGTCATCCCCGAGAGTTTTCCTTACAAGATCGCCAAAAACAACTCGAAAATCATTGTAGGAGCGATTTTTGGGGCGCTGGATCCAAATTTCACTCCGAAAACGTACCTCCGGACACCTGGTGTACTGGAACCTTGTCCTGAACGTCGTCTCCGAGGGTTTTCCAGACACGGTCGGAAAAGACAAACCGAAAGTTCGGAGATCTTGTCAGGAAAACTCTCGGAGATGACGTCCACGTCCAGGTTCCGGTGCACCAGGTGTCCGGAGTTACGTTTTCGACGTGAAATCTAGATTCAGCTTTCCAGAAACGCCCCCACAATGATTAACGGGTTGTTTTTGGCAATCTTGTCAGGAAGACTCTCGGAGACGACGTCCAGGATCCGGTGCACCAGGTCTCCGGAGGTACGTGTTCGTGGTGAAATTTGGATTTGGCGCCCCAAAACACGCCCCCACAATGATGAAGTTTATCGGCGTTCCCGAGCTCCAGCTCAAATTTGACCTTTTTGGCCTTATTAGTGCCAAAAAAACGTCCAACATTCATTTTTTTCAATTCCAGCTCTTCCAACCGAAAATCCCGTAATTTCGGGAGTCGAAGACGAGTATCAAATAGGAGACGAAATCAATTTGAATTGTACCGCGGGAAAGAGTCATCCACCTTCTCTTTTACATTGGTACATCAACGAGCAGCAGGTAACGAAAAACATTTCCTCAGTTTTTTATTGGGATAAATTTTTTCGAAAATTTTTGTTTACAGATTCAAAAACAAGAAGCGCTCGTTTTATATCCGGAGGAGGAGCATTCTCGCGGTTTGGTATCGTCGGTGCTGGGCTTGAAGTTCAAGTTGAGTAATCATCACTTCCGAGGTGGTTCTATGAGGGTTAAATGTGTAGCTTCGATGATACCGTTGCTGTATGAATCGGATCGAGAAAGTATCGTACATACGAAATCTTTGCCGCTTAGAGAGGCTCTATTATTAGGTGAGTTTTTTAAAAATTATTTTCAATTTTTTTCCATTTTATTTTCATTTTTTCATTCATTTTTTTTTATTTTTTTTTATTTTTAAATTAGTTTTTTTGTTCATTTTTATTATTTTTATTTTCAATATTTTCATTTTTATTTTTTTTCCATTTTTATTTTATTTTTATTTTAATTTTTTTCATTTAAATTTTTTTTTTCATTTCCATTTTTTTTGTTTATTTTTATCATTTTTATTAATATTTTTCATTTTTATTTTCATCTTTTTTTTCATTTTTATTCTTATTTTTCGATTTTTTTCTTATTTTTTCAATTTTTTTTTCTATTTTCAATTTTTTTTCCACTATTTCGTTTTTATTTTATTTATTTATTAAGTGAGTTAATTTTGAAAAAAAAAATTTATCGCATAAATTTTCTATTTTTTTGCAGTCAAAAGTTTCGGCAATCGAAACGACATCAACATCGCCTCCATACTTTTGGCTGCAGTATATCTTCTGACGTGAGTGGTTTACACTGTTTAAAATATATTTGTGTGCAATTCGATGTCGCCTTTGAACTGAACCGCTATTTCTTAGTGTCTATTTCGACTGTGATAAATGATCTAAAAATGTAAAAAAAATTTGTTGGTCCCCCCACACACGCCCCCACTGACTTTCTCAATAATTTTCAGTATTTTTAGAATAATTTATTTTTGCGTGCATTCTCGAACTCGAAAAATTTTTTTGCAAATGGAAAGTCCTTAAAATGTATTCAATTAGTTAGGTTCCCCCAAACAGAACATACTCAAATTTTATTCAATTTTATTTTTTTATTTAATTCCACCCAGCGTTGAGCCTACAATTATGTAAATAATTTCCAGTTGTAACACACCGATGTTATACCGGTTGTCCCAAATTCCAGTAGTGGGAACGGGACCTGCTGGCACACACACGCCGACCGCTGATGGGTGTGCCGGTAAAATGCCGGTTAAGCAGCCACTTGCGGCTAGTCGGAGCGTTTAATTTCGGAAACCGCAGGAACGCATCCTTCACAAATGTGGGCAGTAGTCCATCATTAAGTTGGATGTCAACGCTTCCTCCAGGATCTCCCTCTCCTGTCCGTTTCCCCCCCCCTGTCACCATTCTCCTTATGATCCTCCTTTTGACATCCTCACATCGTCCTCCAATTCCGTCATGCTCCTCCCATATTCTTCCACACTGTACACCAACATGTATCCCATTCGCACTACCACCCATCCTCACTTCATCCGCCCTCCCACCACTCTTATTCCTGCCTCTCCTGTCGCGTCCATAATCCATCCCCGCTTTCCCACATATCTTTCCTCCTAAAAATCACTTCATCCAATATATCCTGTATTTCCCTAAATTTACCTCCATCTATCCCCTTCGTTCCTTCTTCAAGCGCTCTGTTCTCCCCTTGCTCCTATTCGACCAGACTCGACCTCTCTCTTTCCTTCTTTAAAGCTTCTTCAATGATTTTCCCCGCCCTTCCCGATATATTCGTAGGAGGTAAACTGATTATGAAACGCGCATGCGTGTGTCTGCTGGTTCCAAAAATTGAACGCTCCGGGGCTAGTCGCAAGTATGCGCAGCCGTCCACTAGTCCTCTAGCATCGTTAATGCACGGAAAAATGTTCGAGAATGTTCGAGTCGGGGTCAAGATTTATACATATACATCTATTAGGTGCCCTTCATATTCACGCGAATTATGAACTAAAATGGGAACTAGTGGCTTTTTTCCGTTATTTTCACTCCCGACAATTTCAAACTACGAGAGGGCGAGCGGGCGATTAAATTTAATTGCAGGAGTAATAAAATATGTTACTCGAAACATATATGTATTTGTGTACATACAAAAGTATTGTGGAATCGATAAAATTTTTGTTTGCAATAAACTTTTTTGTTCAGTATTGTGTGTCGTTTTTATTTTGTCACAACTTTCCCTCCCCCTCCCCGAAAATCTGCAAATCTTCATGATTTTTTTTTGCGAAAATCGACCGACAAAAAGGGCTCTACTAAGAAGTAAAAGAGGAAAAAAAGATAATAAAACTTGCCTAAATCTATAGTACCACAATGAGGATTCCCATGCAGTAGTGATCTTAACCCTACGTCGGGCGCATATATAATCTCACAGATTCATTCAATACGCAGGGTAGCGGGGGCAGTGCGTAGGCGTAACTTATCCTAACGTTGTGTGGATTCTCTACAGTCGCTGTTGAGCTGTTCTAGTGTTTGAATCTCACAGATTCATTGCGCCCGTTCGGTATATTTTCTGCATTAAATACAGAGGTAAGTAGTGTATCGATTTTATGTATCATTGCGCCCTCTTATGGTGTTTTTTGTTACTTACTAGAAACTTAGTGCAAGAATAGAAAGACTATACAATCCAGACAACCCCGATGTTGCCGAATCCTTTAATACCTTTTACTATCTCTAGTAACCAGCCAGTTTAGAATGTGAAATTATATTAAGATCGATAATTCAAATCAAATAATTTCCATCATTCAGTCCATGGTTTCTAATTAATATCGACCATTATCAGATTTGTGAAGAGCGAGCCCCATTTAAGCAAATAAATAAAAAAATAAAAAAAATCTCTATCGGTGATCGCCTCCCGTTCCTTTTATTCGACCAAATTAAAACGAGGAAATTTTCTATTGAACCGAAGCTTTTCACACACACAAAAAAAGAAAATTCGATCAAATTAAACTGAATAGAGCAGGATATGTCCGACAACGTAACCAACATAAATATAAATACACAAAAGATTCCTACAATTGAAAGGATAACGATAGGATGAAATCCTGGCTTTTTTTTGAAATAATCCATATACGGGGTATTAACTAATATTCATATTATGATGAGAAAATTCTTATTTTCATTTTATGAAATTCCAGGATAAATATTGGAAATAATACTATATATTTCCGCCGAAAATTTCGGTAGAAGCAAATATTAAAAATCCATCTACAAAAAAAAAGAGAAAAGAGAACGAACGTAACACCTAATTTTCCCATATAGACAATCAGTTCATTATTTTTTGTCCACTCGAAGAAAAGCTGGACGAGTGTGTACGAACGAATCAAATATTTTAATTTTAACATTTGTGAGACCTCTTGAAAAAAGTCTATAACTAAATTATACGAGGTCTCTTAAAAAAATTAAAATATAACTTATTCAATAAAA
This sequence comes from Lochmaea crataegi, assembly GCA_947563755.1. NCBI lineage: Eukaryota > Metazoa > Arthropoda > Insecta > Coleoptera > Chrysomelidae > Lochmaea > Lochmaea crataegi. The sequence goes on along the minus strand of OX387434.1, from coordinate 33,961,012 downwards.
GCTTGCTGCCAATTGTCGATTCGATAGGGTATTTATCTATAAATGAAAGAGAAACAATATCTGAGCAGAAGAATTTGTCAGAATAAATGAATTTGACTTATTATGGTATAATGTGCTCTTTAATTATTATATTAGTGATTACAATTACAACGGACCAAAAATACTGAACGACAGTATGCGGCACGATCAACAATGCCTGAAATATTCCGAACGACAGGAATAATGCGACCCTGAACGACAGCGTCTTGACACTAACGACATTGTCTAATATCTGAACGACAGATAAAAAGGTCTAAGTATTGCAATCAGTAATTTATTGTTTAATGAAAACTCAGTAGGATATCTATTGAGAATTAATTAGATAAAATGTGCAAAGGTAAATTCGGTTTGCCCGTGAGTAAACTCACGTAGTTTGTAAAACAGCAAGCACAACCACAAAAGTCATAACTATTACAAATCACTTAGGTAGTAACCAATTTTCAAATAGAAAAAATCACTTTTACTCGATAAAGCCCTAGGTTAAAATGAAGACGAAATATTCTTTTTCTGCAGTCGCGCGTAAAATGACTAATTACTATATTCAAAGGAAATCGTGAAGTCGACGAGGATTGTTACTTTACGCTCTAGCACAAAAAAGGAATCTTTTTATCTCGCTTATTTCATCAAATTTGGTGGGATTAGCTATGACGACGAAAAACAATAAATGAACGTCAAGTAACCAGATAATACTATATACTACCTACTTTATCAACCATTTTAATCGGCTTTATTAATTTCTCATAACATTATAATAATTTTTATAACAATTTATATAATAATTTAAAATAAATTAAAAGGTGGATTTCAAAAGTCATTGTTATTGTTGATATCTCTACCTCGAGCGATGGCGAATCAAATATCGTCAGGGAAGATAGGTATAAGCGCTCTGCAGATTCTGACAAGTCTGAACAATTCAAATAGTCAAATTGAAATAGGTACTTAAATAGATAATAAATCAGAAAAACACAAAAAAGTTACACGTTTTTTATATCATTTGTGAATTTCATTTTCAATTTTCAGTAATGGAAGAAATTTCTTCTGAATCAAACATTGCAATAAATAATTGTAACAATTGTACTTTCATATTCAACATTAATAAATAATATGACAACTAAAATGTCAGAGTATTATCTTAAATCATAATCCACTCCTATTATAACCTAATATAATATAAAAAACTGTTTTAATTGTTAAAAGGGCGACTGTAGAAAAAATTATGTGTGTTTTCGAGCGTAAAGTAAAATTTCCGCTTCAAAAATATCGCCGCGCTCCGCTCAGCGTCGCGCGGCAACATTCTTTCTCAAGCGGCAATCTATCACTTACGCTCTAAATACACAAATAACTATTTTAACGCTGATGAGATCGATACAGATATTATGTTAACATAAACAAATACTGACAGCTTACCCTTTTCTTCGTTTAGTCTATCATGTGATTTATATTTCTCTTCAGAGCAGGTTACCTATTCAATTTTTATGAAAGAAGGTTTGTTCTTAAGAAATGATTTCTTACACATTTTATTTTATATTTTATTTTATTTTTTAATTTGTATTTAATTTTTTTCATTCACTTTTCTATTTATTTTTATTAAACTATATTCTATTATCAACACTTCCTTTTTTTATACATCTATATTTTCAAATTACCATTTTTTAAAATTTATTTATTAATTTTCGTTTCGTTTCGTTTAATATCTTTATCTTTATCTCTATCTTATCCTTATCCTTATCCTTATCCTTATCCTTATCCTTATCCCCATCCTTATCCTTATCCCCATCCTTATCCTTATCCTTATCCTTATCCTTATCCTTATCCTTATCCTTATCCTTATCCTTATCCTTATCCTTATCCTTATCCTTATCCTTATCCTTATCCTTATCCTTATCCTTATCCTTATCCTTATCCTCATCCTCATCCTCATCCTCATCCTCATCCTCATCCTCATCCTCATCCTCATCCTCTTCCTCATCCTCATCCTCATCCTCATCCTCATCCTCATCCTCATCCTCATCCTCATCCTCATCCTCATCCATCTCCATCTCCATCTCCATCTCCATCTCCATCTCCATCTCCATCTCCATCTCCATCTCCATCTCCATCTCCATCTCCATCTCCATCTCCATCTCCATCTCCATCTCCATCTCCATCTCCATCTTCATCTTCATCTTCATCTTTATCTTTATCTTTCTTATCCGGACGGTAAATATACCCAAAAATAGGGGAGATAATTCTCTCTCGAAGGTCATAACAGAATCAAAATTTAATTGGTATTTTCAAAGAAGAAACTTTTGGCTTCTTCAAAAAAATATATTTGTCGTTATGTTTCTTAAGTGGGCGAATTATTGCAGGCTTTATTTACTCTAAGTTCATTACAAAATATTTTCTCTGTTTTCTAATTAAATACGGAGAGTGGGGCTCTTTCAAACTGAGGGGTTGTTTCGTTGTATAGCTTTCGGCTAAATTAATCTCAAGTGACACGAAATGGTAATGAAGATCGTTTTCGTCTATTCAAATCGGCTTACGTTCATTTTTATTTTAATTACATTGATGTTCCCTTTTACTTTTACACTTGTTTGTAGATAATTAATTTAATGTTGGATATTGTAATACGGGGGAGGTATGTGTGTCTGATTTGGTTTTTCCTTGGCTGTGGATACTAAATCCATTCGACAACTTGACATTTTGCTCGAGGATGTACATATTTTCAAAAATATATTTTTTACACTATTCCAGTTACATTTTTTTAAATTCTCTTTTATTTTTTTCCTATTTTTACTTTTATTCATTATTTTCAATTTATTTTTTTTCATTTGTATTTAACTATATTTTATGATTGAAACTTTCCTTTTTTTATTTATCTATATTTTCAAATTTTATTTATTTTTTTAATCATTTAATAATTTTTTTTTCCTTTACATTTTTTTTATTTTTAAATTTATTTTATTTTCTTTCATTTTTTTTATTTATAATTTTTTTTTCCTTCATATTTTATTTTTTTTATTTAGGGACACACACAGGTATAGAAACATGATTTCCTTCATATTACTCGACAATTTATGAACTTTAACCTCCTAAATTTCCAAGTCTCTCTTTATCCTTCCAACAATTTGTTTGTTTCGAGTTTCTAACTTGGAAATTTTATCGTGCCATTCGTAGTTCTTCTTGCTATCTACAAATTGTGTGCAGCAATAATTTCAACTGGAAAACTTTATGCATATATTTCACAACAATATGTTTCTATTCTAAAAGATTCATACGACACAAAATGCATAGCTAGAATTCAGTGCACACATATTTATGTCGCTTACCTTATCTATAAGAACTTGTTTAGTTTGAATAATATATTACTGTTTATTATTTATTGCTTTTACTTTAAAATCAACAAAATACTGTAACGATGGAATATCTATCGATTATTTTCCATTAAGAAATTTCGAAATAATTTCTGTTTTTTGATTTTTGGATTTTCATGAAAATCGAACAATTTTTGACGAAACTAAAAATAAAAATCAAAAAATGCAGTTTTTTGCGTTTTCTAGCTAAGTTTAAGGTTATATGAAAAAGTCAACAATACAAAAGTTGTAGATCTTTATGAGATCTAAAACTTTCACATCAAATTTTTTTTTCTAGGACCTCAACTTTGGCCAGAAATCGCAATAATAACTTTTTTAACCCCCCCAAAAATTGTTTTTTAGTGAAAAAACGTCATAACTCGGAAAACTTCCAATATTTGAATTTGAAATTTTTTTATGGTTTGTGACTATAAAAGCTACAACTAGATCTACAACTTTTATGTTCATTTTTTTTTCTAGGATCACAACTTTGACCGGAAATCACAATAATGTCTTTTTCCACCCCACAAAAAAAGTGTTTTTTACCGATTATTTCCTTCCTATTAATTTTGACCAATCGCTATCAAGAATTGGTATGTCAAATATAAATTTTAAGTGGAAAAATTACTCAACAACTGTCAACTTAGCTGTCAGCAGTTTTTCCGGAAAAAAAAATCGAAAAAATTTCATGCAAGTTTGACAAGTTGCCTTGTAAAAATGTTGTATTAAAATAAAATGTTTATTTAACTCAGGAAATAATCTTACCAAATGTCCCTCGTGCATCTAATTTTTCCTGTGGAAAAATTGGAACACTCGTTTCTAAGTAATCTGTTTTAACAAATAGCATTCGCGGAAGTGGAAAAATCCTTGTCTTCGACTCGGATTTTTAAAACCACCATCGCTCATGCTATTTGTTAAAACAAATTACTTGGAAACTCGTTTTTCCGATTTTTTCCGGAAAAATTAAATGCACTAGGGATAGTACCCCCGTAAAAACGTCATAACTCGAAAAATTTCCAATATTCGAATTTGAAATTTTTTTTCATGGTTCGTGACTATAAAAGCTACGTTTTGCCAAATTTTCATGAAAATCGAATAATTTTTGACGGAACTAAAAATAAAAATCGAAAAATGCAGTTTTTTGCGTTTTCTAGCTAATTTCAAGGTTATGTGAAAAAGTCAACGATACATAAGTTGTAGATCTACAGCTTTTATGTACAACTTTATTTTCTAGGATCACAACTTTGACCGGAAATTGCAATAATGTCTTTTTCCACCCCCCAAAAAAGTGTTTTTTACAGAAAAAACGTCATAAATCGAAAAATTTCCAATATTTCAATTTGAAAATTTTTTCCATGGTTTGTGACTATAAAAGCTACGTTTTGCCAAATTTCCATCAAAATCGAACAATTTTTGACGAAACTAAAAATAAGAATCGGAAAATGCAGTTTTTTGCGTTTGTCGAGCTAATTTTGAGGTTATGTGAAAAAGTGACCAATACAAAAATTATAGATGTTTTTGAGGTCTACAACTTTTATGTTCTCTTTTTGTTCTAGGTTCTCAACTTTGGCCGGAAATCGCAATAATGTCTTTTTTAACCCCCCAAAAAGTGTTTTTTAGCGAAAAAACGTCAAAACTCGAAAAATTTACAATATTTGAATTGGAAAATTTTTTCATGGTTTGTAACTATAAAAGCTACGTTTTGTCCAATTTCCATGGAAATCGAACAATTTTTGACGAAGCTAAAAATAAAAATCGAAAAATGCAGTTTTTTGCGTTTTTCTAGCTAATTTCGAGGTTCTGTGAAAAAGTCAGCGATACAAAAGTTGTATATCTTTCCAAGATCTACAACTGTTGCATTTGACTTTTTTTTCTAGGACCTCAACTTTGGCCGGAAATCGCAATAATGTCTTTTTTAACCCCCAAAAAGTGTTTTTAGCGAAAAAAACGTGATAAATCGAAAATTATCCAATATTTGAATTTTTCCAAGGTTTGTGACTATAAAAGCTACGTTTTGCCAAATTTCCATCAAAATCGAACCATTTTTGACGAAACTAAAAATAAAAATCGAAAAATGCAGTTTTTTGCGTTTTTCCAGCTAATTTCAGGGTTATGTGAAAAAGTCAGCGATACAAAAGTTGTAGATTTTTATGAGATCTACAACTTTTAAATCTAACTTTTTTTCTAGGACCTCAACTTTAGCCGGAAATCGCAATAATGTCTTTTTTAACCCCCCAAAAAGTGTTTTTTACCGAAAAAACGTCATAACTCTGAAAAATTTCCAATATTTGAATTTGAAATTTTTTTTATGGTTTGTGACTATAGAAGCTTCGTTTTGCCAAAGTTTCATGAAAATCGAACAATTTTTGACGAAACTAAAAATAAAAATCGTAAAATGCAGTTTTTTGCGTTTTCAAGCTAATTTTGAGGTTATGTGAAAAAGTCACCGATACAAAAGTTGTAGATCTTTCAACTTTTTGCAACTTTTGCATTCAACATTTTTTTGTAGAACCTCAACTTTGACCGGAAATCGCAATAATGTCTGTTTCCACCTCCCATTTTTCACCTGTCACATTTATTTTGCCCTTAACCCGGACTAAAATACAAATTCTCAACTTATCTGTAACACCTTAGTTCGAATTACTATTTTTACCATAAAATCAACCACTACTTCCACACAGAATATCTATCGTTACACATTACACATTACTTTCTATTAAAAAAAATTTCAATTTCTTTTAAACCCTTTTCCCACCTCCTTACCAACCAACATAACTTCTTTAATAACCTTTTTAACACGCTTATATTAGCTTCACCTGTATGTGAGTTTGTGAGCTTGTTTGTAACTCTCCTAACAAGTGGTTTATATTATTACTGTTAGTATATCCAAACAATTTAAGTACGTTCGTTGGCCGAGCGGGCTAAGGCTCGGGTCTTCGATGACGTCGGATTCACCGGTTGTGACTTAAAATCCAGTTCACGGCTGAAAAAAAAAATTTTTTTTGCGTGTTGAAAAATATATAGGGTGTTTAATTTATAAAGCAACCTTTAAACTCGATTTTTATTTTTTTTATATAGTACTAAAATGTGAAAAATAAATTATAGTTCAAAAAACTAACAAACACGCTTTAGAGATAATCGAACTAAAAAGTTAAAAATAATTCTTAATTTAAGAATAAAATGATTAACGAGAAAATTAATGTCATTGCGGTATTAGCGTGGGATGCTCAATATAAATTGTTACAATTTCTTACTAGCTCTATTCCGAAATGCAGAGTTAGTGTATAAATGTAGAACAAAGCACCGCACGCTATTACCACAATGACATTAATTTTCTCGTTAATCATTTTATTCTTAAATCAAGAATTATTTTTAATTTTTTAGTTCGATTACCTCTAAAGCGTGTTTTTTAGTTTTTTGGAACTATAATTTATTCTACTCCCCTGCCGCCCTAGAAAAATAACAAAAACACGCTTTCAATAACACGTTGCACACGGCCCCAATAATGGAGGTGCTCAAGGTAAACAACGTTCGAAGTTCTTCCCTCCACCCCAATAAGTGAAACGTCTCTGATTGTTTTCCCGCAAATTTAAATAGTCCAAGTTTGATTTACAAACCACAAGGGTCGTGTGTGGTGGTGACTTCCACTGAGAGAAAATCGAAGTTTGATCTTCGGAGATGTCTTCTAAGTGGTAGTTTTTTAAAGACAGTTCACTTTTGATTCCCAATAAAAATTGTGGTTTTGTCTTTGATTGAGTGAAACGTAGTTTTGTGTCTTTTAACGAAGCCAGTGACGGTGGTGGTTTTTTTTACGATAAAAAGTAACATACGGTGATATATCGGAATTTAGTGGATTTTTTGTTCTTATTCTGCGTAAGTAGAAAAAACGTTATAATGTGACCAATAATATAAGATCTGTAAATGTCTCATTTTTGGTAATAATTGTGCAGAACACGACGTGCTTCTCGATTATTGACTACAAATTTTTCGGTGACAATCTATTATAATAAGAATTGCTTTTTATAATAATTAATGTGTATAAAGTTAAATTTGTCGGAAATCGGCAGCTGGGTGGGGTAAAAAAATTATAATAAAAATTTGTACCGTCAACCTCTCAAAATATTAGAAAAGTACTTAGAAATAAGATAATCCTGACACAAACTGACAACGTCGCAATTATAATATATGACGTGGTATATAACTTTTCTTTTTGCAACATTTGGAACATAACTCCTTTTTTTCGAGCCGAGATGGGAAACTCATGTCCGAATGGGTCCAGGACCCAAACAGTGTTGGACTCATCTCCAAGGAGATGCCTACCAACCAAACCCACCTCAAACTCGCCGTTACTCGAGACGGGCGGTGGTCCCTCGCACACTCTCCGCTCACACCGTCATCTTCTCCCTCATATCACTCCTGCCTCTCATGCCATATCGAGTCCTTCCCTCCCCCTAACCATGCTCTCTACTACTCCACTCACCTCCATCCATTCCTCTTCACCCCTCAACATTATCTCCACCATGTTTTCCCAGTACACCTCCTCCCCCAGTATCCTCTCCAACTTCTTCAGCACTTCCTCGTTTCTCCAGCATCTCTACACATGCCCCACATCATCCTCCACTTCACACCTCTCGCACACACCAGTCTCTCTTTTCCCAATCTTGTGGAGATACCCTACTCTCGACCCATGTCCAGTGAGTACCTGTGTCAAGAAGTAGTTCACCTCCCCGAATCTCCGGTCCATCCAATCTCTCCTATTCCCTATCGCTCCTTTTAGCGCGCCCTCATACTCCTCCCACCTTCTCTCCATTTCCTCCTCCACCCATTCCCGTACCTCCTCTCTGGTCGCACCACTCCAGCGTTTGTTCCTAGTTCTAGCTTTCACGTTCAATGGGTAGGACCTTGCCAGCACCGCTGCTGCCAGTCCACCCACTGTCCTATACCGCTGCAACACCCTCAGCAGTATCCCTCTCTGCACCCGCAGAAGTGGCCTATCCCTCGCATTTACCCCCGCTCTTTCACCCCACACCTCCGCACCGTACAGCATACTCTGCTCTACCGTCCTACCAATTACCCTCCTCTTCCACTCTCCCGGCCATTCCACATTACACATCAATCTCCCCAGCCATGCTGCCCTCACTTTACCCTTCTCTGCCGCCGTTACAATATGAGTTTTGAAGGATAATTGACTATCCAACCACACCCCTAGGTATTTCACAGGCTCCTCCAAACGAATTCTCCTTCCCTTAACCATCACCCCCACTTCCCTTGTCCTGCTCCGTCCCTTCGCTAGCAACCCCACCGTCTTATCTTCCAGTCCGCGCCGCTCTATCTTCTCCACAATCTTCCTGCACATTCTCTTCGCCTTTCTTTCTATCTCCGCCTCTCCCTTTGCCGTACATACCAGACACACATCGTCCGCATACACCGTAATCTCACATCCCTCTTCACATACAATCCCACAAATCTCATCAAACACACACTTCCAGAGCGTCGGTCCAAGAACCGAGCCCTGAGGCACTCCAGCCTCCATCTCATATCTCCTCCCTCTGGAGTCTACAATCACACACACCCCGTCAGGTAGTCGTCCACCGGGTTAACCAACCCCTGCTCCACTCCAAGCCTCAGCAACGCGCTCAACACTGCCCGTTTGCTGTCACTGTTGAACGCATTCCCGACGTGGAAGAACACGAGTAGGGCCAATTTCTTCTTCCTCCAGCTGCCCTCCCTAGCTCTTTCCACCAAGCCCATCACCTTGCTCAGTGCCGAGATGCAAGATTTCCCCTTCGTGAACCCGTGCTGGTTTACCCTAAAACCCCCATTCCTACCAACTTCCTCCTCAATCCTATCTTTTATTATCCCCTCCATCAATTTACCCATACCACACAGCAGGCTGATAGGCCTATAGTCCCCGCCCGCTTCCCCTCTCTACCCGCCTTCTTCATTAGTATCACCTTGGCCACCTTCCATCCTTCCGGGAACTCCTCCTCTCTCAGCACCCTGTTGAATAGTTCCCAGAAGTACTCCCTATTATCATCCAACAGCCTCTTCACCATATCACCCCTCAGGTCATCTATCCCTGGGGCTTTTCTCACTTTAATGCTTCTCCCCCAATCCTCTACCTCCCACTTCTCTACCGGCCTTATCCCCCTCATTTTCACTACCCCCCTAGTATCCTGGATTTCCTGAATTCTGCCACCCACTCCTCCTTCTCCCCCTGTGAACAATTTCTCTATAATCTCCTTCTCCCAATCCTCCTCTAAAACCTCGTTCCTATTTCCACCCATCCTCTTCACCGCTATCTCATACGCCTTTCCCCATGAATTGTCATATAATTCCCCCAGTAACTCTTCCCACTTCCCTCTTTTTTCCCTCTCCACTCTACGCTCCAGTTCCTTCTTCTTCTCTTTATATCCCCCTCGTCCCTCTATCCTTCCTCTTCCCCCCAGCATCCGTCTTCGTTCTTTCTCATACTCCCTCCACAGCTCCTCTATTTCCTCATTCCACCAGTAATTGGCCCTCCGCTCACGCCGTCCCTCTCTTTTACAGTCCTGTATCACATTGTACAATTCATCTGCATCATGTCCAAGTCCCCTTCCTATCTCTTCTCTTACTTTCTTCCTCATACTCTCTGCCTCGGCCTTCGTCCACTTCCACCCCCACTCTTCCAATAAATCCTTTCTCCCTTTCCTTATATCCGTCTCCACATACCTATGTAAGCTCAAGCTTTTCTCATCCTCCAGCACCCCCCAACTAAACCCTCTTTCCCACAGCCATTCATCTCATGCTGTTATATCAATGAATGATGAACCCCCGTCACCCCTCACGAAGGTGGGCAGTAGTCCATCATTCAGCACCACCAACCCGTTGGATGTTAACACTTCCTCCAGGATCTCCCCTCTCCTGTCCGTTTTCTTCCCCCCCCCATATAGTATTCTTCGCATTGAAGTCCCCTGCCACCATTCTCCTTATGATCCTCCTTTTTCCTTTTGACACCCTCAGATCGTCCTCTAATCCTGTCATGCTTCTCTCATATTCTTCCAGGCTGACATTTGGGCTTATGTACACACTGTACACCACCATGTCTCCCATTCGCACTACCACCCATCCGTTTCTCTTCCTCACTTCATCCGCCCTCAGTCCATCCCCCACCACTCTTATTCCTGTTTCTCCTGTATCGTACATAATCCATCCCTACTTCCCCACATATCTAGCATTCACCTCGGATCCACACACCACATCCACTTCCCTCCTAAAAATCGCTTCATCCAATATATCATGCGCTATCCTGCATTTCCTTAAATTTATCTGTAACACTCTCCATACATCCCCTACATTCCTTCTTCCCGCGCAATGTTCTTTCCTTCCTTCTATTTGACCAGACTCGTCCCCTCTGAGGGGTCCAGAGGGTCCCTCCCATTTTTTCCTTCACCTTCTCCATCGTGTCCATCTACTTTTCTCCTTCCCCTACTACATTCTATCTCCCATGGCCTGTATCCCCTTTCCCCACATACCATACAAAGGAAGGCCTGCCGACAGTCTCTCGCCATGTGATCCTTGCTCTTACAAAGCCATTACTTACTCCTCTCATTGACTACCTTCACCTTACATCCTGCTACTTTATGGCCCTTTATCCCACATCCATAGCATCTGACAACCTCTCTACCCTCTATAATATTTACCCTGTTCCACCCCAATCTAATCTCCTTTTTTTCAACAAGGCTACTACTTTTTCCCATTCCGCCCTCACCACCGCCATTTTCATCCCGTTCCTCTCCCTTACCCAATCAAATTCTCTATTTTCCCCCTCACCTTTTCATCTTCCATCCACGGTTCTATCCCTACCATTTTAATGGTTTTTGTTCCCCACCCCGCTTCCACCACCCTAGCTCCTGTCACCCTTTCCACCTCCCCCAGAATTCTTCTCACCTCAACCCCCTTCTTTGCCTCTATAACCACCTCTCTATTTCTTGAGACTCTGAGTCTATCCACCCACTCCCCTGTCATCTCCCTCAACCCCTTCTTAATCCTCTCGATCCCCTCCTGATCGACTTCCCCGATATCCTTCAGGATTATCGCCCCATTTCTACCTTCCTTTTCCCCATCTGTATAGATTGTTACCTCCGCCACCTATCCGTCACCTCTCACCCACGCCACCATCTTCTTCAGCACCCCCACCTCTACCTGCTCAAGCCTGTGGAGTCCAATGCTGTCCCCGCTCCCCACTACCCCAAACAGTCGACTCATCAGCACAAACACCTTTTTCTCATCCCTACAATCTCCCTCCATCCGACAGATCAACTCCTCCGTCTTCACCCTTACCCCATTCCTTTCCGTAGTGCGTACCTCCTTGACCCACTCCATTTCCTCTCATTTTCCTCCTAGCATCGGGTACCTATCCCTAAACATCCTCTGTATTCCCTTCTCCATTCCACTGTCTTCCTTGGTCACCCATACCACCTTTACCTCTTCATCCCCTAATATTGGATTTCCCACCTTCACCTCTATTCCCTCCCCCCTTTTACCATCCCAGTCCCTATCTCTAACCTCCATCCATCCTTCCCAGTCTCTTTGCCCCACCTCCCATCATGTTTGCATTATCTCCTTTCTATCGTCCTCCCACCTCAACCTCTCCAATTCCTTGACCCGCCCCTCTGCCGCTGCCTTCTCTTCCTCCAGTCTTTCCACCTTCTCCTCCAGTCGCCTTACCATATCCTTCAATCTCTCTACACTCTCCCTCTCTTCTTCCTTCCCATTCTCCCCTCCCTTCTTTCCTTTCTCCTTCAGTTTCCTCTTCTGTTTCTTGTCCTCCAGAGGCGATACCTCCTTTCTCTTCACTCCAGTATCACTCCACCCTCTCGTCTCCCCCGCCTTATCAGGCGTTCGTTTTACCTTCGTCGATTTACCAAAAATTCCATTTCCTTGCCCTCTTTCATCCATAACCTCCTGTTCTATTTTTCTTTCTTCTTTTTCCATATTCCATCCCACGAGTAGCTAGTGAATTAAATGTCCACCACCACAGAGCCCCGCTTGTGGTGGTAAGGCTGGTTACTCCGGGAGGTCACCAGGTATCCCGGAGGCAACGTTTCTGACTGACTTTTGTGCAGCCATTCATCCATTGCCACGGTAGCTAACAACGTAGATTACGGATTCTTTTATCGAGGTTTACTCCTCTAGGCTTTTTCTCACGGTTGCCTCCGGACGCAGTGGCTTCCGTTGCCTACACTACACCACAACATGGCTGCCTACCCCTATGTTGCTGGTTTTTTATCGAGGTTTACTACTCTAGATTCCTAGGAATCTAACCTATTAGTCGCCTTTTGCGACAGATGGGCTATCCCCTGGGGGTATTCTTCTGAGGGGTCCCGCCCCCAGACGGGTGAGGACCATAACTCTGGAATATCTAAAAGCAACATTTTGGATTCTATTACTCGAAATAATAGTAATATCGTCGTTTAAAGTTTGCTTCTCTCCAAAAATATTAATCGTAAAAAACTCCATTTACTTTTTGAAAACGGATTCATTTATTGGTGAGTTTTCACTTTTGTCGGCAGTCCCATGACTTGGCCCCACGTTTTTTATTTAAATAACAATTAAGTACCAAACGGTAAATTGTGTCTTTAAAATATTCACTTTTTTTGTCGTTCGGTATATAACTTTTCTTTTTGCAACATTTGGACCATAACTTTTGAATATCTAAAACCAAAATTTTGGATTCTATTAATTGAAATAATGGTAAGATCGTCGGTTAAAGTTTATTTCGTTCCAAAATATTTTAATTGTAAAAAACTCCATTTACTTTTTCAAAAGGGATTCATTTATTGGTATTTTCACCTCAGGAAAAGTTTCGCGTGATATAGATTAATGTCGAAACACGTTTCTAAGAGAAAAGTTCTCATATTTCATAAAAAAAATAAACAATTCCTTCATTCCTTGAAATCATCCAAGAAGCACATATATATATATATATATATAGATATATATACTGGAACCTGTCTCAGGTGCGGCATTTGTCTTACGTTAAAAGTTTTATCCATAAATCTTTTAAGGCATAAAGAATGTATTATTACCCCAAGAGAGAAATGCAAGGCTTATACACTACTTCGCAAAATGTTTATATATGTTAAAATACTTGTGGAGTTATATACAGTGTGGAACAGCCAAATAGAATAAATTCGATAACGAATAAATGAGGGCATGTTGGGAAAAACGCTTGAACACGTCGATTTGTATTTTTAAATGCGCATTTGTTTAAAAAAAATTATATAGGGTGTGTCATGTGACAGTGGCCAATACCAACTTTCTCATTTTAAATGCAACCGCCTGTATATTATTTATCTTTTGGATTCTTCAGAAAATTCTAGACATAATTCATGTACAAGGTCCTAAACCTATCTTCAACTGTTTCGGAAATATCAAGTGTTTTCAGATTTATTACAAAAATTAACATTAAAAAATTAAAATTATTTTATTTCACAAATTCGCTACATTACACTAAAAACATAATAAGTATTACTGATTATTTCTTAATATTGTAAAAAAAAACAAAAAAAAACATTAATGCCAATGTAGGAAATGTTCAAAATGCTCGCCGCGAACGTCTTGGCAACTTGCTCTGGTATAGAAATGTCATCTTACGTTGATTTGTCTTTTTAAGTCATCTAAGTTGAGGGGTTTAGTTTTGTATACAATATTTTTGACATATCCCTACAAAAATAAGTCTAATGGCGTTAGATTTGGAGATCGTGATGGCCATTCTATCGATCCGCGCCTTCCTATCCACCGATTTGGAAAAATTTGGTTCAAGTACTGCCGGACATTGATTTGGTAATGGGGCGGTGCTCCATCTTGCTGAAACCATATATTGGCAGGAACTTGTGGGTTTGCTGGATCAGGATATAAGTTTGTCAAAGTTGGAACGACACGACATTATTTTGAAGCAGTTCTAAATATTTATCTCCATTAAAGTTGCCATCAATGAAAAAGGGACCAACAAACATTAACTTTTTCAGGATATTGCGTATGTTCTCTCATCCAGCGAGGATTCTCATTAGACCAATAGCGGCAATTTTGACGATTAACATAACCATGAAGTGTAAATGTGCTCTCATCAGAAAACAATCATCTTCTAATTGGATCACATTTTTATCTAACATTGCCATCATATGTTCACAAAAATACGTTCTCCTATCGAAATCGTCTTCCATGAGCCCCTGAGTTGGCATCATTGTATAGGGATGCATTTTACTTTCCTTTAATATTCGAGAAATTGATGTGTTGCTAACGTTGAATAGTGGGGCTGCTTTTCGACCAGAATTATGTGGGTTTTCTTGAAACTCAAGCATAATATCCAATTTCGTTTCATCACCTACTGCATTGGCAGCTACTTTTTTCATCTATCTTACATGTCCAAGCTCGCGAAACTGCTTTTCCATTTTGCTAATTGTTCCTTGGGATATGGGTGGCAAATTTGGAAATTTTCCGTGAAATAAGCGATGATATGTCAATATCGAAATAATTATCAATATCCTTTAATAATTTTCATAAATTTTGTAATTAAATAGTGGAATTAATTAGAAACAGTTAGTTTCATTTATAATATTGATAAACTTCCATTTGTGTCCGTATGTTATCTCCATAACCAATCATTTGTAGAATGGTTATTTTGCGCATTTCTGTTAAATGAACCATTTTTCTGATATTATTACGTACAGTTAACGAAATTCAAACGACAATATCACTGACACTGATCACTACTGTCATGCAGGTAGACAACAAGTTGCTAAGGTTATGAGTTTTATTCGAAAATATACAAAACTGTTTTTAATTTTTTTTATTTCATATCAGTAAAAAGGAACGCAGGAATGGTTTTTGCTCATTTTCTCAATATCAAGAGCTAAATGGGAAATAACTATTGAGTGTAATGTAGCGAATTTGTGAAATAAAATAATTTTAATTTTTTAATGTTAATTTTTGTAATAAATCTGAAAACACTTGATATTTCCGAAACAATTGAAGATAGGTTTAGGACCTTGTACATGAATTATGTCTAGAATTTTCTGAAGAATCCACAAAATAAATAATATACAGGGGGTTGTATTTAAAGTAAGAAAGTAAGTATTGGCCACTGTCACATGACACACCCTATATAATTTTTTTTTGAAAAAAATGCATACTCAAAAATACAAATCGATGTGTCCAAGCGTTTTTCCCAACACGCCGTCATTTATTCGTTATCGAATTTATTCCATTTGGCTGTTCCACACTGTTTACACAGGGTGTCAATTTTAAAACTTACAATGGGCTGTACCTCGTGAACGAAAAGAGATTTCAAAACCATTTCTAGAGTAGAGAGGGGGAACTAAAATGACATGAGAGAGAACGCACCCCCATCGACCCCCTATGCCCCACTTACCCCACAAACAAAAATTTAAATGACAATCCCCTACTTGTGATACGTCATTAGAAAGCTGTAACAGTAAAAGTTGTACCTCTCAGGGCACCAGCTCGAAGGGCTCCGGCTAGAGACTCCTCTCAAGGGTGATTCGACCCCAAGTTTATGTCACACAGGGATAACAGAAGGGTTGTAAAAATTGAGGGCGCCACTACCTTTTTAACGATGAAAACTACAAAAAACTAAGGCGGAAAAGGTAGAAACGCCTTGTAAAATTTAAATAAAAGTTAATAATTGAAAAAAGTCACTAAAAATTACCCCGGGCGATATCTCCCTCAACTTTTATAGTTGAGGATTTTAATAAAAAAAAAGAATTAAAAACAAATTTACAGTTTATTCTGCCACAGGAAATGAACAACGGAATTTACTAAAGGAATTTGTACTTTTATAGGTACTTAGCTTAGATGAAGTGGTTTCCTGGAGAAGAAGTCAGGTCTTGATCCGAACTGATGAGTTCTGTTCTAGGGCGGTAGTTTGAGCTAGGGCGGTATCCTTGGCTATATTCTTGGGGTTATATTCTCCGGTTTATATTCGGCTATATCCTCCTAGGGTTATATTCTTGGCTTATATTCTCGCCTAGGGGCTGTGCTTACCTAGAAGTACAAGTGGATCAGGGATATGTAGGAACTTGAATGTAATGGCACATTATGTTGGTCAGCTTTTCAGGTTAAAGAAAAGGAAGGCAGTTATTTGAAAGTCAAAAAATTGAATTAATTTACTGAAAGCTTTCCAACATTATATGTCCCATGTTAAAACAGTAAAAATAGCAATTATCGGCTAAATAAAAAAATATACTAATGATCCGGAAGAAACTTATGATAGCAAAAAGTTATTTATTTAGTTATATGAAAAAATATCGTGCTTAGGAAATATATGAGACCGGCACTGGCGTTACGAAAGAATATTTTATAGGTTAACGGTAATTTATAAAAAATGTTATTTTATAATTAAAAGAGTTATTTCGCAACTGAAAAAGCTTGAAAATGTTTGTATAAAAGTAAAACTGAATTATAAAAGAATATTTGGCTTAAAACTACCATATTAGTACAAAAGAACAGTTTATGACCACGTGTTGAATTTAATTTCGTCTATCTCTGTGAAAAAATAAATAATGCATACGAAAATTATATCAGACAGTACTTTAGAAGAAGCTTATTAATTATGAATTATGATTTCGAACTTACCACAGCAAAATTCATAAGATAGGTACTTGGGATATGAAAGATAGCGAAAGACGATGTGCCTCTTTAGGCAGACGATAACGAAAAGGCTGTTTAACGAGGCGTTGTCCGTTGGCAGGCGTCAATTGTCTTACGTTCGGGGTAGAAGAGTTTGGGGTCACAGAACTATAATTGGATGTGGCTAGTGACGACGAGCGCTAATTAAAAGGATTTATTCTGTAAAATCGAAACAGGTCGATAGACATGTTACAAAGCCCGTAGAAAATGCTTTCCAATGGTCTAAGTCAATAAAGCAGAAAAATTTATTTGATGTATGGGATCCAGAATAATTATTTTAACTGAGCTGATTTTGTTTTCTGATGACTAGTTACAGTTTGTTTACTATTATTAATGTTGTCAGATTGATGTATCTTTGACAGATTATTGTAATTGAGAAATAATTCAATGAAGTTTCTATTTTTTCTTTTCTAATATTTGCGTTAATAATAAGAAAAGTTAGTGACCATAATTATTTAAATAATATTTTCATTCTAAACATCACATTTGTGGCGACCGTTACAGGACATATTATTTTTTGTGATTAAGATTGAAAATTAATAATTTGGTTTATATAAAATGTCGAACGCAATATTAGACAAATTGAAAAGAAGCAGAAAAGCTGCGCGAGCAGCATTTACAAGAGCGTTATCAGCATTTAATGAAGAACTACATCAAGACCAACCTGTGATTGAAGATGTTCAAGTCAGTTTTCAAATATTGGAGGCTAGATCTTTTGAATTGGATGCATTAAATACTAAAATTTGTGAAGCTATGGTGGAATTAACAGCTAAAAAGGATGACCATGATAAAATAATGGAGGATGAATATGAAGTTGCTGTTGAATACACAAGTAAATATTTACGTGCAAAAATTGAAGCTAATAAATTGAATAAACAGAATCAACCGGATCAAAAACTAATTTATCAGCAAGTAGCAGCTACTGGTAAAACAGATTCTCAAAGGAGATTCAAGTTACCCAAGATTGAATTAAAAAAATTCGGTGACGATTTGAAAGACTGGTTACAATTTTGGAGTCAATTTAAAAATATTCATGAAGATAAAAGTATTACCAAGGAATATTCCAGTATTTGTTACGTAACGATAAGGAAATGCCAATTTGCAACGCCTCCAACAATGTTGGGCGACAATTTTCAACGGCTACTCAGTTTAGAGAGCACCTCAGGTGTAGATTCTGAGACCAAACTAGTACAAATTCAGAGAGTAGTCTTACCGGTTCTCGGGTAATCCTACTTGAAATTTATTTAAGGTACTGAAATTAGATAAAGGTAAACGTCAAAAAATAATAGTTCAATACTATTAAACGCTTTACAAAATTAGAAAAATTAATTTCCAAAGAGCAGACCGTCCACTAAGAAGCAACAACTACTTCTCGGGCTATATGCGCCGACAGACATTGAATTACACTTCTAAAGTAAACGGGGTTGGTATATATGTTAAGATAGAACCAACCATTCTGGTTTGCGATTAGAAGGAATAACATCTCTTGTGGACCGGTTTCGGCGTTTTTGCGCCTCATCAGCTAATGTATTGGTGTGGTATCAACGTAGTCTCTAGTCCAGGATTATGCTCTCAGAGCTTCTGGACGAATAGCATCTACCCGGTGCTGATGAGGCGCAAAAACGCCGAAACCGGTCCACAAGTGATGTTATTCCTTCTAATCGCAAACCAGAATGGTTGGTTCTATCTTAACAGATATACCAACCCCGTTTACTTTAGGAGTGTAATTCAATGTCTGTCGGGGCATATAGCCCGAGAAGTAGTTGTTGCTTCTTAGTGGACGGTCTGCTCTTTGGAAATTAATGTTTCTAATTTTGTAAAGCGTTTATTAGTATTGAACTATTATTTTTTGACGTCTATAGATCACGCTTTACTTATATGACAATTATTTACAGGTAACTGTAATTAAGTAGATAAAGGTAGATTATGAAAGTTAAGAAAGGTAAGTGGGCGCCACCCTGAATAATACTAGCTTATTTGTTATTCACATCAACATTATAACGACAAATCCTGTAAGATTGGAAGGGAAAATAAACTTTATGAACAACGTTATTAAATTTACAAGTTGTATATTAACCTTTTAAAAAAAAAACAATAAACAGGAGAAAAAATGACTAGGTTTTCATTGGGTTGTTCTAAGATGAAGAGTTGAAGAAGCGATGAAATATATAGATGTTACTTTCCTAGAGTGATAGAGTCCTGGTTCCAGATAAAGACCTTGACAGATGGAGTCCTTGGTGAAATTCCATGTAAAGTTCTGGTTTCAGGTTTCTGGGTCCAGGTGAAGTTTCTGGGTCCAGGTAAAGTTTCTGGGTCCAGGTAAAGTCTCCCAGGTAAAGTACGGGTCCAGGTAAAGTGCTGGTCCAGGTAAAGTGTCCCAGGTAAAGGTTAGGTCCAGGTAAAAAAAGTACACTCAGATGAATGCACTTCTTAGAGATAAGATACGATAAGCTAGAAAGGCTTCAATGGCACATGTTCACAGGAAAGAATAATGAAACCCTTTTGTCACTTTTTCAAATACACGAAATCATGTGAAAGATAACAGACTTACGTCTCATGTTCATGTCACGCTCATACGCTTTGACCAGGAAAGGAATTTACATTTCAGTAGTGAATTCTTGATTCATATTTAATTAATAAGTGGTAGAAGAAGAGATACGAGGTCGAAGTGGGAATCTCAAAATAGAAGTGACTATTTTTACTAGACTAGTTTTACAGACGGACCTCGATCGGCCCGTATAGAAACGTTGATTTCGACTCTCGTCCACAGCAAATATATTCAGCCTTGAAACATTTCTCGGTGTTGGGTATGAGAAAGGACTGGCTATTCGCCGCCCATACGATAATTTGTTAATTTAATAGAGGAAAGTAAAGTGAACGAAATTAACGTTACATATTTAATTCAAGCTATGATAACAAATTCACGAGCAGCAGATTTAGTCAACAGTTTTCCAACAACAAGTCAAAATTATGATAAGGTTATCAACAGCTTAAAAAGTCGTTTCGGTAAAGATGAGTTACTAGTTGTAGTAATTAATAAAGCTGTAAAATCAAATGAACAAACTTCATTGGCAAAAATTTACGGTAAGTTAGAGACACAATTACGTGCTCTGGAATCACTTGGTGTTACTAAAGATAAATGTGCAGCTATGTTATATCCATTAGTTGAATTATCTTTACCAGAAGAATTGATCCGAACATCGCAAAGACAAGCAACAGCAATTAAAAGCGACAACATCGATGAGAGGTTAACCATGTTGACTGAGTTTTTACAAGCTGAAGTAGAAAATGAAGAAAGACTCCGTATGGCTGTCAGTGGAATTAATTTAAATAACAGCAAACAATCGAGTAATACGAATAATAATAAATGTGCAAAGAAGAAAATAAAATATACAAATGACATTGACATTCCAACAGCTACTGGTTTATTGACAAGAGAAGGTAAAAGTTTCAACCAAAACATTAAAACCTATCCATGTATATTTTGTAGTGAAGATCATTGTAGTTCAAGATGTGGTAAAGCTAAACAAATGGCATTGGCCGAGAAATGGAACATCGTTAAAGAGAATAATTGTTGCTTCAACTGTTTGAATCCAGGTCACAATACTCAAACATGTAAAATTAATTTAAAATGTCAATGGTGCGGGAAGAAATATTCGATACTGTTATGTCGAGAAATATTGAATCAGAAAAAACCAACGAGGGAAACAATTATAGAAAATTCAGATAAATACAATAAAGAAGCTAACTTAGCTAATGTATCGTTGATACCAGAAGTTTGTCTTCAAACCGTACGTGTAATATTAAAAAGTGGTTCTAAAGAACGAGTTGTACGAGCAATAATGGATAGTGGATCACAGCGATCATATATATCAAAGCAAGCAGCAGAATAAATGGAATATCAACTACATTGTGAAAATCAAATTGTTCATTTACTATTTGGAGGAACGAAAACGAAACCGCAAGATCATAAAGGTTATTTAATTCATCTAAGAGGTTTAAATAATGAGTATGCTTGTAATTTTATGGCGTTTGATCAGGATATAATTTGTCATGGTGTTTCCAGCATCAATAATGGGCCGTGGATTCAAGAATTATTAAACAAAAATATCGTATTAACTGATGTGGGTCAAATTCTGATCATATTGAAATATTGATTGGTGCGGACGTACTCGGAAAAGTAACGACTGGAAATTTACATAATTTAGAGTGTGGAATGACAGCCATTGAGACAAGGTTAGGTTAGACGCTGATGGGCAAGAAACCAACTACAGAATATTGTAAAAATGATGCGGCATTAATTGTAACATCAATGTTTATTCAAGAAGTTGATATTTCAAATTTTTGGAGTTTAGATGTTATGGGAATTGCTGATCCCATTGAAACAAAATCAAAGAAAATAACTCAGGCAGAAATTTGTGAAAGATTTTGTGAAACAGTAATCATCAATAAAGATAAAATATATGAAATATATCATCCATGGAAAGAAAATCATCCTGATCTTAAATCAATTGAAAAAATCGTTCAAAAAAGATTACAAATCACGACATAAAAATTGAAGAGACAAGGACTTTATGAAGAATATGATCAAGTATTAATGAAATAGCTCGAAGAAGGTATAATTGAAAAAGTTACAGCTGAAGAAGAAAACACATGGGGTCATCATCTTTATCATCGTCACGTATTAAAGGAAAATATAAAAGATTGAGGCCAGTATTTGATGCGTTAGCAAAATCTAAAGATGGAGTATCTTTAAATCAATGTTTAGAAACAGGTCCTAATTTAATAGAATTAATTCCTTCAATGCTTTTACGTTTCAGGGAGAAATAAGTAGGGGTAATATCTGATATTGAGAAGGCATTCTTACAGATCAGTGTTACTCCAAAAGATCGGAATGTCTTACGTTTTTTGTGGTGGAAGGATTATGTTATTGAAGTTTTACGACATTCAAGAGTAGTATTTGGAGTAACTAGTAGTCCATTTATATTAGCTGCTACAATCAAACTACATTTAGAGCGATTAGCCCAAGAAGATAAATTTAAAGTCATGCTGGCATCAATAAACAAATTAATTTCATCTTATTATGTCGATAATTGTGTTACTAGTATAGATTCTGTTGAGGAGTTACACCAATTCAAAGAAGAATCAACGGTTTTAATGACAGAAGATGGTTTTAATTTACGAAGGTGGGGGTACACTCATTATGAAAAGTCTAATCAGTTGACATCAATTCTTGGTCTTACATGGGACAAAAGAGAAGATGTATTAATGATAAAATATTCAAATTTATCCGAAACAGTCCAAGAAAAAATAACAATCAGTCATAAAATATTTGATCCAATCGGTTTTGCCTGTTCAGTACTATTATATCCTAAGTTACTATTACAGACAATTCATAATTTAAAGTAGGATGTTGAAGTTCCTCAAGAAGTTGAAGAAAATTTCAAGAAATGGTATCATCAATTAACATTATTGAAAGAAGTGAAGATTCCACGTTGGATTTCGAGTAATAGCAAAGCAGAAAAAAGGATTTCTTTTCATGTATTCGTTGATACTAGTCAAGTAGCCTATGCTGCAGTGATTTATATGAGAACACAGACCCCAACGGATACAATTAATTGCTGCTAAGTCAAGAGTATCTCCTAGTAGAAAGATTACTATTCCTCGACTAGAACTTCTTGCAGCAACAATTGGTGCAAGACTTATGAAAACTATACTTGAAACTATAAATTATAACCAGCAAGAAGTGTATTTTTGGAGTGATTCAACGACAGTATTAACATGGATACAGCAAGAGAGTCAATGGGCAACATTTGTGTGAAATCGTGTTCAAGAAATTCGTAAAATATGTAACAGGAGATCCTGTTTCTCTGCTCAAAATAATTCGTTTTGCTTATATATTACCTATTTTATTACCTCCCGAGCCATCTAACGGCAATGCTTAGGAACGCATGTAACTACATTTAATTATAGTGTCGACGCACGTTAGATTCCTTACTTATGTTCTCATATCTTTTCTGAGAGGGCACTGTTAAAGATTTAAAACCTCCGAAAATTGTCAGAAATGATGTGCGCAGAACAGTTGGTTGGTAATTAGATCTCCATTTTGAGACAAGCCTGACCGGCGTTCTCTTGATTGTCTAAAAAGAAAGACAATTATAATGTGAGTTGTGTCGAAGGAAATTCTAAGTAAGTCAATACCTTTTTATACATTACTAATGATTGTCGTGTATATATCTTTGAAATGTTTGTGGGATGACTCTGTCATTCTAAATTAATTACTTTCGCCGACAGCACTTGTTGCTTGTAGAAGCTTCTAAAAATTCTTGGGTCTTTTTAGATTGCAACAACTCACCATTCTACCTTCTACATTATACGTTCTCCATTCTACGTTCTACATTATACGTTCTCCATTCTACGTTCTACATTTTACATTCTACAATCAATCTGATTCAACTAGCAACTTGATTTGAAAATCAATTCAGTTCGATTATCTACTTCCGACACTACGTTGTACTTGGTGTGGATCATATTATGTCCAGTGCTTTATTGACATAAAATTCGTTTCTCTTCTCCATTGGAGAGTGCGAGAACCATTTATAGATGCATAAGTCGATATATTTTTAATATTTGATTAATCATACCGTTGTAGAACCTTTAGCATTGAATTAATTTCCCCCGAAATCTTATTAATTTGTATAATTAATGTACGACGGCCAAGGGCCATATTTCTTGGATTCATCATATTATTGTAGAACCTTTAGCATTGAACTAATTTCCCTAGGAACCTTATAAATTTGTATATTTACTGTACGACGGCCAAGGGCCATATTTGTAAAATAGTAGGGACCAAGTCGACTTTAAGTAGGATATTCTTCATTAGATAGTTAAGTTACTTTCCCGATTTTTATTTCATGATCATCTACGTACCTATAAAAAACCATATACTCTGTTTTTCGTCATTTGATCAGGGTATATTATATTATTTCATATTACAAATGACGTGGCGCTCAAACAATTTATATGCCAGACAAATTTTTATTATCTAAGTGTTATACAACATTTAGGCGAAAATTCACGACCCATTGTTTTACCTCGAGCTTAGTCGAAGGCATACCGTAAGTAACTTTAGAATTATCTTTTTTTTATCGCCATATCTACTTAGAGCTTATCTAGTAGTTACAAATAACAAATATTGAATGTTGGAGATATGTGTCAGGAATTTTGAATCCAGAAAATCAAAAAGGTTGGATATGTCTATTCACTTGTGCTGTTTATCGAGCAGTATATTTGGAACTTGTTACTTCTCTGTCCACAGATGCCTTTTTAGAAGGATTAAGACGTTTTATTGCACGTCGAGGTAGACCTGCCATAATTTATAGCGATAATGGCACGAATTTCACAGATACAAAAAATTATTTAAACAAGGTTAATTGGAATAAAATCAAGAAATATAGTTCAGTTGAGAAAATAGAATGGTGCTTCAATCCTCCATCAGCAGCATGGTGGGGTGGTTGGTGAAAAAGATTAATACGTGTGATGAAAGAATTACTTCGTAAAGTGCTCAAGAGATCAAGTTTAACCTATGCAGAGGTGTGTACTACTTTATGTGATTGTGAAGCAATAATTAATTCGAGACCTATAACCTATCATCCAGATAATATTAATGAACCAAGACTGTTATTACCAGCAATGTTCCTAATGGAAACAAAAAATGTAGAAGTACCTGATTTAGACTGTATAGAGGCCATGGATTTAAGGAAGAGGTTTAAATATCGACAAAATCTGCGAAATGCTTTGCGTCGACGGCTCCGAAGTGAATATCTTGGACAATTATCCAGAAAACAACCAAGTTTAAGTCAAAAATCGAAAGTTCAATTGGGTGAAATTGTTCTTGTAGGAAATTATAATCAAAAGCGTTTAGATTGGCCTTTAGCTAGAATCATTCAAACAATGCCTGGTAAAGATGGTGAAACACGAGTCGTCAGACTAAAAACTACGAATGAAGAACTTATTCGACCAGTACAACGAATTTATCAATTAAAAATAAATTCACCAATTTGGAGTAATTTGGAGTAAATGAATAATTTTGAGTTATTGATGAAGAAAAAAAAATTATATCAATTTTGTTTTTATTCAAATATAATATTTTGAGTTGATATTAACTCAATGTGGGAGGATGTAAGGAATCCAGAATAATTATTTTAAGTGAGCTGATTTTGTTTTTTGATGACTAGTTACAGTTTGTTTACTATTATTAATATTGTCAGATTGATGTATCTTTGACTGATTATTGTAATTGAGAAATAATTCAATAAAGTTTATATTTTTTCTTCTCTAATATTTGCGTTGATAAGAAAAGTGAGTTACCATAATTATTTAAATAATATTTTTATTCTAAACATCACATTTGGCAACAAAAATAACAATTAATTGTGGAACGATACTTCGCTTTGAAAATGCAAGTATGGTCCCTATTTAAGTGTTAAATGTTCTATTAATTGTATTTAAAAAAAACTTGTTTGCTTTGCATTTTTTAAACAACACATTTTGTTATTCTGTTTTGCATTTCCTCTCTGTACTTAAATTATTGGTTTATTTGGTACTTACCTTAATGTCATTGTCATTTGCGATAGATTAATTATTTGTACGTTTGGTCCGAAAATATTTTGGTACGTTAATTTAACTACAATAATCATGATGGTTTACAGTATACCTGAACGAGTGGAGATAATTTTAATATTTGGCTCCCAGAAAGAAAGTTATTTGCAGACAGCTAACCTGTTTAATGAAAGACATCCTGAAAAACATGTAAGTCACGTGTATATCCGTGATTTAGTCGCATAATTTAGAGAGACGGGTTCAGTGGCAAATAGAAGAAGGAATGCCGCAAGAGTACTCGATGAAGCAACTCAAATTGAAGTTCTTGGACAATTTGGAATAGATCCTACTTTATCAACTCGTCACGTCTCTCCAATAACAGGACTATCACATGAGTCGGTACGGAAAGTTTTGCAGTTTCATAAATGTCACCCCTATAAAATGCAATGTCTTCAAGAATTGCCCGATGACGATCCAGATCTAAGAATTCAGTTTTGTGAAATTATGACTGAAATAATTAAGAATGAACCTAGACTTTTTTAAAATATTTGTTTTAGTGATGAGTGCATATTTTATCCAAATAGTAATGTACATAAAAAAAACTGTCGTTATTGGAATGATGGAAATCCACATCTGTTAAGAGAAAACCACACTCAGTATCCTGAGAAACTAAATGTTTGGGCAGGGGTATTAGGAGATTCTGTGATTGGTCTCTTGTTTATACCGGGACATTTAAGTCGGTTGTTTATAAAACTAAACCAACCTCAATAGACGATTAACGACGAAGAATTAGTCAAGCATGTCGTGATATTTCTGCAGCAGCATTGGCCAACGTTCGTATGGAGTTTGAAAATAGGTTGTACTATTGTTTACAAAACAATGGGAACCATTTTGAACATTTAATAGATCAATTAACATTTTTGTAGTTCGACATTTAACACTTTTTCATTTTGTTGCCAAAAAATTTTTCTGCTTTATTGTTACATCCTGTATAATTATGACTCATACCGTTGGAAATCATTTTCTACAGGCTTTCTAACGACGTATCACAAGTAGGGGTTGCCATTTAAATTTTTGTAGGTGGGGTAGGTGGGGCATAGGGGGTTGATGGGTGTGCGTTATCTCTCATGTCATTTTAGTTCCCCCTCTCTACCCTAGAAATGGTTTTGAAATTTTTTTGAAATCTCTTTTCGTTCAAGAGGTACAGCCCATTGTAAGTTTTAAAATTGTCACCCTGTATATATATATATATATATATATATATTGTTATGGTAACGTTGTAAACACTAAGATACTCACCAACCTTAGTGAAGCCAGCGATCTCTTATCTCAGGGGTGTTTCTGTTTGGGAGGAATATATCAAATATTTTTTTTTATATTATATAATGAAGCAATATGTCTAGTAAACAACTTATAATAAACAACTCAACTGAACAACTGCAACACTAAACTTATTATCTCTACAATTACAAAATTAGAAAACTTTTGTGATATCACCAAAAAATACTTTTTGAAATTTCATATTAACTATTCTACTAACACCCTAATTAATTCTAATCCCAATCACTATATATTCAGTATCCTTTTTTTTTATAATTTTGCACAATTTGTCCGTTCAATGATCAACGTCAAAATCCGTCAAACACTTTTCAAATTCTACTTGTTATTTATTTAATGATATTTTTCAATTAGATCAAACCAAATGGGTTTTATAAAAAACTGTATCTTCTAAGAGTATCGTCAAGTTAAAAAAATTTGAGCGTAACTCACCAACTAAATTCAAACTTGGATGTCCATACAAAATTGCTCCTCAACATATACCGTGTTATCGAATTCTAATAACTGTACTCCTACTATTTTAACATTATCAGACAAATTTCTTTTGGCTTTTTTTAATGAAAATTTACATGACATCTCCATTTTCGCCGTCAAACAAACAATTAACAGGGAAAAGAAAATGAGGTATGTATTACCTATATCTGGGATTTTAACGGACTTAACGGTCAGGTTATCAAATACGGTTCAAATCTACCGGGTTTAACGGGGTCCCAAATGCACTATTTAGATCTGCCGGGTAATCAGGCAAATTGTGGCCAAGCCTCTTCCAAGTCTGATTAACCCTTGAATCCAAAGGAAACCGGTAACTATTATTCCGACGGGGAAAAAAAATATAAATAATGATTCTACGAAACGGGAAGAGAACGATTTAGATCTGCCGGGAAATCAAACAAATTGTGGCTAAGCCTCTTCCAAGTCTGATTAACCCTTGAATCTAAAGGAAACCGGTAACTATTATTCCGAAAAAAAATAAAATTTAAGAACTAATTAGATCTGCCAGGAAATCAAACAAATTGTGGCTAAGCCTCTTCCAAGTCTGATTAACCCTTGAATCTAAAGGAAGCCGGTAACTATTATTCCGAAAAAAATAAAATTTAGGAACGAATTAGATCTGCCGGGAAATCAAACAAATTGTGGCTAAGCCTCTTCCAAGTCTGATTAACCCTTGAATCTAAAGGAAGCCGGTAACTATTATTCCGAAAAAAATAAAATTTAAGAACGAATTAGATCTGCCGGGAAATCAAACAAATTGTGGCTAAGCCTCTTCCAAGTCTGATTAACCCTTGAATCTAACTAAAGCCGGTAACGATTATTCCAAAAAAAAAATATTTTCCCACGAGTTAAACGGTACCCAACTATCGACACACAGAGTAAAAATATTTGTACTAGCGTAAAATTAAAATATTATAATCCACTTGGATATCACTTTAATATAAAACTACTTATGACCAAAAGCATAAAATAATTCGAGAATCCACTAATTATTCATATCAGTTAATTAATATATAATAAACGCTGTAAATAAAATTCGAAATCAAATTACCGTTGACAAATCTTTATTTCCAGATAAGAGAAAAAAAATAAAAAAACCAAATTTCAGTTCAACAACATAAGAAAAAAATAGCCGGTCGGAAAATTTTCAAAGAATACATTCAACAATTTAATAATAAGCGGCGATACGGAAAGTTTCGAATACACAGTTTATTTGTAAAAATGATTTACCTTGTTAAATACAGCTTACACACAATCGGAATACGGAATGCACAAAATTTTCGCACTACGGTTTTTCGGTTTTTCGGAAGAACGTTGAACGGAGAATCACTAATTTTTGAGCCGGAATAAATCAGAGCGTGAATAAGAAATCTAAGCGAAAAATGAATTGATTCTTGAGAGCCGAAGAATGAATTGATTCTTGAGAGCCGAAAAATGAATTGATTCTTGAGAGCAATGAATGATGCGCGACAGCCAATTTATATCCAAAATTTTAGTTACATTTTTCGGCCGTCGTGTAGGTGTCGGAATTAAAAGGTGAAATTTATCTAGTTTCGATAAAAACTTGTAAGTATACTAGATGGCTTTCGTTTTAATTAAAATGTTGTATATACCGGGCGTCCTTTCAGTTGAAAAATTTAAATATCGGAAATGAATAAATTGTGTATGGTAGAATTTGGATTTGCGTAACTCGGACTTATACTAAAATATACAACGCTAATAACAACAAAAAATAAATAAATCAATGCGGTAGTAGAAAGGGTTGTAAAGTAACGAGTTATATACACCCTAGTGGTAAAATAAAATATATTACGGGACAAAATAAAATAAAAATTAAACTTGCATTAAGCAAAAAAAATAACTCGTTACACACTCCCTTTACTTCGGTAAAAAAAAAATGAATGAGCGAAAGTGCAACTTTCGGACATTACATTTTTTTTTAAAACAACAACTTATACCTAATTATAAAAAAGGTGAGAAAACAAAACGGTGATCCAGGGTGTAGCGTCTCACAGCCTGGAACGTCGGCGTAGGGTCGCTTGGTGTGGATGGGGCGGTCCTCTTCCACGGGACGCCTGTCTTCGGTATGACCTGGAACAGCGTCCGGCTGTTTCCAGAGCGGGGTGGGGTCGTTTGGTGCCGATGCTACACTGGCTGGAAGCATCCTGCATTCGTCGGGGTTCGTCGCTACGGGAGACCAGATGCGCTTGTACTGCCACCGATCGGGTACGGGGGCCGCGTCGATCACACGGGCATTCTCGGGACATCCGTCCCACTTGTCCGCATCGGGAGCAAAACAAAATAGACGGCCTGCTGCAGTTCTCTCGGCGGTGTCCGGAGATTCCACATCTCCAACAGAGATCATCAGTCAGGGTGACGAACTTGCCGGCTACCATTCGTTCTCGTGGCAGATGGGTCTCTGGCGGTTTTTGCTGTGACGGTTTGTACTGTTGTACATCGCAGACACCTCTTTACGGACTTAGTGATGTCCCTGAACATTCCTGGCCAATAGTACAATTTTGCAATCCGGGTGATGGTTTTAGCAATTCCCAGATGACCAGCATTCGGATTATCATGGTTTTCTTGCAACACCCGGGTTCGGTCGGGCTTTGCTATACACAGTTTCCAGGGATCGGACATTTCTGGCTCTCTGAAATCATTTATGTCCCAAAAATGACGGTATAGACGGTCTTCTTTTATGCAGTAATCCGGAAACTTCTCTGGATCCTTCAGGACCTCTTCCTTCCTGTTCCGGTACCACGAACATTCGGCGGTTACATCGGTCAAACAGATTGCGGACGGTGAGTCGGTCTCGGCGGTCATTGGTAGCGGGTTTCTTGACAAAGCGTCGGCCACACGATTTAGAGCACCTTTACGGTACTGTATCTCGAAATCATACTGTTGTAGAAAAATACTCCACCTTGCTAAACGTCCGGACGGACTAGATGGAATGGATGGATGGATGGAATGCAGCCATCTAAGAGATTGATGATCGGTAACAACCGTGAAATGGTAGCCCTCTAAATAAGGACGCATCTTTTCAATCCCCCAAACAATGGCAAGACATTCTTTTTCGGTTACGGAGTAATTTTTCTCGGTAGGACTCAGGGTGCGACTTGCATACGCTACCACGTGTTCGTGACCATCCTTCTGCTGGGTAAGGGCTATTCCCAAACCATATTCAGAGGCATCGGTCTGCAGAGTGAACGGTACGGTAAAATCAGGACAGCTCAAAACGGGTGCTTCCGACAGACAGGTTTTAATCTTAGTGAAAGCAGCTTCCTGTTCTTCAGCCCACTTCCATCGCTGAGATTTGCGGAGTAATTTCGTTAACGGAGCTACCTTTTCTGAAAATGATGGCACAAATCTCCTATACCAGGATGCCACTCCCAAGAATCTTCTCAGTTCTCGGAGATTTCTCGGTGCTGTATTACTATCTCCCAACTCTACGAGAGACGATGAACAGACTTCGGTAACAGATGGCTCCTTGTCAACCCCTAACCCAGGGAAGACTCAGAGACTTCGGAAACAGATCGCTCCTTGTCAACCCCTAACACCAGGGAAGACGCAGAGACTTCGGAAACAGATTGCTCCTTGCCAACCCCTAACACCAGGGAAGACGCAGAGACTTCGGAAACAGATTGCTCCTTATCAACCCCTAACAACACCGGGGAAGACGCAGAGACTTCGGAACTAGTTTGCTCCTTGTCCACCCCTAACACCGGGGAAGACGCAGAGACTTCGGAAATAGATTGCTCCTTGTCAACCCCTAACTCCAGGGAAGACGCAGAGACTTCGGAAACAGATTGCTCCTTGTCAACCCCTAAAACCAGGGAAGTCGCAGAGACTTCGGAAACAGATGGCTCATTGTCAACCCCTAACACCAGGGAAGACGCAGAGACTTCGGAAACAGATTGCTCCTCGCCAACCCCTAACACCAGGGAAGACGCAGAGACTTCGGAACTAGTTTGCTCCTTGTCCACCCCTAACACCAGGGAAGACGCAGAGACTTCGGAAACAGCTTGCTCCTTGTCAACCCCTAACACCAGGGAAGACGCAGAGACTTCGGAACAAATTCGCTCCTTGTCGACCCCTAACTCCAGGGAGGACGCAGAGACTTCGGAAACAAGTTGCTCCTTGTCGACCCTTAACTCCAGGGAGGACGAGGAGACTTCAAGAACGGACTGCTCTTTGTCAACCTCTATCTCCAGGGAAAACGCAGAGACTTCGGAAACAGATTGCTCCTTATCAACCCCTAACAACACCGGGGAAAACGCAGAGACTTCGGAAATAGATTGCTCCTTGTCAACCCCTAACTCCAGGGAAGACGCAGAGACTTCGGAACAAGACAGATTTACAGAACGGCGGTCTTCACTAAGACGATGGGTGGTTTCTTCTCTACATATTATCGGTACAGCAGAATTGACTTCTTTCATAGGCCTGTTCACGGCCTCCAATATTCCAACAGGACTGGCCAATTGTGAACGCCTCACTAACTCATCATTCACCTATATTTCTCCGGTTCCTAACTCCAGCCGGAAATTATACTTGCGGAGGACATCATGTTCTAATACAATGTCGGTTATTAGACCAGGGAAATGATCCAACGAACCCTCCATTGTGACGTCATTGATTTTCCATTTCAGCTCATATATGTCGGTGATGGAGACTAGATTTCCATTAGCTAAACGGGCCTTCGTAGCTTGACGAGAAGTATTTTGCTTTCTTTGGGAAAAAGTCTTAGCTACTTGATCACCAATATACGACTTTGCTGCTCCGGTATCCAATAATGCTCTAAACAGATGATTTCCTATTTCGAAGTCTATGTGCGGTCGGGGGTCGTTCATTTCTGCTGGCGGTTCGGTGTGAGAGGCAAAGATTTGCGGAAGCTGTGTCGGCCTCTCTTCGGTACAACTTCGGTTTAGTTTTCCTGCCTCCTGCAGGAACAGTCTCGGGAAAATACTCCTTCCTTCTGGCAACGAGAACAGAATATCTTCGGCGGGTTTTGACAGTTATTCCTATAATGTCCAGACTCACCACAACGGAAACAGATGGGTGGCCGGGAAGATGATCCAGACGGTTAACGAGTAGCATCAGGCGGCGGACGGCGAGAAGTATCGGTCGATGACGGTTGACTGGGACCGGCGACGGGTTCTCTGGACGGCCCAGGCACCGTGTTGTGGGAAGGTCCATATCTCGGCGAATTCATTGGCTGCGGACGGGGATTTGGTCCCCGGTTCGGTCCAGTGTGGTTGGGTACAGACTGGAGTTCCTTCCTGAGGAGCTCATATTCCCTGACCACCTGACAAAAGGAGGAAAAATCGTCAAAGTCCCGTTTTCGGATTTGCCGACGGTATTCGGGCAACAGGTTACGGTACAGCCATGCTAACTGCTGTTCGGGAGTTAGCTTTCCATGTCTCCGCATCAAAGTCTGGAGTTCGGTGATGTATGTGGCGGCGGACTCATTCCTTCTTTGTAGACGACGGCCTATCTCAGCTTCTAAGTCAACTTCGTAGTTAACGGGATAGAAGAAAATTCGGAAGTCTGCCTCAAATTCATCCCAGGTCGTGTACCTACTCCGGCTGTTGCGGTACCAAAATGCCGGTTCACCTGACAGTAATTCAGGTAACACAGGAAGCAGATTGTCTTTCTGGACATTCCTTGCGGTACAGATTTCTTCAATTCTTTCGATGAACGCAGCAGGATCTCCCCGATTTCCAAAAGACACCTTCCAATCGTGCACGTTTATCGGTGTAGTTGCCATAGCGGTCGGATATTCCTCTTGGTCTATGGCGGATCGCGGAGCAATATTTCTTCTTCTCAAAATAAAAAAAAGCAACAAAGGCGGAAAAAAAAGAAAAATCTAGCACCGGCAAAACGGTCGCTATTGAAATTTACAATACGGAAAAAAAATAGTATATTATACTAAAATAACGGTCCCTGTACAAATCAACACTGGGCAAAAAAAAACCGTAAAACGGTATAAACGGTCCAGCAACAATACGCTAAAAAAAAATATCCACAGCGGTATTTAAGTTCCTGCTATAATCAGGTCTCTTCAACAATACGGTAAAATAACGGAAACGGAATAACGGTTCCAGCTCTAACAAATAATCAACTCTCTGCAATAATACGGTAAAAAAACAGTCAACACAGACTTAACCGGTCCAAGCGAAAAAACGCTTCAAAAAAAATAAAAATTGAAAACGGTATTAAACTGATCCTATTGTAATCAACAATCGGGTCCCTGCTCTAACAAAAAAATACGGCAGAAAATAGTCAAAACAGACTTAAACGGTCCAAGCACAAATAAACGCTAAAAAAAATGGAAAACGGTATTAAACTGATCCTACAGTAATCAACAATTCAAGCCCCTGCTCGGGCGCCATTTTGTAACGTGCCTACCTTCTTACACGTGGCTCCTGCCACAAGAACACGTCACTATGGACACCCTCGATGCAAAATTCGGGTTTTTTAAATCTCGGGCGCCAGATTATTAACGTGGTTTGCTCCACGGCCCCTTGACCCTTAGCGTCAAGAGTTCCAGATAGCCTCAGATGGAGGTTACGGAAAATTCCAGGGGTCTTGTTGAATTGAATTTAACTAACTAGTGAAAATCCGGAAAAACCAAATCTTGGTTTTCCAATCAATAAATTGCGGTTAATAATGAAAATAATAGGAATTCAAAACTTTGATCTATTAATACTCTGTGGTCTATTTTACGAATAATTCTTTAGTGACAAACAATTAACAGGGAAAAGAAAATGAGGTATGTATTACCTATATCTGGGACTTAACGGTCAGGTTATCAAATACGGTTCAAATCTACCGGGTTTACCGGGGTCCCAAATGCACGATTTAGATCTGCCGGGTAATCAGGCAAATTGTGGCCAAGCCTCTTCCAAGTCTGATTAACCCTTGAATCCAAAGGAAACCGGTAACTATTATTCCGACGGGGAAAAAATATAAATAATGATTCTACGAAACGGGAAAAGAACGATTTAGATCTGCCGGGAAATCAAACAAATTGTGGCTAAGCCTCTTCCAAGTCTGATTAACCCTTGAATCTAAAGGAAACCGGTATCTATTATTCCGAAAAAAAAAAAATTTAAGAACTAATTAGATCTGCCGGGAAATCAAACAAATTGTGGCTAAGCCTCTTCCAAGTCTGATTAACCCTTGAATCTAAAGGAAGCCGGTAACTATTATTCCGAAAAAAATAAAATTTAGGAACGAATTAGATCTGCCGGGAAATCAAACAAATTGTGGCTAAGCCTCTTCCAAGTCTGATTAACCCTTGAATCTAAATGAAGCCGGTAACTATTATTCCGAAAAAAATAAAATTTAAGAACGAATTAGATCTGCCGGGAAATCAAACAAATTGTGGCTAAGCCTCTTCCAAGTCTGATTAACCCTTGAATCTAACTAAAGCCGATAACGATTATTCCAAAAAAAAAATATTTTCCCACGAGTTAAACGGTACCCAACTATCGACACACAGAGTAAAAATATTTGTACTAGCGTAAAATTAAAATATTATAATCCACTTGGATATCACTTTAATATAAAACTACTTATAACCAAAAGCATAAAATAATTCGAGAATCCACTAATTATTCATATCAGTTAATCAATATATAATAAACGCTGTAAATAAAATTCGAAATCAAATTACCGTTGACAAATCTTTATTTCCAGATAAGAGAAAAAAAATAAAAAAAACCAAATTACAGTTCAACAACATAAGAAAAAAATAGCCGGTCGGAAAATTTTCAAAGAATACATTCAACAATTTAATAATAAGCGGCGATACGGAAAGTTTCGAATACACAGTTTATTTGTAAAAATGATTTACCTTGTTAAATACAGCTTACACACAATCGGAATACGGAATGCACAAAATTTTCGCACTACGGTTTTTCGGTTTTTCGGAAGAACGTCGAACGGAGAATCACTAATTTTTGAGCCGGAATAAATCAGAGCGTGAATAAGAAATCTAAGCGAAAAATGAATTGATTCTTGAGAGCCGAAGAATGAATTGATTCTTGAGAACCGAAAAATGAATTGATTCTTGAGAGCTCTGAATGATGCGCGACAGTCAATTTATATCCAAAATTTTAGTTACATTTTTCGGCCGTCGTGGAGGTGTCGGAATTAAAACGTGAAATTTATCTAGTTTCGACAAAAACTTGTAAGTATTCTAGATGGCTTTCGTTTTAATTAAAATGTTGTATATACCGGGCGTCCTTTCAGTTGAAAAATTTAAATATCGGAAATGAATAAATTGTGTATGGTAGAATTTGGATTTGCGTAACTCGGACTTATACTAAAATATACAACGGTAATAACAACAAAAAAATAATAAATCAATGCGGTAGTAGAAAGGGTTGTAAAGTAACGAGTTATATACACCCTAGTGGTAAAATAAAATATATTACGGGACAAAATAAAATAAAAATTAAACTTGCATAAAGCAAAAAAAATAACTCGTTACAGCTTTCAATATTAAAGATTCCCCTTAATATTTTTGTTCCTGGATTTACCAATCGATAACTATTTTGAGCATTTTCTGTATCGATTTCATAGGGTCCTTCAAATGGAAGAAGCAATTTAGCACACTGTTCTTTTCCTTTTTGTGGAGTTCTTAAAGCTTTTATTATTACCATCTCTCCTTTATCAAATTTAGTTTTCTTTTTTTTCTTTTTCTCTTGATTCCTAATGTACCTTTCTGCATTTCTTAATATTCTTTGATTAACTTTTTCCAAAATAGTGTTGAATCTCTATTTATTATCCAATGACGTTCAGGTAAATAGGACTCTCTCCTGTCACTCCATGAGGTAATTCATTTATAAATGTTTCAATTTTAATCATCTGTTCGTCCCATTTTGTATGTTTCTCCTGGCATAAAATTCTCAAATATTTTACAATTTCTTTGATGTATCTTTCTGCTGGATTGGAACTAGGTCTTCGAATACTAATAAATTGTAATTTAATTTGTTTGTTGTTACAATATCGGCTTCTCTTTTCATTTTCAAAATATGTTGCATGGTCTAGTATTATTTTCTCTGGATTCTCTATTTCTTCTATGTATGTTTTTAGACATTCTATTACAACCTTTGCATTTGTTCGTTTACATGGAAAAATTTTTACATATTTACTATATACATCCACCATTACCAATAAATGTTTATTCCCCATTGTACTTTTTATTAAATTTCCGATAAAATCAATTGCTATTATTTGTAATGGTTTATTGGTAATAAGGGATTTTGCAGTTGTATAATTATGGTAATTCTTTTCCCTTGCTAATTGACAAATTTTACAATATTTACATATTTCCTTAACTATACTCAAGTCTTTCTTTGATATATAGTTCTCCCTAAATAATCTCCATAATTTTCTTGTTCCTATATGTCCATTTTCTTCATGTAAATAACAAATAATCTCCTTAGCATATTCCTTAGTTATTACATATACTTCTCGATCCTCTACCTTTTTATACCATATTCCTTCAATTTCATAAGATCCTCTAACTTTCTCCTCATTTATATGTCTTTGATTTTCCTTAACCTTTTCCAATGTGAATAATCCTTCAGTTTGATACAATTGATTCACCCCAATTTGAAATTTTCTTTGTTCATTTCCTATTTCTGTTGCTCTACTTAATGCATCTGCTACAATATTAAGCTTTCCTGGTACATATTTAATTTCAAATTCATATTTTTGTAAAAGTATTATCCATCTATGCACGCGATTGTTGCTATACCTATTTTTTAACATAGCAGTTAATGCCGAATGATCTGTTTCCAAAATAAATTTAGCTCCTAATAAGAAAAATCTTAGTTTGCATATACAAAAGACTACACTAGCCATTTCCAATTCGGTAATGGAATATTTCTTTTCTGCTGCCTTTGTTACCCTCGATATGAAACTGATAGGTACCTCCCGTTCTTCTTGTACTTGTACCAGCACTCCAGCTAATCTTTCCATAGATGCATCTGTTTTTAAAATAAAAGGTTTATCATACTGTAGATGATATACTTTTAATTTATTTAAAAACATTTCTTTTAATTCTTGAAATGCATTTTCCCTTCTTTCATCCCAATTCCATCTTGTTTCCTTCTTCAATAATTCTATTAAAGGAATTTCTCTTCCACTCAGATCTGGTATTAATCTTTTAAAATAATTCAAAATACCTAAAAATCCCCTCAATGTTTTTAAATTATTGGGTGTTCGATATTCCTGTATTACTTTAACCCGATCTGGATTCATAGTGACTCCTGTTTCACTTAAGACATATCCCAAATAATCCACTACTCTTTTGTAAAATTGACATTTATCCAGATTTAATTTTAACCCAGCTTCTTCTAATTCTTTTAATATTGTTTTAAGATGTTCCTGATGTTTTTGTTCTGTTTCTGAAAAAATCAATATATCATCGATGTAATGAAGTGTAAAATCTTCATATTGGTTTAGGATAGTGTGCAAAGTCCGTACAAGAGCAGCACAAGAACTTTGTAATCCAAACGGTACCACACAGAATTGATAAACAACTCCGTCCACAATAAAAGCAGTATATGGCCGACTTCTTGGATCTAAAGGAATTAACCAGAAACTGTGTTTAAGATCCAATTTTGAAAAGATATTTGCCTTAGTAATTCTTCCAAATATACCTTCTATATTTAAAGGACTTTCATACTGTCTTTTAGTATAAGTATTAATATTTCGGGCATCTAAACAAAGCCTAATTTCTCCTGATTTCTTCTTTAAACACGTTAGAGCACTAATATATTGTCAGTTTGCTCTTTCTATTATTCCATCGTGTAGCATTTTTTTAATTTCCTGATAAACCTCTTCCTTCAATCTATAGGGTATTGGATATGTTTTTACCTTGAAATTTTTAATTTCAGGTGTTACTTCTAATTTATGTACATATCGAGATGCTACACATACTGCATTATTAAATAATTTTTTATGGCACTGTAGCATTTCTTCTACTCTATTTTTATATTTCTGAAAACATAATTCTTCCGTAATAATTGATTTTGCTTCTCCAATTTGATTTATTTTCCTATATCCATTTCTTTCTTATTAGTATTTATTTGTTGTTTAATAAAAGGTATCAACTGTTTCCTATATTTAAGACATCCTTGTTCGTAATCTATGATCATATCATGTTTATTTAATTCATCTGTTCCCAAAATTAGATCATATTTGAGATTATTCACCAACAACAACTGCACTGGTATACTTTCCTCATTAAGCTTTAAGTTTATCATAATGGTTTGACTTGCTTCATATAATTTTCTGTCATTCGCCCCTACTAATGATATCTTGTTAGTATTAATCACCGTAATATTATCTTGATTTAAGTTTTCAACGATATTTTTATTTATTATAGACACTTCTGACCCTGTATCCAATAAAATCATACATTTTACATCTAGTAATTCACCTTCTATAAAAATTAATTTAATTATTTCATTGAACTGTATTTCTTCTTCTATAATAAATTCTCTTGGATGTTGATAATGAGAGGAATAGACAATATTACGCACGCAAGGACGATCTAAACAAAATTTTGCTCAGTGCTCTCGCCCTGATCCTTTTCTTGTATTTCTTGATTTCGGACTATATTATTTACCTGTCGTCTATCTCCCTCTGTATTATTTTCCCGATCATAGTTTCCCTCTCGATTTTCTTGATTGTAATTTCTTCTGTTGTAATCATTTCTTCTTTGATTATAATAATTTCTTTCTTCCCCTCTATTCTGTTGCTAGTTCCCATTCCTATTTCCATTATAATTTCTTCTTTCAAAATTTCCTTGGTTTCCTCTGTTTCCATAATATCTATCACCATTATTTCTATCTCCATTTCCATAATTTCTTTCTACATTTCCTTGATTTCTTCTGTTATCTCCATTCCTGTATCCATAATCTCTATTTCCATATCTATTATAATTGTCTCTTCTCACAAAACCATTTCCATTTTCTCTCTGTTTATCATTTCTTGTATCTTCATTTCTGTTTTCTCTTTGATATCTATTAATACCATTTCCATTTTGTATACTCCTTTCCACTCTATGTAAATATCTTGATAAATTGTCCATTGATTTTATATTATGCAATGCTATTGATTCTGCTACCTCAGCATTAAAATGTCCTCCTACATATAAAACCAATTCTTCTTCTTTCATCACAGGTTCTAAGTATTGCGCCATATTATATAGTTGCATAGCATATGTATTTAAATTTCTACTTTTATTGTAATCAAATTTCCCGAAATATAACCTTTCTCTGAAATTAGCCTGTGGAATCTCTCCCCAAAAATATGTTAGAAATTGCATCTCAAATCCTTCCATGTCCATAATTTGTTCTTCTTTATTACAAAACCATAATAGTGCATGTCCTGATAACATTCCTCTAATTATTATTTTCTTCTCCATCATATCCCTTATTCCCTTCATTTTACTCTTCATTATTTTCATAAATACTTTTGGATGAATTATATTTATATTTCCATCAAATTTCACCCCTACTTCTACATTTCCCGTATATACCATGCCTCCTCCAGTTCTTCTTATGTTATCTTCAATTTCTTCTCTCGTATCTTGCAATTTTCTATTCATTTCCTCCAATCCTTGGTTAAATTGATTACCCATTATTTGACTTCTTTTTTCACATGTTTCTGTTTGTACTTTCATTCTACCATCTAAGACTTCAATTGTCTTATCAACATTTTCTTGATACTTCTGCATTACTTCTTCATTTGTCTGTTCACGCAGTTTGATATATCTCACTTCCTTTAAAATGCTTTCGTTTTGTTTGGTTACCTCTGTTTGTATCTCTCCTGGTAAATTTTCGGAAACACTTCTTCCTAATTCTTGAATTTCTTCTACCACATGCTTTTCTATTTCATCTCCCATCTTAATTCCATTTTCTTGGATTTCTACCCGCAAATTCTTATGTTGGTCTATCATTTCTTCTCTCATTTCTGACATCTTCTTTCTAAATTGCTCGTTTTCCTCTCTGGTTTTCTTCATCTCCTTTAAACTTTCCATCTTACCCTCTCCTATTTTCTTTTCCAACTTACTACTCAATTTCTGTTCCATATTGTCAAACTTCGTATTTATATCTGCCTTAATTTCTTCTCTTTGATTATCAAATTTTCTGCTAATGGTGTTATTCTGATTATTGAATAATCGTTGCAACATTTCCATCATTCTATTTTGTTCACTTCTACTTCCAGCTCCTATTTCCTCTTCTCTACCTTCCCTGGTTTCTACCAGTTCTTCAATTGGGTCTGTTCTTTCGCTTTTCTCTATCTCTTCATTTTGCTCCTCATTATGTCTCCCTTGTACCAAATAATGCACTTGAAAATCACCCATTTCTTGTCTCCTTTCTTCTTGTTCTTCCTCTGATCTTCCCTCTGTTCGAATTTGTTTTCCATCTCTTAGTGTCATTCTTCTTTCCATTTTGTTTTTATTTTAAATATTTTTCCAATAAATTTTAATAGGTTTACTGTTTTATTTTTAAATAGAGAGCCCCACGCTGGGCGCCAATTGTTATGGTAACGTTGTAAACACTAAGATACTCACCAACCTTAGTGAAGCCAGCGATCTCTTATCTCAGGGGTGTTTCTGTTTGGGAGGAATATATAAAATATTTTTTTTATATTATATAATGAAGCAATATGTCTAGTAAACAACTTATAATAAACAACTCAACTGAACAACTGCAACACTAAACTTATTATCTCTACAATTACAAAATTAGAAAACTTTTGTGATATCATCAAAAAATACTTTTTGAAATTTTATATTAACTATTCTACTAACACCCTAATTAATTATAATCCTAATCACTATATATTCAGTATCCTTTTTTTTAATAATTTTGCACAATTTGCCTGTTCAATGATCAACGTCAAAATCCGTCAAACACTTTTCAAATTCTACTTGTTACTTATTTAATGATTTGTTTTCAATTAGATCAAACCAAATGGGTTTTATAAAAAACTGGATCTTCTAAGAGTATCGTCAAGTTGAAAAAATTTGGGCGTAACTCACCAACTAAATTCAAACTTGGATGTCCATACAAAATTGCTCCTCAACATATACCGTGTTATCGAATTCTAATAACTGTACTCCTACTATTTTAACGATTATCATACAAATTTCTTTTGGCTTTTTTTTATGAAAATTTACATGACATCTCCATTTTCGCCGTCAAAAAATTCCCTTTTTCAAAAAAAAAAAATATCCATGGAAACCAATTTTTAAAAAAAAAATCAATTCCTTGGAAACCATTTGTCTCAAATTTATCGGAATTATAAAATTTAAATAATATTTACACAATTATTAAAATTATAATCATGCGTTGTTTTCTAGACATATTTTTTTTTGTAATCCACATATACCCAATACAACATCTAACATCAAAAGTAATTTCTTTGAAATATCGAGTATCTGGTCGATACCATAACAATATATATATATATATAAATATATATATATATATATATATATATATATATATATATATATATATATACATCCTTCTATCGTTAGAGCGTCCAGACAAAAATGTGCTTTATAGCGTCCGACGTCGTTTTCTGCAGATATAGTGTTAATTGAGCTGAATACTTTTTAATATAGATAAAGGATGGTTAAAATAAATGGAAAAAAGGACTTTGGCACGGAAAACACAACATTGCTGTATATTTTCCTAACATTATGGCGCCCTTTCAGTCGATGGACAATTGGGCGTCTCTTATATTCAGCATTACGTATATATGATAGCCTTTAGGGCGTCAATTTTGTTATTGCGTTGTTGCCGCAGTAAGTACATATCTGCTATTTACAGAAAATATGAGGACAAATAAGATATAATGGGGTTATTGTAAGTAGGAGGGAACTATATTATGTTATTGCAATGAAATTTCAGAGGTATTCATTTAACAAGTTACAAATACTCAAAATATTGAAGACAGTGAACTTAAATAAATCTTCGAATGGACGATTTCTTCACAAAATTGCATTAATTTCAGAATTACATGATAGTTATTATTTTATATGGTGTTTGTTAGGTACTAGTTGAAGAATAGCTATTTATGTAGGCAGTTACAAAAATATGATTTTTTGTGACATTTGTGATCATTCAGGACACGAGTATTGTCGGTGAAAAGTTTTAACCCTAGTTGAGAACTAATATTTTTCCTGCGTAGATAAATAATTTATTTCCTTAAAATTGTGGGTTACGGGAAAATACTATAAGGGAAGTGATGTGATGGAGTGATTTTGACGTTTCGAGATTCGAATGGATCTACACGTTTCATATTAGTCCAAAAAACCCATTTTAAAAAAATGTCGGTCGGTCAGTTGTCAACACGATAACTCCAAAACACTACCGAATTTTTCAATGAAATTTTATAAGTAGGTTCAGAACATAAAAACTGAGGCTAAGTTCGTAAATGATTAAAATCTGATTTACAGTTTTTCGGAAAATTCCATTTTCATGCAGTTTTCTCAATTTTCCACTCGAAATAATTTTTTTAACGAATAATTGACAAATTTGTTGAAATCTTCGTATCAAAAAACCTCCTATACAAAATTTCTCCGAAATCGGGATCAAAATTTTTTTGGGAATTTCCTTCAGCTTTAATCCTGTATATTATCTACAATATAAAATGGAAGAATTCAAATGTAGTAAGTAATTGAGATGCATGTTAAACATTTTGCAGTCCTGACCCAAAAATTGTAAATTTTGGTTTATATTGAATGTATGGAAAAAATTATGCAGTATCATGTATTTTAATACGCGGAATCCATTTCTTGTAGTAGTGTTATGAAATTTTTGTTATTAAAAAAATGTTTTCTTAGTTTTTTTCAAGTAAAGTATTAGAAAACAAATTTTGGGTGAAAACTAATAGCCTCGTGCATAAGGTGAAGTCATCTGGGTACATCAACTGGTTCAAATAATATTCTAATACATCAGTCGGAGCTAGATATCACGTTTATCCTTAGTGCCACGAAACAACAACGTGAGCTATGTTGTTGGTGTAACTGTGCGCTTAACTTTTTCATCGTTAACGCTATCTCTCTTTTTATTGAAAAATATTAAAACTACATCATTTG
The DNA here is from genome assembly GCA_947563755.1 of Lochmaea crataegi. NCBI lineage: Eukaryota > Metazoa > Arthropoda > Insecta > Coleoptera > Chrysomelidae > Lochmaea > Lochmaea crataegi. The sequence goes on along the minus strand of OX387434.1, from coordinate 33,917,383 downwards.
CGACAAAAATAAATACCTATCATTAGTCTCAAAAATTACTAGTTTTCGAGATATTCGCATTTTAAAAACCCCCTACATAATTTTTATTTTATTTATTAGCACAAATAACACCGTACACTAACTAACGTCGTTAGTTAGTGAACGATGCAAATAATAGCGTTAGTAGGCGCTGATGTCAGCAAATTTATCATCACAAGAATTAACATAGTAGGTGCCGTTGTCAACAATACTCCTGTCAGTTAATCATTCGTGTTTTGACAGTTAATCTCATTACACTCTTGAAGTACGAAACTATTTAAACACCTTGTTTCCTGAAAGCTGGATTGGTCGTGGTAGTCCCTTTCCTTGGCCAACACGCAGTCCAGAATATAACCCTTTGGATTTCAGTATATGGGGCACAATGAGGGAAATAGTTCACAGAAACCCTATAAATAGTCGAGTTCAACTTTGGCAAGAAATCAGAGCAGCAATAAATTTTTTTACGCCAATGACATTGTTTAATATTAGGCGTTCTTTCATGAAACGCATGGATAAATGTATCGAGATGAATGGCGGACATATTGAACAATTACTGTGAAATAATATTTAAATTTTGTTGTTATATTTTTCAATAAATTTTTCGTTTTTCTCTTGATTAAAAGTTATTGAGTTCATAATGGTTGCTTTATTAATATGTCAAAGTACTAATAAATAAAATGCAAATTACGTAGAGGGTTTTTAAGATGCGAATATCTTGAAAACTAGCAATCTTTGAGACTTATGATAGGTATACATTTTTTTCACAAAAATGATGTCATTTTAATATTTTTCAATGAAAAGCGAGATAGTGTTAACGATAAAAAAGTTAAGTGCACAGTTACACCAAGAACGTAGCTCATGTGGCTCCCTCTAAAAGATACATCAAAACGGATATGATATTATGATTTCTCAGGAACTAAAACCCCTATCATCAAATTTTTACGTTTGTATATCCAAAATCTTTCAATTTACTGAGAAAAAACATTTTTGACATTTCAACTTTGCCTCCCTGTATCTTTTTTATTATCAATATTTTATTGAAGCAAGTTGCGTCAGATTGTAATATTTTCAAGCCAAGAATCTTCCATTTCACTTTGGACCATTACTTACGGACCACCCTGTATATATATTTTTATTGTTTAAAAGTATATTTTGCAAATTTTTTTAATTTCATTCAACTATTCGAGAGCTATAAGACCGAGGCAGGAATAAATGCGGAACATAACACCATCTATGCTACAAAGTGTTAGAGTAGACCTTAATGCCCGGTTAAGTCATGTCTACTGGTCAATGATGAACAAGCTGAACATTTATTGTAAATTTTCTTTTGTTTATTTTGGTAATTTAAAATCAAAAACTGACCTATTTGGGGAATTTTTAATAGTACTTTTTATTTAGCTTATAATAAATTTATGCGTTACTTGGACGCACCCTATATACAGGAACGTATCTAAGAAATTAAGATCTGGGAAGTAACTTGGGACTTCGATTTTAAATGAAAAAGAGATTCATTCATATTGTTTCATGTATAATTTGCGTATATTGTTTCGCGTTTACGGCGTCCACTGACCATCTGCATACAACGTGCTAACTCTTTTTTTTTTAAGAAAACTAAATATTTTTATGATCGAAGAATACGTACAAGTACATGCAATGGAAACGCACAAAGAAGTAAGAGATGAAGGCTGTAGTTCATTAAATTCGAATGATTTTGATTTTCGTATCCCTGCAGGATATTTTTTCAATCTGAATAACTTTGTAGTACCTATTGTAGGACTTTTAAGTTTCTCTGTGTATATGTAGATTTTATAGTAGAAAACTTTTTTTTGTATTGTGTAAAAATTTACTTTTTATTTGTCCCATATTCGACATTGTTTTATAATTACTTCTTACTAGGTATTAAAACAATAAAATCTAGATTTATAACCTAATTAAAGTGGGTTTCTTTAACTCGTTTTAGCTTCCAAATAAATTTAGGGGTAGTCAACATAATATAATATTGACATTATACTTGTCTTTTAGATGACCGAGAATAGTTTGTATATAATGCCCTACTCAATAATTAATTATACAGTGAACGTCTAAATTATGGAATATTATCATTGTTCCGAGAACCGTCGAGTTTTAAGGGAATTCCCGAAACAGGTCGATTTTTGTTGTACAATGCCCATGTTATAACGTACATGGAGTAGGGATGACGTAACCGGTGTAGGTGTAATGACGTAATCGTTAATTTTTTTAAATAGAAATCGGTATAATGTGACACCTCATTTGAACGAGAATTTAATTATCTATTTAACGACATTACATTTTTAACTAAAATATTTTTTTAAGGGTACGAAAACAATTTTTTTTAATTTAAATTCAATCAAATTATAATTAATGCTTGAATCCATGACTTTCTGAAATACTTAAAAAAGCAAAAATAAGTAAAAATAATAATGGACACGAAAAGTTCTCTCATAAACACTGAAACTTTTTGTCATATGTAATTCAAGCAAGTGATAGTGGCATAATTACTGTAATATTTATTGTCGTAAATGTTTTGATTTTGTGAATTGTTATCAGTTGTCAATTGTAATTTTTACTTTTGAATAGTGAATTATGGCTCACCTAAATGAATCACAACGCATAGAAATATTAATCCTTAGCGGATGCGGAGATAAAAAAAAGAACACAGGACGAGGTATGCAATTTATTCAACGCAAAATATCCCGTCAGACCCATCAGCCAATCAACAGTAAGTAAAATAGTCCGAAAATTTGGAGAAACTAGACACGTTAAACAGATTCCAAACGCAGGGCGTCCTAAAATTGAAGACAATGTGAAACTTGATATTTTATTAAATGTACATGACAATCCTCACAGTAGTTCAACACAAATGGGTGAATATGCTGGAGTTTCCCAAAGATCGGTATTACATATTTAAAAAAAAAGAAAAATACCATCCCTACAAAATTCAACTACATCAGGAGTTAAACGACGACGATCCCGATCGCCGGCTTCAATTTTCTGAAATTATTCAGGATTTATGTATCCCCAATCCACTTTTCATCAATCAAATCCTTTTTTCCGATGAAGCAACATTTTTGATACATGGTACCGTAAATCGTCAAAATTGCAGATATTGGAGTCAAGAAAACCCGTATTGGATGACTGAGGCACACACGCAATATCCTCAGAAAGTGAATGTATGAGGTTTGTTCCAACCAGCGTCAGAAACCGTCAGGATTCTGCGCAGTAACTTAAATACGTTCCAACCAGACATACAAACGATTAGTTAACGATCAGTTTCTTGTTCCAACCAAAATTTAAAACGGTTTGAAAACTATCAGAACGGTTTACGGATTTTCTTCTGACCACTAATCTGGCGCATGCGAATCGCCGTGTTTTTATTTTACAGTTTCTTTCACTGTTTCATTGAATTGCAGCATAGCCTTAAAGTGTGAATTGTGTTTGTATTTAGATATAATTAAAACTAGAACGTTTAAAGTGTGAATTGTGTTTGTATTTAGATATAATTAAAACTAGAACTTTTAAAGTGTGAATTGTGTTTGTATTTAGATATAATTAAAACTAGAACTTTTAAAGTGTGAATTGTGTTTGTATTTAGATATAATTAAAAAGCTTGGTTTTATTCCTAATTTTGATCATAATAAAAATCGTGTAAGCCTTTGGATCAGCTGATTAACGATGCCAACACAAGCGCATGTACAGTACAGACTGAAGTTGTAAGATGTTCCAACCAAAAACATAAATTGATCAGGGATCAGATTATTTGATAGACATGCGCGTTGAAAACGATTTGAAAATAGTTGGAAATCAGTTTGTGATTTGTGGTTGGAACAAACCTATGGGCAGGGATCATCAATGACAGAATCATTGGCCCTTTTTTCTTTGAAGAAAATCTAACAGGAAGACGCTATTTAACTTTTTTGAGAAATCAACTTATACCTGTCCTTGCTAACATGTATCCAAATGCCAATAATCCAAATTTACCTAGTGAAAATATCTGGTTTCAACAAGATGGATCCCCTCCGCATTACGCACGTGAAGTACGTCAATTTTTAAATAATTACTTTCCCGGGAGGTGGATCAGAAGACGAGGTTTTATAGAGTGGCCAGAAAGGTCGCCAGATCTAACACCTCTAGATTTTTTCCTGTGGGGTTACATAAAATCAAAAGTTTATGTCAATAGACCCCAAAACTTACAGGACTTGAAAGATAGAATTAGGCATGAAAAGAGTCTAATTACTCCAGAAGTCATCCGCAATGTACTTGATGAATGTGTCCGTACATTCGCATATTGTCAAGAAACCGATGGATGGCAGTTCGTACATTTAATTTAAAATAATTGTTATGCATAATTTGGTTACTTTAAAGTACATTATTAATTAAATCATTAGTTGAAATTTGGTTGAATTTAAATTAAAAAAATTGATTTCGTACTCTTAAAAAAATATTTTTGTTGAAAATGTAATGTTGTTAAATAAGGAATTAAATTCTCGTTCAAATGAGGTGTCACATTATACCGATTTCTATTTAAAAAAATTAACGATTACGTCACTACACCTACACCGGTGACGTCATCCCTACTCCATGTACGTTATAACATGGGTATTTTACAACAAAAATCGATCTGTTTCGGGATTTCCCTTAAAACTCGACGGTTCTCGAAATAATAATAATATTCCATAATTTAGCCGTTCACTGTAGAATACTATAAATAAAGAAATGCGCCAGCTCACTGACCTTCCTACCTCATATCTAAACCTTTACTCACGTTAATGTATCGGACTTTCTTAATTTGGCGCTATTAGAGGAGAGTGGTTGACGTGACGCTCTAAAGACGAGAGCATGTATTTGAGAGAATACTCAGAGTTGAGTAATGTACCAGAAATGTATTTTTCTAACTGTTGCATTCAACAATATAAGCAATTTAACGTTCTACTGAAATGGCAGTGTTGTCAAATCTCGGGACGCTCTAAGCGCGAATAACTATCAAGATAAAATGTATACTCTATATACAACTTAATACTCCTAGCGTCTCTGCCGGAGAGTTGCGCGAACTAAATATATTCGGGAACCGTATATTTTCGTTCATTTCATGATCAAAAAAGCGTCCCCCAAAAATTTTGTTGGTAGGTTCGTGACGTAAGTCCCTGGACAAATTATTACAAGGGGTGTGCATAGAGCGTCCGTATACGGACGCTGTATGCACTTGGACGCTCTATTGAATGCGATTTCAGAATGTATGGACGCTTTAACGATAGAAGGATATATATATATATATAGGAGACGATTTATTTGGGGATGTGGCAATAAAATACCAAAAAGTTCCACCAAAAAAATCTAAAAATATTGTATAATCTTTTTCACGAAAACTCATATCCTCCATATCTTCTGAAACGAATATTATATAATACATTTGACAAAAATTCTGACATTACTGATAATATATCACAAAATATTAGAACTGACAATATTAACCCACCAATTTATTTGTCTTTACCATATATAAAAACAGTCACACCTAAACTTTCAGGAATCTTTAAGAAACATAATATCAAAATTGCAAACAAACAACACCTCACAATCAAATCAATTTTCAGTAAAATCAAAGATAAAACACCGATAAATAAATTAACTAACATAGTTTATGAAATTCCTTGCTTGAACTGTGATAAAAAATACATTGGTCATACTAAAAGGACATTAACCAATCGAATTTCCTCTCACAAAAGCGATAGTAAATTGTATCCTGATAGATGTGCCCTCGCTGAACACGCATTTTATGAAGACCATTCAATTGATTATCAATCAGCCAAAGTATTAATCACAGAAAAAAATTATAAAAAACGTCTATTTTTAGAAACCGCATTTATTTCACAAGAAAATAATTGCATTAATAAAAAAACAGACCTGAATAACCTTAGTGTGATGTATGCCTATCTCTTAGATTTTGAAAAACAATCTTTACAAAATTCAAATTCCAATCAAAATTAACTTTATTCGAACAGACCTTTATAGATTAAAATTTTTGTTTAATGTCATATTGAATGTCATATTGTTTTTTGAGTTTAATATGTAATGAACGTTTATGTCAATTATAAAATTTAATTTTTATCTATTTTTACAATTATACCGACATCCTCGTTTAAATAATTTTAACATTAAAAAATTTTAACATTAATTTATTTTATAATTTGACCATCCTAATAATTTTCAGTCCTTGAGAATGAATATGTTATATTCGAAAGCTTGGAATATATTTTAAAAAGAGTACTCTCTGGTATTTTATTGCCACATCCCCAAATAAATCGTCTCCGTTACTGAGTTGGCAAATATTTCTAGTAATTTATATATATATATATATATATATATATATCCCCACATAAATCGTCTCCGTTACTGAGTTGGCAAATATTTCTAGTAATTTATATATATATACATATATATATATATAATAATCGCTTGATTTTTATTTATTGGGTATGGTTAATGTGAATATAATGAAAAATTAAACGATCTTTGACGTTTCGCTTTCGTTTGAAAGCTTTTTCAAAATGTTTATTTTATATGTCACAATGAAGTAAAAAATATACAAATTGTTATTTTAGAATTTAGTTATGATACAAGTACTTACTTCAGAACCAAATATACGATATTTGAACAATAGGTGAAAAAAAGTGTAGTTATTGGTAATTAATTTGTTATTTTATTAAATTATGATAAATTTGACTCAAATTTTTGATATCTTGTTTATCGTTCACAGAATTTTTTTCTTTTTTTATATATATCATTTCTTTAATTGTAAGTTTCTGATAATTAGAGTCTTGTGTTAGTATTTTTGTTTTTTTGAAATCAAATTCATGTTTTTCTGTTGTTTCGTGTTTATGTAGAGCTGTAGAAGCATTTTTTATATATTTGTGGCCGTTGAGACGATTTTCTAAATGTTGAGTTGTCAAACCTATATATTTTTTTGGACAGTTTAAACATGGTATAGAATATATAACATTAGATTTTTTATTGGTTTTAGTTGGACTTTTAGGTTTAGTAAATAATGATGACAAAGTATTTTGAGCTTTATGACAAACGTTAATGTTATGTTTAGACACTATGAATTTTAGTTTTTCTGATAGTTCGTTTGTATAAGGCATTGCTATGTATCTGTTTTGATTTAATTCAGTTTTTGTGTTGTTATTTTGAGTGTTATTATAGAATTTGTAGGTGCGTTGTTTGAAAATTTTTTCTATATTGTTTATTGGGTAGTTGTTATTTTTTAAGGTGTCTTTCACGTGTCTAAAGATTTCAGGACGGTATTCTGGAGAAGTCAGTTTAATAGCTCTATCGGTTAATCCAATAATTACACTGTTTTTTTGAGCATTAGGATGATTAGAATTGTAATTTAGATATCTGCCGGACCATGTTTCTTTTTATATAGTTTAGTTTTTATTTTGTTGTTGTTAGATCTGATTAATGTTAAGTCTAAAAAATTTATTGTATTATTTTCTTTAGTTTCAAGAGTAAATTGGAGTTTTGGATGGAAATTATTAAATGCAGTTAAAATAGCATTGATCTTGTCTAATGGAATTGCAGTTATACAATCGTCAACATAGCGTTTATAAAATAATACATTAAAATTTAAATTCATTAGTACGTTCTCTTCAAGATGTTCCATTATCAATTGAGCTAAAGTTGCACAATGGGCTCTCCTATATCCTCAACATTTAGAAAATCGTCTCAACGGCCACAAATATACAAAAAATGCTTCTACAGCTCTATATAAACACGAAACAACCGAAAAACATGAATTTGATTTCAAAAAAACAAAAATACTAACACAAGACTCTAATTATCAGAAACTTACAATTAAAGAAATGATATATATAAAAAAAGAAAAAAATTCTGTGAACGATAAACAAGATATCAAAAATTTGAGTCAAATTTATCATAATTTAATAAAATAACAAATTAATTACCAATAACTACACTTTTTTTCACCTATTGTTCAAATATCGTATATTTGGTTCTGAAGTAAGTACTTGTATCATAACTAAATTCTAAAATAACAATTTATATATTTTTTACTTCATTGTGACATATGAAATAAACATTTTGAAAAAGCTTTCAAACGAAAGCGAAACGTCAAAGATCGTTTAATTTTTCATTATATTCACATTAACCATACCCAATAAATAAAAATCAAGCGATTATTATAATAATGGTTAAAGAAAATAAAATAATATATATATATATATATACATATATATATACATATATATATACATATATATATATATACATATATATATACATATATATATATATATACATATATATATATATAGGAGACGATTTATTTGGGGATGTGGCAATAAAATACCAGAGAGTACTCTTTTTAAAATATATTCCAAGCTTTCGAATATAACATATTCATTCTCAAGGACTGAAAATTATTAGGATGGTCAAATTATAAAATAAATTAATGTTAAAATTTACTTACATTATTTAAACGAGGATGTCGGTATAATTGTAAAAATAGATAAAAATTAAATTTTATAATTGACATAAACGTTCATTACATATTAAACTCAAAAAACAATAAAAACAGTCACACCTAAACTTTCAGGAATCTTTAAGAAACATAATATCAAAATTGCAAACAAACAACACCTCACAATCAAATCAATTTTCAGTAAAATCAAAGATAAAACACCGATAAATAAATTAACTAACATAGTTTATGAAATTCCTTGCTTGAACTGTGATAAAAAATACATTGGTCATACTAAAAGGACATTAACCAATCGAATTTCCTCTCACAAAAGCGATAGTAAATTGTATCCTGATAGATGTGCCCTCGCTGAACACGCATTTTATGAAGACCATTCAATTGATTATCAATCAGCCAAAGTATTAATCACAGAAAAAAATTATAAAAAACGTCTATTTTTAGAAACCGCATTTATTTCACAAGAAAATAATTGCATTAATAAAAAAACAGACCTGAATAACCTTAGTGTGATGTATGCCTATCTCTTAGATTTTGAAAAACAATCTTTACAAAATTCAAATTCCAATCAAAATTAACTTTATTCGAACAGACCTTTATAGATTAAAATTTTTGTTTAATGTCATATTGAATGTCATATTGTTTTTTGAGTTTAATATGTAATGAACGTTTATGTCAATTATAAAATTTAATTTTTATCTATTTTTACAATTATACCGACATCCTCGTTTAAATAATGTAAGTAAATTTTAACATTAATTTATTTTATAATTTGACCATCCTAATAATTTTCAGTCCTTGAGAATGAATATGTTATATTCGAAAGCTTGGAATATATTTTAAAAAGAGTACTCTCTGGTATTTTATTGCCACATCCCCAAATAAATCGTCTCCGTTACTGAGTTGGCAAATATTTCTAGTAATTTATATATATATATATATATATATATATATATATATATATATATATATATGTATATATATATATATATATATATATATATGTATATATATATATATATATGTATATATATATATATATATATACATATATATATATTATTTTTGTCTTACTTTTAATTCTAACAAGCTCGAACTTCCCCTTAAGAGTATTTCCGCCCAGGTTATGATGAATAATGACACGGCTGAGTGAACGACGAATGAAATTTTGGGGTTATTATTATAAATAGCTTTAAGCGCATCTTCTCCGTTCCCCCGTTTTACATGAACATATTGTATGTATATACACAATAGACAACGAAGGAGTCAACTAAACAAGTGAATGTATCTGGGAAAGTGCCATCTGTTGGAAAATCGATTATTGAAGCCGTTCATGCGAAATAATTTTTTTTAGTCACTGCATGAATATTTAACTAGAAAAATAAAAAAGGGAGTCGATAAATAGGTAAGTTTGATTTATTTATACTTTTGATGAATAATTTACGTGTGTAATGATAAGGTTGAGAAAAATTGAATGCTCACTTTAGGTACTTATTTTGCTTGAATTATAAATTAATAGTAAAGAAGGGAAACTGATGATTTTTTTTATTGTATTTTTTGTAAAATAAAAATTAATTTTGTAGTACGTGGAGTTGGGGTGAAAATTTCTTCGTTTTATTTCAATTAAATAGTCCGGGTGATTTAGATAATGTTTTTGGTGGGAAAAATATTTTTTTCTGAAGTTTGATAGGTGGAAGTTGTAGAGGGGGTTATTAGAAAAAAAAGGGAAAAATAAATGCGACAGCTGAAAAGTGGGAGCGATGATTTGGGGGGTGGAAAAGTTGTGGTTCTAGAAAAAAAAGTTGAGTATAAAAGTTGTAGATCTTTTATATTTGTGACTTTTTCGCAGAATCTCAAAATTAGCTCGAAAAACGTAAAAAACTGCATTTTTCGAATTTTTGCATTTTTTAGCATGTTCTTCTGGTGTGAATACTATTTTTTTTATTTTAATTGGAAATAGATGTAAAGACAAAAAAACGGAGCACCCGCGGAACACATTTCGCGAATTTTCGTTTGAAAAAAAAAGTGTTTTTTACCGAAAAAACGTCATAATTCGAAAAGATTTCGATATTTTAATTTAATTTTTTTTTCATAGTTTGTAACTATGAAAGCTACCTTCTATCAAATTTTCATCAAAGTCGAACAATTTTTGGCGAAACTAAATATAAAAATGCAAATTTTTGCGTTTTTCGAGCTAATTTTGAGGTTATGTGAAAAAGTTGTAGATCTTCTCGAAATCTGCAACTTATAACACTCTTGTTATAAAGGGATGTTAAGGGAAATTGAAGGGTAGAAATAAAAATATCAAACACCCTTTGAATATCTCAGGGTTAAGGAAGGGGTTCTTAAGGGGGACAAATAAAACTATCGCGTTATGTAGATATGTGGTTTATAAATGTTATCGATCGACCTTCCAGGTAGTAGGCCATACAGATTATAAGTATGTATAGGTAGGTACTCACAAAAAGGGGCTCTGAAAGGAAGTTATTGAAAAACGTGGTTTCTCTATGGTGAAAACCACCGATATAATTTAACTTCAACTATCACAGTTGAACGGTGACGTATGTCTAAAATGATGGCCACGTGCAAATTTTAGAGAAGGTTAGATGAATATAATAATTAAAATATACATGAAATTATAGAAATTAATCTAAGTATGCATACCCAGGTTTCACAAATTAATATCTCGTATATACACAGATTACTGAAGGTAAATATTACAAAAGGAATAAATGTACAAAAAAATCCTGGTAAATTTATTCTTGATAGAATATGAAGTTGCCGGAGAGAAGTCCTAGGAATTACTTAAAGCTAAGTTACCTGGAATAACCACTTGCCAAAGGTTAGGACGTGTAGGGGTTGAAGACCATAAGTGTAGTCCTCGCACGTGGTGTTCGGGGCAACAGCTGTCCTACGAGGATCCAGGGGTCGTCAACGAGGTGAGAACCAGTCGAATCCCACAATAGAATTCAAGTCCGTAGAGTAAAGTTGAAATAGAAAGATGGAAATGAAATTGGAAGATGAAATTGAAGTTGAAGATGAAAATTCATAAAATGAAGAGTAAGATGGAAAGGAAGTTGCAAATAAAAATGCAAATGAAGGCCTGAAATAGAAATAAACGTGAGTAAATGATATTGAGCCAGTATTCAGAATATAATCTCATCGAAGTGAGTGGTCGACAAACTTACCGTAGATGGTGGGTGGCCTTTAAGTAAAGCAAGACAAGTTGAGGTTGAGGGTTATCCTATTTTCTTGTTTTTCTCTCCTAATTTGTGCATTTCCTTGTTTTTTCTTTTATTTTTCAAATTTTTGTCGTTTTTCTCCTATTTCTTTAATACTCTCGTTTTTATTTCCGATATTGTTAACTTTCTCGTTTTTTCTCAAATTTTTTTTTAAATTTACTTGTTTTCTTCTTCAATTCTTGTTTTTTTTCTTCAAATTTTTTTGAATTTTTTTCCTATTTTGGTAATTTTCCCCCCAATTTTGGTGATTTTTTCGTTTCTTCATACAGTTTTATTAATTTATTGTTTCTTTTATCCAATTTTGTGGATTTACTTGTTTTTCTTCTTCTTATTGTTACATTTTTTGTTTTTTTTATTATCCTGATTTTCTCGTTTTTCCATCCAAATTTGTGAATTTTCTCGTTTTTTTTCCTTTATTTTTTTAATTTTCTCGTGTTTCTACTATTTTTTTAATACTCTCGTTTTTCTTTCCAATGCTGTTAACTTTCTCGTTTTTTCTCCAATTTTTTTAATTTTCTCGTTTTCTTCTTCAATTTTTGTTTGTTTTTTCTACTATCTTCTTAATTTTCTTCTCCAAATTTTGTTGATTTTTTTTTCTATTTTGGTAATTTTCCCATCAATTTTGGTGATTTTCTCGTTTCTTCATCCAATTTTCTTATTTTATTATTTTTTTTATCCAATGTTAATTCCTCTGTTTTTCTTCTTCTTATTGTTAAATTTTTTGTTTTTTTCTAATTTTCCCGCGTTTCTAGCCAAATTTGTGAATTTGCATGTTTTTTTCTTTTATTTTCTCGTTTTTCTCCTCTTTAATACTCTCGTTTTTCTTTGCAATATTGTTAACTTTCTCGTTTTTTCTCAAAATTCTACAATTTTTTTTCTATTTTGGTGATTTTTTCTACTATTTTCTTAACTTTTTCTCCAAATTTTATTAATTTTTTTCATATTTTGGTAATTTTCCCCCCAATTTTGGAGATTTTTTCGTTTCTTTATCCAATTTTGTCAATTTATCATTTTTTTCTATCCAAATTTGTTAATTTATTTGTTTTTCTTCTTCTTATTGTTAAATTTTTTGTTTTTCCCTTTATTATCCTAATTTTCTTGTTTTTCTCTCCTAATTTGCGTATTTCCTCGTTTTTTCTTTTATTTTTCAAATTTTCTCGTTTTTCTCCTATTTCTTTAATACTCTCGTTTTCATTTCCGATGTTGTTAACTTTTTCGTTTTTTTCTCCAATTTTTTTCAAATTCTCTCGTTTTCTTCTTCAATTTTTGTTTTTTTCTCCAAATTTTGTAAAATTTTTTCTATTTTGGTAATTTTTTCGTTCCTTGATCCAATTTTGATAATTTATTGTTTTTTTATTCAATTTTGTTCATTTTTTTGGTTTTCTTCTTTTTATTTTTAAATTTTTTGTTTTTTTCTTTTATTATCTCAATTTTCTCGCTTTTCTATCCAAATTTGTAAATTTTCTCGTTTTCTTCTTCAATTTTTGTTTTTTTTTTCTACTATTTTCTTAATTTTTTTCTCCCAATTTTGTTGATTTTTTTTTCATATTTTCTCAATTTTTCCCCCAATTTTGGAGATTTTTTCGTTTCTTTATCCAATTTTGTCAATTTATTATTTTTTTTTATCCAAATTTGTTAATTTATTTGTTTTTCTTCTTCTTATTGTTAAATTTTTTGTTTTTTCCTTTATTATCCTAATTTTCTTGTTTTTCTCTCCTAATTTGCGTATTTCCTCGTTTTTTCTTTTATTTTCCAAATTTTCTCGTTTTTCTCCTATTTCTTTAATACTCTCGTTTTTATTTCCGATGTTGTTAACTTTTTCGTTTTTTTCTCCAATTTTTTTAAAATTCTCTCGTTTTCTTCTTCAATTTTTGTTTTTTTCTCCAAATTTTGTAAAATTTTTTCTATTTTGGTAATTTTTTCGTTCCTTGATCCAATTTTGATAATTATTTGTTTTTTTATTCAATTTTGTTCATTTCTTTGGTTTTCTTCTTTTTATTGTTAAATTTTTTGTTTTTTTCTTTCATTATCTCAATTTTCTCGCTTTTCTATCCAAATTTGTAAATGTTCTCGTTTTCTTCTTCAATTTTTGTTTTTTTTTTCTACTATTTTCTTAATTTTTTTCTCCCAATTTTGTTATTTTTTTTAATTTATTTTAGTAATTTTTCTGTTTCCTATACGTACATTCATTTACGATTTCTTCATTAAATCCACAATTTCAAACAAAATACGTCCATAAACTTAGCAGTCATCGTTTAAGCCACCCTTAAAATGAATTTTATTTTAAGAGATATAGCCATAACTTTTTACGTCACCGAACGGCAAAGCTGTAGAACTAAAACGTTAAGAAAAAGGAAACTACAGTCATTTGGCCGCCACATTTACATTATCCAAGATACTTCCATTCTTCGTCCCTATTTTTTCCTTATCGAGGTTCGTATCGAGCCTTCAGTGCTTATAAGTATAATAAATATTTTTTGGAGATTTTATTTCAATTTTTCATGTGACTTTTCTATGGGGTTATTCATTATAAAGGATCGCCTTTATTATAAATCACAGGTGATTTTTTTTATTTTGAGAATTGTTATAAAATTTAGGTTAATTTTTTTTGAAAAAAAAACAAGAAATTCAACAATAAAAAGAAATTAACAAAATTGGATAAAAAAAAACAATAAGTTGATCAGATTTGATGAAGAAACGAAAAAATTTCCAAAATAGAAAAAAAAATAGCAAAATTTGGAGAAAAAAATTAAGAAAATAATAGAAAAAAAAACAAAGATTGAAGAAGAAAACGAGAAAATTGAAAAAATTTGAGAAAAAACGAGAAAGTTAACATCATTGGAAAGAAAAACGAGAGTATTAAAGAATTAGGAGAAAAACGAGAAAATTTTAAAAATAAAAGAAAAAAACGAGAAAATTCACAGATTTGGATGGAAAAGCGAAAAAATTAGGATATTAAAGGAAAAAAACAAAAAATTTAACAATAAGAAGGAAAACAAAGAAATTTAAAAATTGGATACCAAAAAAATTATAAATTAGTAAAATTGGATGAAGAAACGAAAAAATCACCAAAATTGGGGGGAAAATGATCAAAATAGGAAAAAAATTGACAAAAATAAGAAAAAACCAAAAATTGAAGAAGAAAACGAGAAAATTCACAAATTTGGAAACAAAAACGAGAAAATTAGGATAATAAGAGAAAAAAGCTTAAAATTCAACAATACAAAAAAGAAAAACAAAGAAACTAACGAAATTGTATAAAAAAAACAATTAATTGATAAAATTGGATGAAGAAACGGAAAAATCGCCAAAATTGGTGTTTATGAATTACTTGTTTGCTGGTTACTGAATAATAAATTTGAAACTGTGGACTGTATTTACTTGATGAACATAATATATTTTACATGGTGTAATATAAAATAAAAAAGCTTTACTTGATCATGAAATTTTACTTGTCACTGTCACTGCTCGACACACAAATATATATTGTTTCCGTGGTGTTGCCACTTTTTGAAAAAAGTACTTGAAAAGTAAATAAAGTTCTAACATAGCCCCCACTTTGAAGGGCACCTTCAAAATAAACTCATTAAATTAGATTAATATTCTAAAAAAAAAACGAGTGTAGCACTACCCATTATATTTAATTATAAGTGTCTTTTTGTAATGGTAACGGACATAAGTGTCTAACAGACCGCACAACTGTTCCTTTGGAGGTGTTAACTTCGGCTATCCTCGATACTCCGTCTCTGCCTGGAAATAGTCGGATTATTCTGCCAATAGGCCACCTACAAGGTGGTTGTGCATCATTTTTGATAAGTACGAGTGTGTCAGGTTTTATTTCACATGGCGCATCTTTCCATTTATACAACTGATGCAACTGTGAAATGTACTGCTTCGAAAACTGCCGCCAAAATTGTTGATATAACTGTTGAATATGCTGGAGTCGTGATAGGCGATTTGCAGGTAGACTGATTAGGTAGGGAGCAGGTAGAGATGTGATATTACGTCCAATCAGGAAATGGGAGGGAGTTATTGGCGATGGATCATTTGGATCATTGGACGCATCAAATAAAGGTCGCGAATTGAGAATCCCTTCAATTTGTATGACGAGAGTATTAAATTCCTCAAATGTGACATTTTTATTGATCAAACTCTTTTCAAGTGATGTTTTGCCATTTTTACCGCTGCTTCCCATAAACCTCCATGATTTGGGGTATATGGGGTGATAAAAAACCCATTTAATGTTAAACTGATTTATTAACTCGTTATTAATAGAATTACAATTGCTGGACATAAATTGTCCGAACTCCTTTAATTTATTACTTGCTCCGACAAACGTACTTCCGTTGTCGGAATAGATAACAGACGGAACACCCCTTCGTGAAACGAACCTTTTAAAACTTGCCAAAAAGTTGTCTGTGGTGAGGTCGGAAACAACTTCAAGGTGGATTGCCTTTGTGCAAAAACAAACAAATACAGCTAAATAACATTTTATTAGCCTTGATCCTCTCCCCTTTTTGTTAAGAATTGAGAAAGGACCAGCAAAGTCAATCCCCATTACTTGAAATGGAAGCTGCGGCGCAATTCTTTCATTTGGCAAATTAGACATTGGAGCTGAAAATGGAACTGGGTTAAATTTAACGCATGTGAGACAATTTTTCACTGTCCGTTTAGCTAAAATACGCCCTCCTATAGGTCAATAAAATTGTCTAACGGATGCCAATAGCAACTGAGGACCTGGGTGTAATAATTGTTTATGTTTATGTTCGAAAATTAATTTTGTAAAATGATGTGAGGACGACAATAAAATTGGGTGTTTGGTACTGAATGGTAAATATGTGTGTTTCAATCTTCCTCCCACTCTTATAATTCCCTGACCATCTAGAAAAGGCGCTAATGATGAAAGTTTGTGTTTGTTGGAAAGTGTCTTGCTTCCTTTAAGAGCTTTCAATTCTTCGCAAAACGACTCTGCTTGAACTTGTTGAACTAATATTTTTAAAGAATTTTCTAGTTCTGTAACGGTTAAAACGCCAGTTTGCCTGTTCGATTCACCTTTCAAATTGTTATAAAAACGTAAACACCAAGCTGTAACTCGTTGTAATTTGATTAAAGTAGAAAACCTGGTAATTAAATTTGATGCAAATGTTGAAACTACGTGTAAAACTGAGGGTTTATTTTTTAACTCAAGTAACTCTGATTTTCTAATAATAAAATTTTCACTTGGCCACTCGGAAGAGGGCAATTGTAGAAAATCAGGGCCTTTCCACCATATGCCATTAAGAATTAACTTATCCGGTAACATACCTCTTGAAGCTACATCAGCCGGATTACTTAAACTATTTACATACTTCCAGACAGCGACGGTTGAAAGTGCTTAAATCTTTGACACACGGTTCGCCACGAAAACTTGTAAATCACAGGGTTCAGTGTAGATCCAACTCAAAGCAACTTGTGAATCAGACCATAAATAGATAGGAATATCAGCTTTAAGAGCACTGACTACATGTCTGGTTAATTGCGCACCTAAAAGACAAGCACATAGTTCTAATTTAGGAATAGTTATAGCCTTTAAGGGTGATACTCTAGACTTTGAACAAAGTAAGTTAATAGTATAATTACCAGCACTATCTGTACTACGAAGATAGATACATGTCGCATATGCATCTTGTGATGCATCACAGAAGCAATGAATATCTACAAATTTTTCTGAGGATACATTGCGGGAAATGGATAGTTGATTGAAACTGTCAAGGCTATTTTGAAATTGCAACCAGTTCTTGAGAATGTCTCGGGGGACTGGAGAATCCCAAGAAATGTGAAGAGACCAAAGTTTCTTGATAAGTATTTTGGCTAAAATAATAGATGGACTTAAAAGTACCTCTTGATCTTGATCTCCAATATTTAGAATAGAATTGGAAATATCAGATTTTGCAAAGGCGGCAACCACTTGCTTATGATTGGAAGTCCATTTGCGTAAAATGAAATGTGCAGACTTCAATATATTAAAAATTGCCTTACACCGTACTTGCAGCTCTTCCAAATCGTTAGAGCCAGTTAACAAATCGTCCACGTACATGTCTGACAAAATTGTCTGAGAGGCTTCTGGACATTCGTGTATGTGTTGAGTTGCTAACGTCCGAATACAATTAATTGCTAAATATGGCGCTGATCGTGTACCATAAGTAACTGTATTTAAATGGTAAATACTAAAATCTTCGTTTGGGTTTTCTCGCCATATAATCTTTTGCAAAGGTCTATGCTCGGGATGCATAAGTATTTGTCGATACATTTTCGAAATGTCTGCTGACGCAACAAAAGTATATGTGCGGAATCTTACTAAAATGTCGAAAATATCGTTTTGTACCTTGGGCCCTACATATTGAATGTCGTTAAGCGACCATCCTGTTGTGCTTTTGAAGCTACCATCGAAAACTGTACGAAGTTTTGTAGTGATGCTTGTTTCTTTAAGCACACCGTGATGTGGTAGAAAGTAACCAAATTCTGCCTCGAGGTTGTCTGAAACTTTACTCATATGACCGAGATTCTGATATTCGTGTATGAAATCACAGTACAATTTTTTAAAGTTGGAATCGAAGAATTTGTTTTCCAAAGACTTGAACCGCTTTACAGCGGACACACTTGTATCACCTAATAATTCAGTAGAATGTTTAAGTGGAAATTTTACAATAAATTGACCATTATCCGCACGATGAGTATCTTTATTGAAAAGAGATTCACATATAGTGTCTTCCTGGGAAATGAATTCATTTTTACCTTGCACGTCCTCTATTTCCCAAAATTTTTTAAGTTGTTCATCCTCAGGCACCTGAATTTTTGCAAAATTGCAAATACGCTTATCGGATTGACTAACAGGCATCGTCCCAGTTATTATCCAACCAAACTTTGTATTTACTAATGAAGGAAGGTTTTTCCATAATTGGATTTTTCTTTCTAACAAAAGGTCCCAAAAAATGTTAGCCCCTAGCAATAGGTCAATGTCGTTAGAATGGTTGAATTCAGGGTCTGCTAAGTCTATATTATGAGGTAAACGCATACTATTAATGTTGAAAGAATACGTAGGAATTCTATTTGTAATGATTGGAACAACAAAGCATGATATACTTGATTTATAATGCGAACATCGCGACGAAACTTCAATTGTACACTTTTTATTAATATTTGACTGACTTTGAGTGATACCTATAATTGATCAATTAGTATTAACAAATGGAATTTTAAATTTTTCACAAAAGGGGGTGCTGATCAAACTCATCTGCGCTCCGCAATCTAAGAGAGCTCTGCAAGAATGAAATTGTTTGTCGTTGTCTTGTACATAACAAATTATGGTTGATAACAAAACTTGATTTTTACCGTTTAAAAGGTTGATACTAACGTTGGATTTTGAGTTTTCCTCTTTTCTTGCTAATAGGTTTAGTGAACCCATTTGATCATTTATATTACCAGTTGAACTTGTAGCTTGTACTATTTCTCGATGAAGTAATTCATTGTGCTTATGAAGTTTACAAAGAGGACATGGACCAATTTTGCAATGGGTTTTATTATGTCCTGATAATAAACAATTCTCACATAACCGTAACTGTTTTACTTTTTGAATTTTTTGCTCGGTAGATAATGCCAAGAAATCTGGACATTTATAGATAGAATGATTTTTCTTACAAAAATTACAAGTATAGTTTGTAGCAAGATTTACTTGAGTACTTGATTTATAATTGTTGTATGAACTCGGTTTACTGTGAAAACTTGAAATACTAGCTTTTAAGAATTGTGCGTCATCTAGACATTGTAAAACATCAGCTTTCTTTTTCAAGAACTCTACAAACTCTGGTAATGATGGCAAATCATCATTAAACTTGCATTCTTTCCAATCTCGCAATGTATTTTTATCTAACTTGGTTGACAGAACATGAATAATGAGAGAATCGTACAACAAGTCTTTGTTGAGTCCTATTCCATCTAAAGAAGTTAAGTGTTTGGATGCCTCGTCTAACATTTTCCGAAAATTTGGATAAGTCTCCTTATGAATACCTTGTACATTTAACAAATGTTTAAAATGACTATCCAACAAAAACTGTTTCTTGTCGAAACGCTCACACAACAACTCCCCAGACTTTTTAAAAGGTTGTTCAGTGCTATCTATGCCCTCAATAAAGTTAGCCGCGTAACCTTCTAATGAGGCTTTTAAATACTGAAACTTTTGATTATCATTTAACGATTTGTTATTAGCGATAGTGGAATTGAAATTATTTTTAAAGTTAATCCATTGTTGAAATTGTCCTGAAAATGTCGGTAACTTTATTTTAGGCAGCCACATGTTCTGAAGAGGGTCAATATTAGTAGTCGAAACGTTCGGCTGTGAACCCAAATGTAACTCATGACTTGAATGTGCAACCGGAGCCCGTATTCGACTCAATAATGTTTTTAAATATGATTGGGATTTATAAAATCTATTCTCAAAATCCTCTCTTTCAAAAAAATGACTTTCTAAATCGTCATCGCTACATTTTGCTTCTAAAATGGTTTGAACCTTTTCAAACTCATTTAATAAACTTGAATGATTATCAAATCGCAACTCTACATCGTTGATATTAGGTAAATCATCACTTGAAGAGGTTTTAATAGTTTCGATATATTTTTCTAAAAATGTCAATTTTTGCTTAATTGTGTCTCTGTTACGCTTAAGAATTTTTAATTCGCTTGTTACCTGTTCATTTTCTGAATCTGGCATCTTGAATCTTGATTTTACACAAAACTAAACAAATTTAGGTTATGAATTGAAACTACGCTTTACTATTTTGAACTTCAATCTCGATAAATACAAACTGAAGATCACTGCTCAATTTGTTTACGAATTATTCACCTGGTTATTCAGTTTAAATATATAAAAATGCAAATTGAACGTGTTAACTGAAAGGAATAGAAAGGAATTCTCTGACCTATATTGTACTAGCTAGTCACCCTGCTTAGTAGTTACCGCTAGACCGGAACTTTTCTGCATTGACATGAACTGGGGCTACTGGACTTGACTCAATTCGTTACGCTGCTGTATACTGGATCACGCTGTATACTGGATCGATAATCTTACCACATGCTGACTTGAATATTGTAAAATTAATTTTGCTTTTAACACTTGAATCCGGTGAGATGGACCAAAAATGTTTATGAATTACTTGTTTGCTGGTTACTGAATAATAAATTTGAAACTGTGGACTGTATTTACTTGATGAACATAATATATTTTACATGGTGTAATATAAAATAAAAAAGCTTTACTTGATCATGAAATTTTACTTGTCACTGTCACTTATTTTTTGGCTCGACACACAAATATATATTGTTTCCGTGGTGTTGCCACTTTTTGAAAAAAGTACTTGAAAAGTAAATAAAGTTCTAACAATTGGGGAAAAATGAGAAAATTAGGATAATAAAAGAAAAAAACTGGAAATTCAACCATACAAAAAAGAAAAAGAAAGAAATTAACAAAATTGGATGAAAAAAAAACAATTGATAAAATTGGATGAAGAAACGAAAGAATTACCAAAATGGTGGGGGGGGTGGGGTGGTGATGAAATTACCAAGATCGAGAAAAAAATGGCAAAATATGGAGAAAAAAAATTTAGAAAATATTAGAAAAAGAAAACAATTGAAGAAGAAAACGAGATAATTGAAAAAATTGTAAAAAAAACGAGAAGTTAACAACATTGGAAAGAAAAACGAGAGTATTAAAGAAATAGGAGTAAAAACGAAAAAATTTACAAAATAAAAGAAAAAAACAAGAATTGGATGGAAAAGCGAGAAAATTAGGAAATGAAGGAAAAAAACAAAAAATTTAACAATAAGAAGAAAAACGAAGAAATTAACAAAATTGGATGAAAAAAACAATAAATTAACAAAATTGGATACATAAAATAATAAATTGATAAAATTGGATGAAAACACGAAAAAATCACCTGGTATTGAGGGAAAAATTACCAAAAAAAAAAAACAAAATTTGGAGAAAAAAATTAAGAAATTTGTGGGAAAAAACAGAAATTGGAAAAGAAAACGAGAGAATTAGGATAATCAAAAAAACAAAATATAGAAATTTAACAGTAAGAAGAAGAAACACTGAAATTAATAAAATTGTCCTATCCAAAGAAAAATAAAACATTCGATATAATTAAAAGTTTGCTATACTGATTGTCCCATCCAAAGTGAAGTCAGCCAAATATCCATATCCAATGAAAGTTAATTTAAAATCAAATTTATCTCAATTTTTTTTTTGAAAAAAATTCCTCCAAGATCAATAATTAAACCTCAAACAAAATTTTGTATTACGAGTAAAAATATCCAATCCCCTTCCCCCAAGTATTTCTAAATAAATTTATTTACAACAATCTAACATGAAGAAAAATTTTCCGAAACGATACGGATCTGCTTTTTCCGTGCCGCCAATGCCAAAAAGACACTAAAAGAACCGTTTTAACGTATTCAAATGAGTGGCGCTGCAGTGAAATGAAAAATAATTTCCAGCTGCGATAAAAATTTCCAGTTCGAAGAATTAGTTCCAAGAGTTTCATCCATCGGGGGAGGAAGGGGGTTAAGTAGAGAAAACGAAAATTATTACAAAGCGAATAAACGTTCGATTACAGTCGAAAAATCACCCAAGTAAAATTTTTTTAAATTTTAAAAATTATTATAATAAATAAATAAAACGTACACCGTTCCTTAAAGATTTATAATTCGACCTTGTGTCCGTCTTTCAAGTAAATCTTCCAATTTAGAAAAGGTATCCTTAAGAAAGTAAAAAAGAAACCTGCGGCGATACCATCCATCCGGATATTCTGTTCCTGATGGAATCCCATTTAAATCACAGAAAATTTGAAAAAAGAAAAGCTCGTTTGTAGTTTCGTCGACTACTTGTGAAAGAAAGAATTATTAGCCTGCCACTCCCTGGTTTCTTTGTTCTCTTGACGATTGAAAAGGATGATTTCACGGATAATTTCACCACTTTAACCGTTTACTGTTTAGTGTTTTTTCGTCTGATTAGTCTTAGGGGGGAAGGGGGGCAACGAAACTTTATCTTAAAAATTAGAATTTTCCCAATTAGAATAGATGCTTTGGATGGGGCAATCAATATAGCAAATCTTTAATTTGAAAATATCAAATGCTCATATATATATATATATTGTTATGGTATGAAAATACCCTAAATAAAATATAACTAGTCATAAGGTATAATTAAAGCAATACGACCAACTCTGTTATTTGTTTACTTAATTTAAATAAATTCATCCTAGTAAAAGAAACATAATAAGTTTTGGCGAACACTATATACTAAATTTTAATAATCAATTTTGAAAAAAACCGTATAATCAAATAATTTAAGTCATAAATTGACAGATAAAAACAGGAGCACCCATTTCAAACAAATTGTGTAAAATACCAACTTAAAACTTGAGGGTATAAAAATACAAATATAAAAATTTTGACCACTGCAATTATAAAATTAACAACATAGAAATGAAACAAATATCATATAGAAACTATAACATAATTTCATTTGAATAAAGCTACAATATTTTCAAAGATTGTAAATATCAAATTAGTAACAAACTCTCAAAATGAATCTGATTGATTGAAAAATAAAAAAAAGAAATTTGTTTGAAAAACAATGAAAAAAAATCAACAACTGGCAAAAATTTCTAAAAAGGTAAAAGACTGGAGAATTTAATTTGAAATTTATAAAGAAAAATCTTTAGGAATATTAATATAAAATATTCAAAAAAATGTATAATCATGTTTTAAAAAAAATCTAATATAAGAATCCAGTGATTTAAAGTGAAAGTGAAATAAAAAAAAGCAATACTTACAAAGTGCCGGTAAGCGAGCAACTTTTTGAACCATCACATCTAATCCACCACGAACTAATATATCTGGCATCGTTTTGTTATGATATAACAAAAAATCCACTATAGAAGAAATTGGACAACGAACGGACTGTGTAAAATCCACATTTTAAAAAAGGAATGTACAAGATTTGATCTACACTGGACCGTCTGTAGTTTTCTGCAGGCCTTTTCCACATTTCCAACACCATTGAAACCTTCAAATTTGAAGATAGAATAGATATAACCAAATAGACATTCAGGTACTGTTCATATTAATTTTAAAGTTATTTTTCATAATATTGTGTAAATTGTTGTTTATTAATTTGTTTTCTTAGTTATAATTAGATAAATAAATACTTACAGAGCATTTGATAAAATCAATTCGTTAAATTAACCTTTCACGATCCAAAGGAACCAACATAATAAAACTTCTTCTTTTTTTATGGAGTAAAATATCCTATGATAAATAAGCTCATATCCACGTAATTGAATTTAGTTCTGTGAGTATATTTTTTTTTTATAGTGCGCCTGTATGAATGAATGAAATTTAGGTAGGCAAATTGAATGTAAATAAGTTAAATGTTTTTGAATATTTCATTATAAAAACATAATATAAATAGTTGTTTGTTTGAATAAAGATACTATTTATTCAAGTTGAATGTGACTGTTTGTTTACATTTCTGTGACACCATTGAAATTAAATATTAGATTGCCAACTTTAAACACGAAGGCCAAAGAACAGAGTCGGTCTTCAAATTTTGTAATTTGACCTCACAATTAAAATATACCCTGAGATTAGATAAATATAATAATATAAATTTCTTAATATTAAATAAAATAAGAGTCTTATATATATAAAAAAAATTATTAATCATTAATGGCGCCCAATTCAAATCTGAATGAAAATTTTCAAAAATAATAATTAGAAAAAGGTAAGTATTAAACCCTATAATAATAAATAAATTATACATCAATATTGCTTTCTATATTTTGAACACATACAATTATTGTCAAATATTATCAAACCATATCGTACCCAACGTGGGGCATAACAAAATTTGGCATTAAAAAAAAATTTTTGACATTAATAACAAATTAAAACAAGAAAAATGGAAAAAAGAATGACACTCAGAGATGGTAAACAAATAAGAGCAGAAGGAGAATCAGATGAAGAAGAAAGGAGACAGGGAATGGGTGACTTTCGAGAACATTACATGGAACAAGAGCATAAAGAAAAAACAAAGACAACTGAAACAGTAGAACAAATAGAAAGTCAAAT
The DNA here is from genome assembly GCA_947563755.1 of Lochmaea crataegi. Classification (NCBI taxonomy): domain Eukaryota; kingdom Metazoa; phylum Arthropoda; class Insecta; order Coleoptera; family Chrysomelidae; genus Lochmaea; species Lochmaea crataegi. Next base: position 33,892,441 of record OX387434.1, on the reverse strand, counting down.
GGCAGGAAAATCACAGGAAAAGAAAGAGGAGATGGACATAATGAGTATGTTCAATATGATAATAAAAAAAATGGACCAAGATAAGGAAGAAATAAAACAATATATGAAAACAAAATTGGACCAAAATAAGGAAGAAATAAAACAAGATATGAAAAAAAAATTGGAAGAATCAAGAAACTATAAAGAAGAAAGAATACAAGAAACAAAACAAGAAATTCGAAATGAAATGTTAGGAAGATTAATGGAAGTGGAAGAAATACAATCCAGAGAAATGGAAAATATAAAGAAAAACGAAAATGAATTTAAAATGGAAATAAAGAACATACAAGGAAAGGTAGAACAAATCGAGAAAAAAGGAATGAATATGGAATATGTTGGAGGAGTAAAAACAATTTATGGAGCAACTAGTCAAAAATTTGACGGAAATATCAAGAAACTGCATCCAAAAATATTCATAAGAATTTTGAAAAATCGAGTAAGAGGAATGAATAGTATTGAGGACATAAAGGAAATAATAAGAGACCATTTGGAAAATAAGGCGTTAATATGGTTTGCTGCCAGGCAGAAAGATATGTCAGAATTTCAAGATTTTGAAACGGCATTTTTACAATATTTCTGGGGGGGAAATGCACAATCAACCATCAGGGAACAATTATACTTCGGAAAATTTCATAAAAATAGAAGCCATAGTTTAAACAATTATGCAATCCAACTACATGAGATGACACAGTATTTGGAACCACTAATTCCTGAGGAGGAAATCGTTATGTTCATAGCAAAGCATTTCAAGGCAGAATTGGCTGAAACCTTTTTCAAAGATCTAGATTCTACAGGCCTGAAAATAAACATAGAAGAAAATATGCAAAGAAGAAATGGAGATCAAGAAACAAGAAGAGTAAATTATCAAAGAATTGATCAAGACAAAGGAAGAAGATTAGAAAACAGAGATGGTATAACAAATATAAACGAGACAAAATTACATACAGCACAACTACATAGAGAAAATACGAGACAGATTACTGAACAAATAAATGACAATGAAAATTTTTAAATACGCATACATCAAATAAACAAAATCTATATATTTGTCAATATGAAAATCCAAATGAATTTATAAAAGTAAATGAAAATATAGACAGAGATGGGAATAATAGTTTAATTATTATAAATGGGTTAATTAACAATTTAGAAGCTAAATTACTCATTGATTCTGGATCAGAAACATCAATAATTAATCAAAAATTTGTTGATAAGTTGAATATTCCTACAAACAATATTATTAAAATACCAAAAATAAATTTAATTGGTGCTAACTCAAAGAAAATATGTGAAATTAATAGATTGATAAATGTAAACGCTAATATTAAGGGAAAAGAATTTAGTTTACAAGTATTAATTGCTCCAAATATTGAAACTGAAGTAATAATAGGATGTGATGAGCTAGATAAACATAAAGCAATAATAGATATTGAAGAAAGAAAATTAAAATTGGATGGAACATGGATTAACTTTGAAATAATAGCTTTGAAAGAAGAAGGTAAAATAATTAGTAATATGTACAAGGAAGAAATGAATAAAAATTATGATGATGAAGAAGAAGGGGAAGATGAAGTTGTAATGGATTGTCCAGAGGACAGAAAAGAAGAAATGAAAATGTTGATGAATGAATATAATAATTTATTTTCAAAGGAAAATAGAATTGCGAAAGATTATGTACATAAAATAGAAGTGAATGAAGATATTAAGAATTTCAAAGCTAAAACTTATCCTATTCCATATAAGTACAAAGATCAAGTGAGAAAATGCATAAAAGAACTATTGGAAAATAAAATAATAGAAAGAAGCAACTCACAATACATTAATCCTATTGTTGTGGTAGTGAAGAAGAATGGAGAATTGAGACTTTGCTTAGTTGCAAGAAATATAAATAAATTTTCAAAACCTCAATATGAAGCACCTATGTCAGTTGAATCTATTTTGGGACGAATTACAAGAACATCTATATTTTCAAGATTAGACTTAAAACATAGTTTTTGGCTAATTCATTTGCATAAGGATAGTCGGGATTTTACAGCTTTTTCCATAGACGGAGAAATCTATAGATTTTGTGTTGTGCCATTTGGTGTACAAAGTGCATGTAGTTCATTAGTAAGGGCACTAAATAAAATTTTAAATAAGCATGAATCATTTGTTCTTCATTATGTGGATGACATACTGATTATTTCCAAAAATTTAGAAGAACATCATTTTCATCTTGAAACCATTTTGAAAGATCTTGATTCTGCAGGCCTAAAATTAAATAAAGAATTATTGGAATGAAGTGCTATAACAGAGAACAAATTATAAAGAAGAATTAAAATTTGGTTTTCTTATTTCTTTTATAAATAAAATAAATCTAGAAAACAAATTTTGGGAATGTTGTTATGGTATGAAAATACCCTAAATAAAATATAACTAATCATAAGGTATAATTAAAGCAATACGACCAACTCTGTTATTTGTTTACTTAATTTAAATAAATTCATCCTAGTAAAAGAAACATAATAAGTTTTGGCGAACACTATATACTAAATTTTAATAATCAATTTTGAAAAAACCCGTATAATCAAATAATTTAAGTCATAAATTGACAGATAAAAACAGGAGCACCAATTTCAAACAAATTGTGTAAAATACCAACTTAAAACTTAAGGGTATAAAAATACAAATATAAAAATTTTGACCACTGCAATTATAAAATTAACAACATAGAAATGAAACAAATATCATATAGAAACTATAACATAATTTCATTTGAATAAAGCTACAATATTTTCAAAGATTGTAAATATCAAATTAGTAACAAACTCTCAAAATGAATCTGATTGATTGAAAAATAAAAAAAAAGAAATTTGTTTAAAAAACAATGAAAAAAAATCAACAACTTTATATTTATAAAGAAAAATCTTTAGGAATATTAATATAAAATATTCAAAAAAATGTATAATCATGTTTTAAAAAAAATCTAATATAAGAATCCAGTGATTTAAAGTGAAAGTGAAATAAAAAAAAGCAATACTTACAAAGTGCCGGTAAGCGAGCAACTTTTTGAACCATCACATCTAATCCACCACGAACTAATATATCTGGCATCGTTTTGTTATGATATAACAAAAAATCCACTATAGAAGAAATTGGACAACGAACGGACTGTGTAAAATCCACATTTTAAAAAAGGAATGTACAAGATTTGATCTACACTGGACCGTCTGTAGTTTTCTGCAGGCCTTTTCCACATTTCCAACACCATTGAAACCTTCAAATTTGAAGATAGAATAGATATAACCAAATAGACATTCAGGTACTGTTCATATTAATTTTAAAGTTATTTTTCATAATATTGTGTAAATTGTTGCTTATTAATTTGTTTTCTTAGTTATAATTAGATAAAAAAATACTTACAGAGCATTTGATAAAATCAATTCGTTAAATTAACCTTTCACGATCCAAAGGAACAAACATAATAAAACTTCTTCTTTTTTATGGAGTAAAATATCCTATGATAAATAAGCTCATATCCACGTAATTGAATTTAGTTCTGTGATTATATTTTTTTTAATAGTGCGCCTGTATGAATGAATGAAATTTAGGTAGGCAAATTGAATGTAAATAAGTTAAATGTTTTTGAATATTTTATTATACAAACATAATATAAATAGTTGTTTGTTTGAATAAAGATACTATTTATTCAAGTTGACTGTGACTGTTTGTTTACATTTCTGTGACACCATTGAAATAAAATATTAGATTGCCAACTTTAAACACGAAGGCCAAAGAACAGAGTTGGTCTTCAAATTTTGTAATTTGACCTCACAATTAAAATATACCCTGAGATTAGATAAATATAATAATATAAATTTCTTAATATTAAATAAAATAAGAGTCTTATATATAAAAAAAAATTAATAATCATTAATGGCGCCCAATTCAAATCTGAATGAAAATTTTCAAAAATAATAATTAGAAAAAGGTAAGTATTGAACCCTATAATAATAAATAAATTATACATCAATATTGCTTTCTATATTTTGAACACATACAATTATTGTCAAATATTATCAAACCATATCAATATATATATATATATATAGGATAGTCTTCGCCGACTAATTAGGTATAAAACCAGAAATATTGAGGAAACGGCAAGTTTATAAAAGTGAACTCTTCTTACTAATTTAACAAGCTTTCGGAAACTTTTATTTCCATTATCAAGTTACAGTAAATTGAGGATTGATATAAAATGGTAAATATATATTAAATGTTAAAATTGGTATTCGAATTTTTTTTTAAATATTGAAATATTGTCATTATGACTGATAAACAATTCCATTTTTTTCTTTACAAAGTCTTTTTTTAGATAAAGACCACGTTATGGATTTTGATTCTGTTAATATTTTAGACATACAAACAAATACTAAAAAAAGACTTTTCTTAGAAATGGCTCATATATCTCAAGAACCTTATACTATTAACAAGAAGAGTGATCATAAGAATCTCAGTGATATTTATCACTACTTACTATCTATTGATCACAATAATAAGATTTCAAATTTTAATTCTTAATCAAAAATTAATTTTTTTTTAAACTTTTATAATAATTTGACATTATCAAAACCTACACTCTCCATTTTTTGACATAATTTTGATAACTTATTAGAAAGAAAAAAATGAAATTGTTTATCTGTCATAATGACAATATTTCAATATTTTTAAAAAAATTCAAATACCAATTTTAACATTTAATATATATTTACCATTTTATATCAATCCTCAATTTACTGTAACTTGATAATGGAAATAAAAGTTTCCGAAAGCTCGTTAAATTAGTAAGAAGAGTTCACTTTTATAAACTTGCCGTTTCCCCAATATTTCTGGTTTTATATGTATATATATATATATATATATATATATATATATATATTGTAACGGTAAAGGTATGCTTTTAGTTGGGCGCCAATTTGTAACGGTAAAGGCGCCAATTTGTAACGGTAAATGCTGTACCTCACAGGGCACCAGCTCGAAGGGCTCCGGCTAGAGACTCCTCTCAAGGGTGATTCGACCCCAAGTTTATGCTGCACAAGGATAACAGGAAGGTTGTAAAAGTTGAGGGCGCCACTACCTTTTTTGGCGATAAAAAGGACTAAGAAAACTAAGGCGGAAAAGGTAGAAACGCCTTGTAAAATTGAAATAAGTTAATAATAAAAACTACTAAAAATTACCCCTGGCGATATCTCCCTCAACTTTTATAGTTGGGGATTTAGAAAAAAATAAAAATAGAATCAACACAAATTTACAATTTATTCTGCCACAGGAAATGAACAGGAATTTGTACTTTTATGGGTACTTAGCTTATATGGAGTTGTTTCCTGAAGAAGAAGTCAGGTCTTGATCTGAACTGATGAGTTCTGTTCTAGGACAGTATTTTGAGGTTCTATCCTTGGCTTTATATCCTCGGGTTGTATCCTAGCCTAGGGTTATATTCTTGGGTTTATATCCTCGGCGTTATATTCTAGCCTAGGGTTGTATTCTTGGGTTTATATCCTAACCTAGGGTTATATTCTTGGCTTATATTCTCGCCTAGGGTTATATTCTCGGCGTTATATTCTAGCCTAGGGGCTGTGCTTACCTAGAAGTACAGGTGGATCAGGGATATGTAGGAACTTGAATGCCATGGCACATTATGTTGGTCAGCTTTTCAGGTTAAAGAAAAGGAAGGCAGTTATTTCAAAGTCAAAAAAATTGATTCAATTTACTGAAAGCTTTCCAACATTATATGTTCCATGTTAAAACAGTAAAAATAGCAATTATCGGCTAAATTAAAAAATATACTAATGATCCGAAAGAAACTAATCATAGCAAAAAGTTATTTATTTAGTTATATGAAAAAATATCATGCTTAGGAAATATATGAAACCGGCACTGGCGTTGCGAAAGAATATTTTATAGGTTAGCCGTTTATAAAAGTGTTATTTTATAATTAAAAGAGTTATTTCGCAACTGAAAAAGCTTGAAAATGTTTGGATGAAAGTAAAACAGTGAATTATAAAAGAATATTTGGCTTAAAACTACCATATTAGTATAAAATAACAGTTTATGACCACGTGTTGAATTTAATTTCGTCTATCTCTGTAAAAAAATAAAGAATGCATACGAAAATTATATCAGAACTTTAGAAGAAGCTTACTAATTATGAATTATGATTTTGAACTTACCACAGCAAAATTCCTAAGATAGATACTTAAGATATGAAAGATAGCGAAAGATGATCTGCCCTCTTAGGCGGTCGATAACAAAAAGGGGTGTTTCACGTGGTGGTGTGCAAAAAAATGGAAGCGACCGTTGGCAGACGTCAATTGTCTTACGTTCGGGGTTGAAGAGTTTGGGATCACAGAACTATAATTGGATGTGGCTAGTGACGACGAGCGCTAATTAAAAGGATTTATTCTGTAAAATCGAAACAGGTCGATAGACATGTTACACCCCCTCTCCTCCGGGAAAAAAATGATTCGAAGAATTATTTTTTTTGTGTGAAAAATGGGCTTAATAAGATAAAAGGAGGGGTGAAGTATCATTGCAAAATCTATGTATCTTAGGTAAGGTAAGGCAATTGTCAAAGGTAAAGGTAAGGCAGTTGTCAAAGATAACGGTAAGACAGTTTTGTCATCTTGTGATTATCATGTAGTTATGTCATCCTATAAGACAAAGCACACACTGAGAACGAAAGGTAACGATAGGGTGCGATAAATTCTCAGTGCAGGCGAAACGATAAGATAAGGTACGGTAGGGTGTTTTGATAAAACGCTGGGATCTCAGATACGCAGGACGAAAAATTCCAGGGAATACCAAACCAATGTCTCCGGGAGAGACACAAAAATAAACACGGCGAGTGATGTCAACCTAAAATTGATTTAGAATGCAATTCCGTCGGAATTCTAATTCATTCATAAATCAGCCTAATTTTCACCGAGCAAAGAGTAAAGATTTGTCATAATGACGTCACCAGGGGTGAAATACTACTTGACTTAGCAAAGATTATTGGCAGGGCGACAACACTTGTAGTGTTCCACAAGGAACGGTTCTAAAATATACGATAGCGGTAGGTAGTTCACAAGTATCACAATACGGCAACGCAAAAGGTATGTTAAGGGAGAGAAAGAAATACATAGATACTTACTTTGAATGGTTTACGGTAAAAGAGAATTGAAGATAAATAGGGTGATTCTGAAAGGTAAATCGAGGTCGAAATAATGGTATGTGTGGTTAGGAATAGTTTGTGGCGACATTATAAAAAGAAAGACGATAGATTCTTATCACGTGATCAGACAAAAAGGTATTCTGGTCTATACGCCGAGAGCACAGGAAGAGGGCAGAAACAGCAGCGCGATCGACATTCGGTGAGGTTGCCAGTTAGCGTCCACAGTAGCCACTGGTCATCGATCCGAAAGTCAATCCAGCTACATGCATTCAGTCCGTTGATATGTTCTCTTTGTTAAATCGAACAAAGGTATTGTTACTAAAATTACACCCATGACTCTGTCAGGGAATACGGTACATCGGTCCAGAACTCTACAAGAGTGTGGCCAACCTGGTTAAAGATAAAAAACGACTAAAAACTAAGGAAGAACTGCCATTGAAGGCAAGAGAAAGAGAAAAGATTGCTATAGGAGACAAGGTGAAGAGAAAGAGCGACTAAGCAGTCATTTTTCAAACCTATTGTGTTTGTAAACCGAGCGCAATCCGCCACTCAGCAAAGGCCAACCCAGTCCAATTGGGGCCTAACGTCTTACGGTACGTCAATCGAGACTCTACGTTAGTTATAAAAAGCAAAATTACCATTTATTTGTTTGAGAAACGGTAGGAAAACTCGGGGCAACAAAAAGACATATAACAAAAAGGAAGACCAAAAATTTGAATGACGTAAAATCCATTTCCGCAATGGAGAGCTCTCACGGTGTCTAGCCGGTATTTTTATGTTTTGTAACAGAATGAATGAAATGCGGGATAAGAAAAGGAGCCGTTTTGTCCGGAGAACGGTATAAACTCCAATGTAGCTTGGTCTACTTCCTTTTCTACGCGGAGGGTAAAAATGGTTGGGAACCAAGTTGAATATGGGTTGAGTAATCGGGACGGTAAGTAACACGGTTGCCTAAAAGGAAGAAAACGGAAAGAGAAGAGCAAAAACAACTCTAGTGTATCGTTTTTGTAGGAGAACGATAGCGAAACTCCAAGAGAATGGCACGGTTGCCTAACGTAAGGAAGAAAACGAAAACGGAAGTAATAAAAATAATGGTCAACTAAAACTCAATTGTACCGTTTTTTAGGAGAACGATAGCGAAACTCCAAGAGAATGACGTGGTTGCCTAAAATAAGGAAGAAAACGAAAACGATAATGAACTAAAAACACAATTGTACCGTTTTTTAGGAGAACAATAGCGAAACTCCAAGAGAATGGCGCGGTTTCTGAAGTAAGTGACTCTACGTTAGTTATAAAAAGCAAAATTACCATTTATTTGTGAAACGGTAAAAAAAACTCAGGTAGCAAAAAGTTAGGCACTTGACAACAGGAGCCAAAAATTTGAATGACATAAAATCCATTTCGAACAGAATGAATGAAATGCGGGATAGGAAAAGGAATTAGTGGGCAATAGGGTTATACTAGATTGACTGTGTCAATATTATTGTCTTGTTCATTGTCTAAGTCATCTGGAAGGTTTTCGTCAACGTGAATAAATTGGTTTTTCAGATCTGATCATGCCAATTTCCAAGATCATTACCTGAAAGGTCTCTCAGATTATAAACTAGTCTAGAAATTACTTTATGGACAATACATGGAATAAATTTAGGGGCAAATTTTGCTGCAAAGTTATCATTTTTGGATGAAAGTACATAATTCTTTTTCCATAGGCGGTCACCGACATGATATTCTACATCTCTTTTTCGTAAATTATAATACTTTGCATTTCTGTCATGGGCTTGCTTGAGTTTTTTGCGTACATCAATAAAGAGTTTCGGGAGGGTTTGTAGATCATCAATGAGTTGTAATTTGTCTGCATTATTGATTAAATTTTTAGCATTTTCGGAAATTGCACCATAAAAATCTCCACTTAACGGTACGTTTCTGGCAAAATTCAAGAAAGCGGGAGAGTAACCTGTAACGTCATGTTTTGCGGTTCTTATTGCTTGCGCAACTTTATGCGAAGATGCATCCCACTTTTTGTGAGAGGAATTGTCATGAATGTAACAACGTAAGGCAGTGACTATAACTTTATTGGTCCGTTCGGTATGGTTAGCTTGTGGGTGATTTTTTGTACTTTATATTGATCCATCAATTTTTTAAAGAGGGAAGAGGTAAAGACTGTGCCATTGTCGACGGAAAATATTTGTGGGACTCCAAAAATAAGAAAAACTTGATTTTCGATAAATCTAACAATACCAGCAGCTGTGGCATTTTGCATGGGATGGACGAGACAAAATTTAGTAAACCAGTCTGTTATAACGAGAACAAATCTATTGCCATTTTTGGATCTGGGGTATGGACCTATTAAATCAGCTGAGATCCATTGCCAAGGGAAATTAATGTCTTTATACTGGCCCATCATACCAGCTTTAGGTAAATTTTGGGTTTTGCAGGAAGAGCAAACGGGACATTTATTGATATAGCGACATACAGTGCTTCTAAGTTTTGGCCAATAGTAGATTTCAGAAATTCGAGCGATGGTTTTGGAAATGCCGAGATGTGCGCTAGTTTGATCGTCATGAAAAGTCTTTAGGACATCAATCCTGTTTGGGGTAGGGACTACAATTTTCCAATTGGATAAATTACTAGATATAGGGTTTGGGGAGAAGACATGTTTGTAGAGGACATTATTTTCTACTTTAAAAGTGGGGAATGACTCGGGATTATTATTGACTTTATCAATCATAGCGGTATACCAAGTATCTGGCTTGAAGGTAGTGACATCAATCACTGAAATATCTGGAAATGAACGGGAAAGTGCATCACTGACAACCATAGTGGTTCCTTTTCTATGTTTGATTTCAAAATCAAACTGCGATAGTCTGAGTGAAAGACGAGCTAAACGTCCAGAGGGGTTAGAAAGTTTTGATAGATACTGTAAGGATGAATGGTCAGTTTCGAGTGTGAAATGAGTTCCTTCCACATAACCTCTAAATTTTTCTACACCAAAAATTACACCTAAAAGTTCTTTTTCAGTGGTACTGTATTTTCTTTCGGTTTTGTTCAATGTACGGCTTGCATACGCGATAGGGTGTTCGATACCATCACATTGTTGATATAAGATTGCACCAAGTCCGGTGTCACTAGCGTCAGTCTGTATAATAAATTCTTTTGAAAAGTCATGGCTTGCAAGAATGGGGCTAGAAGTAAGTCGTTTTTTGACTTCGATAAAAGCATTTTCAGCCTCAGGGGTCCAAGAAATTGGTTGTCCTTTTTTTCTGCCATGAAGAAGGTCAGTTATTGGAGAGCAAACGGTAGAGAAATCTTTGATGAATCGGCGATACCAGCCAATTAAGCCAATAAGTCTTTTGACTTCGGTAGTGTTTTTGGGAGCAGGGTAGTTAAGGATAGCGGAAACTTTGTCTTCATCTGTTCGAAGACCAGCTTTGTCGACTACAAAACCAAGAAATTTAAGGGAGTCTCGACAGAATTCACATTTTTGAAAATTTACGGTAAGGTTTGCCTCTTTAAGACGAAGATATAACTTGTTAAGTATCTCTAAATGAAGTTCGAAGGTAGGGGTAGCAATAATGATGTCATCCAAATAACAAAAACAGTAGGACCTTAAAGAAGGCTCTATAACAATGTCCATTAGACGTGCCATAGTTTTGGGGGCGTTAATTAGACCATAAGGAGTGGTCGTAAATTCAAATAAACCTAAGCCATAGACAGCGAAAGCAGTTTTAGGACGAGAAGATTCAGTAAGGCGTATTTGTAGAAAGGCTTTTTTCAAATCAATGGAGGTAAGAAATTTAGCATCTCGGAGTTTGCTAAGAATGACGTCTACTTGGGCCATGGGATAGGAATCAGGAGTGGTTACTTTATTCTCTTTCGGCCATCGAAGCAGACGCGGCATTCTCCAGACTTTTTTGGGACTACCCAAAGGGGTGAACACCAAGGGGAGTTCGAAGGTTGTATGACATTTAATCGTAGCATCTCGTCGACTTCTTTTACTAAAAGTCCTTGCATGACTGGGGATAGAGGATATTGGCGTTGTGCAATCGGTTTTGCATCTCCAGTGTCGATATCGTGTTCGACAAAATTCGTTCGACCAATTCGGTCAGTAGGGGCAAGAGAAGAGAATAAGCTTACAGTTTGCTCAAGTTTGTTTTTTTCTTCAATAGAGAGAGTAGAAGCAGATCGTATTGTGTTAATAACACAAGTGGAAGATAATAAGGAGTATGACAAATCATGAAAACTCATGTCTATTTTGAATGAGCTCAAAAAGTCCATTCCTAAGATAAGGTTATGAGTTATTGACGGTATTATCAAGATTTTGATTGTCTTTGTAATGTCATTCACTGTCATTGGTGCGGAAATATAGCCCATATATTGTTGAGGTACACCGTCAGCGGTGGTAATATTTAAACAAGACTCATATTGTATAGGTAAATGTAAGGAATGCAACAAAGAGAAACCCTGATTTCCAAGAACAGTAGAGTTACTGCCTGTGTCGACCATAGCTAAAACGGGTAGGTCTAAAATTTTCACGGTAAGGTAAGGTCTGTTATCATTAGGTTTTTTTGCAAATAAGGGACACGTATTACTGGAGATTGAAACAGTACTTGGCTCTATTGAAGGTAACGCAACTGACATGTCACAGACAGGTACGAGAGTTGTATTGTCAGTAATCGAGAAGTTTTTGTCATTATCTTTAGTTTTCTGGATGTCGCTAGTGTTCGGTACGGTATTTGTAATTCGTTCGATAAGTAAAGGTAATGGTTTGTCTGTATTTTTAGAATGATTGGACGCTAGGAAACCTTTAACGAACGTAAGATAATTTTGCCATTCAGCAGCAGAAGTTGAAAAAGTTAGTTTTGGTTTGTTGGGGGGTTGTGATTGTTTGAAGATCTGTTTGGAGGTCTGTTCTGTCTTCTGGGGTTTTCTGGCTGGGATGTAGTTGATTGTGCTTGACTGGACACAGTGGCCAGATTCGGTGGGCCAGTCTGCCTCGAGTTTTTTTATTGCATTTACGACATTTTGGTTTTGTAGTGTTTTTTGCACCACAACCGTAGCAAAAGATGGATTTGGGCGAGAAACATTGGGAGTATGAGTGACCAGTTTTGTCACAATTCCAACAAACCAAGGAAGTTAATACTGAAACGTTTGCGGGAGTTCTTTGTCTTTGATTCGACGAGGAGGAAACATAAAGGCACGATAAATCTGGTTCGAGCAATCTAGGATTATTATAAGATGGTGATCTATATCTGTCTGACCAAACACGGGATTCCTCAATTCTTTTGCACAACTCGGTTAGTTCGTCAACTGTTTGGGGGTTATGAAGTGCTAATGACGATATAAAAGAAGGTAAAAGGTTCCTACGAATCTTTGCGACACGAGTACGTTCGTCAACAACACTAGACAAGCGATTAAATAATCCAATCATTGAAGATATGTATACAGCAACCGGTTCGTTAGCACCCATGGTGCGATTAGAAATCTCTAGCTCTAAATCAGTCTCATAACTATATGGCAAAAAATCAGCTTTTAATTTGGCAACAATGTCTTTCCAGGATTGAAATTTACTACGATTATCAAGATACCATGTGAAGGCATTGTCTTTAAAAAGTTCACATGACTGCAAAAAGAGCTCATTTTCTGTAACTCCTCTAGAAAGTCTAAGGACTTCAACTTTTTCCAAAAATAAATGAAGTGATTCATTTTTACCAGTGAAGAAAACATTCCATTTGTAAACTGGATCATGTTTTTGATGGGGGATTTCAGAAAGAGTGGAGGAAGGAAATGTGTTTGAAGGTAAAGTGTCTTCAGTTCTATTGTTGATGGGAGTTGTTTTTGTCGCAAGGTCAGCTTCTAAAAGTATCAGCGTATTTGTCAAGGCTTGTGTTAGTAATTGTTCATTACTTTCGGCATTTAGTCTATCAATTCTATTTGTCAAATGTGTTAGTCTTGAATTGATTCTGGAAAATACTGGTTCATTTTTATTTCCACTAAATTGATTGATGATGTTTGTTAAGTCATTGATTGTTTCTGTAACTTCCACTATATCGTCCTCAAAAGAATATGAATTGACTGGGGACGAAAAACTTCTATTAGCGTTTTCCCTAGCAAGAAGACCTGTTAAAACTTTACGTTTCTGTTCGACAGTATCCGGGACAGGAATATTTCTAATTTGAATTTCATATGAAAGTTCAAAAGACTTTAAATGATTGGCCTGCATCTTGAAAATATTTAAAATGAGAGAAAAAGAATAAAAGACGGTATCTAAATCAACAGTACTAATCAAATAGCACTAGCGATAGCAAAGGATCTAAAATTCGAGTGAACATAAATGTCTGGCAACGAGGTATAGATATGGAAACTGTATGTACGTGAACGACTGTAGGTATAAAAACAACAAATACTTATTGCCGATAGATGTCAATTAAAATAAACAAAACCGTACTATGTTTTCAACAAGTCATACGTAGTAATAAAAATGTTGCATAATAACTCCATAAAAATTATAAGTATCAAAATATATAACTGATCAAGATCAAAAATGTATCATAAATTGTCATTAAAAATTATTGTAACACATCACAATCTCCGTTACCGTTCAACCGAACTGCAAAATATTTATATTTAACGATAAATTGTTAATTTGGCAACACTGCACTTTATATTAACAATAGACAAGAAAAAGTAAGAGTTTAAAGATAAATTGTTACTTTGGCAACACTGCACTTGATTAACAATAGGTAAGATGAGATATTTCAGTTTGTGTAACTCGACACAATTCAACTGAACAAGATACAAACGGCAAGATATTTCAGTTTGTGTAACCAGACACAATTCAACTGAAAAAGATAATTTTACTATGCAGCTACATAAAATATAACAACTTATCAGAAAACAAACACCTTAAGAATTTACTTAGAACGTGGCAACATTGCAAACAAATCAGATGTAATTCACCTTTCCTAAAAAAATCAATAACAAAATTCCGTTCTCCCGACAACACTACGTTATCTCTTAAAAAAATAAACCCAGAGAATATTCGTTATCGTAGACCAAAATATATATTTTAAATAAGGCAGGTAGTTAAGATAAAATTAAAAACGTCCAGGGTCGGTACAAGATAAAGTTACTTGAAAAAGTGAAATTTTAAAGTTAATTGTTGAAAGCAAAAATTCTAAATGGAACGATAAAAAAAGTTTAAAAAAGAGAATATGCAAAAATAAAAATACTAAAATCCTTCCAACCCAACTGTTACACTGTGCAACAAAAACAATGGGCGCCAATTTGTAACGGTAAAGGCGCCAATTTGTAACGGTAAAGGTATGCTTTTAGTTGGGCGCCAATTTGTAACGGTAAAGGCGCCAATTTGTAACGGTAAATGCTGTACCTCACAGGGCACCAGCTCGAAGGGCTCCGGCTAGAGACTCCTCTCAAGGGTGATTCGACCCCAAGTTTATGCTGCACAAGGATAACAGGAAGGTTGTAAAAGTTGAGGGCGCCACTACCTTTTTGGCGATAAAAAGGACTAAGAAAACTAAGGCGGAAAAGGTAGAAACGCCTTGTAAAATTGAAATAAGTTAATAATAAAAACTACTAAAAATTACCCCGGGCGATATCTCCCTCAACTTTTAGAGTTGCGGATTTAGAAAAAAATAAAAATAGAATCAACACAAATTTACAATTTATTCTGCCACAGGAAATGAACAGGAATTTGTACTTTTATAGGTACTTAGCTTACATGGAGTTGTTTCCTGAAGAAGAAGTCAGGTCTTGATCTGAACTGATGAGTTCTGTTCTAGGACGGTATTTTGAGGTTCTATCCTTGGCTTTATATCCTCGGGTTGTATCCTAGCCTAGGGTTATATTCTTGGGTTTATATCCTCGGCGTTATATTCTAGCCTAGGGTTGTATTCTTGGGTTTATATCCTAACCTAGGGTTATATTCTTGGCTTATATTCTCGCCTAGGGTTATATTCTCGGCGTTATATTCTAGCCTAGGGGCTGTGCTTACCTAGAAGTACAGGTGGATCAGGGATATGTAGGAACTTGAATGTTATAGCACATTATGTTGGTCAGCTTTTCAGGTTAAAGAAAAGGAAGGCAGTTATTTGAAAGTCAAAAAAATTGATTCAATTTACTGAAAGCTTTCCAACATTATATGTTCCATGTTAAAACAGTAAAAATAGCAATTATCAGCTAAATTAAAAAATTTACGAATGATCCGAAAGAAACTAATCATAGCAAAAAGTTATTTATTTAGTTATATGAAAAAATATCGTGCTTAGAAAATATATGAAACCGGCACTGGCGTTGCGAAAGAATATTTTATAGGTTAGCGGTTTATAAAAGTGTTATTTTATAATTAAAAGAGTTATTTCGCAACTGAAAAAGCTTGAAAATGTTTGTATGAAAGTAAAACAGTGAATTATAAAATAATATTTGGCTTAAAACTACCATATTAGTATAAAAGAACAGTTTATGACCACGTGTTGAATTTAATTTCGTCTATCTCTGTAAAAAAATAAAGAATGCATACGAAAATTATATCAGAACTTTAGAAGAAGCTTACTAATTATGAATTATGATTTTGAACTTACCACAGCAAAATTCCTAAGATAGATACTCAAGATATGAAAGATAGCGAAAGATGATCTGCCCTCTTAGGCGGTCGATAACAAAAAGGGGTGTTTCACGTGGTGGTGTGCAAAAAAATGGAAGCGACCGTTGGCAGACGTCAATTGTCTTACGTTCGGGGTTGAAGAGTTTGGGATCACAGAACTATAATTGGATGTGGCTAGTGACGACGAGCGCTAATTAAAAGGATTTATTCTGTAAAATCGAAACAGGTCGATAGACATGTTACAATATATATATATATATATAGGTCTAACTATTATTGTGGGGGATGCGGCAATGTGAATAAGTGAACTCTTTTTAGTTTGTTCTGAGCTTTCGGTAATTTATTATCACCATTATCAAAGAACTACAAAAGATACATTTATAGATATTTCAACAGGTATAAATAAATTCAGTTTAAAAGTAAAACATTAATTACTTACAACTAAGCGAGGTTAATCACAATATCTATATATAATATGTATAATATGGAGAAAAAACATGGTATAAGATATAATTTTCTTTTTCAAGAAATTAAATTAAAAATAAAACTATCAAAATTGACATTACGACATCGATGTTAATTTTTAGTAGTCATAGAAATGTCTTTAAATATGTTTAGTATATTAGCAAGTGAAATAATAGTTGGTAAGTTAAATATTACGGTTAACCTAAAATACATAAACCAAATTTATCAGTAAGACCTATTGTAGCTTCTATGGGAATTCCTACAGAACATTTATCTGCATTTATAACTAATATACTTACTAATGCATATGATTGCAATAATGAATATTTTGTAAAAGATTCTTTCCAAATTTCAGTAACATTCAATAATATGAAACTTCCTCCAAATTATGTTTTAGCAAGTCTAGATGTAGTATCTTTATTTAGTAATGTATACCTAGAAACCTGCTTAAGATCTATTGATAAACATTGGGATTGTATTCGTTTACATTGTAATATAAACAAAAATACTTTTTTAGAAATTATCACTTATTTGTTTAATAATACTTTTTTCACATTTAATAAAAACTTTTATAAACAAACTTTTGGTACCCCAATGGGAGCAAATATATCTCCCATATTAGCTGCATACGTTATGGATGACTTGTTAGACATTGTTGTTCCAGTACTTTCTTTCAATCTTCATTTTATAAAAAAATATGTAGACAATATTATCGTAGCACTACCTATCATAAACATCAATGAGATATTAGAAACATTTAATAGTTATGACCCTCACATTCAGTTTACAATTGAAACTGAAGATACAGAACAATCCGTTCCTTTCTTAGATACCAGACTTATAAGGAAAAATGATACTATTACAGTTGATTGGTATCGAAAACCTTGTAGTTCTGGTAGATATATCAACCATTTTTCATACCATAAATTTTCAACAAAAATAAATTTGATAAAACAAATGAAAAATAGGGTACTTATTATCTCAGATAGTACGATGCATGATAAAAACTTACATATATTATCTAACCTATTTATTAATAATGGTTATCCTAAAACATTAGTAAGAAAAATTCTGTTTAACACCCCTCATCCCATACATTCTGCAATTGAACCAAATTTAGTTATTACGAACTCAGAAAATGTAACGAATACAACTACAACTAACATATTTTTTGCATCTTTACCTTACTTTAGAGAGCTTACACCTAGAATTTCCAAAATATTAAAAGAAGTAACTAATATAAAACTTGCAAATAAAAATGTTCTCTCACTTAATTGTGTTTATAGTAAGTTGAAAGAAATTGATCCTCTTACTGATCTTTCTAATGTAATATATAGATTGACTTGCTCTACATGTAAATCTGCATATGTAGGTGAAACATCACAAAAAATAACTAAACGTATAGTTCTACATAAGAGCGATGCAAGATTATATCCAGAAAGATCAGCATTAGCTGAACATGTTTTTTCTACAAATCATATAATAGATTATAAAAACTTTGAAATTTTAAATAAAGAAAACAACTACTCTTAAAGGATTTTCCTGGAAATGGCATTCATATCTCAAGAAGATAATTGCTTGAATAAAAGAACTGATATTCAAAAACTTAGTACAATTTATCGCTATTTATTATCTTTTGACAAAAAAACAAAAAATTCAAATATTGAAGATGAGAATTCTGTTCCTTTATATTAACTTACCAACTATTATTTCACTTGCTAATATACTAAACATATTTAAAGACATTTCTATGACTACTAAAAATTAACATCGATGACGTAATGACAATTTTGATAGTTTTATTTTTAATTTAATTTCTTGAAAAAGAAAATTATATCTTATACCATGTTTTTTCTCCATATTATACATATTATATATAGATATTGTGATTAACCTCGCTTAGTTGTAAGTAATTAATGTTTTACTTTTAAACTGAATTTATTTATACCTGTTGAAATATCTATAAATGTATCTTTTGTAGTTCTTTGATAATGGTGATAATAAATTACCGAAAGCTCAGAACAAACTAAAAAGAGTTCACTTATTCACATTGCCGCATCCCCCACAATAATAGTTAGACCTAACTAGTATCGGCAACGAACTATTTCCTATTATGTAATGTTTTATATATATATATATTGTAATGTTTTATATATATATATTGTAATGTTTTATTTGTTTTTTTTTATTATTTATTTAATTTTTTTAAATTTGAATTTTTATTACAATTTTTAAAATTTTTATACTTTCCCTTTTTCCAGCTAGCTCATATCTAAATCGGGAACAAGAAAACTCTGACTCTCTTCGAGTTCTGGCGCTAGTAAATTATCTACTGAGTTTATTCGCAGATATATGTGAGTTGAATCAATTCCTATTTTTTTTTTAATAAATTCATTAAGATTGTTTCTGAACTTTTTATAAATTAAATCTTCCAATATATTATTTAAATAAATGTGTATTAATAAAATTTTGTGACGCCTATGGACAAACCTTTCTTATTATTTTAAATCACCCTGAAATAGAAAGCAGATGTCTCTGCCGTGTATGTTGAGTGTGGAGAGTTGCAAACAGTTGAATTTACAGCAAATGAATATTGGCACAGATATAATAAAAATTGTTGTTTATACCTAATAAAATGGAAATCAATTCAACAAAACAGTTTAATAATAATAATTGTGATTGCCTTTATATGATATTTACATGAATATCAATTCAAATTTAACTAATACTACGAAAAATCGAGACAATTACACACATACAGTTACTTAACCTATAATTCAATGAAGAAAAATTTTAAATCTAAGGTGAGCTCTTGTTTAAGTTTTATCAAAGCTAATTGTTAATTATTTATGGAATTTATTTTAGATGTACATCAGATATATTTAGAATGCATATGCTTTTTATAAAATATTAATTGGTACCAATGAATATAACTAACCTTTTTCGAAATTAATTTGTCAAACTGGTTGGACGAGGAATTGCAAATTTGATGATGTAGACGGGATTGAACAGGAAGATTGAGGATTCTGATCCTCCTGGAACGCTGGACCAACTTCTTTATAGCTAACAGGTATGTTTTAACTTTTATATTATTTCTTACTGTTTTACTAAACCTTTCTTGGTCTTTTTAAAACTTTCTAACCAATTTCTTTAGTTTTAATATCAATTTTTACTTTTTAAATCTCAATTTCTTTACTTCTCCCTTTCGAATCTCACTCTACTCTCCTGTCTTCTCAATCAACAACCTCCGTTGCTATGTCATATTTCCAAAGCACTTGATTTTTTCTTCATAATTGCAAAATTTCATAATTTCTTGTTTATTGTCTATTATTGTCTATAATATTTATCCTTTCACTATTGTAATTCTTTCTACCCTGAATATCACTAGTAACTTCACTTATTTAACCCTTTAAATTGTCCTTTTTTTTAATAAAAATCCTTCAAAATATGAGTACCTCTTAAATATCTAATATACAATTTTCTACTATCAATAATTTTATTTGAATTCATGTAAACTCATAATAAATGTCCAATAAATCTTTCCTATTACATATTTTATATAAACTAATTATAAATTTCATTTAATAAACGTTTTAAAATTTTATTATACTCCTCCAATCACAACACATAATTCCTTATTTCCTTAACAACCATTTCTGATATTATTATTCTTTGATTCTGTCTGTCCGTTCTGTCTTCCCCAAAGCATAAAATTTCTTGACAGTGACATTCAATTATAATTTAGGTTAAAATTCTGCCAAAATATAATTTCTATTGATTATTAAATATTATGTATACTAATGATTTTTATTTCAGGTGTAGGTAATACATATCTGGTATGAAAAACAAGCTTTTTTTATTTAAAATACTCAAAATGAAGAATTATAAATTTAATTTGATTGTTACTTGATATGATTATGCGAAAAACATTATATTTTGTTTAACTCAAGGTAAGTCTTTCTGTTTTATTATAATCCTTTTTATAACAAGAAATAGAGCTGATTCAAGTCTCATAATCATTGACTGACACTTTTCAACTATTTTCTTTCCCAAATTTCATATTTTTACTATTAAAGTGGTTTCAATATATAGGCCAGCGCTCCTGTTGTCGGAGTATAGGCCGCTCTTTGTGAGCTCTTTTGATCCCTTTTGTACGGTGGATCAATTCGTGTGTTTTCTTCTGCTTACTACCTCATGCGGTGTGAGTTCGCCATCTTTTTAATTTTTTTCCATTCCTTCCTATCCTCAATTCTTCTACCCCAGTCACGGATTCCTATTTTCTTCGGGTCATCAATCACTTGCTCTTCCCATCTAAGTTTGGGACGTCCCCTGGGTCTTTTTGCGGTTTGCGGGCTTCCAATCAGAGATTTTCCTTATTGGATCGTCCTTATTCCTTCTTCAAAGATGCCCATACCATCTTAGTCGCTGCGCCTTTATATGTCTGACTTTATCTTCACCGTTCATCTTTTAGCTCACAGATTCACCGGTATACGTTATTACTGATGCATTTGTCCCTTAGTAGTTTCTGATACCTCCAAATAACTTTGTTTCCGGCTATTATTCTTTCGTTTATCTTCGTACTTCTGTTGTTCTTCTCATCAATTACTATTCCCAGGTATCTGAAGTGATTTACTCTTTGAAAAGTATAATCTCCCAAATTTATAGTGGCTGTCTTCCTAGAAATTTGCATATATTTTGTCTTCCCTTGGTTAACTACCAATCCTCTCTTTGCTGCCTCTTTTATTAAGTTATAGAATGTATTTTCTGGGCTTTTTTTGTCTCTGGTAATCAAAGCTAAATCATCGGCATATCCTCTTATTTGTGTGTAGCTGTGGCTAATCATTCCTTTTATGTTTATTGCTTTAATCACCCGAAGTTCGATCCTGGCAGGTTTACTGAAAAGTGCGTTGAGAGTTAGTGGCATAAATAATTATAAATTTTGAGGAAATAAAAGGAAATAAAAGTGATTTAAAAGTGCACAAATTGCAAATAAGTGGAAATAAACACTGAAATAAAAGTAAGATCAGTTTTTTTACATATAATATAATAAATAAATACTTTTAACCTAATAAATTAACATATAAAACGTTATCAGAAAAAATAGCTTTTAGAGTTATCAGCAAAACACTAAAAACCTGTCTTCGTTAAATTTGGTATTAAAAAGAACAGAGGCGAACTGACTACATCGGACGTTATAAATTTGCGGGTAATAGAAATTCTAAAAAGAATCAATTACTCCAGGCTGATTATTGTCAGCTTCAGGTAGGGCTGGGATCTGAATAGAGTAAGGTTCTGGTATTTAACCTGCAGGGAGACACAATGTCAGATACGATGGAGGATATGATGAAGGAAATAATCGAAAAACTAAACAAAATGGATAAAATAATGGACAATTATCAAGAACAAATAATGAAAATAACTAACGAAAATAATGAATTAAAAAACTAAGTCACCCAAATGAAAAAAAAATCGAAATGCAGGATAAAAGAATACAACGAATAGAAAAAGAAAGCAAGAAAAGGAACCTTGTAGTATACGGAATAGAAGAAACCGAGAACGAAACGTGCCAAATAAGAAACAACAAATTTTTGATAAAATAAAGGTTAAAATAAACATGGAAGCAGATATAATACAAATAAGAAGAATCGGTAAAAAAGAGACAGACAATAACAGAAATAGACCATTATGGCTAGAGCTATCAAGGGATGACAAAAAATAGAAATATTAAGAGAAGCCAAAAACTTCAAAGGTACAAAAATATGGATATCAGAGGATCTACCAAAAGCAATACAAGATAAACGGAAAGCACTCATCCCCTATCTAAAATCGGCTAGAGAAAAAGGATGTAGAGCAAGTATTCATTCAGTCATTCATAAATTTGGGTTGTGCTCATCAGCCCAGGCACTTGAACTGAATCTTTGTACCGTTTCCCATGTTATCTACTTCCATTCCAGAAGCTTCGTGTCTTCTATAAAGGTCACTAGTTTGACTGGAGGGATTTTCAGTAGTTGTGATAGTTGTATAAATTCCTCTCCAAAGTGCTTTCGTCTAAGTTCTTGTAAGTCCTCGCAGAAGCAGAGTATGTGAGTAGGTGTTTCATCATCAAGTTCACATTTTCTGCACATAGGTTCAATAACTTTGCCCATATTGTACAGATGTTTCCTCAAGGTGCAGTGTCCAGTCACCAGGTCGGTAACTGTCTTCAAATGTCTCTTACCCAGTTTCAGTAGCCTGGTTGAGAGTGTAACGGTTTCAATTCAACATTGGGTATTGAAGAGATCTTTTAACTTTGACCATACAATTGTATTAAGATAAATAGTATTTATGAATGTAAATGAAATCCACCACTCACCTTGTATATATTGCTCTAATACCATTTACTAAAATAATTAATAGTTAATAATCAATAGTTCAACATCATTGCCCAAACTTTATTTGGTTATGTTTACATTTTCTGACAATGAATCTTTGATAAATTCTCAAGAGGCCTTCGACCATTTAAGTCAAGTTCAATGAACTATACAGCTACTTGTTAGATTAACCTTCGACCTGCTCACCTGTTGCTAAGGGTAAATAACTAGAAGAAGACCGACCTTGACCTTGTGGTGCTTGGACTGGTCCACAATCCTCCATTCTTGTGCTGGTGCTTTTCAAGAGGTCACATGAATTGTGCTCTTTCGAAGTTATTTCGGATTTAGCCCAGCTACAATCGTAATCTGTTAGGAAAATTTAGTGATACCTTAGGTGGTTATTTAAACGCATCTAGCGGATTTCCTCCTAACAGGGAAAAGGATATTACTTTGAGGTCAACTTCCATCCATGGTAAGTACCCACTCTCCTCTCTTATTGACCTAGGCATCATCAGAGTTTCGTATTTCAGATCTCTTATTCGTCGTTTTATTCATCGTCTTATTCATCGTATTATTCACCGTCTGGTACATCATCTTATCCACCCTCTCGTTCTTCAACAACATCTTCAGTCTTTTTCACTGACTGCGTGAGAGTTTTCTTCATAGACCTCTTCCTAGTCTGTAACAAAGCCGTGTAAGTTACGCAAAAGGAATACGAGTGGCAGAAAACTTACCAGTAGAGGATCAGCCCCCTTCGTCCAGCTCCTGCGACATATTGGAAACACACCACCTGATACATTCCAAGTAAGATCGTTTATAGTACTGTGCTGTGCCTGCTGCTTGTAGGTGTCTCAGATAGTTTGTCAACAACTCTATCAGGGTTTACTGTTATACTTCATTGCTCAATCCGTTAGGAAGTTGAACCTACATGAATGTAACCTATTGTGACAACTGCTCATAGATATTTGCTAGTTAATAATTGGGGTCCGGTAAGGTTTGCGACCCTCGGAATTTTGCAACAATTTTTTTTTATTAGAAAGCCCTATTGCTATAGAACATTTTAAAAGAAAAAAATTCTTGGATCATGAACTTTTGAAAGAGAAAATTGCATTTAAAAGTACTAAAAATCCGCCATTTTTTATAAATTTTTGACAATTTTTGACAATTATGTCTAGATATCAGATGGTCACAAATTTTAGATAGAGCGGTGGGTGGACAATGTTGCCAGTTCTCATTTCCGTAACTCGTGACGGCTTGAAAATACTTAACACAAGGTTTTAGATCTTTTTACTAAAAAATGTGTGGTACATTCAGAATTTATAGAGAAAAATCTAAATAAACAATATTTTTTCACCACGACCACTATTTGGACAGATATTTTATTAAAAAAATAGTTAAATACTTTATATTCAACATCAATTTTTCCGAGATGAGGAATAAATATGTATGTATAAATGTAGACATAAATATCAAATAATTTATATTCCACATGAAGTTTTTTTTCCAAAAAGGGGAAGGGAATAATCCCTTCCCCTTTTTGGAAAACTTCTTGTGGAATACAAATTATTTGATATTTTTTCGAGAAGGGGAAGGGAATAAATATGTGTGTATATAGATAGACATAAATATAGGCGACCGGCGAGTTGCATCCCAAAAAGTAAAATTTTACCTTAACGAAAAAAGGTGACCGTCGAATAGCAACCGTAATCCAAAAAGGACTGTTCATTAATAATCGCCTATCATGGTCAAAAGCAGGTCAAATTTTACTGCAATGTATTTGAATCGTAAATATTTTCATAAAAATTGGAACATAAATCTGTATGAGATTTGAAAAATGTCATCATATTTTCTTAGTTTAAATCTCTTAAGCTTTTGATTATGGCTAATGTAATCTTAACGATAGTAGAAAGTGTGACGTGTTGAGACCTAACCTAACCTAACCTAACCAAACCTAATCAAACCTAACCAAACCAAACCAAACCAAACCAAACCAAACCAAACCAAACCAAACCAAACCAAACCAAACCAAACCAAACCAAACCAAACCAAACCAAACCAAACCAAACCAAACCAAACCAAACCAAACCAAACCAAACCAAACCAAACCAAACCAAACCAAACCAAACCAAACCAAACCAAACCAAACCAAACCAAACCAAACCAAACCAAACCAAACCAAACCAAACCAAACCAAACCAAACCAAACCAAACCAAACCAAACCAAACCAAACCAAACCAAACCAAACCAAACCAAACCAAACCAAACCAAACCAAACCAAACCAAACCAAACCAAACCAAACCAAACCAAACCAAACCAAACCAAACCAAACCAAACCAAACCAAACCAAACCAAACCAAACCAAACCAAACCAAACCAAACCAAACCAAACCAAACCAAACCAAACCAAACCAAACCAAACCAAACCAAACCAAACCAAACCAAACCAAACCAAACCAAACCAAACCAAACCAAACCAAACCAAACCAAACCAAACCAAACCAAACCAAACCAAACCAAACCAAACCAAACCAAACCAAACCAAACCAAACCAAACCAAACCAAACCAAACCAAACCAAACCAAACCAAACCAAACCAAAACAAACCTAACCAAACCTAATCAAACCGAACCGAACCGAACCGAACCGAACCGAACCAAACCAAACCAAACCAAACCAAACCAAAACAAACCAAACCTAACCAAACCTAATCAAACCTAGCCTACATAATTGAATAATGTATAAATTAAATTAATATATTATTCACTATATAAAACTGTATTAGACGCAGTTTTGGAAATAAAATTTAGTATCAATTACGATATCAGAATAAACATGACAACAATGCCCGCTTTTATTTAATTATCTACCAGTTTTAGACACAACATTAAATTTGTTGACGGGATGCAACTCAGCGGTGAGACGGATGCAACTCAGCGGTCAAAAGTTTGGCCTGCTCAAATGGGATGCCACTCACCGGTCCCGTAAATATCAAATAATTTGTATTCCCCATGAAGTTTTCCAAAAAGTTTTTGTGCCGAAATAGCATAATTAGGAATAACATATCTTTTACAAATAATAATCATAACAATAGTTTTCATAATTCAATTCATCATCGCTCCCGACCAACTGACACCGATCAAAGTGTAACTATCTATAACAATATCAGATAATAAGAAACAGAAAACAAATAAGAAAATACCTAGTAAATAACAATAGAAATAACCTCAATAAAAAATAGTAATGAAAATCAATAGTTTTCATCATAATCCAACACATATCGCTTCCCGACCAACTGACACAGATCAAAGTGTAACTAGAACCAAAACCTAACCTAACCTAACTTACATGAACCAAATGAAACTCAACAATGTAATAAACTAGAGAGGTTAAGCTTCGAAGTATCATTTCATTTATTTTAAAGTAATTATATGTATATATATATATATATATATATATATATATATATATATATATATATATATATATATATATATATACATCCTTCTATCGTTAAAGCGTCCAGACAAAAATGTGCTTTATGGCGTCCGACGTTGTTTTCTGCAGATATAGTGTTAATTGAGCTGAATACTTTTCAATATAGATAAAGGATGGTTAAAATAAATGGAAAAAAGGACTTTGGCACGGAAAACACAACATTGCTGTATAGTTTCTAAACATTATGGCGCCCTTTCAGTCGATGGACAATTGGGCGTCTCTTATATTCAGCATTACGTATATATGATAGCCTTTAGGGCGTCAATTTTGTTATTGCGTTGTTGCCGCAGTAAGTACATATCTGCTATTTACAGAAAATAGGAGGACAAATAAGATATGATGTGGTTATTGTAAGTAGGAGGGATCCATATTATGTTATTGCAATGAAATTTCAGAAGTATTCATTTAACAAGTTACAAACACTCAAAATATTGAAGACAGTGAACTTAAATAAATCTTCAAATGGACAATTTCTTCACAAAATTGCATTAATTTCAGAGTTACATGATAGTTATTATTTTATATGGTGTTTGTTAGGTACTAGTTGAAGAATAGCTATTTATGTAGGAAGTTACAAGAAATATGATTTTTGGTGACACGAGTATTGTTGGTGAAAAGTTTTAACCCTAGCTGTGAACTAATATTTTTCCTGCGAAGATAAATAATTTATTTCCTTAAAATTGTAGGTTACGGGAAAATACTATAAGGGAAGTGATGTGATGGAGTGATTTTGACGTTTCGAGATTCGAATGGATCTACACATTTCATATTAGTCCAAAAAACGTATTTTTAAAAAATGTCGGTCGGTCAGTTGTCAACACGATAACTCAAAAACACTACCGAATTTTTCAATGAAATTTTATAAGTAGGTTCAGAACATAAAAACTGAGGC
Source organism: Lochmaea crataegi (assembly GCA_947563755.1). Lineage (NCBI taxonomy): Eukaryota > Metazoa > Arthropoda > Insecta > Coleoptera > Chrysomelidae > Lochmaea > Lochmaea crataegi. The sequence goes on along the minus strand of OX387434.1, from coordinate 33,865,383 downwards.
TAAGTTCATAAATGATTAAAATCTGATTTACAATTTTTCGGAAAATTCCATTTTCATGCAGTTTTCTCAATTTTCCACTCGAAATAATTTTTTTAACGAATAATTGACAAATTTGTTGGAATCTTCGTATCAAAAAACCTCCTATACAAAATTTCTCCGAAATCGGAATCAAAATTTTTTTGGGAATTTCCTTCAGCTTTAATCCTGTATATTATCTACAATATAAAATGAAATAATTCAAATGTAGTAAGTAATTGAGATGCATGTTAAACATTTTGCAGTCCTGACCCAAAAATTGTAAATTTTGATTTATATTGAATGTATGAAAAAAATTACGCAGCATCATGTATTTTAATACGCGGAATCCATTTCTTGATGTAGTGTTATGAAATTTTTGTTATTAAAAAAATGTTTTCTCAGTTTTTTTTCAAGTGAAGTATTAGAAAACAAATTTTGGGTGAAAACTAATAGCCTCGTGCATAAGGTGAAGTCATCTGGGTACATCAACTGGTTCAAATAATATTCTAATACATCAGTCGGAGCTAGATATCTCGTTTATCCTCAATGCCACGAAACAACATTATCAACAAAAGAAGTAAGTAGATATCGTCAAGGACCAGATTTTAAAAATATTCATATATACAGTCTGCTCCAAAATTCAGTGACGAAACAAACACATATTTTTTATGTAACACCCTGTATTTCTTAATATCTTTCGATTCTCTTCGAAGAGCTGATTTCGAAAAACTATAGCATTTGGGGTCAAATGGTTATAGTTTCTAAATTCCAGGGTGTTGAAAATCACTTTTTTAACTTCAAAGATTTTTCAGCTAAAACAATTGATTATTTAAAAAAGAATGGATGTCCCTATATTTACTTGGGTTTAGTTGGGTTCTTCAATCAATTTTGGAACATCCTATATATTCATGAATACTTATAAAATCTGCCTCTTGGCGATATCGGCTACTTTTATGCTTCATACATCAATATTGTGTATAGGAAAAGAAATAACTTTTGGCCCTTGTACTAATATTTCTGTTGTTAAAAAAAATTGAATTTTTTGTTATTAATCTAATGAAATTATGTCATATCAACCTGTTGTTGGTTTTCCAATAAGTCCTTCAGTTGGTTCTTGCTGATTTGCCATTACAAATGAAGTATTATATACAGGGTGGTCCGTAAGTAATGGTCCAAAGTGAAATGGGAGATTTTTGGCCTGAAAATATTACAATCTCTTGCAACTGCAACTTTAATCAAATATTGATAATGGAAAAGATACAGGGTGGCAAAGTTTAAATGTAAAAGATGTTTTATCTCAGTAAATTGAAAGATTTTGGATATACAAACGTAAAAATTAAGAGATTGGGGTTTTAAGGCATGAGGAATCGTAATATGATATCCGTTTTGATGTATTTCCTAGAGGGCGCCACATAAGCTATGTTGTTGGTGTAACTGTACGCTTGATTTTTCATCGTTAACGCTATCTCTCTTTTTATTGAAAAATATTAAAACTACATCATTTGCGACAAAAATAAACATCTATCATTAGTCTCAAAAATTACTAGTTTTCGAGATATTCGCATTTTAAAAACCCCCTACATAATTTTTATTTTATTTATTAGCACAAATAACACCGTACACTAACTAAAGTCGTTAGTTAGTAAACGGTGCAAATAATAGCGTTAGTAGGCGCTGATGTCAGCAAATTTATCATCACAAGAATTAACATAGTAGGTGCCGATGTCAACAATACTCCTGTCAGTTAATCATTCGTGTTTTGACAGTTAATCTCATTACACTCTTGAAGTACGAAACTATTTAAACACATTGTTTCCTGAACGCTGGATTGGTCGTGGTAGTCCCTTTCCTTGGCCACCACGCAGTCCAGAATATAACCCCTTGGATATCAGTACATGGGGCACAATGAAGGAAATAGTTCACAGAAACGATAAAAAAGTTAAGTGCACAGTTACACCAACAACGTAGTTCATGTGGCGCCCTCTAAAAAATACATTAAAACGGATATGATATTATGATTTCTCAGGAAGTAAAACCCCTATCTTCAAATTTTTACGTTTCTATATCCAAAATCTTTCAATTTACTGAGAAAATCATTTTTGACATTTCAACTTTGCCACCCTGTATCTTTTTTATTATCAATATTTTATTGAAGCAAGTTGCGTCAGATTGTAATATTTTCAGGCCAAGAATCTTCCATTTCACTTAGGACCATTACTTACGGACCACCCTGTATATATATTTTTATTGTTTAAAAGTATATTTTGCAATTTTTAATTTCATTCAACTTGTAACGTGCCTCCCTTCTTACACGTGGCTCCTGCCACAAGAACACGTCACTATGGACACCCTTGATGCAAAATTCGGGTTTTTAAATCTCGGGCGCCAGATTATTAACGTGGTTTGCTCCACGGCCCCTTGACCCTTAGCGTCAAGAGTTCCAGATAGCCTCAGATGGAGGTTACGGAAAATTCCAGGGGTCTGGTTGAATTAAATTTAACTAACTAGTGACAATCCGGAAAAGCCAAATCTTGGTTCTCCAATCAATAAATTGCGGTTAAAAATGAAAATAATAGAAATTCAAAACTTTAATCTATTAATACTCTGTGGTCTATTTTACGAATAATTCTTTAGTGACAAACAAATTAACAGGGAAAATAAAATGAGGTATGTATTACCTATATCTGGGATTTTAACGGACTTAACGGTCAGGTTATCAAATACGGTTCAAATATACCGGGTTTTACGGGGTCCCTAATGCACGATTTAGATCTGCCGGGTAATCAGACAAATTGTGGCTAAGCCTCTTCCAAGTCTGATTAACCCTTGAATCCAAATGAAACCGGCAACTATTATTCCGACGAAAAAAATAAATATATAAATAATGATTCTATGAAACGGGAAAAGAACGATTTAGATCTGCCGGGAAATCAAACAAATTGTGGCTAAGCCTCTTCCAAGTCTGATTAACCCTTGAATCCAAATGAAACCGGCAACTATTATTCCGACGGGGAGAAAAAATATAAATAATGATTCTACGAAACGGGAAAAGAACGATTTAGATCTGCCGGGAAATCAAACAAATTGTGGCTAAGCCTCTTCCAAGTCTGATTAACCCTTGAATCTACTAAAGCCGGTAACTATTATTCCAAAAAAAAAAAAAAATTTAAGAACGAGTTAGATCTGCCGGGAAATCAAACAAATTGTGGCTAAGCCTCTTCCAAGTCTGATTAACCCTTGAATCTAACTAAAGCCGGTAACAATTAAAAAAAAAAATATTTTCCCACGAGTTAAACGGTACCCAACTATCGACACACAGAGTAAAAATATTCGTACTAGCATTAACTTTAAAATATTATACCTAATCCACTTGGATATCAATTTAATTTAAAACTACTGACAACCAAAAGCATAAAAGAATTCGAGAATCCACTAATAATTCATATCAGTTAATTAATATATAATAAACGCAGTAAATAAAAATTCGAAATCAAATTACGGTTGACAAATCTTTATTTCCATATAAAAGAAACAAATAAAAAGACAAATTTCAGTTCAACAACAAAAGAAAAAAAAATAGCCGGTCGGAAAATTTTCAAAAAAATATATTCAACAATTTAATAATAAGCGGCGATACGGAAAGTTTCGAATACACAGTTTATTTGTTAAAATTTATTTACCTTAATAAATACAGCCCACACACAATCGGAATTTGGAATACACAAAATAATCTCACTACGGTTTTCGGTTTTTCGGAAGAGCGTTTAACGTAGAAGGCTTAGAGCCGTAGAAGGAACTGATTCTTTTCGACAGAGAGCCAGACGGAATGAAGTTCGGAGCGCGAATAAGAAGCCAACCAAAAATGAATTGTTTCCGAATTTATATCCAAAATCCTAGTTACATTCTTCGGTGTGGGAATTAAAACGTGAAATCTATCTAGTTTCGACAAAAACTTGTAAGTATACTAGACGGCTCTCGATTAAATTAAAATGTTGTATATACCGGGCGTCCTTTCAGTTGAAAAATTTAAATATCGGAAATGAATAAATTGTGTATGGTAGAAGTTGGATTTGCGTAATTCGGACTTATACTAAAATATACACCGGTAATAGCAAAAAAAAATAAATCACTGCGGTAGTCGAAAGGGTTGTAAAGTAACGAGTTATATACACCCTAGTGGTAAAATAAAATATATTACGGAATAATAAAAAAAAATAAAAAAATTAAACTTGCAAAAAGCAGAGAAAAAAAAATAACTCGTTACACACCCCCTTTACTTCGGTAAAAAAAAAAATGAATGAGCGAAAGTGCAACTTTCGGACATTCCATTTTTTTTTTAAACAACAACTTACACCTAATAATAAAAAAGGTGAGAAAACAAAACGGTGATCCAGGGTGTAGCGTCTCACAGCCTGGAACGTCGGCGTAGGGTCGCTTGGTGTGGATGGGGCGGTCCTCTTCCACGGGACGCCTGTCTTCGGTATGACCTGGAGCAGCGTCTGGATACTTCCAGCGCGGGGCGGGGTCGTTCGGTCCATTTGTCCACAACGGGAGCAAAATAAAATGTTCAGTCAATGGCGGGTTTCAAGTCTTTCACATGTATACGATTATACCTTTTTCCTTTTTCATCTCGTAAGTCATATACAACGGGGGAAATAACACGTACGACTTCGTACGGCCCGGAATATTTCGGAGCGAGTTTCGCGGCGACGTGATCAACGGCAGAGGATAGTGTATGATCCTTCTTCATGACTTTGTCTCCGATAGTGCATTTCCAGTCTCTACGGCGCAGATTATAGTTACGACTTTGACTGGTAAACGCTCGGGACAGGTGCAGACGGACAAGTTCGAAGCATTCTTGCAGTTTCCCTACTCGCAAGAGATGCGGTTTCGGGTCTTCTTCGGTAGGGTCGTCCAATCCGGCGTCTTCTTCCGGACTTTTCTCGGTGTCGTTTTCAGCCTCTCTTCTGAAGGATTTCGGTGTCTCGGGTTCTCTCCCAAAATTTAGGAAGGCAGGTGTGAATCCAGTCGAGTCGTGTCTTGAATTATTCATTGCAAACTTCAAGTCCGGCAACCTTACATCCCAGTCTCGGTGATCCGCTTCGCAGTATTGCGCAATCATTGTCTTCAGGGTGCGGTTGGCTCGTTCTACTGGATTTGCTTGCGGTGTATACGGCGGAGTGAAACGGTGTCGGATTCCTAACCCACTCAGCATATCCTTGAACACCTTGCTGGCATACTGAGTTCCATTGTCGGTCAGTACGGTACGGGGGCATCCAAATATCGTCAATATTTCCTCGTAAAAAGCAGTGCTTATGCTACTGGCAGTAGCATTCCTTAACGGTTTACACTGTACCCATTTAGTAAATCGGTCTTGGAACATAATGATGTAACAGTTCCCTTTCTTACTTCTGGGTAACGGTCCAATTATATCGGAACTAACGGTTTGCCATGGTTGCCGATTCGATGACGGTTGCATCTTCCCTGGGAGCTTTTGTTGCGACGGTTTGTACTTTTGACATTGCAGACATCGCCTCACGTACTTGGTGATGTCCCTGAACATTCCTGGCCAATAGTACAATTTTGCAATCCGGGTGATGGTTTTAGCAATTCCTAGGTGTCCTGCGTTTGGAGCATCATGGTTTTCTTGCAACACCCGGGTTCGGTCGGGCTTTGCTATACACAGTTTCCAGGGATCGGACATTTCTGGCTCTCTGAAATCGTTTATGTCCCAGAAATGACGGTATAGACGGTCTTCTTTAATGCAGTAGTCCGGAAACTTCTCTGGATCCTTCAGGACCTCTTCCTTCTTGTTCCGGTACCACGAACATTCGGCGGTTACATCGGTCAAACATAGTGCAGACGGTGGGTCGGTCTCAGCGGTCATGGGTAGCGGGTTTCTTGACAAAGCGTCGGCCACACGATTTAGAGCACCTTTACGGTACTGTATCTCGAAATCATACTGTTGTAGAAAAATACTCCACCTGGCTAAACGTCCGGACGGACTAGATATGGAATGCAGCCATCTAAGAGATTGATGATCGGTAACAACCGTGAAATGGTAGCCCTCTAAATAAGGACGCATCTTTTCAATCCCCCAAACAATAGCAAGACATTCTTTTTCGGTTACGGAGTAATTTTTCTCGGTAGGACTCAGGGTGCGACTTGCATACGCTACCACGTGTTCGTGACCATCCTTCTGCTGGGTAAGGGCTATTCCCAAACCATATTCGGAGGCATCGGTCTGCAGAGTGAACGGTACGGTAAAATCAGGACAACTTAGGACGGGTGCTTCTGACAGACAGGTTTTAATCTTAGTGAAAGCAGCTTCTTGTTCTTCAGCCCACTTCCATCGCTGAGATTTACGGAGTAGCTTAGTTAACGGAGCTACCTTTTCTGAAAACGATGGTACAAACCTCCTATACCAGGATGCAACTCCCAAAAACCTTCTCAGTTCTCGGAGATTTCTCGGGGCTGCATTACTATCTCCCAACTCTACGAGAGACGATGAACAGACTTCGGTAACAGATTGCTCCTTGTCAACCCCTAACACCAGGGAAGACTCAGAGACTTCGGAAACAGATTGCTCCTTGTCAACCCCTAACACCAGGGAAGACGCAGAGACTTCGGAAACAGATTGCTCCTTGCCAACCCCTAACACCAGGGAAGACGCAGAGACTTCGGAAACAGATTGCTCCTTGTCAACCCCTAACACCAGGAAAGACGCAGAGACTTCGGAAACAGCTTGCTCCTTGTCAACCCCTAACACCAGGGAAGACGCAGAGACTTCGGAAACAGAGTGCTCCTCGCCAACCCCTAACACCAGGGAAGACGCGGAGACTTCGGAACTAGTTTGCTCCTTGTCCACCCCTAACACCAGGGAAGACGCAGAGACTTCAGAAACGGTTTGCTCCTTGTCAACCCCTAACACCAGGGAAGATTCAGAGACTTCGGACATAGATTGCTCCTTGTCAACCTCTAACTCCAGGGAAGACACAGAGACTTCGGAAACAGCTTGCTCCTTGTCAACCCCTAACACCAGGGAAGACGCAGAGACTTCGGAAACAGATTGCTCCTCGCCAACCCCTAACACCAGGGAAGACGCAGAGACTTCGGAAACAGATTGCTCCTTATCAACCCCTAACAACACCGGGGAAGACGCAGAGACTTCGGAACAAGACAGATTTACAGACCGGCGGTCTTTCCTAAGACGGTGGGTGGTTTCTTCTCTACATATTATCGGTACAGCAGAATTGACTTCTTTCATAGGCCGGTTCACGGCCTCCAATATTCCAACAGGACTGGCCAATTGTGAACGCCTCACTAACTCATCATTCACGTATATTTCTCCGGTTCCTAACTCCAGCCGGAAATTATACTTGCGGAGGATATCATGTCCTAATACAATGTCGGTTATTAGACCAGGGAAATGCTCCAACGAACCCTCCATTGTGACGTCATTGATTTTCCATTTCAGCTCATATATGTCGGTGATGGAGACTAGATTTCCATTAGCTAAACGGGCCTTCGTAGCTTGACGAGAGGTAGTTTGCTTTCTTTGGGAAAAAGTCTTAGCTACTTGATCACCAATATACGACTTTGCTGCTCCGGTATCCAATAATGCTTTAAACATATGATTTCCTATTTCAACGTCTATGTGCGGTCGGGGGTCGTTCATTTCTGCTGGCGGTTCGGTGTGAGAGGCAAAGATTTGCGGAAGCTGTGTCGGCCTCTCTTCGGTACAACTTCGGTTTAGTTTTCCTGCCTCCTGCAGGAACAGTCTCTCGAAAATACTCCTTCTTTTTGACAACGAGAACAGAATATTTTCGGCGGGTTTTGGCAGTTGTTGCGGTAGTGTCCTGACTCACCACAACGGAAACAGATGAGTTGACGGGAAGATTGTCCTGAGGGTTGCTGGGTAGTATCCGGCGGCGGACGGCGAAGAGTATCGGTCGATGACGGTTGACGGGGACCGGCGACGGGTTCTCTGGATGGCCCAGGCATCGAGTTGCGGGAAGGTCCATATCTCGGCGAACTCATTGGCTGCGGACGGGGATTTGGTCCCCTGTTCGGTCCAGTGTGGTTGGGTACAGACTGGAGTTCCTTCCTGAGGAGCTCATATTCCCTGACCACCTGACAAAAGGAGGAAAAATCGTCAAAGTCCCCTTTTCGGACTTGCAGACGGTATTCCGGCAACAGGTTACGGTACAGCCATGCTAACTGCTGTTCGGGAGTTAGCTTTCCATGTCTTCGCATCAAAGTCTGGAGTTCGGTGATGTATGTGGCGGCGGATTCATTCCTTCGTTGTAGACGACGGCTTATCTCAGCTTCCAAGTCGTCTTCGTAATTAACGGGGTAGAAGAAAATACGGAAATCTGTTTCAAATTCCTCCCAGGTAGAGTATCTGCTGCGGTTATTCCGGTACCAAAGAGCGGGCTCACCGGACAGTAATTCGGGTAACACCGGAAGCAGATTGTCTTTCTGGACATTCCTTGCGGTACAGATTTCTTCGATTCTTTCGATGAATGCAGCAGGATCTCCCCGGTTTCCAAAAGACACCTTCCAATCGTGTACATTTATCGGTGGAGTTGCCATAGCGGTCGGATATTCCTCTTGGTCTATGGCGGATCGCGGAGCAATATTTCTTCTTCTCAGAAAGTTGACGAGTCTTTTCCGTTTGATAGGAACGGTTCCAGCAACCGATAAATTCCTCTTTACCAGCTCGGTATTAAGTCCCTCGTTCTTTAGTAAGTATACCCAGCTTACTCGATTGTCGGTTATTCCTCTCACGGAACGTACAGTCGGTACTGGAGGAGCGGATTCGGTTTCTTCAGCTTCTTCTTGCTCAAACAAAACGGATAAGTCAAGATCTTCGGAGTTTCTTCTGGACATTAGCCTATTAACTCCAGCTCAGACGTCTTCTTCTTCTTAATAAATAAAAAGAACAAAGGCGGAAAGAAGGAAAAACTAGCACCGGCAAAACGGTCACTATTGAAATTTGCAATACAAAAAAAAATAGTATATTATACTGAAATAACGGTCCCTGTTCAAATCAATAATGGGCAAAAAAAAAAAAACCCGTAAAACAGTATAAACGGTCCAGCAACAATACGCTAAAAAAATATCCACAGCTGTATTTCAGTTCCTGTTATAATCAGGTCTCTTTAACAATACGGTAAAATAACGGAAACGGAATAACGGTTCCAGCTCTAACAAATAATCAACTCTCTTAATAATACGGTAAACAAACAGTCAACACAGACTTAACCGGTCCAAGCGAAAAAAACGCTTCAAAAAAATAAAAATTTAAAACGGTATTAAACTGATCCTGTGTAATCAACAATCGGGTCCCTGCTCTAACAACAAAAAAAAATACGGCAGAAAATAGTCAAAACAGACTTAAACGGTCCAAGCACAAATAAACGCTAAAAAAATGGAAAACGGTATCAAACTGATTCTACTGTTATCAACAATTAGGTCCCTGCTCGGGCGCCATTTTGTAACGTGCCTCCCTTCTTACACGTGGCTCCTGCCACAAGAACACGTCACTATGGACACCCTTGATGCAAAATTCGGGTTTTTAAATCTCGGGCGCCAGATTATTAACGTGGTTTGCTCCACGGCCCCTTGACCCTTAGCGTCAAGAGTTCCAGATAGCCTCAGATGGAGGTTACGGAAAATTCCAGGGGTCTGGTTGAATTAAATTTAACTAACTAGTGACAATCCGGAAAAGCCAAATCTTGGTTCTCCAATCAATAAATTGCGGTTAAAAATGAAAATAATAGAAATTCAAAACTTTAATCTATTAATACTCTGTGGTCTATTTTACGAATAATTCTTTAGTGACAAACAAATTAACAGGGAAAATAAAATGAGGTATGTATTACCTATATCTGGGATTTTAACGGACTTAACGGTCAGGTTATCAAATACGGTTCAAATATACCGGGTTTTACGGGGTCCCTAATGCACGATTTAGATCTGCCGGGTAATCAGACAAATTGTGGCTAAGCCTCTTCCAAGTCTGATTAACCCTTGAATCCAAATGAAACCGGCAACTATTATTCCGACGAAAAAAATAAATATATAAATAATGATTCTATGAAACGGGAAAAGAACGATTTAGATCTGCCGGGAAATCAAACAAATTGTGGCTAAGCCTCTTCCAAGTCTGATTAACCCTTGAATCCAAATGAAACCGGCAACTATTATTCCGACGGGGAGAAAAAATATAAATAATGATTCTACGAAACGGGAAAAGAACGATTTAGATCTGCCGGGAAATCAAACAAATTGTGGCTAAGCCTCTTCCAAGTCTGATTAACCCTTGAATCTACTAAAGCCGGTAACTATTATTCCAAAAAAAAAAAAAAATTTAAGAACGAGTTAGATCTGCCGGGAAATCAAACAAATTGTGGCTAAGCCTCTTCCAAGTCTGATTAACCCTTGAATCTAACTAAAGCCGGTAACTATTATTCCGACGGGGAGAAAAAAATATAAATAATGATTCTACGGAACGGGAAAAGAACGATTTAGATCTGCCGGGAAATCAAACAAATTGTGGCTAAGCCTCTTCCAAGTCTGATTAACCCTTGAATCTACTAAAGCCGGTAACTATTATTCCAAAAAAATAAAATTTAAGAACGAGTTAGATCTGCCGGGAAATCAAACAAATTGTGGCTAAGCCTCTTCTAAGTCTGATTAACCCTTGAATCTAACTAAAGCCGGTAACAATTAAAAAAAAAAATATTTTCCCACGAGTTAAACGGTACCCAACTATCGACACACAGAGTAAAAATATTCGTACTAGCATTAACTTTAAAATATTATACCTAATCCACTTGGATATCAATTTAATTTAAAACTACTGACAACCAAAAGCATAAAAGAATTCGAGAATCCACTAATAATTCATATCAGTTAATTAATATATAATAAACGCAGTAAATAAAAATTCGAAATCAAATTACGGTTGACAAATCTTTATTTCCATATAAAAGAAACAAATAAAAAGACAAATTTCAGTTCAACAACAAAAGAAAAAAAAATAGCCGGTCGGAAAATTTTCAAAAAAATATATTCAACAATTTAATAATAAGCGGCGATACGGAAAGTTTCGAATACACAGTTTATTTGTTAAAATTTATTTACCTTAATAAATACAGCCCACACACAATCGGAATTTGGAATACACAAAATAATCTCACTACGGTTTTCGGTTTTTCGGAAGAGCGTTTAACGTAGAAGGCTTAGAGCCGTAGAAGGAACTGATTCTTTTCGACAGAGAGCCAGACGGAATGAAGTTCGGAGCGCGAATAAGAAGCCAACCAAAAATGAATTGTTTCCGAATTTATATCCAAAATCCTAGTTACATTCTTCGGTGTGGGAATTAAAACGTGAAATCTATCTAGTTTCGACAAAAACTTGTAAGTATACTAGACGGCTCTCGATTAAATTAAAATGTTGTATATACCGGGCGTCCTTTCAGTTGAAAAATTTAAATATCGGAAATGAATAAATTGTGTATGGTAGAAGTTGGATTTGCGTAATTCGGACTTATACTAAAATATACACCGGTAATAGCAAAAAAAAATAAATCACTGCGGTAGTCGAAAGGGTTGTAAAGTAACGAGTTATATACACCCTAGTGGTAAAATAAAATATATTACGGAATAATAAAAAAAAATAAAAAAATTAAACTTGCAAAAAGCAGAGAAAAAAAAATAACTCGTTACAAACTATTGGAGAGCTATAAGACCGAGGCAGGCAATAAATGCGGAACATAACACCCTCTATGCCATAAAGTGTTAGAGTAGACCTTAATGCCCGGTTAAGTCATGTCTACTGGTCAATGATGAACACGTTGAACATTTATTGTAAATTTTCTTTTGTTTATTTTGGTAATTTAAAATCAAAAATTGACCTGTTTGGGGAATTTTTAATAGTACTTTTTATTTAGCTTATAATAAATTTATGCGTTACTTGGACGCACCCTATATACAGGAACGTATCTAAGAAATTAAGAACTGGGAACTGGGAAGTAACTTGGGACTTCGATTTTAAATGAAAAAGAGATTCATTCATATTGTTTCATGTATAATTTGCGTATATTGTTTCGCGTTTACGGCGTCCACTGACCATGAGCATACAACGTGCTAACTCTTTTTCTTTAAGAAAACTAAATATTTTTATGATCGAAGAAGACGTACAAGTACATGCAATGGAAACACACAAAGAAGTAAGAGATGAAGGCTGTAGTTCATTAAATTCGAATGATTTTGATTTTTGTATCCCTGCAGGATTTTTTTTCAATCTGAATAACTCTGTAGTATTGTAGGACTTTTAAGTTTCTCTGTGTATATGTAGATTTTATAGTAGAAAACTATTTTTTGTTTCGTGTAAAAATTTACTTTTTATTTGTCCCATATTCGACATTGTTTTATAATTACTACTTACTAGGTATTAAAACAATAAAATCTAGATTTATAACCTAATTAAAGTGGTTTTATTTAACACGTTTTAGCTTCCAAATAAATTTAGGGGTAGTCAACATAATATAATATTGACATTATACTTGTCTTTTAGATGACCGAGAATAGTTTGTATATAATGTCCTACTCAATAATTAATTATACAATGAACGGCTAAATTATGGAATATTATCATTATTCCGAGAACCGTCGAGTTTTAAGGGAAATCCCGAAACAGGTCGATTTTTGTTGTAAAACGCCCATGTTATAACGTACATGGAGTAGGGATGATGTAACCGGTGTAGGTGTAATGACGTAATCGTTAATTTTTTTGAATAGAAATCGGTATAATGTGACACCTCATTTGAACGAGAATTTAATTATCTTTTTAACGACATTACATTTTTAATTAAAATATTTTTTAAGGGTACGAAAACAATTTTTTTAAAATTAAATTCAATCAAATTACAATTAATGCTTGAATCCATGACTTTCTGATATAATTAAAAAAGCAAAAATAAGTAAAAATAATATTGGACACAAAAAGTTCTCTCATAGATACTGAAACTTTTTGTCATATGTTAATTCAAGCAAGTGATAGTGGCATAGTTACTGTAATATTTATTGTCGTAAATGTTTTGATTTTGTGAATTGTTATCAGTTGTCAATTGTAATTTTTACTTTTGAATAGTAAATTATGGCTCACCTAAATGAATCACAACGCATAGAAATATTAATCCTTAGCGGATGCGGAGATAAAAAAAGAACACAGAAGGAGGTATGCAATTTATTCAACGCAAAATATCCCGTCAGACCTATCAGCCAATCAACAGTAAGTAAAATAGTCCGAAAATTTGGAGAAACTGGGCACGTTAAACATATTCCAAACGCTGGGCGTCCTAAAATTGAAGACAATGTGAAACTTGATATTTTATTAAATGTACATGAAAATCCTCGCAGTAGTTCAACACAAACGGGTGAATATGCTTGAGTTTCCCAAAGATCGGTATTACATATTTTAAAAAAAGAAAAATACCATCCCTACAATTTTCTGAAATTATGCAGGATTTATGAATCCCCAATCCACTTTTCATCAATCAAATCCTTTTTTCCGATGAAGCAACATTTTTTATACATGGTACCGTGAATCGTCAAAATTGCGGATATTGGAGTCAAGAAAACCCGTATTGGATGACTAAGGCACACACGCAATATCCTCAGAAAGTGAATGTATGGGCAGGGATCATCAATGACAGAATCATTGGCCCTTTTTTCTTTGAAGAAAATCTAACAGGAAAACGTTATTTAACTTTTTTGAGAAATCAACTTATACCTGTCCTTGCTAACATGTATCCAAATGCCAATAATCCAAATTTACCTACTGAAAATATCTGGTTTCAACAAGATGGATCCCCTCCGCATTACGCACGTGAAGTACGTCAATTTTTAAATAATTACTTTCCCGGGAGGTGGATCGGAAGAGGAGGTTTTATAGAGTGGCCAGCAAGGTCGCCAGATCTAACACCTCTAGATTTTTTCCTGTGGGGTTACATAAAATCAAAAGTTTATGTCAATAGACCCCAAAACTTACAGGACTTGAAAGCATGGCATGAAAAGAGTCTAATTACTCCAGAAGTCATCCGCACTTGATAAATGTGTCCGTAGATTCGCATATTGTCAAGAAACCGATGGATGGCATTCCCAACATTTAATTTAAAATAATTGTTATGCATAATTTGGTTACTTCAAAGTACATTATTAATTAAATCATTAGTTGAAATTTGGTGGAATTTAAATTAAAAAAATAGTTTTCGTACTCTTAAAAAAATATTTTAGTTGAAAATGTAATGTCGTTGAATGAGGAATTAAATTCTCGTTCAAATGAGGTGTCACATTATACCGATTTCTATTCAAAAAAAATAACGATTACGTCACTACACCTACACCGGTGACGTCATCCCTACTCCATGTACGTTATAACATGGGTATTTTACAACAAAAATCGACCTGTTTCGGGATTTCCCTTAAAACTCGACGGTTCTCGAAATAATAATAATATTCCATAATTTAGCCGTTCACTGTAGAATACTATTAATAAAGAAATGCGCCAGCTCACTGACCTTCCTACCTCATATCTAAACTTTACTTACGTTAATGTATCGGACTCTCTTAATTCGGCGCTATTAGAGGAGAGTGGTTGAAGTGACGCTCTAAAGACGAGAGCGTGTATTTGAGAGAATACTCAGAGTTGAGTAATGTACCAGAAATATATTTTTCTAACTGTTGCATTCAACAATATAAGCAATTTAACGTTCTACTGAAACTGCAGTGTTGTCAAATCTCGGGACGCTCTAAGCGCGAATAACTATCAAGATAAAATGTATACTCTATATACAACTTAATACTCCTAGCGACTCTGCCGGAGAGTTGCGCGAACTAAATATATTCGAGAACCGTATATTTTCGTTCATTTCATGATCAAAAAAGCGTCCCCCAAAAATTTTGTTGGTAGGTTCGTGACGTAATTTCAAGTCCCTGGACAAATTATTACAAGGGGTGTGCATAGAGCGTCCGTATACGGACGCTGTATGCACTTGGACGCTCTATTGAATGCGATTTCAGAATGTATGGACGCTTTAACGATAGAAGGATATATATATATATATATATATATATATAACTATGTGGTAGGTACAGCAGTAAGTTTGTTATAAACTCTTACATTTAATGTAAGAAATAAAGAAAATCTAAGATAAACATTATATTCTAAGGATGCTTAATATTTCAATTTTTATTATTATAAATACAAATCATTTTATATTTTTATATATTCCTGTAATCTATTACAATGCAAAATTAATTCAACTAAAAGAAAATAAACACCATTTGACAACGCCGCTAAAGCTATCACCTGATCATACAATTATCATGATTTGTGAACCTAAGGTATATAGACATAAGATTTTAGTGTAGTTCACAGCACATGGGGAGTGTGCTGTGGTGGTGTTTTATAACCTGTAAGTGTCAAGTGAAAATAATTATGCTTAAAAATATTTCTGAAAATTGGCGAAATTTAAGTATTTTCTTCCGGTTTTTTTTGTGAAACAGACTCACATTTAGTTAAAGATAATAACCTTTACAGTTTAAAGTGAAAATATTCACCGTAAAATAGCATTAAATAGTGTTGAAAAAGTACCATTTTTTGAACTAAATTTGTGATTTTTAAAGTAATTTCTGAATAATCCAACGAAATTTTTGTTCTAATCTACTTGTTTGGACACGAAGGGTACGTGAATTCAATGTGGACTGTATAGTTTGATACGTTACTTTATTAATTATATTTCGTTTAACAGCTTGCAAAATAAAAATGATAAAAATGGCGGAAAAACTCATCTGACATATATGTATTGTCAAAAACTCACTACACACTATGTTTTTTAATAAGGGCACGTTCCGGTCTTGGGACACACAAGGGTGCGTTCACATTGTTCTGGTTATCAGAACATCCTGCCCCCCGGTTGAAAGTCCTACTTTTAACTAACACAAAAAATCAACAGATAGGTATACAAATTAAATAGTTAACAATTAATACAAAATACAAAATTACAGTTTCCAATCAATCTTGATCGTTACAATAAGGCAATGGGCATAACTTTGTTATCGATCGAGTAAACACTCCGTGCCTTGTCCTTATCTTAACGACTCTAACCCTATTGTCTTGACCAGGAATAACTTCGATAACCCGTGCCAGAGGCCATTCTAATGGACGAGTTTCATCTTTTAATAAAACCATGTCATTTACCTTTAGGTTTTTAAAAGGTTTAAACCATTTTTGTTTGGCTTGCAACAAGTTTAAATACTCTTTGGACCATCGTTTCCAGAATAACTGATGGACCTGAGTGCATCGTTTGAATCTAGAGAGTCGATTTTCAGGGATTTCGGTGAAGTCCCTTTCGGAAAATGCTGTTAGACTTTCACCTATTGAAAAATGTCCAGGAGTCAGGCAAGACAAATCGTTGGAATCAGAAGAAATTGGCTGTAAAGGACGGGAATTCAAAATCGCCTCTATTTGTGACAAAATAGTAGATAACTCCTCAAAGGTAAAATGTGAATTGCCAACAATTCTATACAGATGATATTTTGTACTTTTTATGGATGCCTCCCATAATCCGCCAAAATGAAGGCTTCTGGGAGGAATAAAACTCCAAGAAATTCCCTTAGTTGTTAAAAATGTCTCAATTTCGTTTGAAGTTGATTTTTTATTGAAAAAATCGTGCAGTTCCTTCAATTGGTTGCTTGAACCCAAAAAATTTGTCGCATTATCGCTATAGATAACCAATGGATTTCCGCGACGGGATATAAATCTTTTTAAAGTTAGTATAAAGGCTTCAGTAGATAAACTGGAAACGAGTTCAATGTGTACTGCCTTTGTAACCATGCACACAAAGACAGAAATGTATGCCTTTATTAAAGTTGCTCTTCTTAAAATTGAAGATTTCACAAAAAAAGGACCACCAAAGTCAACTCCGACCTTTGTAAAGGGCCTGGATGGAGTTACTCGATCTCTAGGAAGATCCGACATGATCTGTTGACTTGATCGGCCTTTAAAACGATAACAAGTTGCACAATTGCGAATAATCCGTTTTATCTCTAACAGACCTCCAAGAGGCCAAAACTTTAATCGAAAATTTGACATTACTAACTGTGCCCCACCATGACCCAATCTAAGGTGCTCTGCTTTTAGCATCAATGATATGACCAAATTTTTCGAAGGAAGTAGAACTGGATGTTTTTGTGCATAGGGCAGATTTGCGTAGGCCAGACGACCTCCAACTCTCATCAATTCATTGTCATCGAGAAACGGTGATAATCGAAGAATGGCCTTGTTTGAAATGGTCTTATTGGATTTCAATGCTTGAATCTCAGTCGAAAAATTCGATTTTTGTAACACCTTAATAATAAACTGTTGGGATTTATCAAGCTCCTCAACCTTAAGAGGGCCTAAAAATCCCTTGAATTTGTCCTTTGAATTATTAACAAAGCGAAAAACTAAGGCAATTACTCGTTGTAATTTTGAGTAAGAAGAGCTTCTTTCAAAAACAGAATTCCAAAAGGAAGATGTATCCTCCACTTTATGACCAAGTAGAACAGTTTTAGTTTTTCGATCCTCCGGAATATCATGTAATGTTATTTTTGCCAGATCAAATTCCTCTAGTTCTAAATTGGGGCCACTCAAAAACGCCGGACCGTGAAACCACAATTTTGAAACCAAAATTTCATTGGGTGTCATTCCTCTAGATATCAAATCTGCGGGATTGTCAGACGATTTTACATATTGCCAGTGATAATTTGAAGTAATTTTTTGTATTTCCGATACTCTATTGGAGACAAATATAGACCATCTAGAAGGGTGAGATTGCAACCAACACAAAGTAATTTGGGAGTCTGTGTACAAGTGGATACCTTCAAAATGAAACTTATTTTCGAAGACGTTAATTATTTTTTTTATAAGCTTGGATAGAAGAACGGCTCCACAGAGTTCAAGACGAGGTATTGAAATAGTTTTTGTTGGTGCGACACGGCTTTTTGCACATACCAAATTGCAAGAAACAGTTTTGGTTAAATAAATTACTCTAATATAGATGCAAGCGCCATATGCCTTAAGGCTAGCATCGCAAAATCCATGAAGTTCAATTCTGAAAATGCTATGATTAAGAAATAAGTTTCTCGAAATTTTTAAAAGTCCCAGTTTGGGAATATTGGAAACAAATTCTGTCCATTCAGACATAAGATCTTCTTTAAGATTCTCATCCCAGGTCGATTTTAGATAACCAAATTTTTTGCATTATAATCTTTGCTACAATTATAATAGGAGCAACAAAACCTATCGGATCAAATAGTTGCGCTATTTGGGAAAGAACTTCCCTTTTAGTAGCGACGACCTTATCAACAACCTTTGGTAGTGTAATGGAGAACTTATCAGAATTCGAATTCCATGAGATTCCTAGAACCTTATTAATGTCATTTTCGCATTTGATTTCATACATTTGAAAACTAGGAGAAATATTAGTTTTCAAAATTTCCTTAACAAATTCCTTAGAATTCGAACACCACTTATGAAGTTGAATATTTGCTGATTGAAGCAATGATACAAGCTGTTTGTGGGTTTCCTGTAGCTCCTCCAAGGAATCACAGGTGGCAAGTATATCATCAACGTATGTCTGATGTAAAATAGCGTAAGCAGCTAGAGGATATTTGTCTTTGTTTCGAATGGCAAGTTCTTGAAGAACACGGGTTGCTAGATAAGGCGCACTATTAGTGCCGTAAGTAACAGTAAGCAGCTCAATGCATTGTAAGGATTGTTCTAAGTTATCACGCCATAGAATGTTTTGAAGAAATGTTTGTTTGGGGGAAACTCGAATGCAACGGAACATCTTGATTATGTCACTAATGAGAACAAATTTAGAAGTTCTAAAACGGGTAAGTATATCAAAAAGTTCAGGCTGTACACGAAAGCCCTTTAGCATAATATCGTTTAATGAAAACCCACTTGAACTTCTCATCGAGGCATCAAACACTACCCTGAGCTTAGTGGTAGGGCTGTTGTCTCGAAGTACACAATGGTGCGGCAAAAAATACTTGTTTTCTCCATTGGCATTAAAAAGGTCGAGAGGAACATATCTAGCATGATTCAAGGAGATGTATTCATCAATAAATTTCTTGTATTTAAGAAAAAGATCAGTAGATTTTACAAAGCGTCGTTCGAGATTTAGAAATCGTTTTCGAGCCATATTAAAGGAATCACCTAGTTTTAAATGTTCATTTGGTCCTTTTAAAGGAAGTGTCACTTCAAAGGACCCGTTAGGAAGAATTCGAACTGTTTGACGAAATATTGTTTCTGCAAGTTCATCATCAGGATTAATTATTCTCTCATGGGGAGTAATTTCTTCCTGAGACCAAAATTGTTCAAGTAAAGTGTCGTCTGGGATTTGTGTAAATATACAAGTTTCGAATCGATGTGCGTTGTCAAGTTTTTCCTCATATGAGATAAATTGATTGGGGACAGGACCACCAATCACGAAGCCTAGATGTGTGTCAACGAGTGTCAAAAACCTTTCATGTAATCGAATTATACCTCCTTTTAACAACCGATAATAGACGTCTGCACCAAGCAGTAAATCAATGTGCGAGGGAATAAAAAACAAAGGGTCAGCCAAGCTGATATTTTTAGGAATTGAAACAGAGTCCAAATTAAGCAAAAATGATGGTAAATGATTAGTTATTTTGTCTAGAACTGTACAAATCACACCAAAGAAGTAATTTCTCTCAATGTTCGAGTGAATCGTCAACTTTACAATCCTATTTGAGTTTGTGACAGTGTTACCAACACAGTCAATTCGAATTTGTCTCATTTCAGGTGTATATCCAAGTTTTTGAAGTAAACATTCTGTCATTAAAGAGGTGGTAGCGCCAGAATCAAGAATTGCCCTAACATTTAGTGGGCAGCCATTTTTGTCAAACACAGTTACCATTGCTGTAGCCAAAAGAGTCTCTCCACTTAAGGCTGAAGTTGACAAGACTGTTTGTTGTATAGTAGATTGTGTGGGTGTTAGTCATAAATAATTATTATTCGAACTATTTGGTGCAAGTTGAGGTGTGAGTGGTTCTACTGCAGTTGAATTTTGATGGTTGGTTCGATGATGTTCTGTTTGTTCAGAGTTTAAGTTTGAATTATTTTCAGACTGCGAAAATCGACTAACCGGATGCAACAAAGTATGATGCTTATAATTGCAAACTGTACAACCACGCGATGTGCAATTGTCAGTTACATGGTTGGGCATTAGGCAATTGTAACAAAGTTTCTTATCTTTAACAAAATTATACTTTTCAGAGCGAATTAATTTAATAAATTTTTGACATTTATAAATTTTGTGTCCTATAAAATTGCAGTATGTACATTTTGAATTATTAACTTGAGAAGAAAATACCTTTTGTTCTTCTTTATTGCTACCTTTATTTTGAACAAAATGAACCTTGTGATGTACTTTAATTTTATTAGCATTTAAATCCGGAATAGCAGACCGTTCGAAAATGATACAGCGTTTTTCAAGGAAATCAAAAAGTAATTTTAAAGTTGGGCGTGCGTTTGTACCCATTTCATAATCAAAGGCTTTACGGGTAGTTACATCAAGTTTCTGAGAAAACATATACACAAGAATTAGATCCCATTGATCTACATTGACATTTAAGTTTTTCAAACCGTCCATGTTTTGTTTTAAAAGAGTAACAAAATCTCTAAGTGACATGGAATTATTTTTACCTAAAACAGGAGCATCTATTAAATTTTTTATGTATGCGTAAATTATGTTCAATTCATTGTCATATCTATCCTTTAGAGTCTTAAGGGCTACATCGAAGTTATCACTGATCAATTGTAAATTACAAATTAAGTTTAAGATAAGTCTTAAGGTAGATTAGTTTTTCAATATTGGTTAAACTAGCATCATCTTCAATAAAGTTCTTAAAAAGCTCATAAAAACCGCGCCAAGTGGTAATATCACCAAAAAACATAGGAATATTCAACTGAGGCTTAGTTAAACGAGAAACACTAGAAGTAATATTAGGAGATCGTGAAGGGGAAGAAACATTTCCCAGTATTTTTAATTGATCAATCTTAGCTTGTAATTTAGACCTCAGGCCATAATATTTATTTTCTGATGTATCTCGCTCTTCATTATCATCAGTTTGTGTTAAACATTCAATTTCATCTTGATATTCACAAATTTTTGCAAATGCTTTTTCAAGTCCATCTAACCTAATTTCTAGCTCCTGTATAATAGTACTATCTGCATTTTGAGTAAACCAGTTTTCAATTCTAGTCATACAGCCCTTTGCTGTGGCCCGTTTTCTAATAAAATCATCCATGATGAAATATTATTATATACAAAGAAAGTCAATACAATATTGTAGCTTAAGATTGCAATAATAAAATATAAGATTTTTTATTACAATATTAAATTTTGAATTGTTATTGTGCACCAATTTTTCCAAAAGGTACCGTGTAAATGATGAATTCGCAAAAATATGTGAGCGTATTGTTAGAAACAGAGTTTGAACAAGCACTTACAACCTGTACAAAGTTAGGTAAGTACTACAAAGCGAGTACTGAATGAAAACTCAAATTCTAAATCAATGTTCAATGGTCAACTTCAAATTATCTCTACTTTTGTACTTTAACAAATGGAAAGAAATTGTTTATTTTCTTTTAATAATGTCACTACCACGGAGAAGGGCTCGGGATCAATTTACGAGTCATTCGAATTCCAACAGATCTGGATGAAACTTCAAAATGACAGACGCCCTGTTAGTAGTAGTTAATAAGACCTGCATAAGTTACCTTTAATAATCATGATATTATGAAATATTTGAATATTTCCTCGAAGATTTTAAATCAGAAAACGTTGCGACATGCGACAAAATCGGTTAGCTCCTACCTGGTTTTAAGTATTTTCTCTTCATCTTTTCCTTGCACTCTTTGTCTCAATTTCCAATAAGTAGCTAGTACATCCAAAAGTCTCAAGATTCAAAATCCGGCTCGAAGGACCAATTCGTGTTTGGACACGAAGGGTACGTGAATTCAATGTGGACTGTATAGTTTGATACGTTACTTTATTAATTATATTTCGTTTAACAACTTGCAAAATAAAAATGATAAAAGTGGCGGAAAAACTCATCTGACATATATGTATTGTCAAAAACTCACTACACACTATGTTTTTTAATAAGGGCACGTTCCGGTCTTGGGACACACAAGGGTGCGTTCACATTGTTCTGGTTATCAGAACACTACTATATTAAAGGTGAGCTATCAAACAAATTTAAAATTAACATAAAATTCCGAGGGTCGCGAAGTCTACCAGAACCCATTGTCATTTATACTGTACATTTTAACCATCAGCGGTGCCCACTTGTACATAGTACTTTTAAACATAATCATTTTATATTTTAGTTTTGTATTAGGTTAGTTTAATCTTTAACAACGTGCTTTCGATTGTCACTTGACAGCGACAGCTGAAAGTAGGTCAACGGCGTGAGCCACCTTCTATTAGACCTACTCTACACCTAGAAAATTGTAGGACATAAAACTGAGTGACTATCAATGATTTAGTAAACGTAAAATAATTTGGTGAAACCGTTAAATAATTGTCTTTTATTTTACCTCGACCCCTCTCCGTTGAGAAACCGGCAATCGTTATATATTTTTTAAGAAACCCCCCCCCCTTTTTGTCACCTCAACTCCAGTAAAGGGAGAAAAGGGGGTGGCAAATTTGGCGCCCAACAATTGGTTGAAGTTAGTTTCATTATTTTATTTTACGTTGAAGTTTGCCATTTTTACGTCTTGCTGCAGTGGGTGTAAGGGTGTTCCCTGTTCCCCGTATGTTTTTTGTACACCTATAAAATATCAAAAACACAAGCGATTTCGTATTCATAGAATTTCATGGATTTTTTGTACTTCTCTTGGAGGTGTTAAAGTTTTTTTTTGTTTTGGGTTTTTTCAAACTTGGTATTATTTTCAACTCTACTCACGACGTCATTCTAATTTGTGGTCATCGACGTTTGGTTTATACATCCACTACCTGTGGCTGGTATAAGTTTAGAATTTAGGACAAATAATCTATCGATCCGATATTTTTCTGTGGTCGAATTGTAAACAATTTGTGAGGCATCGAGTAGATATCGATTCCGAATCACTCGATTGATATAGATTTCGGTCGTAGATAATTAACTAGTTTTTTTAAAATCTGGTTTATTATCTCTGCTATTTTGGTTTGATACTAGATAATATTTATTTTGGAAGTATTTCTTTCTTAGTTGGAAAAATTTATACAAAATAATTAAATCTATATTTTGTTTTGATTATAAGGATCTCATTAGGATTATTTTAGCTCTTAATTTACTGGTTTGTTAATAATAATTGGATAATTTTGCGACCATAGGCGTACGTATAAAAATTTTCGGAGCAATATAAGTAATAATTTAAAATTTCAGAATTTTGTTTTGAACAAACGCTCACATGAATATAGTAGTTTATGGTTAACAAATAGAGTTTTTTTGTTTGTTTGAGCAGGTATTAGTAAGAAAAATTTAAAATTCGGTAGATAGCTTAAATATATATATATTTACAAACTTATATTGGGTACAAACTATTCCTAGTTATTACTAAGAACTATACTAAACTTAAAATATATTACTACCTATCCTAACAATTAATACTAACTTACAAAATATTACCTACAACTATTTATTTACATATTTTCAAGAAAAATAAAAACTTTTCTTAATATTGTATTGTATTGTCGCTGTATTCTGATCTCTCTCACTTATTTTTTTTCTTGGTGAGGGTGGGGTTTTGGGTATATTTAGCTAGAGATTGACATAGAAAACAACAAAATGGAAGTCAATAGGCTAAAAAGTGATGAACTTACTTATGAATTGCGCATAAGAGGCTTACCAGGTTACCAGACCGTAGCAGAAAAGCGAGCTGCGTTACGTGAAGTTCTGAAGCGGGAAAAAGAAACGGGTGTTATGACTGGGGAAATAAATTTGGAGTTAGACTATCTAGACGAACTCGAGGTATGTAGAAATAAAGTCGAGGAACTGACACAGGAAATAGACTTACATTATCCAGAAAACTCAGAAAATGATTTCCGCCGGATTTATTCTCGTTTAGAACATCTGTCGAATCGGTTGAATAGAGTTAGAGGATCCAGCCGAGAGGAAGAGACCAGGCGATTCAGACTGGCTGATCAAGCCAGACAATTATTTGGTAGACTCAATCTAGCTTACGAATCAGCTAGGCCACCAGGAAGATACAGACCAGCTCGTGAGGACGCTGTCCCGTCATTTGATCACCAAGCGGCCGCAGTCCCCCTGGCTAGGGCAGGCGTAGCCTCCCCCTTAAAGACACCAGTCACCATACACGGTCAAGAGAGAGCAGAAAGGGTTACTGAAACCAGAGCGTATCCAAACCGCTCCTGCCCTCAAAATGTAGATGAACCGCTTATTTCTTTCCTTGACGAACCGAATCCTCCCATTCACAGGGTTTCGAGCAGTTTGCCGATACTAGGAGATTTCATAGATGTTCCATATGAACTTCCAGATTATGTAACCCCGCCAACAGATCCATTACCCACCTCATCACCAATCAGCGGATATCAGAATAGCTATGTACCTTACGATTTAGATATGGTGAGACATAGAGAAAATGCACCCATTAGAAATGTTTCTCAGGTACAATTTTTGCCCAATGACTCACGTCTAGCAACGTATGGAGAATCCAGCAGGCTAACGTATCAAAATTTGCCAGCGTCAGATCGACTTCCAGATCAATTTGATGACCTTTACATCTCTCCGATTTCAGCTCGCAGACCTCGGGAAACAAGATATCACTCCTACTCTGATGTTCACAGGTGGAACATAAAATTCAATGGTCGTACAAGCGTGAACGATTTCTTGGAACGGATTGAAGAGTTACGAATGTCCAGAGGGATTAGTACTCAACAACTTCTTCGATCGGCCCCAGAGCTATTTGTCCAGGATGCTTTGTTTTGGTACAGAACGTGTACGTTTACATCGTGGGAGGACTTGGTTTCGAAATTGAAGGAAGCATTTCGACCGTACGATTACGAGTACAGTCTTTGGGATGAGATACGTCGACGGACACAAGGTTCTCAGGAAAGGGTTCTTAATTTCATAACGGCTATGGAGAATTTGTTCAGGAGATTGGATCAACCTCCGTCAGAAGATAATAGGGTGAATATTATCCGCCGAAACCTACTTCCATATATCCAAACCCAATTGTCTCTTCATCGGGTGAACACCGTACAAGAATTATTGCGGTTGTGCCGAGCCATTGAGGAGACTGAAGAGAGGGTGAAGAAATTTGTCCCCCCTCCAACTTCGTACCGGACTCTATTGGAACCAGAGCTGGCATATCGTAGGCCCGCTCAAAACCAAAATGTGTCATTGGTAAGGCCAATACCAACAGAGACAAGTAGGGCAGAATTTAGTTCGACCTTTCTGGATGCAACACAAGTATCCTCGACGCAACCGAAATGCTGGAATTGTGGGAAGGAAACACACAAGTTCCGTGATTGCCCTGATCCTAAGGCAAAATTTTGTTTTAAGTGTGGTTACCGAGGAGTAATGATCAGAAACTGCCCTTCCTGTTCAAAAAACAGGAAGACGGGTCCTCAAATAGGTCGGTGGAGACACACTGCCGAAATTCCGACCCAATCAAGGTTTTCATCATCATCGTCCCTATCAGTATTATTAGATTTCGTCATTTCCCATTCAAAAGAAGACAATCGTCCCTATCTTACGATTAACATATTAGGAAAACAATTTTTGGCTCTTTTGGATAGCGGTTGTTCTAAAACAGTTGTTGGTGGCTCCGGATGGAACCAGGTTAAGTCAGTTTGTTCTCTTAACACGTCTCCATCTTCAGGAGAGTGTGTTGTTGCAAATGGTGGTACGCGCAAAATCCTAGGATCCATTATGGCTCCTGTACAGCTACAAGACAGAGTGAGGGTGTGAGAGTTGATGGTAGTGCCTAGTCTGCCGCATTCGATTATCTTGGGAATAGATTTTTGGGTTTCTATGAGAATTGTGCCTGATTTGTATTAAGGACAACGGTCTTTTAGGACTAAGGGTGAGCTTCCTTGTACCCAAGTGTCGGCTATTCAGTCCTTAGAGCACCTATCGGTGGCTCAGAAGGCGAAATTGGAAGACTTGATAGAGTCTACTTTCAAGGCCATGGGAAACAAGTTAGGCTGCACTCATCTAGTTGAACACGAGATTCGTACCAAGGCACGGCCCATCAAACAAAGACTCTACCCTCTTTCCCCTGCCCTGCAACGTCAGGTGAATGCCGAATTGGACAAAATGCTGACCGAGGATATAGTGGAACCCTCTACTTCTCCATGGGCGTCCCCCTTAGTTTTAGTTAGGAAGTCTGACGGTACCTACCGATTTTGCGTAAACTACAAGAAACTGAATCAGGTCAGCGAAAAAGACGCTTACCCAATCCCGTTCGTAGCAGCGACTCTAGATAAGCTCAGGGATGCAAGATATCTAACCACGCTAGATATTAAATCGGCTTATTGCCAGATTCCGTTCGCGGAGAAGTCCAGACCACTCAATGCGTTTGTAGTTCCCACCAGAGGGTTGTTCCAGTTCAAGAGAATGCCCTTCGGTTTACATAGAGCCCCTTGCACTTGGCAGAGGTTCATTGATCGTGTCGAACTTGAACAATTCGTTTTTGTGTACTTGGACGACATAATTATCTGTACACCAACATTTGAAAACCATTTAGAGGTGTTGGCAACTGTCATAGGCAAACTAAATGAAGCTGGTTAACTCTAAATCGTGACAAATGTCACTTCTGCAAACCGGAATTAAAATATCTCTAGTTAATTCCTCTGGTTTACTAATGGACCCTGGTAAGGTGGAAGCTATCCTTAACATTCATGATCCCAAATCAGTATCTGAGGTTCGCCGACTTATAGGTCTAGCTTCGTGGCATCTGCGATTTGTCCCAAATTTTTCTACCTTAACAGCCCCGTTAACGGCCTTGCTGCGCAAAAACGCAAAGTTTTTATGGGATGAATCTTGTGCAGCCGCATTGAGAAAAATCAAGGAAAACCTTATTACTGCTCCAATCCTTACATGCCCGAATTTTGATTTGCCATTCACGATCCAGGCTGATGCTAGTGATTACGGCATTGGTGCCACCCTGTCACAAATGCATGATGATGGTAAGCGAGTTGTTGCGTACTTGAGTCGGTCCCTAACCAGGGCTGAGCGCAAGTTTAGTACGACCGAAAAAGAATGCTTGGCGGTCCTACATGCTGTGGAGAAATTTAGGCCATATATCGAGGGTACCCACTTCCAAGTCATCACAGATCACTACAGCCTTAAGTGGCTATATAATTTCAAGGATCAGTCCGGTCGCGTGGCTAGATGGGCAGTACGATTGCAACAGTACGACTTTGATATTATACACCGTAAGGGTGTTGAACATGTCGTACCCGACGCTTTGTCGCGGTTTGTTACCTGCGTGGATGCAGTACATCCTACACCAGAAGCTACGCCAATCAGAGATCTTTGGTATAAGCGCCAGTTGCAGAGAGTCTCTAAAGATCCAGATAAATATCCAGACTGGAGAGTTGAAAACGGCAGTCTCTTAAAGCTAGCGAAACCAGCCTATCCCGATCTCGCTCTAAACGACGCACACTGGTTAAAGGTCGTTCCCAAGGAAGACCGAAGCACCCTCATTAGAGCCCATCATGAACCTCCCACTTGCGGCCATTTAGGTGTCTTTAAGACATTAGGGCGACTCAATCTTCACTATTACTGGCCGAAAATGAGATCTGATGTAGCTCGTTGTATCAGACGATGCATTACCTGCCTACAAACAAAGCCAGAACAACAAGCCCCTCGAGGTCAGATGCTTAGCATCGCCCCTTCTACTACCCGACCGTTTCAAGTACTATGTATAGATCTGGTAGGTCCCCTTCTTAGGTCTTCCTCGGGATACTCGTATATTCTGTCGGTGAGTGACTTATTCAGTAAGTTCGTCCTATTCTAACCTCCCCTTCGGACCGCTACGGGCCCCAAGATCGCGGAAATTTTGGAGGATCAAGTTCTTCTTATGTTTGGTATTCCCGATAAAGTTATCATGGATAACGGAAAACAATTTAAAAGCACTCATGTAACATCCATACTCGACAAATACGGAGTTGGGAGAAATAACTTGGCAAATTTTCATCCGCAAGCCAATGCTGTCGAAAGGTATCATCGAGTCCTGAAGACTACTCTCAGCTCATACGTTGCGGATAACCATCGTATGTGGGACAGGTATCTACAAAAAGTAGCTTGTGCTATGAGATCTGGTCGGCACGAAGTTACTAAACTATCGCCAAACTTCATTGTTTTCTCCCGAGAACTAGATTTTCGAGGGCGTGAAAGCGACCCACTCGAAACTTTCGACGAAGTCTATGATCCCGTGACGCGTAACAATGCCCTGCAAGAGGTATTTCAAGACGTAGCATCTAGAATCAAGAAAGCTTTCAACACCAACCGTCACCGCTACAACCTGAGAAGGCGAGATGAGAAATTTTCCCTCAAGGAAACGTGCGTACATCCAGTCCGATAAGTCAAAAGGTGTTACAGCTAAATTAGCCCACAAGTTTGACGGACCACTTATTATTAATAGAATTCTCTCACCATGGTCATATGAGCTAATAGAACTGAATGGACGTAGTAGAGGAGTATGGCATGCCAAAGACCTGAAAAGTCACCCACCAGACGAAGATGAGACTGATTCAGAGATGGAAAATTAAGATAGGATATTATTGTTAGTTGTATATATTTAGATTTATGCTTTAGTTCATTTAGGTAAAATTTTGGAAAAAAATATTAACGGTTTTTGATAAGGAAAAAAACCTTTTTCTGGCAAGGGGAGAGTTGTAACGGTTTCAATTCAACATTGGGTATTGAAGAGATCTTTTAACTTTGACCATACAATTTGTTACCTTGATTAAAAGGTCCTGTTAATCTCAGGGTGGGATTCGTAATAAAAAACTGATACAGATGTAATGTTGATTTAATATAAAATATTGTTGGTTGTCATATGGATAACCAAAAAAACCACAAGGCCTTGCCTAAAAAGTGGTAACGCTAAAAACTCCCTAAAGTAGTTCCGCTGTACCTCACGATTTATATGAAGTTGGCTTTCACAAATTATTTAGGTTATTCTAAGTTAATAGAAAGCATGGGAAGATTTATAAAAAAAAGAAAAGTTTTACACTATCCAATCTTACCTTAGGGGTGGTTGGATACAGAATTATGTTATGAACTACCTTGTATGCATACATTGGCTCACAAACTCTAGTGATTGTGCAATTGTTATTAAATACTATACAAGTTGTCCTCCACAGAGGGTAAAGACACCAGGAAACTAAGTTCCTCAGTAGGTATGGCAAAATACTCTACTTACAATACTTTTCCATAAAGATAATTGTTATTTCAGCCAAATGTTTTCTACTCAAACCCCTGGATTCCTTGTTAAGAGTAAGGTCTGAAGGTTACCTGTTTACAATCGGGTGCTGTGGGGTGTCCCTCCAAAAGAACTGATGGTGGCTTACTATATCCTGTAGGTAGAGGTGTATCCGATATGATGACTGGGTGTAGATGATGTCGATGCAGGAACGAAAGGAAGATATCGATGTATGAAATAAAGCCAAAGAAAGAAGATAGATCGAAGAAAAGAAAGAAAGAAAGGAAGAAAGGAAGAGACCTAAAAAGGAGCTTGTGTAAGTATTTGGTAATAATAATTAAATGTTATGAGGGTTGAGTATAGTACACTGACAAATTAAACTCACCGTAGAAGTTGTGTGGCCTCAAAGTGGTTTCGCCTACGGATGTGGAAACAGGAACTTAAGCTGAGCGAAAATAAATATCCACTTATACAGAGTGGTAGAGCTCCAACAGGATCACTCTAATAAAATCTAAGCTCACTTAAATATATTTGCAAAAATTAGCAAAATTGCTAAACCATGTGGTCTATCACGAACCTCACATGGAAGAAAAAAAACCCATCTCCTATCTACGTATGGATGGTCTTAGAAAAAAAAGGTATGTTCTTTTCATTTACTTCTTTATTACCAAAGTACTTAACACCAGAGATAAGCTCTGATAACAGAAATTAAAAGAAGAAACTATTAATTGATAAGGAAGGTCAATGATCTTTAATCAGTAGATCTATGAATAGAAAAGTGACATTATGATGAAAGATTGAAATCACTTTGAGAAGATTTATTTTTAAGATTGACGGATATGACAAGATTGTCATCTACTTTGTACACCATGTAAACAAAATAACCTTTAAGCCTTTTACATTTTCCAATTACTAACTTTTATGATCTGGTGATCATCCTATGTTCAAATAAGATATTCTGTAAATTTAGAATATAAATATTTGACCTATTATATCTCATACTGTTCTAAAAAAATAAGTGGTAAATACTTATTTATTATTATTTTTTTTAGGTGCCCTTCATGGAGACGCTTGAGAAAATTGAAAGGATTCCTGAGACATTAATTGTATTAATCCTACTTAAAACAATCAGGATCTGTTTTTAATAAAATAGCAGTTGGTAGGTACAGAGTTTATTTTTGGATGTTTGAAAGAGAGGCACAAATAATTCTTTGTCCCGTAACAAATTGTATTAAGATAAATAGTATTTATGAATGTAAATGAAATCCACCACTCACCTTGTATATATTGCTCTAATACCATTTACTAAAATAATTAATAATCAATAGTTCAACATCATTGCCCAAACTTTATTTGGTTATGTTTACATTTTCTGACAATGAATCTTTGATAAATTCTCAAGAGGCTTTCGACCTATTAAGTCAAGTTCAATGAACTATACAGCTACTTGTTAGATTAACCTTTGACCTGCTCACCTGTTGCTAAGGGTAAATAAATAGAAGAAGACCGACATTGACCTTGTGAGGCTTGGACTGGTCCATAATCCTCCATTCTTGTGCTGGTGCTTTTCAAGAGGTCACCTGAATTGTGCTCTTTCGAAGTTATTTCGGATTTAGCCCAGCTACAATCGTAATCTGCTAGGAAAATTTAGTGATACCTTAAGTGGTTATTTAAACGCATCTAGCGGATTTCCTCCTAACAGGAAAAAGGATATTACTTTGAGGTCACCCTCCATCCATGGTAAGTACCCACTCTTCTCTCTTATTGACCTAGGCATCATGGGAGTTTCGTATTTCAGATCTCTTATTCGTCGTTTTATTCATTGTCTTATTCATCGTATTATTCACCGTCTGGTACATCATCTTATCCACCCTCTCGTTAACAGTCTTCAACAACATCTTCAGTCTTTTTCACTGACTGCGTGAGAGTTTTCTTCATAGACCTCTTCCTAGTCTGTAACAAAGCCGTGTAAGTTACGCAAAAGGAATACGAGTGGCAGAAAACTTACCAGTAGAGGATCAGCCCCCTTCGTCCAGCTCCTGCGACATATTGGAAACACACCACCTGATACATTCCAAGTAAGATCGTTTACAGTACTGTGCTGTGCCTGCTGCCTGTAGGTGTCTCAGATAGTTTGTCAACAACTCTATCAGGGTTTACTGTTATACTTCATTGCTCAATCCGTCAGGAAGTTGAACCTACATAAATGTAACCTATTGTGACAACTGCTCATAGATATTTCCTAGTTAATAATTGAAATACTAACCCCTCAGTGTGATCCAAAAGTGTACTCTTGGAAGCCATTCTACCATCTGGTATATTAGTACATTGTCATTTATACTGTACATTTTAACCATCAGCGGTGCCCACTTGTACATATTACTTTTAAACATAATCATTCTATATTTTAGTTTTGTATTAGGTTAGTTTAATCTTTAACAACGTGCTTTCGATTGTCACTTGACAGCGACAGCTGAAAGTAGGTCAACGGCGTGAGCCACCTTCTATTAGACCTACTCTACACCTAGAAAACTGTAGGACATAAAACTGAGTGACTATCAATGATTTAGTAAACGTAAAATAATTTGGTGAAACCGTTAAATAATTGTCTTTTATTTTACCTCGACCCCTCTCCGTTGAGAAACCGGCAATCGTTATATATTTCTTAAGAAAACCCCCCCCTTTTGTCACCTCAACTCCAGTAAAGGGATAAAAGGGGGTGACAAGAGTTCCTTGTCTACCTTGTTCAGTAAACTCTTTGTATGAAGGTGCCCTTGTGTCACCCTCCATTTGAATTGGTGTTCCCTATCTAGCCAGTTCCCGATTTCCCCTCTCATGCAATCTTTTGTGATTCCACAAAACGGTTCCGGACCTATGAAGTCTCCTTTAGAGCCTTCTTTAGCTAACTGGTCCGCCATTTCATTACCTGCAATCCCCTCATGTGCCGGCACCCATATTAAAGACACTTTGTTGTCTCTTGCCAGCCTGTTGAGGGGTTATTTGCAGTTTTTCACCAGTCTAGACCTAGTTGTTAGATTACTGATAGCCTTAAGCAGAGCCTGGCTGTCAGTGAATATTTCAATTTTTTGACCGGAATATCCGCTTCTGATGCTTTCATCAATACAGGCTATAGCGGCAATCGTCTCTGCTTGAAACACAGTCGTTTATCGACCAAGGCTAAAGAACATTCTCTTTCTAGGTCCTTTTATACCAGCCCCAGTGCCATGGTTTGTTTTGGAGCCATCGGTGAACCAGATGAACCAGATTCTCCAGAATTACCTGGGTGCATCACCTGTTCCCTAGATGGAATGATGATATTCACTCGCTCAGAGAATATATTTTCTGGTGTCATGCTATCAAAACTCATGTGAAATATGGGTTCGTCTAGTAATGTCCCAGTTGTATCAGTGTGTCCTTCTCGAACATTGTTCGGGGACCATAAGTTTCCCGATTTCAGCCTAAGAATTGCCATCATTGCCTGCGCCCTTATAAAAAGTTTTATAGGAGGAAGTCCAATAAGGGCATCCATTAATGCCGTCCCCGTACTGTTCATTGCCCCGTTAATACCAAGAAGGGCTTGTCTCTGGATTGCAGTTAACATATTAACTGCAGAGGACACTTCTGTCCTCCTCCACCAGACTATTGTTCCATAGGTGATCGTTGGCCTTATCACAGTTGTGGTAGAGCCAGTGAACTACCTCAGGTCGTATTCCCCAGGTTTTGCCCAAAACTCTTCTGCATTGCCAGAAGAGCCTAGTCGCCCTGGTAGTAATTATTTCCAGGTGTGCCTTCCAATTCATTTTGGAATCAAGGGTCACTCCCAGATATTTGACTTCTTTGGATATTTCTAGTTCTTCTCCGAACAACAGTACTCTACTTTGCGGGAGAACTCTTCTATTCGTAAGAGCAACTAGTTTGGTTTTTTTTTGGATTAACTGAAAGGTCCTCTGTAAGGCACCATTCCTCCACAATTCACAGTGCTTCCTGTAGGACATTTATAACCACATCCGGGAATTTCCCATTGGTGACAATCACTATGTCGTCCGCAAAGCACTGCGTCCATAAGCCTTGATCATTCAACCTACAGATGAAGTCATCCACAACTAGGTTCCACAAAAGTGGTGAAAGTACTCCACCTTGAGGACATCCTTTAGTTGTCCTAACGGTGTATGTTTTATCATGCATATGTGCTGTTATTCTCCTATGCTCAAGCATGGATCCTATTCATTTGCATGTGGTACTGTTAATCCCTCTGTTTTTAAGGGATCTGTTAATTGATGACATCGATGTGTTGTCAAAAGCACCTTCGATGTCTAGAAATGCTGCAAGGGCTACTTCCTTATGATTCAGGCTCCTTTCGAGACCTGAGACTAAATTATGCAGGGCAGCTTCATCTGATTTCCCTGCTTGATAAGCCTATTGAAGTCTATGTAGAGGGATGCTCTTAAGCGCTCCTTCTTGTAAATACATTTGCAAGACTTTTTCCATGGTTTTCACCATGAATGATGTCAGACTGATTGGTCGGTAGGATTTAGCTTGGGTGTACGTTTCTTTTCCTGGTTTAGGAATAAACACCAACTTTGACTCTCTCCATGCAATTGGTATATTGGTCCTCTTTATAAGATATCCAGTCAGTGCTCCTAGGATCCCTGTATGTTCTAATAACCGATTTTTCTTCATTCATTTCATAGTATATTTGGGCATGATCAGATAAAGATGGTTCATCCGATACATGCCACATGCGAATCATCTCCCTGACACGTAAAGTGCAAAGAGTTACATCTATCAATGATTCCCCCCTCGATGTTCTAAATGTAGGCTTATTATCCACAATCGCAATATCAAGTTCAGTAGTACATAGATAGTCAAATGCTATGGTGTGCGTTGGTATCGGCCCCTACAATGACATCCAGATTATGTCTCCTTGAGTATTCCATCAGGTTCTCCATGTTAGTCCCCGGTAGTGGTTTTTCTGAATCGATGGGAAGACACAGAGACACTATTATTGTCTCTAGAACTACCCTATCTTTTTCGAGTATAATCTTTGCTGCCACCATGTCACCCGTGCATAGTTCCATAATCGGCATCAAGTTGTATTCGGATCTATAGCAAATACAAGTTCTTATTTTAATACGATCAGTTCCCATTATCAGTCCAATTCCCCTAATATTAAGCCCCAGTATCTTACCTTTGTTTAGCCAAGGTTCTTGAATTAGAACGATGTATATGTTTTCAGCCACCTCTCTTTGTTGTAGGACAGCGGTGGCTGTCTTTTTGTGCTGCAAGTTAACTTGTAGCACCTTGAAGGTCATTAGAGGTTGATGGTACAGGTTCTCGATCAGTCCCTGTTTCCCCCTCGGTCGAGTTTTCCAGGGTTTTAAAACAGACCCGCTGGAATAGAATAGATAGTACGGTCATCATTGAGCCCGCACCAGTTCAGCAAGTATAATATATGATAAATTAAGAGTGGAGGACACAATATATACCTTAGAACAGCTGGAACACAATAGAGAAGAAGAAACAAAAACAAATGCAAACAAGAAAAAAGGAAGAACGGCTAGCCAGTGGTCACCCAGCATCGAAGACGATGAAGATATCGCACCAACTCGGAAAATGATTCAAGCAGGGTACCCAAAAAACTAGAAGACATAGATGAAGATAAATTAAACATAAATAATAGTATTAAGGGTAGCAGTAAGAATAGAAGTAGTTTTAGCAATAAGGATAAAGAAGAAACTAATAGGAAATTTAAACACAAAAATAATAATGGTAGGGGACAGGATAAAAAAAAATGATCAGAGCAGTCAATGGGGAAAAAATAATCATAGACAATATATATTAATAGTGCAGACCAAGAACTTAGAGGTGAGATGTCCCTATTTTCGCAACCAAAATATTTCCGTAACTGGACAATATGTATCGTTGTTGATTATAGTCACATTTCAGTCCGGGATTAACTCTCGGACGATAACATATACCTTGTACTGATGAGGCGCAATACGCCGAAACCGGTCTACAAGTTATGTTGTCCCTTCTAGTTGCAGACCAGAATGGTTGGTTTAAATCTTGTAGACTTACCAACCCCGTTTGACTTAGAAGTGTAATTCAATGTCTGTCGGGGCATGTAGCCCGGGAAGTAGTTGATTCTTCTTCGTTGAACGGTCACTGTTTTTGGAAAAATTATTTTTCAAAACTTTGTCAAAGCGTTAGAATAATATATTTTTATTCTTCGACATCTATTGTTAAAACGCTTTACTAAATACGACAATTTTACAGGAAACTGTAATAATTCATTTTTGTTTCAAGCCCACGTGGTTTGTTGTCTCATTCGAATTTTGGTTTGTGACTTAGAGGTGAGATGTCGCTATTTTCGCAACCAAAATATTTCCGTAACTGGACAATATGTATCGTTGTTGATTATAGTCACATTTCAGTCCGGGATTAACTCTCGGACAATAACATATACCTTGTACTGATGAGGCGCAATACGCCGAAACCGGTCTACAAGTTATGTTGTCCCAATGTCTGTCGGGGCATGTAGCCCGGGAAGTAGTTGTTTCTTCTTCGTCGAACGGTCACTGTTTTTGGAAAAATTATTTTTCAAAACTTTGTCAAAGCGTTAGAATAATATATTTTTATTCTTCGTCATCTATTGTTAAAACGCTTTACTAAATACGACAATTTTACAGGAAACTAATAATTCAATCACACATTACATTACTCCGGGGTAAAAGTAGAACAAAGAGCAAAAGAGGGAGTAGGAATAATTTTAACAGAGGAAATAAACAGAAAGGCAATAAATATCAAAGATATAAATTCAAGAATGCTAGTCCTAAGTATACGATACGACTAAAAGAAATATTAAATATAATAGAAATATATGCACCTGTTGAAGGAACAGGAGAAGAAGAGGTTTCAGAATTTTACAGGAAGTAGTGAATGATATAAGGGAGCAAAACATAATCATTATGGGGGATTGGAACGCAAGAGTTGGTAAAGACTACAATCGAAGAATGGGTTGTATGGGAGTTTATGGGGAGGAAATAACGAACAGAAATGGTCTTAAGATGATAGGTTTTTGTTAAAGTAACGATCTAATAATAGGAAATACGACGTGGAAACAAAAACTAGAAGATAAATATACCTTTGTAGCGGAAGATAGAAATGCAAAAAGTTTAATCGATTACATAGTTTATACACAAAACTTATCAAATATTGTGAAAAAAGTAGAGACAAGAAAAGAGGCTGAGCTGGGAACAAACCACAGATTAGTAGTAGCGGAATATGAAGCAAAAATAATGAAAACAGAAGAAGTAAGATTCAGTAGAATTACAATAAGTGAATCAAGAAACACTTAAAAAACATCTAAATCTCAGGAAGAAACAGACAGGGAATTCGGTAAAATGATTAATGAAAACAACGATTGGACACTCGAAAAACGGTGGAGAGTATTCAAACAAATAATACTTGAAAAAGCAGAGGATGTATGTGGGAGAATTAATTTCAACAAACATTTAAAAAGGACTAAGTGGTGGAACAAAGAAATACAACCATTAGTAAAAGAAAAGGAAACTTCATGGAAAAAATACCTTCAAACAAAAACACAAGAAGATAAGGAAATATATAACGGTAAAAGAAACATAGTCAAGGAAGCGGTTAAGAAAGCGAAAAGAGACTCCTGGAAAGAATTTGGAAGGGAGATGTCAGAGACACATGCATCAGATAATAGAAAATTTTGGAGAGCAATAAAAAGACTACGAGAAAGTGAAGGAAAATATATAAGAGCAATGAAAAATAAAAATAACGAATTGGAGACCGAAATAAATCAAATACTAAAGACTTGGAAAGAACACTATGAAGAAAAATTTAGTTATAGGTCTAAAAAGAAAACATCACACAAAATAGTTGAAGAGGAATGGAATGAACATGAATACCATGCATTCAAAAGAGAAGAAATGGAAGTGGCTATAAAGAAACTCAAAATAGGAAAAGCCAGTGTGGAGGATGAAGTAGCGCCAGAGATGATAAAATGGTTAGGAGAAAAACGATAAGAATGGCTGTGTCTCATATGCAGGGAAGCATGGGACACTCAAAAAATCCTCAAAGACTGGGAAAATAACCTTATACTGCCAATACATAAAAAAGGGGATCAGACACTGTGCAATAATTATAGACCAATCTGTTTAGCCCAAACCAGCTTTAAAATATATGCGAGAATAATAGAGATTCGATTAAGACGTTAAATAGAAGCAAAATTAGAACAAGCAGCTTTTAGACCACGACGACAAGCGAATGACAATATATACATTTTGAGAAGGCTAATTGATAATACAGTAGAAGCGGGAGAGGAAATGTATTCAACATTTATATACTTGAAGGCAGCTTTTGACACAGTGGAAAGAGATAAAATTTTGGAGGTATTGGAAGACTTAGAAGTACCGAAAGCTCTAATTAATATAATTAAAAGCACATACGAGACTGTCAAAGCAAGAGTGCAGATAGGAGGTCAAAGATCGGAAGAGTTTTCAATGAAAAAAGGTATAAAATAAGGTGATAGCCTAAGCCCACTATTGGTTGTCATTTTTATGGACAAAATAGTGAAGGAAATAAAAAGACAAGAAGGAAATCTGGTCATGATAATAGGGTACAGAAACATGGTGCCGGTCAGATTAAGTAATGTACTGTATGCAGACGATATTGTACTCATAGCAAAATCAAAAAATAAAATGAAGAAACTAATCAACTTATTGGCAAGAGAAATAGAAAATATGAAAATGAGAATAAATACAGAAAAAAACCAAAGTAATGATAGTAAATGAAAAACAGCGAGAGGGGGGTAAGTACAAGGAATTGAAATGTAATCACAAAACATTAGAAACAGTAAAAACTTATAATTACATAGGAAGTATAATAACAGAAGAAGGGAAAATAGATGCAGAACTTAATAACAGAGCAAATAAATCTACAAGATTATTTTATTCCTCAAATCGAACAATACTAAGCCATAAACACATTGATATGGATACAAAGCTGGAAATCTACAACAAAATTACAGTACCAACTATAACTTATGCTAGTGAGAACTAGGTACTACAGAAAAAGCAGGAAACAAAAATAAATGCAATGGAAATGAAACATTTAAGGAAAATAGCAGGTAAAACAAAATGGGACAAAGTAAGGAACGAATAAATCAGAAGCATAACTAATCAAGAACCAATAATATCAAAGATTAAAAAGAAACAATTAAACTGGTATGGCCACCTAGTAAGAATGAAGCAAGATAGAATTGCGACAAAAGTTATGGAAATGGCAATATTAGGAAAAAGACAAAGAGGAAGACCCAGGAGGAAATGGATTGACCACATTGCGGAAATTGGAAAGAACAAAGGAAAAACATTAGTAGAGATGAAGGCATTGGCCAGGGACAGAATAGAATGGGTACAGGAAGAACTCCAATCCGACGCCTGAGAAGGCATAAGGATAAGAGAAAGAGAGAAAGAAAGCTTTAATTACCCCATCAAGTGTTATGTTGAAAAGAGTTGTAGACAGACTATCACCTTGCTTTACACTTACTTCAATGTTAATGTCTCCTGTATTTCCGTCTCTGGTTATCACCTTTGCAGTCGAGTCATTCATTGTCACTTTCACTGGTCTTATCAGCTTTTTTGAAATTCCTATGTTCCACATATCAGATAATAGCCATTCTCTGTTGACTGAATCAAACGCTTGCTGAAAGTCAATGAATAGTAGAAGTAGATCTATGTCATGCTCATAGCACTTTTCGATTGACTGTGTAAGTAGGTGTTTGGCGTCTAACGTTGATCTTCCTTTTCCAAATCCCTGTTGATATTGACCTAGTTTGGATTCAACCTGTTTATTCAGTTCTTTTTTCATTATATTGGTTAGTATCTTGTATGTAGTGCATTATACCCCTGTAATTTTTGCATTTAGTTGGATCTCGTTTTTTAAAGATCGGAACTAAATGCCCAATGCTCCACTCGTTTGGCATGCGTTATTCTGTCCATATATTCATTATTAGGTCATATATTCGTTGAAGTAAGGCTTCTCCTCCATGTTGAGTTAGCTCGTTATTTATATCATCTGGTCCTGCAGCCTTGTTTGATTTGAGTTGTTTCGCAACATCTATAAATTCCTCAAACGAGGGTCTGTACTGCTGTTCGCCGATTTATTCTTCAGTTGCTACATCCTTATAAATTGTATCCATAATATGATTGTTTTGGAATAGACTTTGAAAGTTTTCCATTTGTTCTGCAACACAACTTGATTTTTTTCTTCTGTAGAGTTTTTCTGCTTTTTGCTTCATCTTTCCCTGTTTCCAACCATTTACTTCTTGCTTCTTTTTCCCTATGTTTGCCAGTTTACATTCTTCGTCGAACCATTCTTTGGATGCTTTGATTTGATGTAATCCAATTTCTTTTTCTACAGAGTAGAAATAATGCTACTTTTTATACTCTTCCATTCGTTGTATATTCCTTCTTTTTTATGATGAGTTCTCATTTTGTTTGTTAAGTTTTCCGCATAATTATTTTCACCTTCCTCTTTTCCAAGTATTTTCAAGTTCTACATTATTTTGTTGTGTTTGTAAGGTTTGTATCTTGATATTTTTATATTCAGCTTCGCTATTAGTAAAATATGGTCCGTATTTGCGTTTTCTCCTCGGTATGACCTCGTGTCTTTAACCATTTTCGTCCATTTCTTTGATATTAAAACATGATCGATTTGGTTGCCGTTTCTCTTTCCTGGGAATAACAACGTTCTCTTGTGCTCCTTGCTCCTTCGCGGCTAAATTTCACAGTCTTTTGCCGTTAACGTTTGTGTTCTCGTGTATGGTTTCTTTTCCAGCTATTTCTCGGTTATTTTCCTCTTTTTTCTTATTAGGGCATTGAAGTCTCCTATTATTATTAAAATGTCATTTCTAGAGATGTCTTCACAGGCTTCACCTATCTTCTCATAAAACTTTATTTTCTCTTCTTCGTTTTCTTCTTCCGTTGGGGTATAGGTATTAATTATACTCATATTTGCTTGCTTATTCTCAAGTTTTAAATATGAAATCCTACCGTCGATTGGCTTAAATTCAATTACTTTGTTTCGTTTTCTTTTACCGTCCATTATTACTGTCCAATTCTTTCCTAGTTTTTCCTCCCCTGAGTAATACATCGTAATGTTTTTTTCTATTTTAACTTGTTTTTTCCATCTGATTTCTTGTAGCGCTAGAATGTCTAAATCATAATCCTTCATTTCTTGAGCTTTATCGTGCATTTTCCCGTTATATCCGTTAGATTTTTAAACATTTATGCAATTCATTCATTATCAATAACATCTTCTTCTTCGGCCATTGATCTATTACTGAATGTTCTTCTTTTGGGTTTGGAACCTGATGGTCTAACTGTATCTTTCACTTGCTTGTTTTGTTTTAATTCATTTATCCACAGTCTGTTATAATTTAGATTCGCTTGATGTCCTTCATTCCTTGCTTCTTTCATGTACGATCTGAGTTATTTCCTTTGTATTAGTGCTTCTCTAGTAAAGTCTTCGTTTATGTATATTGTTGTATTTTTTAATTTGTTTTAATATTTCTATGTTCTTCTTGTATTCCTTCAGTTCTAACAAAATCGGTCTTGGTTTACTTTGGTTAGGATTTTGTTTCCCTATTCTTCTAGCCTCTATAAATTCATCGCTTTTAAATTCCAACTCCAGCTTCTCCATTACCTTTTGTAAAACATCCTTTAATTGCAGCTCATCTTCGTTTTCCGACTCTCTTGCTCCCTGTATTATAAGGTTTTTGCTCTTCGCTTCACGCTCTAATTTTTCTATCCTCTCTTCATGCCTGCCTTAAGCTTCTTATAATTATTGGTTCTCCAGTCTTATTCGGTTGTAACGGTAAGGGGCGCCAGCTTTGAAGGGC
The DNA here is from genome assembly GCA_947563755.1 of Lochmaea crataegi. NCBI lineage: Eukaryota > Metazoa > Arthropoda > Insecta > Coleoptera > Chrysomelidae > Lochmaea > Lochmaea crataegi. The sequence continues at coordinate 33,823,910 of OX387434.1, read as the reverse complement.
TCCGGCTAAAGACTCCTCTCAAGGGTGATTCGACCCCAAGTTTATGTCGCAAGTATTACAGGAAGGTTGTAAAAATTGAGGGAGCCACTACCTTTTTGACGTCGATAAAAATACTAATTCAGGCGGAAAAGGTAGAAACGCCTTGTAGAATCTAAATGAAAGTTAACCAAAAATCATAATAAAAAAGTTACTTAAAAAAAATAGAATTTTGAATCTCTACCCCGGGCGATATCTCCCTCAACTTTTATAGTTGAGGATTTAAAAAAATCAAAGAAATAGATTTTGAAACAAATTTATATTTTATTCTGCCACAGGAAATGAACAGTGAGGAGAATTTGTACTTAGGTACTTAGGTTATGAATATGTAGTGGTTTCCTGAAAAAGGTAGGTAGGTCTTGCCTCTACGAAGTCTTGAGAAGACCTCGAAGAAGATAGGTAGATAGTCTTGATTTGTACTGCTGTGTCCTGGTCTAGAGCTGTATCCTGGGGTTATATCCTTGCCTAGGGCTTATATCCTAGGGTTGGGCTTGTATCCTAATCTAGGTCTTATATCCTGGGGCTGTGCTTACCTAGAAGTACATGTGGATCAGGTATATATAGGAACTTGAATGTAATGGGCACATTATGTTGTTCAGTTTTTCAGGTTAAAAAAAAGGAAGGCAGTTGTTTGAAAGTAAAAAATTGATTTAATTTACTGAAAGCTTTCCAACATTATATGTCCCATGTTAAAACAGTAAAAAAGCAATTATCGGCTAAATTAAAAAAATACTAATGATCTGAAAGAAACTAATTATAGCAAAAAGTCGTTTAGTTATATAAAAAAATATCGTGCTTAAGAAATATATGAAACCGGCACTGGCGATACGAAAGAATATTTTATAGGTTTACTGTTATAAGAATGTTATTTTATAATTTAAAAAATTATTCTGCAACTGAAAAATCTTGCAAATGTTTACACAAAAGTAAAACAGTGAATTATAAAAGAATATTTAATTTAAAACTACCATATTAGTATAAAAGAACAGTTTATGACCACGTGTTAATTTCGTCTATCTCTGTAAAAAAATAAAGAATGCATACAAAAATTATATCAGACAGTATTTTAGAAGAAGCTTATTAATTATAAATTATGATTTTCAACTTACCACATCAAAATTAATTAGATAGGAAAGGTATAAAAGCGATAAAAACGGAGGTCCTTCCTAGAGGAGGGACGATAACGGAAAGGGCTGTCGTGGCGTTGAAAAAATGGAAGCGTCCGTTGGCAGACGTCAATTGTCTTATGGTCAGGGTTGAAGAATTTGGGGTCACAGAACTATAATTGGAAGTGGCTAATGAGACGACGAGCGGTCATTAAAAGGATTTATTCTATAAAATCGAAACAGGTCGATAGACATGTTACATGGTTATTTTTTCTTTTTTTTTCCGCCATTTCGCTCTGAATGCTATCTAATTTTTTCTCCATCCTTTCATTTCTATTTTCTATTTCTTCTAGTTTTCCTAATATTTCTCCCAGTGCTTTCCCCATTTCTGAAATTTCTTCCATTTTGAAATTGACAGGTACCGCGTCACAGACCTAGTTTTTATTAACCGAGATCCTTCTTAATTCAAATCTCAGCTCGGTGCCTGTGCTGGATGTACTCTATCGTTTCCTGGAGCGGATAATTCGTTGTGTTTCTTAATTCAATTGTTGTATATTCCAATTATCGTGAATTTATTCCTTAGATCAAGGTCCAGTCTTGTCACACTGGTTTTGTTGTATTAGATTCACATTAACGAATAATTAGTATGTTATCACAACTGTTTTTGTTAAACAACTTGTTTAAATTTCTACTTTGGATATGTATACAGATATACAATAAATGTTTTAAACGCACCAATTTCTATCTGGTTCCCTTTTCATATGTTACTCACTCTCACTACTGCAGCTTTAAGTCTAATATTACCCACTTTCCTAAATTTTCACACAGTTTTAAACTACTTGTTTTTCGGATTTTAATCTGAATCGAGATTTCACATGCTTCGCCTTTGCTGGTCAGAGCCGGTTGCCCTGGGACAATCACTATAGCAAACTTTCAATTAATTTGAAAATATAGAATGTTCAATTTCTTTTTAGATGGGACAATCGGTATAACAAATTTTTTATTTGAAAATATCAAATGCTCATCTTCTCTTTAGATGGTACAATCAGTATAACAAATTTTTAATTTTATGAAAATATTGACTGACTTCACTTTAGTTGAGACAATCAGTATAGCAAACTTTTAATTATTTGACTATATCGAATGTTTCGCCTTCTCGAGTTCTGTAAGGATGGGAAAGATCTTTTTAAAAAATCGATTCTCGATTCCGATTTTATTTTTATGTTTTTTTTATATTCTAACAATCGATTAATCGAGCGCATTAATAGATTCTTCGATTTTAATCGATCCTTAATTAAAAGATCTATAATTAGTATTGTTAATAAATTCATTTATTGAATCGCAATATATTTGTATGACTTTTTATCGCAAAGTTTGTGATCGTTAATAGAACTCGAAACTAACTCACTTAACCGTAAAATCGAATATCAAAAATCGATTATCGATCGACTTCTGGAAATTAAAGGAATCGAGTTTACCATCCCTATTCGAGTACTGTTAATTCGTCACTGAACTTGACAAATTGTAACAATTTAAACATCTAATGATATACGAGACTGATAAAAACCGAGTCAAAAAAAAACGAAAAAATTATTATTATCCTACAATTTTTATGAAAAATTCGACCAAAAAATATATATACTTCGTGTAGTAGTATTGCAAGTCTGTGAACACAGCTTTAAACCAACAGAACACACCTACCCTCATATATGTCTTTTGTCAAAAGTCACTCTTGTCTGGCTTTATGAAGTGGTTGTTGAATAAGTATAAGTATAACGGTATATCGTCACCCTAATTATCAAACCTCGTAACTCCAATTTTGGTCAAAAATGAGATTTTGGTGCCATCTGTGAGAGAAAAAAAAACTACCTATGATGGAGAAAACCATTTAACTCCACATTACTTTATTTTAATAATATGGAAAGAAGAAAAAACCTCTTAACTCCATATACATCCGCGTGCCCTATAGAATACCTCGCAACTTATCTGAATTTTTTGGAATGTTTTTGTGTTTCCTGTAAATTTTGTGATTTTGGAGTTACGAGGTTTGATAATTAGGGTGATGATATAATTTTTAGATTAATAAACAGAATAAAAGAAAGTATTCATCGGAGTTTTATTACACTACGAATAATACGAAATTTAATTGTGGAAGAGTACAATAAGTAATCCATTTGAAACGGCCACTACGTAAATAATTATAATATTTATTTACCTTATAAAACATTAACTATTCACCTTTTTACTTTGTCTTTACGTGAATAAACACTAAACTCTTCAAGAACCCAAAAAAGTCTTTCTAAAAATCCAATTATTATTAACCACAACACAAAAACAACGCCACACTGAATAATATAATCAATTCCATCAGTCAATATGGTCGAAGTGAGATCTAAGGAACGGAGACACGCGCACGCGCTTTTCAAATACTAAGGCAGGTGGATGAACCTGCAACAATCGAATACGTACCGAATACGCGGTAATATTATTTTCGCGCGGCGTTGCCGGTTTGAAATAAAATAGTAACGTAGTAGGAAAAATGTTAATTATTAATATAATTTTTTAATACTAGTTAAACTTGGCAATGTCGAATTTTTTTAACAAGTTTCCGCCACTCTCTTTATTACACTTACTAAAAGTATTCTCCCATTCTCATTATATATACTTTTACGAGTATATATTCATATATTATAATGACTATAAACGTTGTTTCGTCTGACAACACAGCAGCAATAAGCAGAGTTTTATTGTCCCGTTTCATGTCGCTTCAAGTACGATGGAGTTGGGGAAAATTGCTATTGCTAACTGAAGTAAATAACCGTTTAGGGATCAATTTAACCACTTAAAAGAATAACACTTCAATGGTCTCCATGTAGGGGTCTTTCTTAGAACGTTCCTAATAGCAATTTATTCTTCTTTTTTTTGTATATATTGTCATTATTGTATCTGAAGTTTTAGACTTGGGAACATTCTACCCACTGTCAGTTCTCTTTTGCGTGTTTCCGGTGAGGATTTTCCCGAGCAACGTTTACCGTAGATATTAACAAAACAAATCAATCAAGGATTAATTTCCTTAACTAGTTAACATTCCGTTAATTAAAGTGCTACGATATGTACACCCAATAACCCGTTTTATAGGTTAGTCTTTGGTCGTAATTTATTACGGAAAATTAATTGTGGAGACAAATTTTTTTTGGTATTTCCAAAAATTTGCTTGGTTAGTTTCGAAAATAGTTGAGACCACAGTGGATTTCGGTTTAGTTCGGTTAGTTTCGGAATCGAAACTGAATTAGAGTGATTTTTCGTTACCCATAATCTGCGGATTTCGATTTAGTTCATCCAACCGGGGAATCGAAACTGAATTCGAGTGATTTCTCTCGTTACCCATAAACAGCGGATTTATTTATTTTTTATTATCGATGATGGCTTTCAAGACCAAGTAACCTAAATAGTCATCAAACATTCCTGTAATAAACAATCACCAACGAACTGAACAAGCCAATTTGTAGTCGAATTTAGTTTTAGGTCGTTACCCTTATATTTTTTTCTTGCATATACCAGACGTACTTTGGTATCGTTATTGTTACCACAGAATACACCAGCATATGTGACAACCCACTCTCTACCAGTCAATTAGCTACTGTCAAATTTCGTATTGTTGCAAATATTCAACTAAAACAACGACATCTTGTAGCCGTATAATAAACACACAACTTCGTATTATATCTGTGGTATCAGAGTGTGGTTTCTGTACAGCGTTCAGAGAAATGGAACAAAGATGGCGACAAAAAAAAGGAGATGGAGTGATACTAAACAAAGTGTACTCGACTCCGACGCTTTGAGTTGTAGTGTACTGTAGTGTATTGTATTGTATTGTAATGTATTGTAGTGTATCGTAGTATATTGTAGTGTATTGTAGTGTATTGTAATGTATTGTAGTGTATTGTAGTGTATTGTACTGTATTGTAGTATATTGTAGTGTATTGTAGTGTATTGTAATGTATTGTAATGTATTGTAATGTATTGTAGTGTATTGTAGTGTATTGTAGTGTATTGTAGTGTATTGTAGTGTATTGTAGTGTATTGTAGTGTATTGTAGTGTATTGTAGTGTATTGTAGTGTATTGTAGTGTATTGTAGTGTATTGTAGTGTATTGTAGTGTATTGTAGTGTATTGAAATGTATTGTAATGTGTTGTAGTGTATTGTATTATTGACAGTTACTATACTAAAATTTGAAATAATCTATGACAAACCTTGCCAACTATCGAAAAAAAATTAACTATACAGTGATTTAAAAATTGTTCCGAGTGATAATTATAAATATTTTGATTTTTTTTGTAAATGTGTCGCATGGATTGGCCTAATTTAAAAAAGACAGGAAGGAGAGGTTGATATTCAATTTATATACCCCCTGATGCGTTCATGTCTGCATTTCGCAAATTGGTTGTTGGATTTGAGCTCACGCTATGCATTTCCCGCTCGCATATAGATTGACGTTTCGGGAGAATTTGCAGGGTAGATAAGCGGGTATAAGCTGAAAAATCGGTGTATTTTCTATTTGGAAATGATGATTGATCGATGTTAATGGGTAACTAGACGATATTTCGAGAATTTTTATTTTAGATGGATATAAAGAAATGGTTATTTATGCAATAAGTACAATAAACACTTTTTGCACGAGTTGCATACAATATTTGTTCTACGTGTATGCAAAAACCAAAAAAATGTCTCATTTATTAGGTTGCTCTAAATGGACTAAAAATACCGTCGATTTACTGATTGTCCCATCTAAAGAAGAATTGAATATTCGATATTTTCAAATAATTAAAAGTTTGCTATACGGATTGTCCCAACCAAAGTGAAGTCAGTCAATAATTTCAAATAATATGAAATATGTTATACTGATTGTCCCATCTAAAGAAAAATTGAACATTCCGTATTTTCAAATAATTAAAAGTTTGCTGTACTGACTGTCCCAACCAAAGTGAAGTCAGTCAATATTTTCAAATCATTGAAAATTTTTTTACTGATTGTCCCATCCAAAGCGAAGATGAGCATTTGATATTTTCGAATTAAAAATTTGCTGTACTGATTGTCCCATCCAAAGAAAAATTGAACACCTGAGCCTATAACGATTCAATGAATAGTTTTTAGCTCACAATTACAAATTAAATTGTAATCGAAGTTATCAACTAATGATATTTTTAAATTAAAATGTGATCGCTTGAATGGTTTTGTTTTTTTTTAAATTTTTGTAACAAAAAAAAGATGACTTCATCCGTATTTCCAGAGAAAGCCATAGGAAATGGTGAAATTTCCGGGATTTTATAGAGCCGAAATTTATATATGAAGCGGAAAATGGTCTGATTAAGTTCGCTCGCAGATAAAAGCCCCGGCTATAGAAAAATTTTCAAATCGTTATTGTTTACAGGGCGGTCTAAATTATAATAAAATTGATTGATAGAGTCCGAGAGGAGAAACCTTTTTTTATTTTTCGGGCCTAGATGGGAATCTCATGTTCGAATGGGTCCAGGACCCAAATAGTGTTGGACTCATCCCCAATGAGATGCCTACCAACCAAACCCACCTCAAACTCGCCGTTACCCCCGCCTCGGAATCACTACCCTAGCATACTTCGAGACGGGCGGCGGTCCCTCGCACACTCTCCGCTCACACCGTCATCTTCTCCCTCCTATCACTCCTGCCTCTCATGCCATATCGAGTCCTTCTCTCCCCCTAATCATGCTCTCTACTACTCCACTCACTTCCATCCATTCCTCTTCCCCCCTCAATATTATCTGCACCATGTTTTCCCAGTACACCGACTCCCCTAGTTTCCTCTCCAACTTCTTCAGCACTTCCTCGTTCCTCCAGCATCTAAACACATGCCCCACATCATCCTCCACTTCACACCTCTCGCACACACCAGTCTCTCTTTTCCCAATCTTGTGGAGGTACCCTATTCTCGACCCATGTCCAGTGAGCACCTGTGTCAAGAAGTAGTTCACCTCCCCGAATTTCCGGTCCATCCAATCTCTCCTATTCCCAATCGCTCCTTTTAGCGCGCCCTCATACTCCTCCCACCTTCTCTCCATTTCCTCCTCCATCCATTCCCGTACCTCTTCTCTGGTCGCATCCCTCTAGCGTTTGCTCCTAGCTCTAGCCATCACGTCCAATGGGTAGGACCTTGCCAGCACCGCTGCTGCCAGTCCACCCACTGTCCTGTACCCCTGCACCACCCTCACCAGTATCTCTCTCTGCACCCGCAGAAGTGGCCTAACCCTCGCATTCACCCCCGCTCTTTCACCCCACACCTCCGCACCGTATAGCATACTCTGCTCTACCGTCCTACCAATTACCCTCCTCTTCCACTCTCCCGGCCTTTTCACATTACACATCAATCTCCCCAGCCATGCTGCCCCCACTTTACCCTTCTCTGTCGCCTTCACCATATGAGTTTTGAAGGAGAGACCTGGAAAGTTTTATTTTACTTCATATAAATTTAATAAAAATATATTTTTTTATATATTTTTAATTTATTAATATTTTCTTTCTCACAATTTTTCATTAAAATGATGAAAATTTAAAAAAATAATAATAATTTTATCTTTTTCAATAAATTTCGAGTAGGAAATAATCTGGAAATTATTTTTGGAACACTTTCTTCTTATTCAGCGATCCGATTTTCCACTTTCCTAAACTACTTAATGCATCATTCGGATTTAAATTAAACGATATTTTTCGTAGGCATAAATTTTTATTTCATTTATTATAAATGGCAACAACCATCAAAGAAAAAAAACCCTTACGACTTGAAATGACAGTAGTAGATGTACTAAGTGGGTTCTAGCAACAAATTCTAAAAATTAGATAAATTATTATCGGCTGGGGTAATTTTGATACCAACTGTTTAATAAAAAATATTCAAAAAAAAATGAAAAAAATTGAGAAAAAAAATAAAAATAAAAATGAAGGAAAAAATAGAAAAAAATGTGAAAATGAAAATTTATTTATTTATATATATATACATATATATATACATATATATATATATATATATATATATATATATATATATATCCTTCTATCGTTAAAGCGTCCATACATTCTGAAATCGCATTCAATAGAGCGTCCAAGTGCATACAGCGTCCGTATACGGACGCTCTATGCACACCCCTTGTAATAATTTGTCCAGGGACTTGAAATTACGTCACGAACCTACCAACAAAATTTTTGGGGGACGCTTTTTTGATCATGAAATGAACGAAAATATACGGTTCTCGAATATATTTAGTTCGCGCAACTCTCCGGCAGAGTCGCTAGGAGTATTAAGTTGTATACAGAGTATACATTTTATCTTGATAGTCATTCGCGCTTAGAGCGTCCCAAGATTTGACAACACTGCAGTTTCAGTAGAACGTTAAATTGCTTATATTGTTGAATGCAACAGTTAGAAAAATACATTTCTGGTACATTACTCAACTCTGAGTATTCTCTCAAATACATGCTCTCGTCTTTAGAGCGTCACGTCAACCACTCTCCTCTAATAGCGCCAAATTAAGAAAGTCCGATACATTAACGTAAGTTAAGGTTTAGATATGAGGTAGGAAGGTCAGTGAGCTGGCGCATTTCTTTATTAATAGTATTCTACAGTGAACGGCTAAATTATGGAATATTATTATTATTTCGAGAACCGTCGAGTTTTAAGGGAAATCCCGAAACAGGTCGGTTTTTGTTGTAAAATACCCATGTTATAACGTACATGGAGTAGGGATGACGTCACCGGTGTAGGTGTAGTGACGTAATCGTTAATTTTTTTAAATAGAAATCGGTATATTGTGACACCTCATTTGAACGAGAATTTAATTCCTTATTCAACGACATTACATTTTCAACTAAAATATTTTTTTAAGAGTACGAAAACAATTTTTTTAATTTAAATTCAACCAAATTTCAACTAATGATTTAATTAATAATGTACTTTAAAGTAACCAAATTATGCATAACAATTAAATGTTCGAAATGCCATCCATCGGTTTCTTGACATTATGCGAATCTACGGACACATTCATCAAGTACATTGCGGATGACTTCTGGAGTAATTAGACTCTTTTCATGCCTTATTCTATCTTTCAAGTCCTGTAAGTTTTGGGGTCTATTGACATAAACTTTTGATTTTATGTAACCCCACAGGAAAAAATCTAGAGGTGTTAGATCTGGCGACCTTGCTGGCCACTCTATAAAACCTCGTCTTCCGATCCACCTCCCGGGAAAGTAATTATTTAAAAATTGACGTACTTCACGTGGGTAATGCGGAGGGGATCCATCTTGTTGAAACCAGATATTTTCACTAGGTAAATTTGAATTATTGGCATTTGGATACATGTTAGCAAGGACAGGTATAAGTTGATTTATTAAAAAAGTTAAATAACGTCTTCCTGTTAGATTTTCTTCAAAGAAAAAAGGGCCAATGATTCTGTCATTGATGATCCCTGCCCATACATTCACTTTCTGAGGATATTGCGTGTGTGCCTCAGTCATCCAATACGGGTTTTCTTGACTCCAATATCTGCAATTTTGACGATTCACGGTACCATGTATAAAAAATGTTGCTTCATCGGAAAAAAGGATTTGATTGATGAAAAGTGGATTGGGGATACATAAATCCTGCATAATTTCAGAAAATTGAAGCCGGCGATCGGGATCGTCGTCGTTTAACTCCTGATGTAGTTGAATTTTGTAGGGATGGTACTTTTCTTTTTTTTAAATATGTAATACCGATCTTTGGGAAACTCCAGCATATTCACACGTTTGTGTTGAACTACTGTGAGGATTGTCATGTACATTTAATAAAATATCAAGTTTCACATTGTCTTCAATTTTAGGACGCCCAGCGTTTGGAATATGTTTAACGTGCCCAGTTTCTCCAAATTTTCGGACTATTTTACTTACTGTTGATTGGCTGATGGGTCTGACGGGATATTTTGCGTTGAATAAATTGCATACCTCGTTCTGTGTTCTTTTTTTTATCTCCGCATCCTCTAAGGATTAATATTTCTGTGTTGTGATTCATTTGGGTGAGCCATAATTTACTATTCAAAAGTAAAAATTACAATTGACAACTGATAACAATTCACAAAATCAAAACATTTACGACAATAAATATTACAGTAACTATGCCACTAACACTTGCTTGAATTAACATATGACAAAAAGTTTCAGTGTTTATGAGAGAACTTTTTGTGTCCAATATTATTTTCACTTATTTTTGCTTTTTTAAGTATTTCAGAATGTCATGGATTCAAGCATTAATTGTAATTTGATTGAATTTAAATAAAAAAAAATTGTTTTCGTACCCTCAAAAAATATTTTAGTTAAAAATGTAATGTCGTTAAATAGATAATTAAATTCTCGTTCAAATGAGCTGTCACATTATACCGATTTCTATTAAAAAAAATTAACGATTACGTCATTACACCCACACCGGTTACATCATCCCTACTCCATGTACGTTATAACATGGGCATTTTACAACAAAAATCGACCTGTTTCGGGATTTCCCTTAAAACTCGACGGTTCTCGGAATAATGATAATATTCCATAATTTAGCCGTTCACTGTATAATTAATTATTGAGTAGGACATTATATACAAACTATTCTCGGTCATCTAAAAGACAAGTATAATGTCAATATTATATTATGTTGACTACCCCTAAATTTATTTGGAAGCTAAAACATGTTAAAGAAAACCACTTTAATTAGGTTATAAATCTAGATTTTATTGTTTTAATACCTAGTAAGTAGTAATTATAAAACAATGTCGAATATGGGACAAATAAAAAGTAAATTTTTACACAAAACAAAAAATAGTTTTCTACTATAAAAAATCTACATATACACAGAGAAACTTAAAAGTCCTACAATAGGTACTACAAAGTTATTCAGATTGAAAAAAAATCCTGCAGGGATACAAAAATCAAAATCATTCGAATTTAATGAACTACAGCCTTCATCTCTTACTTCTTTGTGTGTTTCCATTGCATGTACTTGTACGTATTCTTCGATCATAAAAATATTTAGTTTTCTTAAAAAAAAGAGTTAGCACGTTGTATGCTCATGGTCAGTGGACGCCGTAAACGCGAAACAATATACGCAAATTATACATGAAACAATATGAATGAATCTCTTTTTCATTTAAAATCGAAGTCCCAAGTTACTTCCCTGTTCTTAATTTCTTAGATACGTTCCTGTATATAGGGTGCGTCCAAGTAACGTATAAATTTATTATAAGCTAAATAAAAAGTACTATTAAAAATTCCCCAAAGAGGTCAATTTTCGATTTTAAATTACCAAAATAAACAAAAGAAAATTTACAATAAATGTTCAACTTGGACGTCAAAAAATAATAGTTCAATACTATTAAACGCTTTACAAAATTAGAAAAATTAATTTCCAAAGAGCAGACCGTCCATTAAGAAGCAACAACTACTTCTCGGGCTATATGCCCCGACAGACATTGAATTACACTTCTAAAGTAAACGGGGTTGGTATATCCGTTAAGATAGAACCAACCATTCTGGTTTGCGATTAGAAGGAATAACATCACTTGTGGACCGGTTTCGGCGTTTTTGCGCCTCATCAGCACAAGGTAGATGCTATTCGTCCAGAAGCTCTGAGAGTATAATCCTGGACTAGAGACTACGTTGATACCACACCAATACATTAGCCTTAGTGAAGGAAATGTTAAGAGTGCGATATCGGCGACATCTCTACATCTAATCACAAACCAAAATTCTATATCGACAAAAAACCATCTCGGTTTTGTAGGTATTCACTTAATTACAGTTACCTGTAAATAATTGTCATATAAGTAAAGCGTGATCTATAGACGTCAAAAAATAATAGTTCAATGCTATTAAACGCTTTACAAAATTAGAAAAATTAATTTCCAAAGAGCAGACCGTCCTCTAAGAAGCAACAACTACTTCTCGGGCTATATGCCCCGACAGACATTGAATTACATATAGCCCGAGAAGTAGTTGTTGCTTCTTAGTGGACGGTCTGCTCTTTGGAAATTAATTTTTCTAATTTTGTAAAGCGTTTACTAGTATTGAACTATTATTTTTTGACGTCTATAGATCACGCTTTACTTATATGACAATTATTTACAGGTAACTGTAATTAAGTTAATGTTCAACTTGTTCATTGACCAGTAGACATGACTTAACCGGGCATTAAGGTCTACTGTAACACTTTATAGCATAGAGGGTGTTATGTTCCGTATTTATTGCCTGCCTTGGTCTTATAGCTCTCCAATAGTTGAATGAAATTAAAAAAAATTGCAAAATATACTTTTAAACAATAAAAATATATATACAGGGTGGTCCGTAAGTAATGGTCCAAAGTGAAATGGAAGATTCTTGGCCTGAAAATATTACAATCTGTCGCAACTTGCTTAAATAAAATATTGATAATAAAAAAGATACAGGGTGGCAAAGTTGAAATGTCAAAAATGTTTTTTTCGGTAAATTGAAAGATTTTGGATATACAAACGTAAAAATTTGAAGATAGGGGTTATAGTTCCTGAGAAATCATAATACCATATCCGTTTTGATGTATTTTTTAGAGGGCGCCACATGAGCTACGTTGTTGGTGTAACTGTGCACTTGACTTTTTTATCATGCCATTTCTCATGCCTTAAAACCCCCATCTCTTAATTTTTACTTTTGTATATCCAAAATCTTTCAATTTACTGAGAAAAAACATCTTTTACAGTCAAACTTTGCCACCCTGTATCTTTTCCATTATCAATATTTGATTGAAGCAAGTTGCAAGAGATTGTAATATTTTCAGGCCAAAAATCTCCCATTTCACTTTGGACCATTACTTACGGACCACCCTGTATATAATACTTCATTTGTAATGGCAAATCAGCAAGAACCAACTGAAAGACTTATTGGAAAACCAACAACAGGTTGATATGACATAATTTCATTAGATTAATAACAAAAAATTCAATTTTTTTTAACAACAGAAATATTAGTACAAGGGCCAAAAGTTATTCCTTTTCCTATACACAATATTGATGTATGAAGCATAAAAGTAGCTGATATCGCCAAGAGGCAGATTTTATAAGTATTCATGAATATATAGGATGTTCCAAAATTGATTGAAGAACCCAACTAAACCCAAGTAAATATAGGGACATCCATTCTTTTTTAAATAATCAATTGTTTTAGCTGAAAAATCTTTGAAGCTAAAAAAGTGATCTTCAACACCCTGGAATTTAGAAACTATAAACATTTGACCCCAAGTGCTATAGTTTTTCGAAATCAGCTCTTCGAAGAGAATCGAAAGATATTAAGAAATACAGGGTGTTACATAAAAAATATGTGTTTGTTTCGTCACTGAATTTTGGAGCAGACTGTATGTATGAATATCTTTAAAATATGGTCCTTGACGATATCTACTTACTTCTTTTGTTAATAATGTTGTTTCGTGGCACTAAGGATAAACGAGATATCTAGCTCCGACTGATTGATTCGAATATTATTTGAACCAGTTGATGTACCCAGATGACTTCACCTTATGCACGAGGCTATTAGTTTTCACCCAAAATTTGTTTTCTAATACTTTACTTGAAAAAAAACTAAGAAAACATTTTTTTAATAACAAAAATTTCATAACACTACATCAAGAAATGGATTCCGCGTATTAAAATACTTGATACTGCGTAATTTTTTCCATACATTCAATATAAACCAAAATTTACAATTTTTGGGCCAGGACTGCAAAATGTTTAACATGCATCTCAATTACTTACTACATTTGAATTCTTCCATTTCATATTGTAGATAATATACAGGATTAAAGCTGAAGGAAATTCCCAAAAAAATTTTGATCCCGATTTCGGAGAAATTTTGTATAGGAGGTTTTTTGATACGAAGATTTCAACAAATTTGTCAATTATTCGTTAAAAAAATTATTTCGAGTGGAAAATTGAGAAAACTGCATGAAAATGGAATTTTCCGAAAAACTGTAAATCAGATTTTAATCATTTACGAACTTAGCCTCAGTTTTTATGTTCTGAACCTACTTATAAAATTTCATTGAAAAATTCGGTAGTGTTTTTGAGTTATCGTGTTGACAACTGACCTACCGACATTTTATTAAAATGGGTTTTTTGGACTAATATGAAACGTGTAAATCCATTCAAATCTCGAAACGACAAAATCACTCCATCACATCACTTCACTTATAGTATTTTCCCGTAACCTACAATTTTAAGGAAATAAATTATTTATCTTCGCAGGAAAAATATTAGTTCACAACTAGGGTTAAAACTTTTCACCGACAATACTCGTGTCCTGAATGATCACAAATGTCACAAAAAATCATATTTTTTGTAACTTCCTACATAAATAGCTATTCTTTAACTAGTACCTAACAAACACCATATAAAATAATAACTATCATGTAATTCTGAAATTAATGCAATTTTGTGAAGAAATTGTCCATTTGAAGATTTATTTAAGTTCACTGTCTTCAATATTTTTAGTGTTTGTAACTTGTTAAATGAATACTTCTGAAATTTCATTGCAATAACATAATATGGATCCCTCCTACTTACAATAACCACATTATATCTTATTTGTCCTCCTATTTTCTGTAAATAGCAGATATGTACTTACTGCGGCAACAACGCAATAACAAAATTGACGCCCTAAAGGCTGTCATATATACGTAATGCTGAATATAAGAGACGCCCAATTGTCCATCGACTGAAAGGGCGCCATAATGTTTATAAACTATACAGCAATGTTGTGTTTTCCTTGCCAAAGTACTTTTTTCCATTTATTTTAACCATCCTTTATCTATATCAAAAAGTATTCATCTCAATTAACACTATATCTGCAGAAAACAACGTCGGACGCCATAAAGCACATTTTTATCTGGACGCTTTAACGATAGAAGGATGTATATATATATATATATATATATATATATATATATATATATATATATATATTATATATATATATTTATAGAAGAAAAAAATTTTAAAAAATTAATCAAAATAAAAATGGAAAAAAAATTTTAAAAATTGAAACAAATTAGAACAAAAAAAATTTGACAAAAAGTGGAAAAAAATGAAAATGAAAAAAAATAATAAAAATGAAAATTAAAGACAAAATTGATGAAATATATTGAAAAAAATTAGAAGAAATTTAAACAAGAAAAATTGAAAAATGAAAAAAATATAAATGAAAAAGAATTACAAGAAATTAAAACAAGAAAAATTGAAAAATGAAAATATAAATGAAAAAAATTAAAACAAGAAAAATTGAAAAAAAACAATAAAAATAAAAAAAAGTATCTACCAACAACTAAACCAAAATCGAGATTATTTCGAAGATGAATCGTTAAAAATCCCATGATCACAATTTGCTATTACCGCTCCAAAGCTCTCTTACCAACCGACACGCATACAACGCCGTACCCGGAGCAGTAGTCACCCCATAACCCCCATGCCCATAATTATGGACAACTTTAATTCTTTTATCAGCAGCCGTTACCAAAATTTCCTTTTCCACTTTAACAATTGTTCGGTGCGGTCTCAATCCCACCAATTGTTTCACTTCTTTGGCAGGTTTAATGCTCGGTACTAATTTTTCGCATCTCGCTCGTATAGAGAGTGCATCGAATCGATCCGGTTCGGAATTGTAAGAATCGTAATTTCTGCATCCACCTAAAGTGACGTACTTGAAACCCGGTATGATGTAAGTGTCGAGTTCGCCGTAGAAGAACATTTTCATCCAAGGAGCTTCGACCTAAAAAAAGAGAATTTACTTGATTACGGTTATTTGTAGAAAATTGCCATAAAAAAATTTTTTTTTTAAATCGAAAATAATGGAAAAGATGAATAAAAATGAAATTAAAAAAAAATTAAATAATATTGAAAAAAATAAAAATACAAGTTAAAAAAATGGAAAAAAATTTCATAAATCTTACTTTGATCACTTGTCCACGTATTGGTACCATTTTATTATCGTTGCATAGATATTTAGCCCCCATTCCGGTACAATTCACGATTAAATCGTATTGATCTGCGATTGATTCTAATCGATTCAGATGCTTTTGTAGGATTGTTCCTCCGGAAGATTTGAATTTATTTATCGCCCATGGGAGATAAATGGTGGAGTCTGTTATGAGAGTGGATAAGAAGGATCCGTATTTCCAGGTTTCCGGACATATGGTCGTTAATTCTTTTTCTGATGCTTTTCTGTATATCGGTAGTAATTTTTCTATATGTGGATTCTGAAAATAAGATTGATTGAAAAATAAAAAAAAATAAAATAAAAATAAAAGAAAAAAATTAAATAAAATGAAAATAAAAATGAAAAAAAAATAAATGAATAGGAAAAAATTGAAAAAAAAAGAAAATAAAAATGAGAACAAAAATGAAAGAAAAAAAAAATAAAAAGAAAAAAAGGGTCTGATAATCAACTATGAATTTTCGACACTACATCAAGCTTGGTATAGAAAAAAATTCAAAATTTTGGAAATAATTCAAGAGTACAAACTTGAAAAACTGGCTTAAACATACATTTGGATGAACCTACTTGAGGAGACCAGAAGATCTTTGAAGATCGCTTTGCTTTTCCTATACCTACTAACCTTACACGAGTGTCGAAAATACATCCGCCCATTATTATACCTAACAGTATTTATCAATTACTCACCCTCACTATTGATTTGTGTTGATTGGAAAAAGCGTATCCTGATATCTCAGCAACTCCTGCGTCTGCTCCGTGAACGCTTTCTTGGATCGTTTTCCAGTAATAGTAAGAATCGTTAATCCATTTTCTGGAATAAAATTACAAAATTATTCAAGAAATAAAATGAAAAAAATCAAAAATTAACATTACAAAAAATTACAATAAAAACAAGATTGAAAATAAGAGAAAAAAAATGAAAATTAAAAAAGGGTCTGATATCATCAGACCCTTTTTTTATGAATTTTTTCGACACTTCATCAAGCTTGGTATAGAAAAAAATTTTGAATCTCGGAATATGAAAGGAAAGAGAGAAAGAGAATGTGCGCTCGAAAATATCGAATTTTCAATTTTTCTTTGGATTGGGACAATCAGTATAACATATTTTTAATGATTGGAAAATATTTACCGACTTCGCTTTGGTTGGTTGGGACAATCAGTATAGCAAACTTATAATTATTTGGAAACATGGAATGTTCAATTTTTTTTGATGGGACAATCAGTATAAACATTTTTCAATTATTAGAAATTATTGAAAATATCGAATAATCAATTTTTCTTAGGATTGGGACAATCAGTGTAACATATTTTTAATTATTCGAAAATATTTACCGACTTCGCTTTGGTTGGGACAATCAGTATAGCAAAATTTCAATTATTTGAAAATATCGAATGTTCAATTTCTCTTTGGATGGGACAATCAGTATAACAAATTTTTAATTTGAAAATATCAAATGCTCATCTTTTCTTCGAATGGGATATTCAGTATAAAAATTTTTCAATTAAAATGTCTCATTTAGATTACCCTACATGGACTAAAAATGGCGTCGATTCGAATATTCACGTTTATCACTATTACCATTGTATAAAGATAGGGATAGTAGGTTAATCTTACGAGGATATCATTTGACGAGGTGGACGCCACCAATAGATGGCAGTGGGGAGTTGGCGTCCACGGCACGTCTTTTCTTACTGTACGTCGTAACTTGAATTACGAATTTCCTTAGCTTTGGTCGCCGAATTACACCAATAACAGATGGCGCCAAAATTATTCAGAATGTTATACACATCCATAAGAGCTGTGTTGCAAAGTTTCTTATTTTGGGTACCTACGGCAAAGTTGCAATTTGAAGTTCATTATTAATCACTTATTAATAATGTATTGTGTTCGTTGCGACATTGTTGTGTTTCTTTGGCTGTGCATTTGGAATATTGTTTTATTTGAGAATCTCTGAACGTTGATAAATATATTTCATTTTTGAGGTAAGTGGACATTATTACAATTGATATACCTATATCTTTTCTTTTAGTAAAACCACAAAATCTATAAACTAAGAATTAACAATTATATTTACAATTTTAGATACTCATTGGTTGCATTATTAAAATGGACCAATCAGCTTTTAAAAATTATTCATTTAACAGTAATCACCGTAAATAATGTTACAAATTAGTTTCTAGGATTCAAATTTTAATTCTTAATTTTTATAAGTATTCTTAGCTCAGTTGCGTTTATACATCAATACCTACCTTGGTTAATATATCTAAATTATATTAACAGGGCGTTAAGTGTATAAATGCTACAGCTTACAATTTCCAAAAAAAAAACTGTATATTTAGCTACCTATACTTACTAAAATGTATTAATCTATTAATATAACAAATAATCACTTTTATCAATCAGCTTGTTGTGTGCTCAGTCAGTAGATAATTAATAAATTCTATAAATTTATTATAATATGAACGTCGACATTTTTACTTGATTATAATTTAAATCTTCTATTCGATATTTTAGAAATGGCTGGAAATAAGTGTGTTTATTTCAAGTGTGGACTAAGTAAGAGATCAGATCCTATACAATTAAAATGTACGGATTTCCTGTGAATGACCCTACCAGATGTCATAAATTGATCATACACTCGGGTGAGTTATCCTTCCGACGATTATTTTTCATAGAGGAGTAAAAAATAGTGAATGTGAATAAAGAAGTGTGTATGCAAATTTCCAAAACTAAACATACAATAAGTATTTGATTATCGTCAAATAAAAGACAATTCGTCCAATAGTTTTTTCTGATAATGAGCTTATTTGTTTTATGGTTCAATTGCATATTATACGAGTACAAGAATTCAACTAGTACAAATTCCATATCCGTTAAATCTTAAATTTATCAAAAGTACTTGAATCCTGCCTAAATTTAAATTTTGCAACTACCTTTATGGTGAAGTAACAGAATAAAAAATTATTGAAAATATTTCAAACTTATATAGGTAAACACAAGTAACCGAATACAAGGGTTGGACATTATAATATTCCACGAAAATTGAAATAATTGGAAATAGCATTTTTTGTTATTTATTTTGGACTGCAATTGCGCGCAGCGGTCAGGGTTCTTAAGCGGCTGTCCTAATCCCATCATGCAATTGCGCGCACGTCTCTAAAAAGGTATGCTGTGATTGCGCGCAAAGTTATGATAAAGAAACTAAATACTTTTATTGTATTATATAATGTACATATATTTAATTTTAATATGCCTTATAACATAGTTTTTACAAAATCTATTCTGGATATTTCTTTATTTTTAAATTTACCTATCAAATTTGTAACATATTTTAATTTTCTTTCATAATTAATATTTTTAATATTTTTTTGTAAATTTAAGCTATTCAATTTCACATAAGTACCTACTTGAACATTTTTTAATTCATTTAAAAATACAGAAGTCAGAGGTTCGAAGGGACTAGTCTGCTCACACGATGACCTGGTTCACGACTACTAATTACTGAAACAGCTAGAAACTACCGTTTTGTTGTTTCTAGTGCTTTGAGGAACCGACTGGCCACAGGAGTTTCCCTTTGGAATCATCTGCAAGAAGTGGAGTTGAATTTTGCACGATAGCACTTGTCTTGGACAATAGAGGATTGGATTCTCTCGTATCGTATTGTTTTCCAATGAATCGCAACCTGACAAAGGTTCCACAAGACCATATGGTAACGTTCATAGTTATTCTTGGAGAAGATGTTACACTGCTTTTTATATATCTCGGATAGTTACTGTTCATGTGCTCATAAATTATAATTCTTTTGCTGCCACGTTCACTCAATATAAACTCCAATTTCGAAATACTATATATTTAATATTTGATTCCTGTATTTATACTGTCTTCAACCAATAATAATTTACAAAATGTCATTAAGAGAACAGATATTGGAATCGTATCATTCTAAGAATTTATTTATATACCCTATAATGTTAGATACTTTTTCTAAAAATTTGTGCCCACCTGCCTTGATCGCCTTAATCCTTCCGTTGCGCGCAATCACAACATCCGTCTTCAGGGCAAATTTTAGTACCCCAGGAGGTATTTGACCGCTGCGCGCAATCACAATAATATAGCGTTTATTTTATGTTTATGAACTAAGCACGTAATAATAAGGTATAGGAGCTACCCCGCCAATAAGATAAAAATTTTACCTGTTCAAATGTATACAGACTATTTCTTTTATCATATATTGTTATTAAAAACAGTTATTAAAAATATATAAGACTCATGCTTGATTTATAACAGATGTGTGAGTAAAATCATTTTGTTAAATTAGTAGGAGCAGTAATATAGATATACATATATAATTCAACAATGAGCACAGTTTTGTAAGGAGGGAAAAACTTGACTTGAGGAGAATGAGTAATTTGTAAAGATTGATATATTTAATTAGAATTTAACTTTTAATTACTTACTGTGTACTTACACTCAATTGTTTATAATATAGATAATAAAACAAATCTAAATGTTGAAAATAACTATTTACAAGACACTGGACGTGATGCCTGGATTTAATTGAACAGTCCATGTGGACATGGTCCAAGTAGGTTGAACAACCGAGATGACGTACCTGGAATTAGATAGAAAAACACTCTGAGTATTCAATTTGCCATAAATAATGATTAATTATTTAACTAACGATTAGTATAGTTGAAATCCCCAAAATTAATGAAAGTATTATTAATATACAAGGTGCATCTTATGTGTTTGAACTGTGATTATGCATATCAGTACTAAAGTAAAGTTAAAACTTCACTTGATCAAAAATAAATGCCTAATAGTAAGTATTTAGGGTTATTAGGAAAGGTGCAAGGGGCGCAAACTCTCCCCAATGCATGTAAGGAATATGTGGCACAAACTCTCCACAAACAATATTATAACTACTGTAAGTGGCACAAACTCTCCACAGTACAGCAAAATAATAAAACACTGCAAGTGGCACAAACTCTCCACAGTACAGCAAAATAATAAAACACTGCAAGTGGCACAAACTCTCCACAGTACAGCAAAATAATAAAACACTGCAAGTGGCACAAACTCTCCACAGTACAGCAAAATAAGGTTACACTGCAAGTGGCTCAAGCTCTCCACAATACAGGGGGGTGGAAGGAGATATAGGTGACGTAAGAAGTCACCCTGTATCAGGAATGGACAAACCGCAAGTGGCGCAAACTCTCCTCAGTACAGTATAGGTATGTGAGTTAAACTGCAAGCGGCACAAACTCTCCACAGTACAGCTAAATAAGGTTACACTGCAAGTGGCTCAAGCTCTCCACAATACAGGGGGGTGGAAGGAGATATAGGTGACGTAAGAAGTCACCCTGTATCAGGAATGGACAAACCGCAAGTGGCGCAAACTCTCCACAATACAGTATAGGTATGTGAGTTAAACTGCAAGTGGCACAAACTCTCCACAGTACAGCTAAATAAGGTTACACTGCAAGTGGCTCAAGCTCTCCACAATACAGGGGGGGTGGAAGGAGATATGGGTGACGTGAGAAGTCACCCTGTATCAGGAATGGACAAACCGCAAGTGGCGCAAACTCTCCACAGTACAGTATAGGTATGTGAGTTGAACTGCAAGTGGCACAAACTCTCCACAATACAGTAGGATTGGATGAATAGGAAATGCAACAACAAATTAATGTTCTAAATAACGTTGAATATTAAAGAACTTTAAACAAAGTTATTATTAAAAATAATTAGCAAATATATATACTCTATGTGATAAAATATCTTTTAAAATCAAATATCAAATAACAGGCAAAACTGAATTACTCTGTGAGATAGACTCACCTATTTAACTCCTGACATGCACCACAATACACACTATATTTTATATATTTAAATTTATCTGGCTCAAGTGAACACTTTAGTTATCTTCTAGCAACTAAAACCCAAATCGTTCTTAAAACCTTTCTTTCCCCTTTCGTGGCCTCGAAGACTACGTGACATTTTGATATTTTACTTATCTGTTTCAGATAATTGTCGAGAAATGCATTCCTGAAATATTAGGGTGTACCCATGATTTAATTTATTTTACTTGAAACGAAAACTATTTTAAGAATAACAGGGTGAGAAAAAAAAATTGTCTTACAGTCGGCCATCCTGCGAGCATCTCGTCCCGAGATATCTACTAGTTCTGTTCCCATCCTGACTGGTTATTTTTTTTTGACTGGACTGAAAATGGATTTCAGAAATCTTTGACATGTTTACCAATGAACTAAACTATCCATACAAGCTTTCAGTAGACATATGACTCCCTGCTGTGGCTCCTGTCTTTACTACTGTGTCGAAAATTAAATCCACAAAATTGCCAATTCTTCAGGCGTGAAGACACTTATTTAGAGCACAATTTGTCTAGTGAGGGAGTACTCCCCTATAAAGTAAAATGTTTAGTCATTGAACAATATCCAGTGCCCAAAAACTAAAAGGTTCGTAGCATTCTGTAATGATTACAGACGTTTCATTCGGAACTTCGCTGAAATATGCATACCTCTCGAAAAATTATCCAGGAAACATGTAAAATTCGAGTGGTCGGAAGACTCCGAAAAATTATCCCAAATATTAAAAACAACATCAATAGAGCTACCTTTATTAAAATATCCTGATTTCAGTAAACAATTTATACTGACTACAGATGCTTCAAATTACGCGTGGTCTGCATGCAATTCTTAGAAATACGAAGGTATAGATTTACCTATATCTTATGCATCGCAAAGTTTTAAGAAAAGTGAAATAAACAAACCTCTATAATTATGGAAGAATTGTTAGCTATCCATTGGAGAATTAATGACTTCAAGAGTTACTTGTATGGTTCTCCACAGTTTATAGTAAAAACGGATCATAAGCCGTAAACACATGTATCTCAATGACAGAACCCACTTCAGAACTCACAAGAATTAGACTAGACAGAAGAATATAATTTTGAAATACAGTATATGAAGGAAATTCAAATTATGCAGACAGTATTTCAAGGATATCCATAAATGAATTAAAAGACTTGTACATAGATAATTTTCACGTCTTAGCTATAACGAGGTCAAAAACTCGACAAAATAAAACTCAACCTACAGAAGAAAATAAAATAGTTTCTGCAAAAGTAAAAACAGATGTTCGCAAACCATCAGTATTTAAGTACTGAATAATTTAGAGGCGCATAAATTAGATATTGAAAAATGAATATATGTTATTCACGCTTTACAACTAAGTTTTGAGAAATATTTTTCAAAAACAGTGACCGTGCAACTAAGATGAAACAACTACTTCCCGGGCTATCTGCCCCGACATACATTGGATTACACTCCTAAGTTAAACGGGGTTGGTATATCTACAAGATTTAACCAAACATTACCAATACTGCAATTTGAAAATAACCGTGTTTCGCTAAGGATGAACATACGGATCAAAAACAGAACATTAGAATTAGAATTGGGTACACTCATTATTTCCCAAAGCTGAATACGATTTTGAATTGGGACAGCATATACTGATGATTTTAAGTAGCCCTAAAAACAAAAATCCCATGAAATGAAATCGAGTAATCTTGCAGGCCAATTGACTGGCCCTCGCCCTCGAATACATCGATTCCCGTACGAACTGTGAGTATATTGACGAACTACTCGATCAAAATGAACAGGAGAACCATCGTGCATGAACCAGAATTTTGCCGTGCCATTAGGGAACGTAATCCATTATTAAATCAGGTATATTATTTCGCAAATCAACAATTAAGCAGTACAAGTTTTATGTACCAGTGCGAGAAGTGACTACTCAAGAATTTCTCTATGGCAAGATTTGACAATATCGGAACTGTTAATTTTTTTTTTTTGGACTTACCTTACATACAGGTACTTTAAAGTTACCTACCTTGCAGGACTATTGAGAAAAAAAACATAAGACTATTCTCCAGCTGTTTCTCACATTTAATGGGTAGGGATCGCTACTTGCTAATAATGAGATGCCCCTATGTTCCTGAAGTTAAAACCAATGAGCTGTCCCCAGATGGTCGTAATCAGGCCTATACTGGATCATTTTACTAATAAAATGAAGATAATATATTACCCATAAAAAAAAAACTTATCCGTGGATGAATCTATGGTCTTGTGAAAAGGGGGACTTTACTTCAAGCAATATCTACCAAAGAAGCGGCAGAAATATGGGATAAAGTTGTATATGGTAATAGAAGGGGACGGAACAATTTTAGATATGATGGTACATAGATTAGATTAGAATTGGAGTGGCTCTTTGTCCTATTCCACTGCGACCTTTGCAGATCTATTGTGGTCCTCCGCCATATTTAGAGCTCGATATCTAGCTTTATTCTTTTTATTAGACCTATTAGCCTGGATACCGCCTCCTTTGCGTAGCTCTCTGCCCTCGGTTTTTCTTCTCCGAATAGGTGAAACCGCACCCTTGTTAGGCCTTCGCACTCACAGAGTAAGTGCTCCGCGGTTTCGTCTTCTTCCTGGCATAACCTACATAGGCTGTCATCTGCTAGGCCAATTGTGTGCATATGCTTCCTTAGCCTACAATGCCCTGTCAGCATTCCCACCATCATCCTTGTCGTTTCTCGACTTTGACATAGTAGGTCGCGTGACAGTCTGACCGAAGGGCTTTTAAGGAATAGCTTAGCGTGCCTTTGCCCCGGAGTTTCATGCCACCAGCGCAACGCCTGGTTGTTTATCCATTGGTGGATGCTCTCCTTGGTGAGGCATTTAGCAATTCCGCAGGAAGGTTCTGGTCCTATCATGACCTCCGTCGCTCCCTGCTTGGCTAATTCATCGGCCTTTTCATTGCCTTTTATCCCTTGATGGCCTGGCACCCAGGCTAGGGTCACTCTATTATGACTACCTAGTCTGTTGAGGGCCTTGCGACACTCCCACACCAGATTTGACGTCGTCCGATATGAGCTTATCGCTTTTAGTGTTGCTTGGCTATCGGAGTAGATGAAGATGATGGTACATACTGGCTCGAGCGATATAACTGGCGGAAAAGATCATGCACAAAAGATAGTGATGTATCTGATGCGCGAATGTCTGAATAACGGACATAGCTTATACATGGACAACTTTTATAATAGTTATTCATTGGCAAAAAAAAAGTTGCTTGATCAAATACCTTTTGTACAGGTACTCTCAGAAAAGCCGAAAAGATTTCCCCAAAAACGTTGTAGCTACAAAATTAAGAAAAGGTGAGACCAAAGCTATGTATAACTGCAATATGATGATTGGCAAGTGGACCGATAAAAGAGACGTCTTAGACATATCTACTGAAGAAAAAAAATGAAGTGGTAACTAAAAGCAAAAGTCAAGTATAATAAATAGTGGAATAGACATAAGGCATTCGTGATCAAATGATGGCTTATTATCCAACGGCACGCCGAACGTTACGTTGATATAAGAAAATTATAATACATGTGATCCAGTTGTATTTGCACGATGCCCATAAACTTTATAATAAGTACTCTGGTTAGAAAATGACATTTTGCAACTTTCGAATGTCCGTATTAGAAAAACTATTGCCAAAACAGTCGCAACAAGCAGATGTACCTGTAAATGTAAACCATTCGAAATTCTCAATGAACTTGGACAAACGCTTTGAAAATAAAATGTAGGGTTTGCGCTATGGAAAAAAAAATACGGAAAGATACTGTGTACCACTGCACAGCTTGTCCCGAGATGCCCGGCCTCTGCATATGAAATTGTCTTAGAGAATACCACTCATTGGAGACATAGGATTCTAGGGCTATAGTACCCAAGGGAGGATTTCTCTGAGGAGAATATTGTGGAAATATTATTAAGCATAATAAGGGCAACTAATCTCTTCACATAAACAGAGCAGCCAAGAGCAAAAAAAAACAAAAAAAAAACTTAAAAGCTGAGGTGCCTTGGACTTGACACATTAGCAAACTCTTATACCAAACCATTGCCAACCTTCGGAACTTTGTAGTAGCGTAATAGATAGTGGCTTCCCCTAAACATCGAAAAATATCACGAAGTTCATATCGACCTTTTGAAGCCAAACCGAAATCGATTGCACCTTATCCTCGAGGTCAAATACAGGTACAGTACCACATCCCCTCGGACCGTCTTGATAGGCCGTTCTCGTTCGGCAGTATTTTCGAGAAAAGTGGTCATTACAGTGCTCAATCGTTCAATAGTCATTCGGTGTCAAAGAATCAATACGGTTTCTTCTTGGGGTAACAGATTCACTCGAACCCGAAGCCCGAAGCCTCTTGGGTTTCAATTGGTAGCGGTATTTTATTGCGACGATGGAGACCCATTTCAGTTGATTTTATTATTACTTTTGTGATTTATGGTAGAAATACGGTAAATAAATATTTAATAAAATAAAAAAAATACAAAGCTAGAATAACATTTAAAAGAATAGTGTCATCTCGGCATTGTAATTTTATGTCATTGAATTAATAAATCCAGGTCATCTCTATCCCACTTCTGATAAATTGTAAGGAGGGAAAAACTTGACTTGAGGAGAATGAGTAATTTGTAAAGATTGATATATTTAATTAGAATTTAACTTTTAATTACTTACTGTGTACTTACATTCAATTGTTTATAATATAGATAATGAAACAAATCTAAATGTTTTGAAAATAACTATTTACAAGACACTGGACGTGATGCCTGGATTTAATTGAACAGTCCATGTGGACATGGTCCAAGTAGGTTGAACAACCGAGATGACGTACCTGGAATTAGATAGAAAAACACTCTGAGTATTCAATTTGCCATAAATAATGATTAATTATTTAACTAACGATTAGTATAGTTGAAATCCCCAAAATTAATGAAAGTATTAATAATATACAAGGTGCATCTTATGTGTTTGAACTGTGATTATGCATATCAGTACTAACGTAAAGTTAAAACTTCACTTGATCAAAAATAAATGCCTAATAGTAAGTATTTAGGGTTATTAGGAAAGGTGCAAGGGGCGCAAACTCTCCCCAATGCATGTAAGGAATATGTGGCACAAACTCTCCACAAACAATATTATAACTACTGTAAGTGGCACAAACTCTCCACAGTACAGCAAAATAATAAAACACTGCAAGTGGCACAAACTCTCCACAGTACAGCAAAATAATAAAACACTGCAAGTGGCACAAACTCTCCACAGTACAGCAAAATAATAAAACACTGCAAGTGGCACAAACTCTCCACAGTACAGCAAAATAAGGTTACACTGCAAGTGGCTCAAGCTCTCCACAATACAGGGGGGTGGAAGAAGATATAGGTGACGTAAGAAGTCACCCTGTATCAGGAATGGACAAACCGCAAGTGGCGCAAACTCTCCACAGTACAGTATAGGTATGTGAGTTAAACTGCAAGTGGCACAAACTCTCCACAGTGCAGCTAAATAAGGTTACACTGCAAGTGGCTCAAGCTCTCCACAATACAGGGGGGTGGAAGGAGATATAGGTGACGTAAGAAGTCACCCTGTATCAGGAATGGACAAACCGCAAGTGGCGCAAACTCTCCACAATACAGTATAGGTATGTGAGTTAAACTGCAAGTGGCACAAACTCTCCACAGTACAGCTAAATAAGGTTACACTGCAAGTGGCTCAAGCTCTCCACAATACAGGGGGGGTGGAAGGAGATATGGGTGACGTGAGAAGTCACCCTGTATCAGGAATGGACAAACCGCAAGTGGCGCAAACTCTCCACAGTACAGTATAGGTATGTGAGTTGAACTGCAAGTGGCACAAACTCTCCACAATACAGTAGGATTGGATGAATAGGAAATGCAACAACAAATTAATGTTCTAAATAACGTTGAATATTAAAGAACTTTAAACAAAGTTATTATTAAAAATAATTAGCAAATATATATACTCTATGTGATAAAATATCTTTTAAAATCAAATATCAAATAACAGGCAAAACTGAATTACTCTGTGAGATAGACTCACCTATTTAACTCCTGACATGCACCACAATACACACTATATTTTATATATTTAAATTTATCTGGCTCAAGTGAACACTTTAGTTATCTTCTAGCAACTAAAACCCAAATCGTTCTTAAAACCTTTCTTTTTCCTTTCGTGGCCTCGAAGACTACGTGACATTTTGATATTTTACTTATCTGTTTCAGATAATTGTCGAGAAATGCATTCCTGAAATATTAGGGTGTACCCATGATTTAATTTATTTTACTTGAAACGAAAACTATTTTAAGAATAACAGGGTGAGAAAAAAAAATTGTCTTACAGTTTTAATTTTCTATCATATTATTGTGTGCTCAATCCAATAAGTATAAGTAGATAACACAATAAATAATATTTTCAATGATTATAATTTTCGGCTTTCAAGACCGGTCCTTACTATTGGGTCGGCGTTTCCCAACTCGTGCCCGTTATTACCTGGCCCCGAAAATCACTGACCAACTCGTGCCCGTTCAAAAACCAGGTAGAAAATTAATACACCAACTCGTGCCCGGGTGCATCGGAACTGCGGTTTTTAATTCTTATTTATTATAATTAAATATTCAAGACCTACATATACAGTTGTCATTTATTTGAAATAACGCAACCATTTTCCAATATCACTTGATTTCGTAATTCGGTCAGCTGTCGAATCTAACTGGGGTTGGGGTTAGGTTTTGTTAGGTTGGTCAAATTAAACAAATAGTAGGTATATGGGACCCAATTCCGAAATCGCACTCCGAATTTTTCGTAATTCGGTCCGCCGTCGAATCTAACTGGGGTTGGGGTTAGGTTTTGTTAGGTTGGTCAAAGTTCTCATCTTGTAAAGTGCGTGTATTGATATTGTTTAAAACTTCAAACACCTCTTCGGCATTTGATGGAAGTTTTGGAAACTTTTTACGTTTTTCATAATAAATTGTGTACTTCAGGAAAACCCAATTTAACAATAATACCTGTTCCTATAGATGGGATGGTAATTTGAACAGGTAAATTTTTCAATCGAGCACGAGTTAGGTATACAGATTATTGAGACCTTTACTCTTGTACCTTTTAAGGGATTAGTGGGCATGAGTTGGGATGCGCCCCTATTGGGTTGGTTGTGTACACTTATCAGTAAGTGGTAAAGCTGTCAAAAGGATGTCAGGTGGTTATTTTGCGTAGTTGTTCTGTAAGGAGGGAAAAACTTGACTTGAGGAGAATGAGTGATTTGTAAAGATTGATATATTTAATTAGAATTTAACTTTTAATTACTTAGGTACTGTGTACTTACATTATATTGTTTATAATATAGATAATAAAACAAATCTAAATGTTGAAAATAACTATTTACAAGACACTGGACGTGATGCCTGGATTTAATTGAACAGTCCATGTGGACATGGTCCAAGTAGGTTGAACAACCGAGATGACGTACCTGGAATTAGATAGAAAAACACTCTGAGTATTCAATTTGCCATAAATAATAATTAATTATTTAACTAACGATTAGTATAGTTGGAATCCCCAAAATTAATGAAAGTAATAATAATATACAAGGTGCATCTTATGTGTTTGAACTGTGATTATGCATATCAGTACTAAAGTAAAGTTAAAACTTCACTTGATCAAAAATAAATGCCTAATAGTAAATATTTAAGGTTATTAGGAAAGGTGCAAGGGGCGCAAACTCTCCCCAAATGCATGTAAGGAATATGTGGCACAAACTCTCCACAAACAATATTATAACTACTGTAAGTGGCGCAAACTCTCCACAGTACAGCAAAATAATATTACACTGCAAGTGGCACAAACTCTCCACAGTACAGCAAAATAATAATACACTGCAAGTGGCTCAAACTCTCCACAGTACAGCAAAATAAGGTTACACTGCAAGTGGCTCAAGCTCTCCACAATACAGGGGGGTGGAAGGAGATATAGGTGACGTGAGAAGTCACCCTGTATCAGGAATGGACAAACCGCAAGTGGCGCAAACTCTCCACAGTACAGTATAGGTATGTGAGTTAAACTGCAAGTGGCACAAACTCTCCACAGTACAGCTAAATAAGGTTACACTGCAAGTGGCTCAAGATCTCCACAATACAGGGGGGTGGAAGGAGATATAGGTGACGTGAGAAGTCACCCTGTATCAGGAATGGACAAACCGCAAGTGGCGCAAACTCTCCACAGTACAGTATAGGTATGTGAGTTAAACTGCAAGTGGCACAAACTCTCCACAGTACAGTAGGATTGGATGAATAGGAAATGCAACAATAAATTAATGTTCTTGATAACGTTGAATATTAAAGAACTTTAAACAAAGTTATTATTAAAAATAATTAGCAAATATATATACCCTATGTGATAAAATATCTTTTAAATTCAAATATCAAATAACAGGCAAAAATGAATTACTCTGTGAGATAGACTCACCTATTTAACTCCTGACATGCACCACAATACACACTATATTTTATATATTTAAATTTATCTGGCTCAAGTGAACACTTTAGTTATCTTCTAGCAACTAAAACCCAAATCGTTCTTAAAACCTTTCTTTTCCCTTTCGTGGCCTCGAAGGCTACGTGACATTATGATATTTTACTTATCTATTTCAGACAATTGTCGAGAAATGCATTTCTGAAATATTAGGGTGTACCCATGATTTAATTTATTTTACTTGAAACGAAAACTATTTTTAGAATAACAGGATAAAAAAAATTGTCTTACAGTCGGCCATCCTGCGAGCATCTCGTCCCGAGATATTTACTAGACTGAAAATGGATTTCAGAAATCTTTGACATGTTTACCAATGAACTAAACTATCCATACAAGCTTTCAGTAGACATATGATTCCCTGCTGTGGCTCCTGTCTTTACTACTGTGTCGAAAATTAAATTCACAAAATTGCCAATTCTTCAGGCGTGAAGACATTAAGAACACAATTTGTCTAGTGAGGGAGTACTCCCCTATAAAGTAAAATATTCAGTCATTGAACAATATCCAATGCCCAAAAACTCGGAAGAATCTAAAAGGTTCGTAGCATTCTGTAATGATTACAGACGTTTCATTCGGAACTTTGCTGAAATATGCATACCTCTCGAAAAATTATCGAGGAAACATGTAAAATTCGAGTGGTCGGAAGACTCCGAAAAATTATCCCAAATATTAAAAACAACATCAATAGAGCCACCTTTATTAAAATATCCTGATTTCAGTAAACAATTTATACTGACTACAGATGCTTCAAATTACGCGTGGTCTGCATGCAATTCTTAGAAATACGAACGAAGGTATAGATTTACCTATATCTTATGCATCGCAAAGTTTTAAGAAAAGTGAAATAAAGAAACACCTATAATTATGGAAGAATTGTTAGCTATCCATTGGAGAATTAATGACTTCAAGAGTTACTTGTATGGTTCCCCACAGTTTATAGTAAAAACGGATCATAAGCCGTAAACACATCTATCTCAATGACAGATCCCACTTCAAAACTCACGAGAATTAGACTAGACAGAAGAATATAATTTTGAAATACAGTATATGAAAGGAAATTCAAATTATGCAGACAGTATTTCAAGGATATCCATAAATGAATTAAAAGACTGGTACATAGATAATTTTCACGTCTTAGCTATAACGAGGTCAAAAACTCGACAAAATAAAACTCAACCTACAGAAGAACATAAAATAGTTTCTGCAAAAGTAAAAACAGATGTTCGCAAACCATCAGTATTTAAGTACTGAATAATTTAGAGGCGCATAAATTAGATATCGAAAAATGAATATATATATTCAACGCTTTACAACTAAGTTTTGAAAAATATTTTTCAAAAACAGTGACCGTGCAACTAAGATGAAAGAACTACTTCCCTGGCTATCTGCCCCGACATACATTGAATTACACTCCTAAGTCAAACGGGGTTGGTATATCTACAAGATTTAACCAACCATTACCAATACCGCAATTTGAAAATAACCGTGTTTCGCTAAGGATGAACATACGGATCAAAAACAGAACATTAGAATTAGGTACACTTATTATTTCCCAAGGCTGAATACGATTTTGTATTGGGACAGCATATACTGATGATTTTAAGTAGCCCTAAAAACAAAAATCGCATGAAATGAAATCGAGTAATCTTGCAGGCCAATTGACTGGCCCTCGCCCTCGAATACATCGATTCCCATACGAACTGTGAGTATATTGACGAACTACTCGACTAAAATGAACAGGAGAACCATCGTGCATGAACCAGAAATTTTGCCGTGCCATTAGGGAACGTAATCCATTATTAAATGAGGTATATGTTTGGACACGAAGGGTACGTGAATTCAATGTGGACTGTATAGTTTGATACGTTACTTTATTAATTATATTTCGTTTAACAACTTGCAAAATAAAAATGATAAAAATGGCGGAAAAACTCATCTGACATATATGTATTGTCAAAAACTCACTACACACTATGTTTTTTAATAAGGGCACGTTCCGGTCTTGGGACACACAAGGGTGCGTTCACATTGTTCTGGTTATCAGAACATCCTGCCCCCCGGTTGAAAGTCCTACTTTTAACTAACACAAAAAATCAACAGATAGGTATACAAATTAAATAGTTAACAATTAATACAAAATACAAAATTACAGTTTCCAATCAATCTTGATCGTTACAATAAGGCAATGGGCATAACTTTGTTATCGATCGAGTAAACACTCCGTGCCTTGTCCTTATCTTAACGACTCTAACCCTATTGTCTTGACCAGGAATAACTTCGATAACCCGTGCCAGAGGCCATTCTAATGGACGAGTTTCATCTTTTAATAAAACCATGTCATTTACCTTTAGGTTTTTAAAAGGTTTAAACCATTTTTGTTTGGCTTGCAACAAGTTTAAATACTCTTTGGACCATCGTTTCCAGAATAACTGATGGACCTGAGTGCATCGTTTGAATCTAGAGAGTCGATTTTCAGGGATTTCGGTGAAGTCCCTTTCGGAAAATGCTGTTAGACTTTCACCTATTGAAAAATGTCCAGGAGTCAGGCAAGACAAATCGTTGGAATCAGAAGAAATTGGCTGTAAAGGACGGGAATTCAAAATCGCCTCTATTTGTGACAAAATAGTAGATAACTCCTCAAAGGTAAAATGTGAATTGCCAACAATTCTATACAGATGATATTTTGTACTTTTTATGGATGCCTCCCATAATCCGCCAAAATGAAGGCTTCTGGGAGGAATAAAACTCCAAGAAATTCCCTTAGTTGTTAAAAATGTCTCAATTTCGTTTGAAGTTGATTTTTTATTGAAAAAATCGTGCAGTTCCTTCAATTGGTTGCTTGAACCCAAAAAATTTGTCGCATTATCGCTATAGATAACCAATGGATTTCCGCGACGGGATATAAATCTTTTTAAAGTTAGTATAAAGGCTTCAGTAGATAAACTGGAAACGAGTTCAATGTGTACTGCCTTTGTAACCATGCACACAAAGACAGAAATGTATGCCTTTATTAAAGTTGCTCTTCTTAAAATTGAAGATTTCACAAAAAAAGGACCACCAAAGTCAACTCCGACCTTTGTAAAGGGCCTGGATGGAGTTACTCGATCTCTAGGAAGATCCGACATGATCTGTTGACTTGATCGGCCTTTAAAACGATAACAAGTTGCGCAATTGCGAATAATCCGTTTTATCTCTAACAGACCTCCAAGAGGCCAAAACCTTAATCGAAAATTTGACATTACTAACTGTGCCCCACCATGACCCAATCTAAGGTGCTCTGCTTTTAGCATCAATGATACGACCAAATTTTTCGAAGGAAGTAGAACTGGATGTTTTTGTGCATAGGGCAGATTTGCGTAGGCCAGACGACCTCCAACTCTCATCAATTCATTGTCATCGAGAAACGGTGATAATCGAAGAATGGCCTTGTTTGAAATGGTCTTATTGGATTTCAATGCTTGAATCTCAGTCGAAAAATTCGATTTTTGTAACACCTTAATAATAAACTGTTGGGATTTATCAAGCTCCTCAACCTTAAGAGGGCCTACAAATCCCTTGAATTTGTCCTTTGAATTATTAACAAAGCGAAAAACGAAGGCAATTACTCGGTGTAATTTTGAGTAAGAAGAGCTTCTTTCAAAAACAGAATTCCAAAAGGAAGATGTATCCTCCACTTTATGACCAAGTAAAACAGTTTTAGTTTTTCGTTCCTCCGGAATATCATGTAATGTTATTTTTGCCAGATCAAATTCCTCTAGTTCTAAATTGGGGCCACTCAAAAACGCCGGACCGTGAAACCACAATTTTGAAACCAAAATTTCATTGGGTGTCATTCCTCTAGATATCAAATCTGCGGGATTGTCAGACGATTTTACATATTGCCAGTGATAATTTGAAGTAATTTTTTGTATTTCCGATACTCTATTGGAGACAAATATAGACCATCTAGAAGGGTGAGATTGCAACCAACACAAAGTAATTTGGGAGTCTGTGTACAAGTGGATACCTTCAAAATGAAACTTATTTTCGAAGACGTTAATTATTTTTTTTTATAAGCTTGGATAGAAGAACGGCTCCACAGAGTTCAAGACGAGGTATTGAAATAGTTTTTGTTGGTGCGACACGGCTTTTTGCACATACCAAATTGCAAGAAACAGTTTTGGTTAAATAAATTACTCTAATATAGATGCAAGCGCCATATGCCTTAAGGCTAGCATCGCAAAATCCATGAAGTTCAATTCTGAAAATGCTATGATTAAGAAATAAGTTTCTCGAAATTTTTAAAAGTCCCAGTTTGGGAATATTGGAAACAAATTCTGTCCATTCAGACATAAGATCTTCTTTAAGATTCTCATCCCAGTCGATTTTAGATAACCAAATTTTTTGCATTATAATCTTTGCTACAATTATAATAGGAGCAACAAAACCTATCGGATCAAATAGTTGCGCTATTTGGGAAAGAACTTCCCTTTTAGTAGCGACGACCTTATCAACAACCTTTGGTAGTGTAATGGAGAACTTATCAGAATTCGAATTCCATGAGATTCCTAGAACCTTATTAATGTCATTTTCGCATTTGATTTCATACATTTGAAAACTAGGAGAAATATTAGTTTTCAAAATTTCCTTAACAAATTCCTTAGAATTCGAACACCACTTATGAAGTTGAATATTTGCTGATTGAAGCAATGATACAAGCTGTTTGTGGGTTTCCTGTAGCTCCCCCAAGGAATCACAGGTGGCAAGTATATCATCAACGTATGTCTGATGTAAAATAGCGTAAGCAGCTAGAGGATATTTGTCTTTGTTTCGAATGGCAAGTTCTTGAAGAACACGGGTTGCTAGATAAGGCGCACTATTAGTGCCGTAAGTAACAGTAAGCAGCTCAATGCATTGTAAGGGTTGTTCTAAGTTATCACGCCATAAAATGTTTTGAAGAAATGTTTGTTTGGGGGAAACTCGAATGCAACGGAACATCTTGATTATGTCACTAATGAGAACAAATTTAGAAGTTCTAAAACGGGTAAGTATATCAAAAAGTTCAGGCTGTACACGAAAGCCCTTTAGCATAATATCGTTTAATGAAAACCCACTTGAACTTCTCATCGAGGCATCAAACACTACCCTGAGCTTAGTGGTAGGGCTGTTGTCTCGAAGTACACAATGGTGCGGCAAAAAATACTTGTTTTCTCCATTGGCATTAAAAAGGTCGAGAGGAACATATCTAGCATGATTCAAGGAGATGTATTCATCAATAAATTTCTTGTATTTAAGAAAAAGATCAGTAGATTTTACAAAGCGTCGTTCGACATTTAGAAATCGTTTTCGAGCCATATTAAAGGAATCACCTAGTTTTAAATGTTCATTTGGTCCTTTTAAAGGAAGTGTCACTTCAAAGGACCCGTTAGGAAGAATTCGAACTGTTTGACGAAATATTGTTTCTGCAAGTTCATCATCAGGATTAATTATTCTTTCATGGGGAGTAATTTCTTCCTGAGACCAAAATTGTTCAAGTAAAGTGTCAGCTGGGATTTGTGTAAATATACAAGTTTCGAATCGATGTGCGTTGTCAAGTTTTTCCTCATATGAGATAAATTGATTGGGGACAGGACCACCAATCACGAAGCCTAGATGTGTGTCAACGAGTGTCAAAAACCTTTCATGTAATCGAATTATACCTCCTTTTAACAACTGATAATAGACGTCTGCACCAAGCAGTAAATCAATGTGCGAGGGAATAAAAAACAAAGGGTCAGCCAAGCTGATATTTTTAGGAATTGAAACAGAGTCCAAATTAAGCAAAAATGATGGTAAACGATTAGTTATTTTGTCTAAAACTGTACAAATCACATCAAAGAAGTAATTTCTCTCAATGTTCGAGTGAATCGTCAACTTTACAATCCTATTTGAGTTTGTGACAGTGTTACCAACACAGTCAATTCGAATTTGTCTCATTTCAGGTGTATATCCAAGTTTTTGAAGTAAACATTCTGTCATTAAAGAGGTGGTAGCGCCAGAATCAAGAATTGCCCTAACATTTAGTGGGCAGCCATTTTTGTCAAACACAGTTACCATTGCTGTAGCCAAAAGAGTTTCTCCACTTAAGGCTGAAGTTGACAAGACTGTTTGTTGTATAGTAGATTGTGTGGGTGTTAGTCATAAATAATTATTATTCGAACTATTTGGTGCAAGTTGAGGTGTGAGTGGTTCTACTGCAGTTGAATTTTGATGGTTGGTTCGATGCTGTTCTGTTTGTTCAGAGTTTAAGTTTGAATTATTTTCAGACTGCGAAAATCGACTAACCGGATGCAACAAAGTATGATGCTTATAATTGCAAACTGTACAACCACGCGATGTGCAATTGTCAGTTACATGGTTGGGCATTAGGCAATTGTAACAAAGTTTCTTATCTTTAACAAAATTATACTTTTCAGAGCGAATTAATTTAATAAATTTTTGACATTTATAAATTTTGTGTCCTATAAAATTGCAGTATGTACATTTTGAATTATTAACTTGAGAAGAAAATACCTTTTGTTCTTCTTTATTGCTACCTTCATTTTGAACAAAATGAACCTTGTGATGTACTTTAATTTTATTAGCATTTAAATCCGGAATAGCAGACCGTTCGAAAATGATACAGCGTTTTTCAAGGAAATCAAAAAGTAATTTTAAAGTTGGGCGTGCGTTTGTACCCATTTCATAATCAAAGGCTTTACGGGTAGTTACATCAAGTTTCTGAGAAAACATATACACAAGAATTAGATCCCATTGATCTACATTGACATTTAAGTTTTTCAAACCGTCCATGTTTTTTTTTAAAAGAGTAACAAAATCTCTAAGTGACATGGAATTATTTTTACCTAAAACAGGAGCATCTATTAAATTTTTTATGTATGCGTAAATTATGTTCAATTCATTGTCATATCTATCCTTTAGAGTCTTAAGGGCTATATCGAAGTTATCACTGATCAATTACAAATTAAGTTTAAGGGTTCGCCTTTAAGATAAGTTTTAAGGTAGATTAGTTTTTCAATATTGGTTAAACTAGCATCATCTTCAATAAAGTTCTTAAAAAGCTCATAAAAACCGCGCCAAGTAGTAATATCACCAAAAAACATAGGAATATTCAACTGAGGCTTAGTTAAACGAGAAACACTAGAAGTAATATTAGGAGATCGTGAAGGGGAAGAAACATTTCCCAGTATTTTTAATTGATCAATCTTAGCTTGTAATTTAGACCTCAGGCCATAATATTTATTTTCTGATGTATCTCGCTCTTCATTATCATCAGTTTGTGTTAAACATTCAATTTCATCTTGATATTCACAAATTTTTGCAAATGCTTTTTCAAGTCCATCTAACCTAATTTCTAGCTC
Organism: Lochmaea crataegi; assembly: GCA_947563755.1. NCBI lineage: Eukaryota > Metazoa > Arthropoda > Insecta > Coleoptera > Chrysomelidae > Lochmaea > Lochmaea crataegi. The sequence goes on along the minus strand of OX387434.1, from coordinate 33,785,861 downwards.
CTGTATAATAGTACTACCTGCATATTGAGTAAACCAGTTTTCAATTCTAGTCATACAGCCCTTTGCTGTGGCCCGTTTTCTGATAAAATCATCCACGATGAAATATTATTATATACAAAGAAAGTCAATACAATATTGTAACTTGAGCTTGCAATAATAAAATATAAGATTTTTTATTACAAAATTAAATTTTGAATTGTTATTGTGCACCAATTTTTCCAAAAGGTACCGTGTAAATGATGAATTCGCAAAAAAATGTGAGCGTATTGTTAGAAACAGAGTTTGAACAAGCACTTACAACCTGTACAAAGTTAGGTAAGTACTACAAAGCGAGTACTGAATGAAAACTCAAATTCTAAATCAATGTTCAATGGTCAACTTCAAATTATCTCTACTTTTGTACTTTAACAAATGGAAAGAAATTGTTTATTTTCTTTTAATAATGTCACTACCACGGAGAAGGGCTCGGGATCAATTCACGAGTCATTCGAATTCCAACAGATCTGGATGAAACTTCAAAATGACAGACGCCCTGTTAGTAGTAGTTAATAAGACCTGCATAAGTTACCTTTAATAATCTTGATATTATGAAATATTTGAATATTTCCTCGAAGATTTTAAAGCAGAAAACGTTGCGACATGCGACAAAATCGGTTAGCTCCTACCTGGTTTTAAGTATTTTCTCTTCACCTTTTCCTTGCACTCTTTGTCTCAATTTCCAATAAGTAGCTAGTACATCCAAAGTCTCAAGATTCAAAATCCGGGTCGATGTGACCAATTCGTGTTTGGACACGAAGGGTACGTGAATTCAATGTGGACTGTATAGTTTGATACGTTACTTTATTAATTATATTTCGTTTAACAACTTGCAAAATAAAAATGATAAAAATGGAGGAAAAACTCATCTGACATATATGTATTGTCAAAAACTCACTACACACTATGTTTTTTAATAAGGGCACGTTCCGGTCTTGGGACACACAAGGGTGCGTTCACATTGTTCTGGTTATCAGAACAGTATATTATTTCGCAAATCAACAATTAAGCAGTACAAGTTTTATGTACCAATACTACTCAATATTTTCTCTATGGCAAGATTTGACAATATCGGAACTGTTAATTTTTTTTTGGACTTACCTTACATACAGGTACTTTAAAGTTACCTACCTTGCAGGACTATTGAGGAGAAAAAGACATAGACTGTTCTCCAGCTGTTTCTCACATTTAATGGGTAGGGATCGCTACTTGCTAATAATGAGATGCCCATATGTTCCTGAAGTTAAAACCAATGAGCTGTCCCCAGATGATCGAAATCAGGCCTATACTGGATCATTTTACTAATAAAATGAAGATAATATATTACCCAAAAAAAAACAAAAAAAAACTTGTCAGTGGATGAATGTATGGTCTTGTGAAAAGGGGGACTTTACTTCAAGCAATATCTACCAAAGAAGCGGCAGAAATATGGGATAAAGTTGTATATGGTAATAGAAGGGGACGGAACAATTTTAGATATGATGGTACATACTGGCTCGAGCGATATAATTGGCGGAAAAGATCAAGCACAAACGATAGTGATGTATCTGATGCGCGAATGTCTGAATAACGGACATAGCTTATACATGGACAACTTTTATAATAGTTATTCATTGGCAAAAAAAAGTTGCTTGATCAAATACCTTTTGTACAGGTACTCTCAGAAAAGCCGAAAAGATTTCCCCAAAAACGTTGTAGCTACAAAATTAAGAAAAGGTGAGACCAAAGCTATGTATAACTGCAATATGATGATTGGCAAGTGGACCGATAAAAGAGACGTCTTAGACATATCTACTGAATAAAAAAAAATTAAGTGGTAACTAAAAGCAAAAGTCAAGTATAATAAATAGTGGAATAGACATAAGGCATTCGTGATCAAATGATGGCTTATTATCCAACGGCACGCCGAACGTTACGTTGATATTAGAAAATTATAATACATGTGATCCAGTTGTATTTGCACAATGCCCATAAACTCTATAATAAGTACTCTGGTTAGAAAATGACATTTTACAACTTTCGAATGTCCGTATTAGAAAAACTATTGCCAAAACAGTCGCAATAAGCAGATGTACCTGTAAATGTAAACCATTTACCTGTAGAAATCGAAATTCTCAATGAACTTGGACAAACGCTTAGAAAATAAAATGTAGGGTTTGAGCTATGGACAAAAAATACGGAAAGATACTGTGTACCACTGCACAGCTTGTCCCGAGATGCCCGGCCTCTGCATATGAAATTGTCTTAGAGAATACCACTCATTGGAGACATAAGATTCTAGGGCTATAGTACCCAAGGAAGGATTTCTCTGAGGAGAATATTGTGGAAATATTATTAAGCATAATAAGGGCAACTAATCTCTTCACATAAACAGAGCAGCCAAGAGCAAAAAAAAACAAAAAAAAACTTAAAAGCTGAGGTGCCTTGGACTTGACACATTAGCAAACTCTTATACCAAACCATTGCCAACCTTCGGAACTTTGTAGTAGCGTAATAGATAGTGGCTTCCCCTAAACATCGAAAAATATCACGAAGTTCATATCGACCTTTTGAAGCCAAACCGAAATCGATTGCACCCTACCCTCGAGGTCAAATAAAGGTACAGTACCACATCCCCTCGGACCGTCTTGATAGGCCGTTCTCGTTCGGCAGTATTTTCGAGAAAAGTGGTCATTACAGTGGTCAATCGTTCAATAGTCATTCGGTGTCAAAGAATCAATACGGTTTCTTCTTGGGGTAACAGATTCACTCGAACCCGAAGCCCGAAGCCTCTTGGGTTTCAATTGGTAGCGGTATTTTATTGCGACGTTGGGGACCCATTTCAGTTGATTATCATAACTTTTGTGATTTATGGTAGAAATACGGTAAATAAATATTTAATAAAATAAAAACACAAAGCTAGAATAACATTTAAAAAAAAAATAGTGTCATCTCGGCATTGTAATTTTATGTCATTGAATTAATAAATCCAGGTCATCTCTATCCCACTTCTGAGTAAGGAGGGAAAAACTTGACTTGAGGAGAATGAGTGATTTGTAAAGATTGATATATTTAATTAGAATTTAACTTTTAATTACTTACTGTGTACTTACATTATATTGTTTATAATATAGATAATAAAACAAATCTAAATGTTGAAAATAACTATTTACAAGACACTGGACGTGATGCCTGGATTTAATTGAACAGTCCATGTGGACATGGTCAAGTAGGTTGAACAACCGAGATGACGTACCTGGAATTAGATAGAAAAACACTCTGAGTATTCAATTTGCCATAAATAATAATTAATTATTTAACTAACGATTAGTATAGTTGAAATCCCCAAAATTAATGAAAGTATTAATAATATACAAGGTGCATCTTATGTGTTTGAACTGTGATTATGCATATCAGTACTAAAGTAAAGTTAAAACTTCACTTGATCAAAAATAAATGCCTAATAGTAAATATTTAGGGTTATTAGGAAAGGTGCAATGGGCGCAAACTCTCCCCAATGCATGTAAGGAATATGTGGCACAAACTCTCCACAAACAATATTATAACTACTGTAAGTGGCGCAAACTCTCCACAGTACAGCAAAATAATATTACACTGCAAGTGGCACAAACTCTCCACAGTACAGCAAAATAATAATACACTGCAAGTGGCACAAACTCTCCACAATACAGCAAAATAATAATACACTGCAAGTGGCACAAACTCTCCACAGTACAGCAAAATAAGGTTACACTGCAAGTGGCTCAAACTCTCCACAGTACAGCAAAATAAGGTTACACTGCAAGTGGCTCAAGCTCTCCACAATACAGGGGGGTGGAAGGAGATATAGGTGACGTGAGAAGTCACCCTGTATCAGGAATGGACAAACCGCAAGTGGCGCAAACTCTCCACAGTACAGTATAGGTATGTGAGTTGAACTGCAAGTGGCACAAACTCTCCACAGTACAGCTAAATAAGGTTACACTGCAAGTGGCTCAAGCTCTCCACAATACAGGGGGGTGGAAGGAGATATAGGTGACGTGAGAAGTCACCCTGTATCAGGAATGGACAAACCGCAAGTGGCGCAAACTCTCCACAGTACAGTATAGGTATGTGAGTTAAACTGCAAGTGGCACAAACTCTCCACAGTACAGTAGGATTGGATGAATAGGAAATGCAACAATAAATTAATGTTCTTGATAACGTTGAATATTAAAGAACTTTAAACAAAGTTATTATTAAAAATAATTAGCAAATATATATACCCTATGTGATAAAATATCTTTTAAATTCAAATATCAAATAACAGGCAAAAATGAATTACTCTGTGAGATAGACTCACCTATTTAACTCCTGACATGCACCACAATACACACTATATTTTATATATTTAAATTTATCTGGCTCAAGTGAACACTTTAGTTATCTTCTAGCAACTAAAACCCAAATCGTTCTTAAAACCTTTCTTTCCTCTTTCGTGGCCTCGAAGGCTACGTGACATTATGATATTTTACTTATCTATTTCAGACAATTGTCGAGAAATGCATTTCTGAAATATTAGGGTGTACCCATGATTTAATTTATTTTACTTGAAACGAAAATTATTTTTAGAATAACAGGATAAAAAAAAATTGTCTTACAGTTCATAGAATAAATTTTTTTCTTTGATATAAAGAAATACCAGGCAAATAAATATAATATTTATATTAAATTCAGATTATTCAAATATTTTTTGTATTTATTTTTTTTATTTCCGGTTTTGTTACGAATCTTGTGAATGGTCTTTTGTTTGATTTTAAAAACCCTTATTAAAGATAAGTATCATTGTGTTTTTACCGTTGTTGTATACCTACCAAGAAATTTCAATGATGAGTAGTTGTTTTTGGGAATGATACACATATGGGATTATCTTAATACAATTCGGGAAATTCCAAACAAGGGTTTTACTGTAGTTGTTTTTAGCTATGCTCGTTACAGAAATGAAATAAGTTTTTTAAACTCAAAAAAATACTTACTTTACCATAACCATTACAATTAATATGTATGTTAACATTCATGTTCATTATTTCAGATAATGCAGTTTTGGCAGACCTAAGCCAGAAATAAGCTGATTTGTAGCAAACATTTCAGTGAAAATTCCACACCTGTAATTTTTAACCAATTAAAACGTGTTTTTTTGACAGATCTCCATGGCAACGGATGGATTTTTAGTGGAAATTTTTTCCTCGTGGGTACCCAACAGCGAATTATACTGGAAATTTTCTTGATAACACACAGTTCCTATCATAGCCCAAACGAGTCGGGTACTGGTTATAAAAAAATAATTTACGAAAAACCAAAAAAAATTAGAAGCGAAGCAGCACCCTGTATATCAAATTTTGCAAAAAACATTTTGCGAATTTGAAAAAGTTTTAAAACTGCAATAAATAGTTTACTTAATTTGTTGGCCTTTCGTTTTTCCCACTGACAATTTGTACTTGTTTTGATGTTTTTGTGTATTAAGTAGGTAACTAAAGAAAGAAATCTTATCATATTCTTGGATTTGTGTATGTTGTCGTAGGTCGTAGTGCACAAGGTATATATACAGGGCCGTCCTACTTGTAGTTTCTGATCATTTTTTTAAACGCGCTGGACACTTACGGTTTATAATTATTATAATTTTTGAATCAATAATTTTATAAAAAGTGTAATTATTATTTACCTAATTTAATATTTTTGATCGATATTTTCATTTATCAAAACTTTAGATGTTTTATTTTATTATCTAATATGTCGAATGCAATGACCTCACTTGGGAGGTAAGTACCTATGAAGATACTTTCCATGCGTCTAGCGACGGCAACCACTGACCAAAAATAAGTTGGACTTGCGTCAAGAGTCTAAATTTCAATAATGGTTAACTTATTGCAAAGAAAACTATTAGCCACCAATGTAGTGTAGACTGATCACTGGATATAAAACACAAAAAAGGTTTACCATATCAGATTTTTGGACTGTGCCGAATTCCGCAAAAACCTACCTGCATGTTTAATCCTAGGTCGAGTTCCTCAAAAAGACGTGTTACGATTAGAATACGGCTAACAGCTAAATGCCAGTATTTTAACACTGTATACTCTCTTCAATCATTTCCCTTGCCTTTCTCGATAAATTACGATAGCTTTTTCAACTTACGCAGCCATTTTTTCAACACTGTATACATTCTTCAATGTTTTCTCTTTGCCCTTCTCGATTAATTACGAGAGCTTCTGTGTACCTGAATACTCTCTATTTTTGGAAATCACTAAATTATATGGTCCCACTTGCTAATGATACGATAATCCCTCTTTCAGGTAGTTTTGCGGAATTCGACCCTATTCGGAGCAAAAATCACACTACCGGCCTCCGACCTGTTAAAACCTTCAATGCCAAAAAATTAGCATCTACCTTTAGAATAATAAGCCGCAAATAGATCGACGTGGGCATTTCTTCATAAAAGGCCATATTGCACAATTGCAGAATTCTACAATGTCATTAATTTAATTATTAGTACTATATTGTATTATGATATATTTATATATTTCTTGAGTCCCTACATACCTATCAATACACTAAGAAAGCGAAACAAAATCAAAAATATTTTTACCAGAATGGAAAGCGTAAAATGAATAAATTTTCAACTGAAAGCTTAAAAGAAGCATACAAAATAGCCGAGACTTGTTTTTTCGTCTCCTTATAAGAGATCATTAAAATACAAATGTTTGAAAAAATATCCTTTGAATTAATTTACATTCACGAACGAAGTTCAGAAATACCAAATTTACATTATTTCAGTCACCCAATGAAAGTATATATTTTCTCCACGATCATCACAGAACTTGCTAATTCTGAAATCAAATTTGATTACAGAATGCTGGAATTCTCTCTCTTGAGATTGAAGAAATATTCTGCAACACCTCTGCCCCTATGCAATTTAAATGTATTTACATTCTCTCTCTAGTGATGGAATAATATTCTCACACTGGTTAGCAATAATATCATTAGCCTTGACGCAGTTGATTGTCATCGTAGTGTCAAAACTTGAGTAAGTGTCAAAATATAAATTATCTTTTGTTAATTTCCATTGAAAATCTTTGATCGTGGAGAAAGTATGGTCTGCTACTCGGTTAGAATGAAAATTCGTAATGCTCGTGGTTCCTCACGCTCGCCATCGGCTCGCGCTCGGAAATTTCCACTCGCATCGAATTTTCATTCTAACCTATGTAACGGTAAAAGTATGCTTTTAGTTGGGCGCCAATTTGTAAGAGTAAAGGCGCCAATTTGTAACGGTAAATGCTGTACCTCACAGGGCACCAGCTCGAAGGGCTCCGGCTAGAGACTCCTCTCAAGGGTGATTCGACCCCAAGTTTATGCTGCACAAGGATAACAGAAGGGTTGTAAAAATTGAGGGCGCCACTACCTTTTTAACGATAAAAAGGACTAAGAAAACTAAGGCGGAAAAGGTAGAAACGCCTTGTAAAATTTAAATGAAAGTTAAAAAATAAAAAAGTTACTAAAAATTACCCCGGGCGATATCTCCCTCAACTTTTATAGTTGAGGATTTTAATAAAAAAAAGAATTAAAAACAAAACTTTAATTTATTCTGCCACAGGAAATGAATAACGGAATTTAATAGAGGAATTTGTACTTTTATAGGTACTTAGCTTAGTTGAAGTGGTTTCCTGGAGAAGAAGACTTTAGATGAAGCTTATTAATTATAAATTATGATTTTGGACTTACCACAGCAAAATTCATAAGATAGGTACTTGAGATATGAAAGATAGCGAAAGATGTGTCCCCTTCGGTGGTCGTTAACAAAAAGGGGTGTTTAACGTGGCGGTGTGCAAAAAATGGAAGCGTCCGTTGGCAAACGTCAATTGTCTTACGTTCGGGGTAGAAGAGTTTGGGATCACAGAACTATAATTGGATGTGGCTAGTGACGACGAGCGCTAATTAAAAGGATTTATTCTGTAAAATCGAAACAGGTCGATAGACATGTTACACCTTGTTACAGAATATACTATTATCAGAGATAAGTAACTTATCTCTGCTATTATGTACCTTTGTACGAGGATTCTTCTTTTTATCCCATATTTTTAAAGTGATAAACAGAACTCATTGCATAAAAATCACTATTTTATACACTGAAATTGGTGACAAATAATGGTACTAAGATTAAGTTTATTTTCGGATCAAGATGAATACCTGCTATAACATTATTATGAACATCATATTTCAAAATACGAAAATACGCGAAAATATCTATCTATTATAGATTCCCATCAAATAGGTAGTAATTTGTGTCACTTTCGTAATAAAAAGTAAAATCGGCAACAATGTATCGTCGGTCTTGGTCATCATTTATTGTTCGGAATTCGACGATAAAGAAAACTTCACATTTAGTAGGGAACTTTTCTAAAATAATTTAGTTATTGAAAATAGTGCAGTTTATTTCAGAGGGCAGTAAGTTACGGGTCATGTTTATGAAGAACGAGCGTAAAAGTAACTAGATGGCGTGCAAAATTGCCTCAAACGGTTTTAACATTGTCACTGTTTTACTATGCCTATCTTTATACAATGATGTTACCATATTATGATAATATAAACAGCCCGTATAAAACTATAGAATAAATTAATTATTTTTAAAAAATGAAACATTGAAAAAAATCCTCGAGAAGATCAATTTTTATTTTCAACTGTAGTAGTTTGTGTGTTTATAACGTTATGACTTTATTAAACGCCTATTACGCCTTTTTTAATGGTATATTTTTTTATTTCCATTTTATAGGTGTAAGGAGGGAAAACTTGACTTGAGGAGAATGAGTGATTTGTAAAGATTAATATATTTAATTAGAATTTAACTTTTAATTACTTACTGTGTACTTACATTATATTGTTTATAATATAGATAATAAAACAAATCTAAATGTTGAAATTAACTATTTACAAGACACTGGACGTGATGCCTGGATTTAATTGAACAGTCCATGTGGACATGGTCCAAGTAGGTTGAACAACCGAGATGACGTACCTGGAATTAGATAGAAAAACACTCTGAGTATTCAATTTGCCATAAATAATGATTAATTATTTAACTAACGATTAGTATAGTTGAAATCCCCAAAATTAATGAAAGTATTAATAATATACAAGGTGCATCTTATGTGTTTGAACTGTGATTATGCATATCAGTACTAAAGTAAAGTTAAAACTTCACTTGATCAAAAATAAATGCCTAATAGTAAATATTTAGGGTTATTAGGAAAGGTGCAAGGGGCGCAAACTCTCCCCAATGCATATAAGGAATATGTGGCACAAACTCTCCACAAACAATATTATAACTACTGTAAGTGGCACAAACTCTCCACAGTACAGCAAAATAATATTACACTGCAAGTGGCACCAACTCTCCACAGTACAGCAAAATAATAATACACTGCAAGTGGCACAAACTCTCCACAGTACAGCAAAATAATAATACACTGCAAGTGGCACAAACTCTCCACAGTACAGCTAAATAAGGTTACACTGCAAGTGGCTCAAGCTCTCCACAATACAGGGAGATGGAAGGAGATATAGGTGACGTGAGAAGTCACCCTGTATCAGGAATGGACAAACCGCAAGTGGCGCAAACTCTCCACAGTACAGTTAGGTATGTGATGTAACGAGTTATTTTTTTGCTTTTTGCAAGTTTAATTTTTATTTTATTTTGTTCCGTAATATATTTTATTTTGCCACTAGGGTGTATATAACTCGTTACTTTACAACCCTTTCGACTACCGCATTGATTTATTTTTTGTTGTTGTTATTACCGTTGTATATTTTAGTATAAGTCCGAGTTACGCAAATCCAAATTCTAGCATACACAATTTATTCATTCCCGATATTTAAATTTTTCAACTGAAAGGACGCCAGGTATATACAACATTTTAATTTAAACGAAAGCCGTCTAGTATAGATACAAGTTTTTGTCGAAACTAGATAAATTTCACGTTTTAATTCTGACACCTCGACAACGGCCGAAAAGTGTAACTAAAATTTTGGATATAAATTGGCTGTCGCGCATCATTCAGGGCTCTCAAGAATCAATTCATTTTTCGCTCTGATTCTTATTCGCGCTCCGATTCTTATTCCGTCTCCGATTCATTCCGTCTAGCATTCAGTTTGGCTCTCAAGAATCAGTTCATTTTTCGGCTCTCGAGATTCTTATTCGCGCTTTGATTGATTCCGGCTCTAAGTATTCTCCGTTCAACTTTCCTCCGAAAAACCGATAAACCGTATTGTGAAAATTGAGTGCACCAAGATTGTGTGTGTAGGCTGTATTTATTAAGGTAAATCAATTTTAACAAATAAACTGTGTATTCTAAACTTTCCGTATCGCCGCTTATTATTAAATTGTTGAATGTATGGTTTTGAAAATTTTCCGACCGGCTATTTTTTTTTCTTTTGTTGTTGAACTGAAATTTGTTTTTTTATTTTGTTTCTCTTATCTGGAAATAAAGATTTGTCAACCGTAATTTGATTTCGAATTTTTATTTACTGCGTTTATTATATATTAATTAACTGATATGAATTATTAGTGGATTCTCGAATTATTTTATGCTTTTGGTTGTCAGTAGTTTTAAATTAAATTGATATCCAAGTGGATTAGGTATAATATTTTAAAGTTTATGCTAGTACGAATATTTTTACTCTGTGTGTCGATAGTTGGGTACCGTTTAACTCGTGGGAAAATATTTTTTTTTTGGAATAATTGTTACCGGCTTTAGTTAGATTCAAGGGTTAATCAGACTTGGAAGAGGCTTAGCCACAATTTGTTTGATTTCCCGGCAGATCTAATTCGTTCTTAAATTTTATTTTTTTTCGGAATAATAGTTACCGGCTTAGTAGATTCAAGGGTTAATCAGACTTGGAAGAGGCTTAGCCACAATTTGTTTGATTTCCCGGCAGATCTAATTCGTTCTTAAATTTTATTTTTTTCGGAATAATAGTTACCGGCTTAGTAGATTCAAGGGTTAATCAGACTTGGAAGAGGCTTAGCCACAATTTGTTTGATTTCCCGGCAGATCTAACTCGTTCTTAAATTTTATTTTTTTTGGAATAATAGTTACCGGCTTTAGTAGATTCAAGGGTTAATCAGACTTGGAAGAGGCTTAGCCACAATTTGTTTGATTTCCCGGCAGATCTAAATCGTTCTTTTCCCGTTTCGTAGAATCATTATTTATATTTTTTTTTCCCCGTCGGAATAATAGTTGCCGGTTTCATTTGGATTCAAGGGTTAATCAGACTTGGAAGAGGCTTAGCCACAATTTGTTTGATTTCCCGGCAGATCTAAATCGTTCTTTTCCCGTTTCGTAGAATCATTATTTATATTTTTTTTTCTCTTATTGTCGGAATAATAGTTGCCGGTTTCATTTGGATTCAAGGGTTAATCAGACTTGGAAAAGGCTAAGCCACAATTTGTCTGATTACCCGGCAGATCTAAATCGTGCATTAGGGACCCCGTAAAACCCGGTAGATTTGAACCGTATTTGATAACCTGACCGTTAAGTCCGTTAAAATCCCAGATATAGGTAATACATACCTCATTTTCTTTTCCCGGTTAATTTGTTTGTCACTAAAAAGAATTATTCGTAAAATAGACCACAGAGTATTAATAGATCAAAGTTTTGAATTTCTATTATTTTCATTTTTAACCGCAATTTATTGATTGGAGAACCAAGATTTGGCTTTTCCGGATTTTCACTAGTTAGTTAAATTTAATTCAACAAGACCCCTGGAATTTTCCGTAACCTCCATCTGAGGCTATCTGGAACTCTTGACGCTAAGGGTCAAGGGGCCGTGGAGCAAACCACGTTAATAATCTGGCGCCCGAGATTTAAAAACCCGAATTTTGCATCAAGGGTGTCCATAGTGACGTGTTCTTGTGGCAGGAGCCACGTGTAAGAAGGGAGGCACGTTACAAAATGGCGCCCGAGCAGGGACCTAATTGTTGATAACAGTAGAATCAGTTTAATACCGTTTTCCATTTTTTTTAGCGTTTATTTGTGCTTGGACCGTTTAAGTCTGTTTTGACTATTTTCTGCCGTATTTTTTTTTGTTAGAGCAGGGACCCGATTGTTGATTACAATAGGATCAGTTTAATACCGTTTTAAATTTTTATTTTTTTTTGAAGCGTTTTTTCGCTTGTACCGGTTAAGTCTGTGTTGACTGTTTTTTTGTTTACCCTATTATTGCAGAGAGTTGATTATTTGTTAGAGCTGGAACCGTTATTCCGTTTCCGTTATTTTACCGTATTGTTAAAGAGACCTGATTATAGCAGGAACTGAAATACAGCTGTGGATATTTTTTTTAGCGTATTGTTGCTGGACCGTTTATACTGTTTTACGGGTTTTTTGCCCATTGTTGATTTGAACAGGGACCGTTATTTCAGTATAATATACTATTTTTTTTTGTATTGCAAATTTCAATAGTGACCGTTTTGCCGGTGCTAGTTTTTCCTTCTTTCCGCCTTTGTTGTTTTTTTTCATTTTGGAAGAAGAAGAAGACGTCTGAGCTGGAGTTAAAAGGCGAATGTCCAGAAGAAACTCCGAAGAGATTGACTCATCCGTTTTGTTGATAAGGGTCAGGGGAGACTTGTCGAATTGTAAGACGAAGAAATATTTCTCCAAGACTCGTTTCTGACCGATCCGATACCGTAACCGTTTCGACCGTTATGGCCAACCCTCCGCTAAATGTACACGACTGGAAAGTGTGCTTCGGAAACCAAGGAGACCCGGCCGCCTTCATTGAAAGAATTGAAGAAATCTGCACCGCAAAGAATATTCGAAAAGATAATTTGCTTCCGGTACTACCCGAATTACTGTCAGGTGAACCGGCATTTTGGTACCGCAATAACCGGAGTAGGTACACGACCTGGGATGAATTTGAGGCAGACTTCCGAATTTTCTTCTATCCCGTTAACTACGAAGTTGACTTAGAAGCTGAGATAGGCCGTCGTCTACAACGAAGGAATGAATCCGCCGCCACATACATCACCGAACTCCAGACTTTGATGCGAAGGCATGGAAAGCTAACTCCCGAACAGCAGTTAGCATGGCTGTACCGCAACCTGTTGCCGGAATACCGTCTACAAGTCCGAAAAGGGGACTTTGACGATTTTTCCTCCTTTTGTCAGGTGGTCAGGGAATATGAGCTCCTCAGGAAGGAACTCCAGTCTATACCCAACCACACTGGACCGAACCGGGGACCAAATCCCCGTCCGCAGTCAATGAGTTCGCCGAGATATGGACCTTCTCACAACACGATGCCTGGGCCATCCAGAGAGCCCATCGCCGGTCCCAGCCAACCGTCACCGACCGATACTCCGCCGCCGCCTGATACTACTCGTCAACCTTCAGGACAATATTCCCGTCAACTCATCTGTTTCCGTTGTGGTGAGTCTGGACATTATAGGAATAACTGTCAAAATCCGCCAAAAATATTCTGTTCTCGTTGCCAGAAGGAAGGAGTATTTTCCCGAGACTGTTCCTGCAGGAGGCAGGAAAACTAAAACGAAGCTGTACCGAGGAGAGGCCGACACAGCTTCCGCAAATCTTTGCCTCTCATACCGAACCGCCAGCAGAAATGAACGACCCCCGACCGCACATAGACGTTGAAATAGGAAATCATATGTTTAGAGCATTATTGGATACCGGAGCAGCAAAGTCGTATATTGGTGATCAGGTAGCTAAGACTTTTTCCCAAAGAAAGCAAACTACCTCTCGTCAAGCTACGAAGGCCCGTTTAGCTAATGGAAATCTAGTCTCCATCACCGACATATATGAGCTGAAATGGAAAATCAATGACGTCACAATGGAGGGTTCGTTGGAGCATTTCCCTGGTCTAATAACCGACATTGTATTAGGACATGATGTCCTCCGAAAGTATAATTTCCGGCTGGAGTTAGGAACCGGAGAAATATACGTGAATGATGAGTTAGTGAGGCGTTCACAATTGGCCAGTCCTGTTGGAATATTGGAGGCCGTGAACAGGCCTATGAAAGAAGTCAATTCTGCTGTACCGATAATATGTAGAGAAGAAACCACCCACCGTCTTAGGAAAGACTGCCGGTCTGTAAATCTGTCTTGTTCCGAAGTCTCTGCGTCTTCCCTGGAGTTAGGGGTTGGCGAGGAGCAATCTGTTTCCGAAGTCTCTGCGTCTTCCCTGGTGTTAGGGGTTGGCGAGGAGCAATCTGTTTCCGAAGTCTCTGCGTCTTCCCTGGTGTTAGGGGCTGACAAGGAGCAACCTGTTTCCGAAGTCTCTGCGTCCTCCCTGGAGTTAGGGGTGGACAAGGAGCAAATTCGTTCCGAAGTCTCTGCGTCTTCCCTGGAGTTAGGGGTCGACAAGGAGCAACCTGTTTCCGAAGTCTCTGCGCCCTCCCTGGTGTTAGGGGTTGGCAAGGAGCAAACCACTTCTGTAATATCTGCGTTTTCCCTGGATGATTTAGGGGATGATGAGGAGTATTATTGGATAGGATGTCCGTTGGAAACCATCATTCCGGTTACCGAAAGAAATTTATCGAAAGAACAGACAGACAGACTAAACATTTTCCTAGACCAAGAATTACCTAAATTTGGATCCTTGCGAGGTCCAACTACGCTAGTTGAGCATGAAATCCGTTTGCTGAAACCGCGTCCGATCAAACAGAGATACCGACCCCAGAATCCGAAAATGCAGGAAATTTGCAATGCTGAAATAGACGCCATGTTAGCAGAGGGAGTGATCGAACCCTCTACAAGTCCGTGGAGTTCTCCAATAGTCATTGTGAAGAAAAAAGATGGGAAAAACCGTTTCTGTATCGACTTCCGAAAAGTCAACGAGGTAACAATGAAGGATGCTTACCCTCTACCGTTTATTAATGCTATACTGGATAAACTGCGAAAAGCCAAGTACATTTCCAGTTTGGATTTGAAGAGTGGGTACTGGCAAGTTCCGTTATCCTCCGAAAGTAAACCCATTACCGCCTTTACCGCACCGGGACGTGGATTGTTTCAATTCACGGTTCTTCCGTTTGGTTTACATTCTGCACCCGCTACATTCCAGAGACTGGTTGACCGACTGATAGGCCCAGAGCTGGATCCATATGCATTCGCTTATCTGGATGACATTATCGTTCTGGGGGAAACGTTCGATCAACATCTGGAAAATCTGTCCGAAGTGTTCCGCCGATTACGAGGAGAACGGCTGAAACTCAACCCGGAGAAATGTCATTTCTGTCTACCGTCCATGAAATACTTAGGACATGTAATTACTGGAGATGGAATCCGTACCGATCCAGAGAAGGTCGAAAGTATCATACAATTTGCAGCCCCAAGAAATATCCGAGAGATGAGAAGGTTTTTGGGAGTTGCCTCCTGGTATAGGAGGTTTGTACCATCGTTTTCAGAAAAGGTAGCTCCGTTAACTAAGTTACTCCGTAAATCTCAGCGATGGAAATGGGCTGAAGAACAAGAAGCTGCTTTCACTAAGATTAAAACCTGTCTGTCAGAAGCACCCGTCCTAAGTTGTCCTGATTTTACCGTACCGTTTACCTTACAAACCGATGCCTCCGAATATGGTTTGGGAATAGCCCTTACCCAGCAGAAGGATGGTCACGAACACGTGGTAGCGTATGCAAGTCGCACCCTGAGTCCTACCGAGAAAAATTACTCCGTAACCGAAAAAGAATGTCTTGCTATTGTTTGGGGGATTGAAAAGATGCGTCCTTATTTAAAGGGCTACCATTTCACGGTTGTTACCGATCATCAATCTCTTAGATGGCTGCATTCCATATCTAGTCCGTCCGGACGTTTAGCAAGGTGGAGTATTTTTCTACAACAGTATGATTTCGAGATACAGTACCGTAAAGGTGCTCTAAATCGTGTGGCCGACGCTTTGTCAAGAAACCCTCTACCCATGACCGCTGAGACCGACCCACCGTCTGCACTATGTTTGACCGATGTAACCGCCGAATGTTCGTGGTACCGGAACAGGAAGGAAGAGGTCCTGAAGGATCCAGAGAAGTTTCCGGACTACTGCATTAAAGAAGACCGTCTATACCGTCATTTCTGGGACATAAACGATTTCAGAGAGCCAGAAATGTCCGATCCCTGGAAACTGTGTATAGCAAAGCCCGACCGAACCCGGGTGTTGCAAGAAAACCATGATGCTCCAAACGCCGGACACCTAGGAATTGCTAAAACCATCACCCGGATTGCAAAATTGTACTATTGGCCAGGAATGTTCAGGGACATCACCAAGTACGTAAAGAGGTGTCTGCGATGTCAACAGTACAGCAAAAACCGCCAGAGACCCACCTGCCGCAAGAACGAACGATATCCGGGAAGTTCATCACCCTGACGGATGATCTCTGTTGGAGGTGTGGAATCTCCGGACACCGCCGAGAGAACTGCAGCAGGCCGTCTATTCTGTTTTGTTCCCGATGTGGACAAGTGGGACGGATGTCCCGAGAATGCCCGTGTGATCGACGCGGCCCCCGTACCCGATCGGTGGCAGTACAAGCGCACCTGGTCTCCCGTAGCGACGAACCCCGACGAATGCAGGATGCTTCCATCCAGTGTAGCATCGGCACCGAACGACCCCCCCCCCGCTCTGGAAACAGCCGGACGCTGTTCCAGGTCATACCGAAGACAGGCGTCCCGTGGAAGAGGACCGCCCCATCCACACCAAGCGACCCTACGCCGACGTTCCAGGCTGTGAGACGCTAGGATCCTGGATCACCGTTTTGTTTTCTCACCTTTTTTATAGTTAGGTATAAGTTGTTGCTTTAAAAAAAAATGTAATGTCCGAAAGTTGCACTTTTGCTCATTCATTTTTTTTTACCGAAGTAAAGGGGGTGTGTAACGAGTTATTTTCTTGCTTTTTGCAAGTTCAATTTTTATTTTATTTTGTTCCGTAATATATTTTATTTTGCCACTAGGGTGTATATAACTCGTTACTTTACAACCCTTTCGACTACCGCATTGATTTATTTTTTTTTTGTTGTTATTACCGTTGTATATTTCAGTATAAGTCCGAGTTACGCAAATCCAAATTCTAGCATACACAATTTATTCATTCCCGATATTTAAATTTTTCAACTGAAAGGACGCCCGGTATATACAACATTTTAATTTAAACGAAAGCCGTCTAGTATAGATACAAGTTTTTGTCGAAACTAGATAAATTTCACGTTTTAATTCTGACACCTCGCCAACGGCCGAAAAGTGTAACTAAAATTTTGGATATAAATTGTCTGTCGCGCATCATTCAGGGCTCTCAAGAATCAATTCATTTTTCGCTCTGATTTTTATTCGCGCTCCGATTCTTATTCCGTCTCCGATTCATTCCGTCTAGCATTCAGTTTGGCTCTCAAGAATCAGTTCATTTTTCGGCTCTCGAGATTCTTATTCGCGCTTTGATTGATTCCGGCTCTAAGTATTCTCCGTTCAACTTTCCTCCGAAAAACCGATAAACCGTATTGTGAAAATTGAGTGCACCAAGATTGTGTGTGTAGGCTGTATTTATTAAGGTAAATCAATTTTAACAAATAAACTGTGTATTCTAAACTTTCCGTATCGCCGCTTATTATTAAATTGTTGAATGTATGGTTTTGAAAATTTTCCGACCGGCTATTTTTTTTTCTATTGTTGTTGAACTGAAATTTGTTTTTTTATTTTGTTTCTCTTATCTGGAAATAAAGATTTGTCAACCGTAATTTGATTTCGAATTTTTATTTACTGCGTTTATTATATATTAATTAACTGATATGAATTATTAGTGGATTCTCGAATTATTTTATGCTTTTGGTTGTCAGTAGTTTTAAATTAAATTGATATCCAAGTGGATTAGATATAATATTTTAAAGTTTATGCTAGTACGAATATTTTTACTCTGTGTGTCGATAGTTGGGTACCGTTTAACTCGTGGGAAAATATTTTTTTTTTGGAATAATTGTTACCGGCTTTAGTTAGATTCAAGGGTTAATCAGACTTGGAAGAGGCTTAGCCACAATTTGTTTGATTTCCCGGCAGATCTAATTCGTTCTTAAATTTTATTTTTTTTCGGAATAATAGTTACCGGCTTAGTAGATTCAAGGGTTAATCAGACTTGGAAGAGGCTTAGCCACAATTTGTTTGATTTCCCGGCAGATCTAATTCGTTCTTAAATTTTATTTTTTTCGGAATAATAGTTACCGGCTTAGTAGATTCAAGGGTTAATCAGACTTGGAAGAGGCTTAGCCACAATTTGTTTGATTTCCCGGCAGATCTAACTCGTTCTTGAATTTTATTTTTTTTGGAATAATAGTTACCGGCTTTAGTAGATTCAAGGGTTAATCAGACTTGGAAGAGGCTTAGCCACAATTTGTTTGATTTCCCGGCAGATCCAAATCGTTCTTTTCCCGTTTCGTAGAATCATTATTTATATTTTTTTCCCCGTCGGAATAATAGTTGCCGGTTTCATTTGGATTCAAGGGTTAATCAGACTTGGAAGAGGCTTTGCCATAATTTGTTTGATTTCCCGGCAGATCTAAATCGTTCTTTTCCCGTTTCGTAGAATCATTATTTATATTTTTTTTTTCTCTTATTGTCGGAATAATAGTTGCCGGTTTCATTTGGATTCAAGGGTTAATCAGACTTGGAAGAGGCTTAGCCACAATTTGTCTGATTACCCGGCAGATCTAAATCGTGCATTAGGGACCCCGTAAAACCCGGTAGATTTGAACCGTATTTGATAACCTGACCGTTAAGTCCGTTAAAATCCCAGATATAGGTAATACATACCTCATTTTCTTTTCCCGGTTAATTTGTTTGTCACTAAAAAGAATTATTCGTAAAATAGACCACAGAGTATTAATAGATCAAAGTTTTGAATTTCTATTATTTTCATTTTTAACCGCAATTTATTGATTGGAGAACCAAGATTTGGCTTTTCCGGATTTTCACTAGTTAGTTAAATTTAATTCAACAAGACCCCTGGAATTTTCCGTAACCTCCATCTGAGGCTATCTGGAACTCTTGACGCTAAGGGTCAAGGGGCCATGGAGCAAACCACGTTAATAATCTGGCGCCCGAGATTTAAAAACCCGAATTTTGCATCAAGGGTGTCCATAGTGACGTGTTTTTGTGGCAGGAGCCACGTGTAAGAAGGGAGGCACGTTACAGTGAGTTAAACTGCAAGTGGCACAAACTCTCCACAGTACAGCTAAATAAGGTTACACTGCAAGTGGCTCAAGCTCTCCACAATACAGGGGGGTGGAAGGAGATATAGGTGACGTGAGAGGTCACCCTGTATCAGGAATGGACAAACCGCAAGTGGCGCAAACTCTCCACAATACAGTATAGGTATGTGAGTTAAACTGCAAGTGGCACAAACTCTCCACAGTGCAGTAGGATTGGATGAATAGGAAATGCAACAACAAATTAATGTTCTTAATAACGTTGAATATTAAAGAACTTTAAACAAAGTAATTATTAAAAATAATTAGCAAATATACTATACTTTATGTGATAAAATATCTTTTAAATTCAAATATCAAATAACAGGCAAAACTGAATTACTCTGTGAGATAGACTCACCTATTTAATTCCTGATATGCACCACAATACACACTATATTTTATATATTTAAATTTATCTGGCTCAAGTGAACACTTTAGTTATCTTCTAGCAACTAAAACCCAAATCGTTCTTAAAACCTTTCTTTCCATTTTCGTGGCCTCGAAGGCTACGTGACATTATGATATTTTACTTATCTATTTCAGATAATTGTCGAGAAATGCATTTCTGAAATATTAGGGTGTACCCATGATTTAATTTATTTTACTTGAAACGAAAACTATTTTAAGAATAACAGGGTGAGAAAAAAAATTGTCTTACAGTCGGCCATCCTGCGAGCATCTCGTCCCGAGATATCTACTAGTTCTGTTCCCATCCTGACTGGTTATTTTTTTTGACTGGACTGAAAATGGATTTCAGAAATCTTTGACATGTTTACCAATGAACTAAACTATCCATACAAGCTTTCAGTAGACATATGACTCCCTGCTGTGGCTCCTGTCTTTACTACTGTGTCGAAAATTAAATCCACAAAATTGCCAATTCTTCAGGCGTGAAGACACTTATTTAGAGCACAATTTGTCTAGTGAGGGAGTACTCCCCTATAAAGTAAAATGTTTAGTCATTGAACAATATCCAGTGCCCAAAAACTCGGAAGAAACTAAAAGGTTCGTAGCATTCTGTAATGATTACAGACGTTTCATTCGGAACTTCGCTGAAATATGCATACCTCCCGAAAAATTATCCAGGAAACATGTAAAATTCGAGTGGTCGGAAGAGTCCTCATCCCAAATATTAAAAACAACATCAATAGAGCCACCTTTATTAAAATATCCTGATTTCAGTAAACAATTTATACTGACTACAGATGCTTCAAATTACGCGTGGTCTGCATGCAATTCTTAGAAATACGAAGGTATAGATTTACCTATATCTTATGCATCGCAAAGTTTTAAGAAAAGTGAAATAAACAAACCTATAATTAGAGGCGCATAAATTGGATATCGAAAAATGAATATATGTTATTCAACGCTTTACAACTAAGTTTTGAAAAATATTTTTCAAAAACAGTGACCGTGCAACTAAGATGAAACAACTACTTCCCGGGCTATCTGCCTCGACATACATTGAATTACACTCCTAAGTCAAACGGGGTTGGTATATCTACAAGATTTAACCAGCCATTACCAATACTGCAATTTGAAAATAACCGTGTTTCGCTAAGGATGAACATACGGATCAAAAACAGAACATTAGAATTAGAATTGGGTACACTTATTATTTCCCAAAGCTGAATACGATTTTGAATTGGGACAGCATATACTGATGATTTTAAGTAGCCCTAAAAACAAAAATCGCATGAAATGAAATCGAGTAATCTTGCAGGCCAATTGACTGGCCCTCGCCCTCGAATACATCGATTCCCGTACGAACTGTGAGTATATTGACGAACTACTCGATCAAAATGAACAGGACAACCATCGTGCATGAACCAGAAATTTTGCCGTGCCATTAGGGAACGTAATCCATTATTAAATCAGGTATATTATTTCGCAAATCAACAATTAAGCAGTACAAGTTTTATGTACCAGTGCGAGAAGTGACTACTCAAGAATTTCTCTATGGCAAGATTTGACAATATCGGAACTGTTCATTTTTTTTTGGACTTATCTTACATACAGGTACTTTAAAGTTACCTACCTTGCAGGACTATTGAGAAAAAAAAACATAAGACTATTCTCCAGCTGTTTCTCACATTTAATGGGTAGGGATCGCTACTTGCTAATAATGAGATGCCCATATGTTCCTGAAGTTAAAACCAATGAGCTGTCCCCAGATGATCGAAAGCAGGCCTATACTGGATCATTTTACTAATAAAATGAAAATATATTACCCAAAAAAAAAACTTGTCAGTGGATGAATCTATGGTCTTGTGAAAAGGGGGACTTTACTTCAAGCAATATCTACCAAAGAAGCGGCAGAAATATGGGGTAAAGTTGTATATGGTAATAGAAGGGGACGGAACAATTTTAGATATGATGGTACATACTGGCTCGAGCGTTATAACTGGCGGAAAAGATCATGCACAAAAGATAGTGATGTATCTGATGCGCGAATGTCTGAATAACGGACATAGCTCATACATGGACAACTTTTATAATAGTTATTCATTGGCAAAGAAAAAAAAGTTGCTTGATCAATAGCTTTTGTACAGGTACTCTCAGAAAAGCCGAAAAGATTTCCACAAAAACGTTGTAGCTACAAAATTAAGAAAAGGTGAGACCAAAGCCATGTATAACTGCAATATGATGATTGGCAAGTGGACCGATAAAAGAGACGTCTTAGACATATCTACTGAATAATAAAAAAAATGAAGTGGTAACTAAAAGCAAAAGTCAAGTATAATAAATAGTGGAATAGACATAAGGCATTCGTGATCAAATGATGGCTTATTATCCAACGGCACGCCGAACGTTACGTTGATATTAGAAAATTATAATACATGTGATCCAGTTGTATTTGCACAATGCCCATAAACTTTATAATAAGTACTCTGGTTAGAAAATCACATTTTACAACTTTCGAATGTCCGTATTAGAAAAACTATTGCCAAAGCAGTCGCAATAAGCAGATGTACCTGTAAATGTAAACCATTTACCTGTAGAAATCGAGATTCTCAATGAACTTGGACAAACGCTTAGAAAATAAAATGTAGGGTTTGAGCTATGGACAAAAAATACGGAAAGATACTGTGTACCACTGCACAGCTTGTCCCGAGATGCCCGGCCTTTGCATATGAAATTGTCTTAGAGAATACCACTCATTGGAGACATAAGATTCTAGGGCTATAGTACCCAAGGAAGGACTTCTCTGAGGAGAATATTGTGGAAATATTATTAAGCATAATAAGGGCAACTAATCTCTTCACATAAACAGAGCAGCCAAGAGCAAAAAAAAACAAAAAAAAACTTAAAAGCTGAGGTGCCTTGGACTTGACACATTAGCAAACTCTTATACCAAACCATTGCCAACCTTCGGAACTTTGTAGTAGCGTAATAGATAGTGGCTTCCCCTAAACATCGAAAAATATCACGAAGTTCATCGACCTTTTGAAGCCAAACCGAAATCGATTGCACCCTATCCTCGAGGTCAAATACAGGTACAGTACCACATCCCCTCGGACCGTCTTGATAGGCCGTTCTCGTTCAGCAGTATTTTCGAGAAAAGTGGTCATTACAGTGGTCAATCGTTCAATAGTCATTCGGTGTCAAAGAATCAATACGGTTTCTTCTTGGGGTAACAGATTCACTCGAACCCGAAGCCCGAAGCCTCTTGGGTTTCAATTGGTAGCGGTATTTTATTGCGACCTTGGGGACCCATTTCAGTTGATTTTATTATTACTTTTGTGATTTATGGTAGAAATACGGTAAATAAATATTTAATAAAATAAAAAAAACACAAAGCTAGAATAACATTTAAAAAAATAGTGTCATCTCGGCATTGCAATTTTATGTCATTGAATTAATAAATCCAGGTCATCTCTATCCCACTTCTGATAAATTGTAAGGAGGGAAAACTTGACTTGAGGAGAATGAGTGATTTGTAAAGATTGATATATTTAATTAGAATTTAACTTTTAATTACTTACTGTGTACTTACATTATATTGTTTATAATATAGATAATAAAACAAATCTAAAAGTTGAAATTAACTATTTACAAGACACTGGACGTGATGCCTGGATTTAATTGAACAGTCCATGTGGACATGGTCCAAGTAGGTTGAACAACCGAGATGACGTACCTGGAATTAGATAGAAAAACACTCTGAGTATTCAATTTGCCATAAATAATGATTAATTATTTAACTAACGATTAGTATAGTTGAAATCCCCAAAATTAATGAAAGTATTAATAATATACAAGGTGCATCTTATGTGTTTGAACTGTGATTATGCATATCAGTACTAAAGTAAAGTTAAAACTTCACTTGATCAAAAATAAATGCCTAATAGTAAATATTTAGGGTTATTAGGAAAGGTGCAAGGGGCGCAAACTCTCCCCAATGCATATAAGGAATATGTGGCACAAACTCTCCACAAACAATATTATAACTACTGTAAGTGGCACAAACTCTCCACAGTACAGCAAAATAATATTACACTGCAAGTGGCACAAACTCTCCACAGTACAGCAAAATAATAATACACTGCGAGTGGCACAAACTCTCCACAGTACAGCAAAATAATAATACACTGCAAGTGGCACAAACTCTCCACAGTACAGCTAAATAAGGTTACACTGCAAGTGGCTCAAGCTCTCCACAATACAGGGGGGTGGAAGGAGATATAGGTGACGTGAGAAGTCACCCTGTATCAGGAATGGACAAACCGCAAGTGGCGCAAACTCTCCACAGTACAGTATAGGTATGTGAGTTAAACTGCAAGTGGCACAAACTCTCCACAGTACAGCTAAATAAGGTTACACTGCAAGTGGCTCAAGCTCTCCACAATACATGGGGGTGGAAGGAGATATAGGTGACGTGAGAGGTCACCCTGTATCAGGAATGGACAAACCGCAAGTGGCGCAAACTCTCCACAATACAGTATAGGTATGTGAGTTAAACTGCAAGTGGCACAAACTCTCCAAAGTGCAGTAGGATTGGATGAATAGGAAATGCAACAACAAATTAATGTTCTTAATAACGTTGAATATTAAAGAACTTTAAACAAAGTAATTATTAAAAATAATTAGCAAATATACTATACTTTATGTGATAAAATATCTTTTAAATTCAAATATCAAATAACAGGCAAAACTGAATTACTCTGTGAGATAGACTCACCTATTTAATTCCTGATATGCACCACAATACACACTATATTTTATATATTTAAATTTATCTGGCTCAAGTGAACACTTTAGTTATCTTCTAGCAACTAAAACCCAAATCGTTCTTAAAACCTTTCTTTCCCCTTTCGTGGCCTCGAAGGCTACGTGACATTATGATATTTTACTTATCTATTTCAGATAATTGTCGAGAAATGCATTTCTGAAATATTAGGGTGTGCCCATGATTTAATTTATTTTACTTGAAACGAAAACTATTTTAAGAATAACAGGGTGAGAAAAAAAATTGTCTTACATAGGTGATGATTTCAAAAATATATAAGACTCATGCTTGATTTATCACCAAATGTGTGAATAAAATCATTTTGTTTAATTAGTAGCAGCAGTAATATAAACATATTTAATTCAACAATGAGCACAGTTTTAAGTTTTCTATCATATATTTTATTATTGTTTGCTCAATCCAATAAGTATAAGGGTGATTCTGTTCTAACTGTGATTTTTTATTTCCTTCACTATTTGTTCTCTCTGGCCCTTAATCAACAATCTATTAATGGAATTTCTGTGTTAATTAGATATGCATGATCATATTTCATCAATTTTTTTGTATAGTATTACTTGCAACTTACAGTAGATCTCTTAAATGTCAGTATACCGCGTCATGTGCATATCTAGAATTTTTCGATAAATTTCTTTTTTTTTTGTAGCAATAAATGATTCAAACTATAATTATCTCATAAATTAAAATGTATAAAAATGTGAACAAAGCAATAAATTAAACGATTTTTCCAAAGAATGTCTACTAAATTTACTTTATGTCAGTACCGTGGATATGTGAGTCTCAGTACCTACCGTGGAACGGACAATTTGAAATTTGATTATCATTCTCCATGCTTTGAAGTTGTAGCAAAATCCTTACAGACTTTTATTTTTACAATAAAGTAGAGTAATAATATGCATAAACAAATAAAAAAAAAATTTTAAAGAACAAAAAATATTAATAAAAAAAATCACAGAACAGAATTACCTACCCATAAATATTACACAATTAATAATATTTTCAATGATTATAATTTTCGGCAGTCTATTGTGAAACATTAAATTTAAGACCGGTCCTTAGTATTGGGTTAGTTGTGTAAGGAGGGAAAACTTGACTTGAGGAGAATGAGTGATTTGTAAAGATTGATATATTTAATTAGAATTTAACTTTTAATTACTTACTGTGTACTTACATTATATTGTTTATAATATAGATAATAAAACAAATCTAAATGTTGAAATTAACTATTTACAAGACACTGGACGTGATGCCTGGATTTAATTGAACAGTCCATGTGGACATGGTCCAAGTAGGTTGAACAACCGAGATGACGTACCTGGAATTAGATAGAAAAACACTCTGAGTATTCAATTTGCCATAAATAATGATTAATTATTCAACTAACGATTAGTATAGTTGAAATCCCCAAAATTAATGAAAGTATTAATAATATACTAGGTGCATCTTATGTGTTTGAACTGTGATTATGCATATCAGTACTAAAGTAAAGTTAAAACTTCACTTGATCAAAAATAAATGCCTAATAGTAAATATTTAGGGTTATTAGGAAAGGTGCAAGGGGCGCAAACTCTCCCCAATGCATATAAGGAATATGTGGCACAAACTCTCCACAAACAATATTATAACTACTGTAAGTGGCACAAACTCTCCACAGTACAGCAAAATAATATTACACTGCAAGTGGCACAAACTCTCCACAGTACAGCAAAATAATAATACACTTCAAGTGGCACAAACTCTCCACAGTACAGCAAAATAATAATACACTGCAAGTGGCACAAACTCTCCACAGTACAGCTAAATAAGGTTACACTGCAAGTGGCTCAAGCTCTCCACAATACAGGGGGGTGGAAGGAGATATAGGTGACGTGAGAAGTCACCCTGTATCAGGAATGGACAAACCGCAAGTGGCGCAAACTCTCCACAGTACAGTATAGGTATGTGAGTTAAACTGCAAGTGGCACAAACTCTCCACAGTACAGCTAAATAAGGTTACACTGCAAGTGGCTCAAGCTCTCCACAATACAGGGGGGTGGAAGGAGATATAGGTGACGTGAGAAGTCACCCTGTATCAGGAATGGACAAACCGCAAGTGGCGCAAACTCTCCACAATACAGTATAGGTATGTGAGTTAAACTGCAAGTGGCACAAACTCTCCACAGTACAGCTAAATAAGGTTACACTGCAAGTGGCTCAAGCTCTCCACAATACAGGGGGGTGGAAGGAGATATAGGTGACGTGAGAAGTCACCCTGTATCAGGAATGGACAAACCGCAAGTGGCGCAAACTCTCCACAATACAGTATAGGTATGTGAGTTAAACTGCAAGTGGCACAAACTCTCCACAGTGCAGTAGGATTGGATGAATAGGAAATGCAACAACAAATTAATGTTCTTAATAACGTTGAATATTAAAGAACTTTAAACAAAGTAATTAGCAAATATACTATACTCTATGTGATAAAATATCTTTTAAAATCAAATATCAAATAACAGGCAAAACTGAATTACTCTGTGAGATAGACTCACCTATTTAACTCCTGATATGCACCACAATACACACTATATTTTATATATTTAAATTTATCTGGCTCAAGTGAACACTTTAGTTATCTTCTAGCAACTAAAACCCAAATCGTTCTTAAAACCTTTCTTTCCCCTTTCGTGGCCTCGAAGGCTACGTGACATTATGATATTTTACTTATCTATTTCAGACAATTGTCGAGAAATGCATTTCTGAAATATTAGGGTGTACCCATGATTTAATTTATTTTACTTGAAACGAAAACTATTTTAAGAATAACAGGGTGAGAAAAAAAAATTGTCTTACAGTCGGCCATCCTGCGAGCATCTCGTCCCGAGATATCTACTAGTTCTGTTCCCATCCTGACTGGTTATTTTTTTTTGACTGGACTGAAAATGGATTTCATAAATCTTTGACATGTTTACCAATGAACTAAACTATCCATACAAGCTTTCAGTAGACATATGACTCCCTGCTGTGGCTCCTGTCTTTACTACTGTGTCGAAAATTAAATCCACAAAATTGCCAATTCTTCAGGCGTGAAGACACTTATTTAGAGCACAATTTGTCTAGTGAGGGAGTACTCCCCTATAAAGTAAAATGTTTAGTCATTGAACAATATCCAGTGCCCAAAAACTCGGAAGAAACTAAAAGGTTCGTAGCATTCTGTAATGATTACAGACGTTTCATTCGGAACTTCGCTGAAATATGCATACCTCCCGAAAAATTATCCAGGAAACATGTAAAATTCGAGTGGTCGGAAGAGTCCTCATCCCAAATATTAAAAACAACATCAATATAGCTACCTTTATTAAAATATCCTGATTTCAGTAAACAATTTATACTGACTACAGATGCTTCAAATTACGCGTGGTCTGCATGCAATTCTTAGAAATACGAAGGTATAGATTTACCTATATCTTATGCATCGCAAAGTTTTAAGAAAAGTGAAATAAACAAACCTATAATTATGGAAGAATTGTTAGCTATCCATTGGAGAATTAATGACTTCAAAAGTTACTTGTATGGTTCTCCACAGTTTATAGTAAAAACGGATCATAAGCCGTAAACACATCTATCTCAATGACAGAACCCACTTCAGAACTCACAAGAATTAGACTAGACAGAAGAATATAATTTTGAAATACAGTATATGAAAGGAAATTCAAATTATGCAGACAGTATTTCAAGGATATCCATAAATGAATTAAAAGACTTGTACATAGATAATTTTCACGTCTTAGCTATAACGAGGTCAAAAACTCGACAAAATAAAACTCAACCTATAGAAGAAAAGAAAATAGTTTCTGCAAAAGTAAAAACAGACGTTCGCAAACCATCAGTATTTAAGTACTGAATAATTTAGAGGCGCATAAATTGGATATCGAAAAATAAATATATTATATATTCAACGCTTTACAACTAAGTTTTGAAAAATATTTTTCAAAAACAGTGACCGTGCAACTAAGATGAAACAACTACTTCCCGGGCTATCTGCCTCGACATACATTGAATTACACTCCTAAGTCAAATGGGGTTGGTATATCTACAAGATTTAACCAGCCATTACCAATACCGCAATTTGAAAATAACCGTGTTTCGCTAAGGATGAACATACGGATCAAAAACAGAACATTAGAATTAGAATTGGGTACACTTATTATTTCCCAAAGCTGAATACGATTTTGAATTGGGACAGCATATACTGACAATTTTAAGTAGCCCTAAAAACAAAAATCGCACGAAATGAAATCGAGTAATCTTGCAGGCCAATTGACTGGCCCTCGCCCTCGAATACATCGATTCCCGTACGAACTGTGAGTATATTGACGAACTACTCGACTAAAATGAACAGGAGAACCATCGTGCATGAACCAGAAATTTTGCCGTGCCATTAGGGAACGTAATCCATTATTAAATCAGGTATATTATTTCGCAAATCAACAATTAAGCAGTACAAGTTTTATGTACCAGTGCGAGAAGTGACTACTCAAGAATTTCTCTATGGCAAGATTTGACAATATCGGAACTGTTCATTTTTTTTTTGGACTTACCTTACATACAGGTACTTTAAAGTTACCTACCTTGCAGGACTATTGAGAAAAAAAAACATAAGACTATTCTCCAGCTGTTTCTCACATTTAATGGGGAGGGATCGCTACTTGCTAATAATGAGATGCCCATATGTTCCTGAAGTTAAAACCAATGAGCTGTCCCCAGATGATCGAAATCAGGCCTATACTGGATCATTTTACTAATAAAATGAAGATATCATATTACCCAAAAAAAACAAAAAACTTGTCAGTGGATGAATCTATGGTCTTGTGAAAAGGGGGGACTTTACTTCAAGCAATATCTACCAAAGAAGCGGCAGAAATATGGGATAAAGTTGTATATGGTAATAGAAGGGGACGGAACAATTTTAGATATGATGGTACATACTGGCTCGAGCGATATAACTGGCGGAAAAGATCATGCACAAAAGATAGTGATGTATCTGATGCGCGAATGTCTGAATAACGGACATAGCTTATACATGGACAACTTTTATAATAGTTATTCATTGGCAAAAAAAAAGTTGCTTGATCAAATACCTTTTGTACAGGTACTCTCAGAAAAGCCGAAAAGATTTCCCCAAAAACGTTGTAGCTACAAAATTAAGAAAAGGTGAGACCAAAGCTATGTATAACTGCAATATGATGATTGGCAAGTGGACCGATAAAACAGACGTCTTAGACATATCTACTGAATAATAAAAAAAAATGAAGTGGTAACTAAAAGCAAAAGTCAAGTATAATAAATAGTGGATTCGACATAAGGCATTCGTGATCAAATGATGGCTTATTATCCAACGGCACGCCGAACGTTACGTTGATATTAGAAAATTATAATACATGTGATCCAGTTGTATTTGCACAATGCCCATAAACTTTATAATAAGTACTCTGGTTAGAAAATGACATTTTACAACTTTCGAATGTCCGTATTAGAAAAACAATTGCCAAAACAGTCGCAATAAGCAGATGTACCTGTAAATGTAAACCATTTACCTGTAGAAATCGAAATTCTCAATGAACTTGGACAAACGCTTAGAAAATAAAATGTAGGGTTTGAGCTATGGACAAAAAATACGGAAAGATACTGTGTACCACTGCACAGCTTGTCCCGAGATGCCCGGCCTCTGCATATGAAATTGTCTTAGAGAATACCACTCATTGGAGACATAAGATTCTAGGGCTATAGTATCCAAGGAAGGATTTCTCTGAGGAGAATATTGTGGAAATATTATTAAGCATAATAAGGGCAACTAATCTCTTCACACAAACAGAGCAGCCAAGAGCAAAAAAAAACAAAAAAAAACTTAAAAGCTGAGGTGCCTTGGACTTGACACATTAGCAAACTCTTATACCAAACCATTGCCAACCTTCGGAACTTTGTAGTAGCGTAATAGATAGTGGCTTCCCCTAAACATCGAAAAATATCACGGAGTTCATCGACCTTTTGAAGCCAAACCGAAATCGATTGCACCCTACCCTCGAGGTCAAATAAAGGTACAGTACCACATCCCCTCGGACCGTCTTGATAGGCCGTTCTCGTTCGGCAGTATTTTCGAGAAAAGTGGTCATTACAGTGGTCAATCGTTCAATAGTCATTCGGTGTCAAAGAATCAATACGGTTTCTTCTTGGGGTAACAGATTCACTCGAACTCGAAGCCCGAAGCCTCTTGGGTTTCAATTGGTAGCGGTATTTTATTGCGACGTTGGGGACCCATTTCAGTTGATTATTATTACTTTTGTGATTTATGGTAGAAATACGGTAAATAAATATTTAATAAAATAAAAACACAAAGCTAGAATAACATTTAAAAAAAAATAGTGTCATCTCGGCATTGTAATTTTATGTCATTGAATTAATAAATCCAGGTCATCTCTATCCCACTTCTGAGTAAGGAGGGAAAAACTTGACTTGAGGAGAATGAGTGATTTGTAAAGATTGATATATTTAATTAGAATTTAACTTTTAATTACTTACTGTGTACTTACATTATATTGTTTATAATATAGATAATAAAACAAATCTAAATGTTGAAAATAACTATTTACAAGACACTGGACGTGATGCCTGGATTTAATTGAACAGTCCATGTGGACATGGTCCAAGTAGGTTGAACAACCGAGATGACGTACCTGGAATTAGATAGAAAAACACTCTGAGTATTCAATTTGCCATAAATAATAATTAATTATTTAACTAACGATTAGTATAGTTGAAATCCCCAAAATTAATGAAAGTATTAATAATATACAAGGTGCATCTTATGTGTTTGAACTGTGATTATGCATATCAGTACTAAAGTAAAGTTAAAACTTCACTTGATCAAAAATAAATGCCTAATAGTAAATATTTAGGGTTATTAGGAAAGGTGCAAGGGGCGCAAACTCTCCCCAATGCATGTAAGGAATATGTGGCACAAACTCTCCACAAACAATATTATAACTACTGCAAGTGGCACAAACTCTCCACAGTACAGCAAAATAATAATACACTGCAAGTGGCACAAACTCTCCACAGTACAGCAAAATAATAATACACCGCAAGTGGCACAAACTCTCCACAGTACAGCTAAATAAGGTTACACTGCAAGTGGCTCAAGCTCTCCACAATACAGGGGGGTGGAAGGAGATATAGGTGACGTGAGAAGTCACCCTGTATCAGGAATGGACAAACCGCAAGTGGCGCAAACTCTCCACAATACAGTATAGGTATGTGAGTTAAACTGCAAGTGGCACAAACTCTCCACAGTACAGCTAAATAAGGTTACACTGCAAGTGGCTCAAGCTCTCCACAATACAGGGGGGTGGAAGGAGATATAGGTGACGTGAGAAGTCACCCTGTATCAGGAATGGACAAACCGCAAGTGGCGCAAACTCTCCACAATACAGTATAGGTATGTGAGTTAAACTGCAAGTGGCACAAACTCTCCACAGTGCAGTAGAATTGGATGAATAGGAAATGCAACAACAAATTAATGTTCTTAATAACGTTGAATATTAAAGAACTTTAAACAAAGTAATTATTAAAAATAATTAGCAAATATACTATACTCTATGTGATAAAATATCTTTTAAAATCAAATATCAAATAACAGGCAAAACTGAATTACTCTGTGAGATAGACTCACCTATTTAACTCCTGATATGCACCACAATACACACTATATTTTATATATTTAAATTTATCTGGCTCAAGTGAACACTTTAGTTATCTTCTAGCAACTAAAACCCAAATCGTTCTTAAAACCTTTCTTTCCCCTTTCGTGGCCTCGAAGGCTACGTGACATTATGATATTTTACTTATCTATTTCAGATAATTGTCGAGAAATGCATTTCTGAAATATTAGGGTGTACCCATGATTTAATTTATTTTACTTGAAACGAAAACTATTTTAAGAATAACAGGGTGAGAAAAAAAAATTGTCTTACAGTTGTGTATCCTTATCAGTAAGTGATAAAGCTGCCAAAAGGACGTCGGGTAGGTATTTTGCGTAGTAGTTCATAGAAAAAAAATTTTTCTTTGGTATAAAGAATTTTTTGTTTACTGGGCTTATCCAAATTTTCACGTTGACCGGTTACTTTCAACACCAGGCAAATAAATATATTTATAATAAAATCAGATTATTCAAATATCTTTTGTAGGTATATATTTGTTATTTTTTTTATTTCCGGTTTTGTTACGATTCTTGTGAATGGTCTTTTGTTTGATTTTAAAAACCCTTATTAAAGATAAGTATCAAAGTGTTTTTGCCGTTGTTGTGTACCTACCAAGAAATTTCAATGATGAGTAGTTGTTGTTGGGAATGATGCACAGGTATGGGATTATCTCAATAGAATTCGGGAAATTCCAAACAAGGGTTTTACTGTAGTTGTTTTTAGTAATGCTCGTTACAGAAATGAAATAAATTCAAGTTTTTTAAACACAAAAAAATACTTACTTTACCATAACCATTACAATAAATAATATGTTTGTTAACGTTCATGTTCCTAATTTCAGGTAATGCTGTTTTGGCAGAGCTAAGCCAGAAATCGCTAAGAAATAAGCTGATTTGTAGCAAACATTTCAGTGAAAATATTAGTCAATCTAAAAGATTGCCTATTACTGCTGTGCCATTCCGCTACATAAGTGATGAGGGTTCAGAAAGTGAATCGGTTAAGGAAAGTCTGGATGAACAAATAATGCAATTGAATGTTTCCTCACTTCCACAAACATATTCGAGAAGGGATGTTATTGCCCCGATTTCTTCCAGAAACATTGACATGACTTTTTCTTATGGTTCTGTCAGTAACCATGAAGATGAACAGTGGTTGCAAGAGTTACAGAACCTTCCATCTTGTTCTACGAGAAGTGGAGATAGGAAGCAATCATTGCAAGAAGAAAATGTTGAGAAAATAACTAACCAATGTTAGGAAAAAAGTCAACAGCTTGAATACTCTATTGAGAGCTACAGCAAAAGGATTATGAAAACTCAACTATCTGCGAACGTTTTGTATGGAGAAGCAACTTTAACGGATTTTACAAAATCTCTTGTAAATATGCAATTACGACATGAGATGAAATCCCCATGGTTACCATCTGATAAAAAACCTGCCGTATCATTACTTTATAAAGGACCTGAGACATATAGATATTTGCGACAAAAAGGATTTACCTTGCCACCAATATCAACAGTGAAATCATGGGTTGCCAATTTCCGATGCAAACCCGGATTCAATAAAAATTTTTTTATGAATCTTACTTTAAAGGCGGATACGATGCTGCCTTACGAGAAGAAGTGTATTCTAATGTTCGACGAAATGTCTATTAAGAGGAATCTTGAAAAGGAGCTTCTTATATTTTATAAAAATTTAAATGATAAGTGTGCTTTGAAAACTCCAACATCACTGTTGAAAAATTTCACCATGATAGTACTTAATAGTTTCGACGAAAATATCGGCAAAATTTAAAATAATAAAATAATATTAAATTTGAAGAAGAAAATTGTTAGAAAAATAGAAAAATTTCTTTCCGAGTGGTATGCAACAAATGCAATCTGTTGTAGTCATAGGTAATATATTTTCAATTTATTGTTGCGGACTCCGACTTTCAAATATAGTAAAACTTTTTCAAGTTCATTAAAAACTAGACAGACAAAGAAAAATAATAAACTATCAATCATTCAGCATAACTGAATAACCAATATATTTTGTATGTTCCTTGTGGTCTATTCATTATTCTTTTTGCTATTTATTTTTGGAAATTAAACCACAATCTTTTTTATGTTTTTCTTACAACATTTCGGTAGCAATCAGCTATCCGGTAGCAGCCAGCTACCCGTTATCAAGAATAATTAAGTTTTATAAAGATGACATTAATGAAAAGATTCGAAAACTAGACTATCAATAATATTATAAAGTTTAAGACTGCAAAAAATTGTAAATTTTTTAAGGTTGATGATATATTTTTTGTAGAGTGTGATTTGATTTCCCATAATAAATAATCAATAACAAAAAGAATAATGAATCAACATTTTTATTTTGAGTAGGTATTTCAATAGTAAATGTGAATACTTGACCGAAGAATAGAGGTCACCGCGAGTAGATTCTACATAAAGGTACTACATTTTTTGGGTTTTACGGTCTTTGTAACCGAGATACAGGTTGTTTAGTGGATTTTGCCCATTTCTTCCTAAGGTCAAAACTAATGAGCTACTCTGTATATTTTCTTGATAACACAAAGTTATCTTAGCCCAAACGAGTCGGGTACTGGTTATAAAAAAATAATTTACGAAAAACCAAAAAAAATTAGAACGTGAATAATGTGATGCGTTCCGAAGCAGCACCCTGTATATCAAAGTTTGCAAAAAACATTTTACGAATTTGAAAAAGTTTTAAAACTACAATAGTTTACTTAATTTGTTGGCCATTCGAATTTCCCACTAACAATTTGTACTTGTTTTTATGTTTTTGTGTATTAAGTAACTAAAGAAAGAAATCTTATCATCTTCAAGTGATAAATTATGAAAATCAATAATTTTTAAGCGATTGAATTGTTACTACTTGGATTTGTGTATGTTGTCGTAGCTGTAAAGTGCACCAAGTATATATACAGGACCGTCCTACTTGTAGTTTCTGATCATTTTTTTAAACGCGCTGGACACTTACGGTTTATAATTATTATAATTTTTGAATCAATAATTTTATAAAAAGTGTAGTTATTATTTACCTAATTTAATATTTCTGTTCGATATTTTCTAATAAATTCATTTACCAAAACTTTGGATGTTTTATTTTGTTATCTAATATGTCGAATGCGATGACCTCTCTTGGGAGGTAAGTACCTATGAAGATACTTTACATGCGTCTAGCGACGGCAACCACTGACCAAAAATAAGTTGGGCTTACGTCAGCAGTCAAAATTTTAATAATGGTTAACTTATTGCAAAGAAACTATTAGCCACCAATGTAGTGTAGACTGATCACTGAATATAAAACACAAAAAATGTTGACCATATCAGATTTTTGGGATTTGCCGAATTCCGCAAAAACCTACCTGCGTCTTTAATCCTAGGTCGAGTTCCTCAAAAGGTCGCGGGAGGATTAGAATATGGCTAACAACGAAAAGCCCGTTTTTTAACACTGTATACTCTCTTCAATAATTTTTCTTGTCCTTCTCGATAAATTACTAGAGCTTCTATGTACCTGAATACTCTATTTTTGGAAATCACTAAATTATATGGTCCCACGATAATCCCTCTTTCGGGTAGTTTCAGGTAGTTTTGCGGAATTCGACCCTAGCAAGATTTTTCTATTCAGAGCAAAAATATGTGATTCACAATACCGACCACCGACCTGTTAAAACCTTCAATGCCAAAAAATTAGCATCTACCTTTAGAATAATAAGCCGCAAATAGATCGACGAGGGCATTTCTTCATGAAAGGACCTATTGCACAATTGCATTATTCTACAATGTCATTAATTTTTTTGTTAGCACGATATTATATTGTATTATGATATATTTAGTATATTTCATCTCATTATATTTAATGAATTAGTATAGTTAGCACTTTTTTGAAGTTATTGTTTTTGATTTTATATATTTCTTGAGTCCCTACATATCAATACAGTAAGAAAGCGGAACAAAATCAAAAATATTTTCACCAGAATGGAAAGCAAAATGAATAAATTTTCAACTGAAAGCTTAAAAAAGCATACAAAATAGCCGAGACTTATTTTTTCGTCTCCTTAAGAGATCATAAAAATACAAATGTTTACAAAAATATTCTTTGAATTAATTTACATTCTCGAACGAAGTTCAGAAATCGCAAATTTTTACATTATTTCAGTCTCCCAATGAAAGTATTATATTTTATCTACCTTTGTACTAGGATTCTTCTTTTTTTCCCATCTTTTTAAAGTGATAAACAGATTAATATTTATTTTCGGATCAAGATGAATACCTGCTATAACCATTGTATATGTATACAATGCTATAGTTCATATAACAGCCTTTTTGGTGTGCGTCATCGTTTGTGACGTATATCCGGGTTTTGGGTATGTCGATATTTAATTTGTTATTTTGACATATAACTAACCTTTAATTCGATAAATAAAATCATCAGTATCGTATTCAGCCAAATTCGAAAAGGCTATGAAATTAGTAATACTTGGGATATGAAAACACTGCAAAATAAAACAAATTGTATATTTAATTTACATATTAAAATAATTTAATATTAGTAAATATAGTCCTGCATTTGAATAAATAAAATGCTAACAATAAGATCAATATTCATTTTTCATAAATAATAATTTACCGTAAACAACAAACCTGACGAGAACTGTCAGTTGGACATTGGAAAAATACGTAAGACACGAAAGGAACGTCTGCATAGTATTTTGAACGATGTAATTTCGCCCGATTGATAGGTCGCGTTTGCGCGTAATCTAAACATCAACCAATCAAATTTTTGTAAGTCAAAGATTAGGGTTAACGTTTGTACTACGTTTAAACGGTTCATTATTGTGATATTTTGATTAGGATTAATCACAGACCTGCCTTTTTTTCCATTTCTTCCAACGTAATGTGTTAGAAAGACAATAGAGACTTTTAGCTTGTCTTAAATTTCTCACGTATCCGTATCCGTAACGATCTGCGCATGTGTAGACCCGTTACGTCTCAGCCGATACGATGCGTTGAACGTATTGTTACGTCCCCTTCTCCGTATACGTAAACGTATCCGTATCCCGACCAAAATCAGTATTCTGTGATCTTAGTGCTATTCTACAGGTCTTCTTCTTCTTTGATATTGGTTTGGTTTAATTACAATGTAATATGGTCATACAAAATATGCATCAAAAATAGGTCGTCCAAATCATCATCGTCCTAGCAGCAATGGATTATTTAATATCGCCCCCTATTACGTTTCTACAAAAATATTAAAAAGTTTTGAGGTTATACAATTAAAAACAGAACGAAACGATACGTTTTCTGCTAAAAAGGTTTTCTTGACAATTTCTTTACGTCAACGTAACTCCAATACGTATACGGATACGTGTAACAACTTATGACAGGCTAAAAGTGTCTATTAACAATCAATGACGCACACCAAGAAGGGTATTATATGAACTTTATAACATTATTATGAACATGATATTTCAAAATACGAAAATACGCGCTATCTATCTATTATAGAATCCCATCAAGTTGGTGATTTATGTCACTTTCGTAATAAAAAGTAAAATCGACAACAATGTATCGTCGGCTTTTGGTCAACATTAATTGTTCGGAATTCGACGATAAAGAAAACTTCACATTTAGTAGGGAACTTTTCAAAAATGAATTAGTTATTGAAAATAGTGCAGTTTATTTAAGAGGGCAGTAAGTTACGGGTCATTTTAATGAAGAACGAGCGTAAAAGTAACTAGATGGCGTGCAAAATTGCCTCAAACGGTTTTAACATTGCTACTTTTTTACTATCCCTATCTTTATACAATGCTATTACAAAACGCCAAATAAAATGACAGACGAATGCAATAAAATCTTTATCACACTAGAGCAATAAACAACCACTTTTTCCACTAAATACAGTTCAATAAAATTTTTCTTTTTCGCACGAACGTAAAAAAAAACAAATCAAATTATTTTATTTCATCCTGTTATTAACTATTTTTTTCTAAAATTAACATACTGTACGTACTGTGTTATTTCCAAATCAGGTCCGTTAAACCCAGTACCCGGCCTGAATATCCCAGCAGCCGCCCAGCTGCATGTATCCTCATAAAACCGATCGGCTAAAATCGTAACGTTCACATTATTAAAACTGTTCAATAACTCGTTAGCCGTAGTCACACCGATCACACCCGAACCTACAACGGCTATTTTTAAATCGGTCATCGTTTTTACAGTAACAGTTTACAGTTACAGTAGGGTGACACTGGAATCTAAAAAAAAATACTGTGACCTTGTCACCTCTGCGAGTAAATAAGTACTAAGTACTCAGTTTTATTTTAATTTTAATAGATAAGTTTAAGTGATTAAGTAAGTCAGAGGTCGCATTATTCGAGATATCACGCGATAATACAGTGTTGCTGATATGGATAAATTTAAAATTTATTTACGTACGCTTGACAAAAAAGCGTTCCGCAAAAGTGTAATCGGGCGAGGCGAACGAAAGTTGAGATATGGAGATATATGAGTTAGTGAAGATAGAAAGAGAGAGAGTTACGTTTCGTGTATTAGTGTAGTTGCAAGACAGAGAGAGAGAGAGAGAGTAGTGCGCGTAAACATTTTCTTTCTCTCTTCCTGATATTTTCAAATAATTAAAAGTTTGCTATACTGATTGTCCAAAACCGAAGCGAAGTCGGTAAATATTTTCGAATGATTAAAAATTTGTTATACTGATTGTCCCATCCAAAGAGAAATTGAACATTCGAGCAGATGAGTGTGGAGCGGGGATAGAATTGGACTTCATAGGCTTGTGCAGGTGGGTGAGAGGTGACGGAAAAGATGGGAAGAAGGAAGAGGAGGGCAGGAATGGAGCGATAATCCTGAAGGATACCGGGGAAATCGTTCAGGAGGGCATTGAGAGGATTAAACAAGAGGAGATGAAAGGGGAGTGGGTGGATAGACTCAGAGTCTCAAGAAATAGGGAGGTGGTTATAGAGGCAAAGGAGGGAGGGGGGTTCTGAGGGAGGTGGAAAGGGTGACAGGAACTAGGTTGGTGGAAGCGGGGGGAGGAAAACAAAAACCATAAAGATGGTAGGGATAGACCCGTGGATGGAAGATGAAAGGGTGAGGGTGAAAATAGAGAAATTGATTGGGAAAGGGACGAAGCTGATTGAAGTGGTAATGGTAGAGGTACGGGATGAAAATGTCGGTGGTGAGGGTGGAATGAGAAAGGGGAGATAGAATGTAGTAGGGGAAGGAAGGGAGTAGATGAAGACGATGGAGAAGAGGTAAGAAAAAATGGGAGGGTGCCTCTGGACCCCTCAGAGGGGACGAGTCTGGTCGAATAGGAGGAAGAGGAGAGCAGAACGCTGAAAGAAGGAATGTGTAGGGGATGGATGGATGATGTTACAGTTGAATTTAGGGAAATGTATGATATATTTGGAAAAAGTTATTTTTACGAGGGAAGTGGATGTGGTGTGTGGATCTGAGGTGAATGCTGGATATGTGGGAAAGCAGGGATGGATTATGGACGATACGGGAGAGGCAGGGACAAGAGTGGTGGGAGATGGACTGAGGGCCGATATTTTCAGATTATTAAAAGTTCACTATACTGAGTGTCCCAACCAAAGCGAAGTCAGTCAATATTTTCAAATAATTGAAAATTTGTTATACTGATTGCTCCATCCAAATTATTTTAATTATTAAATTAAAGAGATTATAAGATTCAAGTCACTGTAGGTTATTTAGGTTAACTATTCTACTCTTATCTGTTTTATTCAGACTGTCAGAAGGGTGGTGGTTTTCTGGCTTCCCAAAAGAACAAGTCCAGTTATTTTAAGAGCAGGAGGATCGTCACCACAAAACACCAGTTATTCCATAGTTATATGGGAAATACTCCTAAATTTCCAACGTAAGTATCAAATCAACTTATACTCTCTTAAGACAATAAAGTTTACGTAGGACGTGAAACAACAAAATGAAGGAAAAGAAAATAGAAGGCCTAAAACAATAAAATCACGTTAGTATCAACTTAATAGTAGGGAACAACTAGAACTTACCACAGATAGTAAGGGGCCTAAAAGTGGCTTCGACCGAAGTAAATTTAGAATGCCAAATGTTTTGGTTTTAGTTAAATCCAATATCCACCAAGGTGCTAATTGTTAATGGTTCCACAATTAGATTGGATTTTAATAAAATTCCACAATTTGGTACTAAATCCGCAAAATGCGTCTTTCATCAAGCTTTCTTGGCTTAGAAAAAGAAACGTAGTCCAAAGGTCATTTTTTTTGTTCCCAAAAATACCGCGTTTTGCCGGGTAAATCTAGTGCCTATTTAATATTTGCAAATGCTAATACTGAAGAGGTCAAGGTCGTCTGACACTTTATCATACATTTGCTGGCAGAAGATCAAACTATTCCAAGATTATATTTATTATTATGAGTTTTTTCCCTGTTATAATACGTGATACTAATATCGTTTCATTTTTCAGAAAATGGAACAAATAAAGAAATGTGAAGACCAAGGGTACTTTTGAAAATTAATAGAGCTGACTACCTACTAGCCTGACTTTATTTCCACTGAATAAAATATTTAATAACAAACCTGACGACTTTCATTCTATTCAAACCAAAGCGAAGTCGGTAAATATTTTCAAATTATTAAAAGTTTGCTGTACTGATTGTCCCATCTAAAAAGAAATTGAACATTCGATATTTTCAAATTATTAAAAGTTTGCTATACCGATTGTCTCAACCAATGCGTAGTCGCTTCGAAGGATTTATTCAATTTTCTTATGAATATATGAAGGGGTAAGAAGCAAAAGCGCCTAAATGACATTTTGGTCAGTTTCGACTTATGTACAGAATATGAAAGATAAATTTCACTTCATTTGGTAGTAAAATAGCCCAAGTGAAAATGCAACTCAAGAGCCATCTACTAGAGAAGTGAACAACGAAGCAAAACAATATTGTAATTTTATTTAGCAGTAGTACAACCGAAGTGCGCTTAGCATGTTCTGCCACCAAACAGATACATAATTCCCATATGGAATGTGATCCGGACTTTGCCTGGATTGAAAAAAAAACTGACAAACCCCCAAGTGTTTGTATCAGAGCAGTGGACTGGAACCATAAAGAAGTCTTCCAAATAATTTGTCGTTTACAATATGGAACCATCAGATTTTATTTCCTTCAACGTATTTGACAACTTGATTATAGATCCCAAACTCGATTCTGAAGGTTTACCATTAGGATGGAGAGCCAGCCGTCAAGTGGTTTCGTTACAATGAAGATGAAACCTATTTATTTCAATTTAAGAAGTCGTCAGTTAAATTTTTTTTTACAACTTCCTCTTTTGTATCCGCCACCCAGATCAATTAGGTATGCCAGATGGGAAAATTTACATCAGCTACTGGACTTTATTCCTCCCATACATCATCAGTTTTACAAAAACTTGCCTCATACATAAGCTCACCAAAAATTTGTAAAGGGCAAAAAAGGAAATAAAGAGAAGACAGTAGAAGAAGTTACACAGCGTGAATTGGAAGATACCTAATACCACTTAGGCGCTTTTGCTTCTTACCCCTTCATATGTCATTATTTAATTTTTTTGTAACCAATTTATTAATATTGCAGTCCTTATTCTGGTTAACCATACACTACACTTCAAAAGGTTTTTCTTTTGTCATCATTAATTTCGAGCTATTGAATCAAACAATATTTAATTACTTCTACTTCCAATTTTGCTCACCGAATACTCACAAATAAAATTTTTTTATTCATTTTTCAGATCTTCATTAGATATTCACCATATAAATATATACGACCCGGTTATAATAGTCATCCCACCACCATTCGTAACGGTATTAATCCATTTGCTCGTTTTCAACGAAATCCCCAACAAGACAAACAAGTTTTGTGGTAAACGCGTGGTCACTTACAACAACGGTCCTCCTAAAACTACAAATCTCCCCTGAAACTATGAACTAGGAGTTGGACAAATAGTTTTAACGCGCTTTGTATAGTTCTTTTCTTTAGATGGGACAATCAGTATAACAAATTTGATCCCATTGTCGGAAAGTCTCTAAAAAGAAACGAGATCAAATTATGTTTGTTTTACCCTGTTTGTTTATGCAGATTATAAAGGCTTGTTTACTTGGTCGAACATTCCCGTCATTCCCGTGATAAATCTCAACACAGTTTGTTTATCCCGAAAAAAAAGTGGGTAAAGTAGTAAATTTTAAAAACATCACTTTTATATCGCCTATAAGAAAACTTGTTTGATTTGGATAAACACCACAGAATTTATGTACATTCACACTTCTTCTTCTTGAAAAAAATAACCAAATACTTCGTAACGCGCACATCGAGTTATTCAAGAAACGAAAGGGTGAATCGGATGATTATATTACCCTTCCCCTTCTCGAATAACTCAATATAAGGAGTTTTTCAGAAAAAAATCGTTTTTTATACGTAATTTCTTGAGTTGAATTATAAAAAAATTTCACTTATAAAAGTTATAAGCTCGCCTTGAATGCACTTCCGCTACTTTGATATTTTTCTCCCTTGCACATTCTTCTCTCCGCTAAACGTTTATCGAGTGATTTATCAATACCGTTTCCGGGCGGTGTGCAGATGAAGAGAAAATACCACCAGTGGCGGTACTTAAAAAAAAGATGATTAAATAAATATATAAGATGAGAAAGGGAATTGTTAATAACAATTATGTACCAAACGGTAAATTGTGTCTTTAAAAAATTTACTTTTTCTGTCGTTTGGTATATAAGTTTTCTTTTGGCAACATTTGGACCATGTCTCAAAATGCAAAATTTTGGATTCTATTACTCGAAATAATGGTAAGATCGTCGTTTAAAGTTTATTTCTTTCCAAAATATTATTCCTGAAAAACTCCATTTACTTTTTGAAAAGGGATTCATTTATTGGTGTTTTCACTTCTGTCGGGGGTAGTCCCATGACTGGACTCCCTACGTTTTTTATTTAAATAACAATTATGTACCAAACGGTAAATTGTGTCTTTATATTATTCACTTCTTTTGTCGTTTGGTTTATACCTTTTCTTTTTGCAACATTTGGACCATAACTCTTGAATATCTCAAAAATCAAAATTTTGGTTTCTATTACTCGAAATAATGGTAGGATCGTCATTTAAAGTTTATTTCTTTCCAAAATAATAATCGTAGAAAACTCCATTTACGTTTTAAAAGGGTTCATTTATTGGTGAGTTTTCACTTCTGTCGGTGGCAGTCCTATTACTGGACTCTCTACGTTTTTTTAATTAAATAACAATTATGTAACAAACGGTAAATTGTGTCTTTAAAATATATTCACTTTTTTTGTCGTTTGGTATATAACTTTTCTTTTTGCAACATTTGGACCATAACTCTTGAATATCTCAAAAATCAAAATTTTGGATTCTATTACTCGAAATAATGGTAGGATCGTCATTTAAAGTTTATTTCTTTCCAAAATGGTATTCGTAAAAAACTCCATTTACTTTTTAAAAGGGTTCGTTTATTGGTGAGTTTTCACTTCTGTCGGAGGCAGTCCTATTACTGGACTCTACGTTTTTTATTTAAATAACAATTATGTACCAAACGGTAAATTGTGTCTCTAAGATATTCACTTCTTTGTCGTTTGGTTTATACTTTTTCTTTTTGCAACACTTGGACCATAACTCTTGAATATCTCAAAAAGCAAAATTTTGGATTCTAAATAATATGGGAATCGTCGTTTAAAGTTTATTTCTTTCCAAAATATTGATCGTAAAAAACTCCATCTACTTTTTGAAAAGAGATTCATTTATTGGTGTTTTCACTTCTGTCGGGGGCAGTCCCATGACTGGACTCTGCGTTTTTTTTATTAATAACAATTATGTACCAAACGGTAAATTGTCTCTTTAAAATGTTTGTTTTTTGTCGTTTGGTTTATAACTTTTCATTTTGCAACATTTGGACCATAACTCTTGAACATCTAAAAGCAACATTTTGAATTTTTTTATCTGAAGAAACGAATCTCCGTCACTGTTTCCGAATTATATATCCGGACAAACTGTATATATTATAAGCGTTAGTTAAAGTTATGGTATATACGTAAAATCTACATTTCTATAAAAGGAATTTGTTTGTGAAGCGAAATTGGCAATTATGTTTTTCAATGCTTCGATATATAATGGTTAAAAGTCGATTAAAAAGTTGAATAATAGTGTCTATAAAAATCAAAAATTCACCTTCTTTCAAAAATACTCATTTTTAACTCGCTTCCAATCTATATAACGAATTTCGTAAAATTATTAACCTACAAACACATTAAAATCAGAATGAAAAACAAAATCT
The DNA here is from genome assembly GCA_947563755.1 of Lochmaea crataegi. Taxonomy (NCBI): domain Eukaryota; kingdom Metazoa; phylum Arthropoda; class Insecta; order Coleoptera; family Chrysomelidae; genus Lochmaea; species Lochmaea crataegi. The sequence continues at coordinate 33,741,265 of OX387434.1, read as the reverse complement.
GTAAAAATTGGAAATTATTATTTAATTAAATATATTTTTTATACTATTTTAACAAGATCATGTGTCTCTTTCAATACCCAGCAGAGTCGAGAGAAAAACCAACAAATTTTCGCGTGGAAATTTATATCTGCCACGTTTCAGTCATTTACCACGTACATCTGATACCACCATAAGTAGCTCTGAAAGGAAAACAAAGAATGAACATGATGATGCGTTGCTGTTCCATCAGTGTGTCGGTAGGTTTTAAAATGACAGCACGTTATTGGAAATTTTCCAAGGAAAAATGCGGAGGGTTCAATCGGTTAAGGTTTATTTATTTCTAGGGGAAAATAGAAAAAAATATAAAAATAACACTGCACTAAAAAGTGAAAATATTGTGAAAATAAAATTTAAAAAAAATAAAAATGGAAAAAAAATAAATAAATTAAGAAAAAAATGAAAAAAAAATGGTAATTTGAAAATATAGATGTACAAGAAAGGGGAAGTGTTAATCATAAAATATAGTTGAATAAAAATTATAAAAAAAATAAATAAATAAAATAAATTAAAAAAATGTAACTGTAGAATAATGTAAAAAAATATACATCTCTCTTTTTGGACCGACTACAACATGACCTCAGAACAACAACTAAAGCATGAATTAATTCTATTTATTCCCATCAACAAACAATATTTTTTTTGCACGGTGAAAGTTCATTCTCAACCCGGGGAAAACATACCAAAAGTAAGTAAAATCAACGATTTTTTTATTCAATTTCCATCAATCAAGACCTAGATTTTATTTTTGAATTTTGTATTTAAAAAAAATATAAAAACTGTATCGAATCGGAAATATTCGTTTGAATTTTATAGGTTAGATCTTCAAATCCAGTCACATTTAACCCGTTAAGCTTATCATCGATAGCAAAAAGAAATTTATATGGATGGAGTTCATTAAATATAGGGTATACTACGTGACAAGACATTTTCGACTATCTTTCGAGTTCCTTTTTATTGGATTCGTTTCACTAAGTAACGTGTAGAATTATGAGTCGGTAACTACGATAAATTTAACTGATTTTGGATACACTGGAAAAAAAATGAGTGTAAAACTTCTAAAATATAAAATGCTCATTTTCTCTTTAGACGGGACAATCAGTATAACAAACTTTTAATATGAAAATATCAAATGCTCATCTTCATTTTGGTAGGGACAATCAGTGTAGCAAACTTTTTCAGCTACTCTCGTTACTACCACGTTGCTGGCGATTCGTTATTCACAGTTGTTCCCGAGTCGACTAAAGCTGGATTTATAAATTCTGTCGTTCCCGTTGTTTGTTGCTCGCCGTGTTTACCACGTTGCTGGCGATTCGTTATTCACAGTTCTTCCCGAGTCGACCACAGCTGAATTTGTGAATTCTGTTGTTCCCGTTGTTTGCTGCTCGCCGTGTTTACCACGTTGCTGGCGATTCGTTATACACAGTTGTTCCCGAGTGGAGCAAAGCTGGATTTTTAAATTCTGTTGTTCACGTTGTTTGTTGCTCGCCGTGTTTACCACGTTGCTGGCGATTCGTTATTCACAGTTGTTCCCGAGTAGACTAAAGCTGGATTTTTAAATTCTGTTGTTCACGTTGTTTGTTGCTCGCCGTGTTTACCACGTTGATGGCGATTCGTTATTCACAGTTCTTCCCGAGTCGACCACAGCTGAATTTGTGAATTCTGTTGTTCCCGTTGTTTGCTGCTCGCCGTGTTTACCACGTTGCTGGAGATTCGTTATCCACAGTTGTTCCCGAGTCGACCAAAGCTGGATTTATAAATTCTGTTTGTTGCTCGCCGTGTTTTCCACGTTGCTGACGATTCGTTATTCACAGTTGTTCCCGAGTCGATCAAAGCTGGATTTATGAATTCTGTTGTTCCCGTTGTTTGTTGCTTGTCATATTTTTCACGTTGCTGGCGATTCGTTATTCACAGTTGTTCCCTAGTCGACCAAAGCTGGATTTATAAATTCTGTTGTTCCCGTTGTTTGTTGCTCGCCGTGTTTACCACGTTGCTGGCGATTCGTTATTCACAGTTTTTCCCGAGTCGACCACAGCTGAATTTGTGAATTCTGTTGTTCCCGTTGTTTGCTGCTCGCCGTGTTTACCACGTTGCTGGAGATTCGTTATCCACAGTTGTTCCCGAGTCGACCAAAGCTGGATTTATAAATTCTGTTGTTCCCGTTGTTTGTTGCTCGCCGTGTTTACCACGTTGTTGGCGATTCGTTATACACAGTTGTTCCCGAGTCGACCAAAGCTGGATTTATATATTCTGTTGTTCCCGTTGTTTGTTGCTCGCCGTGTTTACCACGTTGCTGGCGATTCGTTATTCACAGTTGTTCCCGAGTCGACTAAAGCTGGATTTATAAATTCTGTCGTTCCCGTTGTTTGTTGCTCGCCGTGTTTACCACGTTGCTGGCGATTCGTTATTCACAGTTCTTCCCGAGTCGACCACAGCTGAATTTGTGAATTCTGTTGTTCCCGTTGTTTGCTGCTCGCCGTGTTTACCACGTTGCTGGCGATTCGTTATACACAGTTGTTCCCGAGTGGAGCAAAGCTGGATTTTTAAATTCTGTTGTTCACGTTGTTTGTTGCTCGCCGTGTTTACCACGTTGCTGGCGATTCGTTATTCACAGTTGTTCCCGAGTAGACTAAAGCTGGATTTTTAAATTCTGTTGTTCACGTTGTTTGTTGCTCGCCGTGTTTACCACGTTGATGGCGATTCGTTATTCACAGTTCTTCCCGAGTCGACCACAGCTGAATTTGTGAATTCTGTTGTTCCCGTTGTTTGCTGCTCGCCGTGTTTACCACGTTGCTGGAGATTCGTTATCCACAGTTGTTCCCGAGTCGACCAAAGCTGGATTTATAAATTCTGTTTGTTGCTCGCCGTGTTTTCCACGTTGCTGACGATTCGTTATTCACAGTTGTTCCCGAGTCGATCAAAGCTGGATTTATGAATTCTGTTGTTCCCGTTGTTTGTTGCTTGTCATATTTTTCACGTTGCTGGCGATTCGTTATTCACAGTTGTTCCCTAGTCGACCAAAGCTGGATTTATAAATTCTGTTGTTCCCGTTGTTTGTTGCTCGCCGTGTTTACCACGTTGCTGGCGATTCGTTATTCACAGTTTTTCCCGAGTCGACCACAGCTGAATTTGTGAATTCTGTTGTTCCCGTTGTTTGCTGCTCGCCGTGTTTACCACGTTGCTGGAGATTCGTTATCCACAGTTGTTCCCGAGTCGACCAAAGCTGGATTTATAAATTCTGTTGTTCCCGTTGTTTGTTGCTCGCCGTGTTTACCACGTTGTTGGCGATTCGTTATACACAGTTGTTCCCGAGTCGACCAAAGCTGGATTTATATATTCTGTTGTTCCCGTTGTTTGTTGCTCGCCGTGTTTACCACGTTGCTGGCGATTCGTTATTCACAGTTGTTCCCGAGTCGACCAATTCATATTGGTTTTTCGTTGTTGGAGAAGTTGAAATTTGATTGGTTAGTAAGTTGACATGTCATACGTCAAAAAAAATTGACGTTACAGATTATCATTATTTTTCGTATTAGTATATCAAGTAGGACAGTAATTCGGTTCTTTAACGGCAAATTTATTATCAAAATATAAGTGGAGTTTGACACGATTGGCAGATACCAAGTCACGTGTGGGGAACTAACTGCAGTTTTTGATTTGTGGAACTGCGAATCACGTGAAACAAGATATAAAATTTGGTTATTTGAGAGCATCAACGAACAAACTCTTCGTTAATAATCGGTGAAACTCGTGCTTTCTTTATATCTACTAATATACGTAATCTACGACACGCCGAAATTCGGTCTCGCTTACAAAATCGGATCTTTTGCGTTCACCTGTGTAGTGAGCTTTAGTAAATGCGGGCGACAAAGATGGAGACTTTATTTGATTTGGGACGTACTTCGATTCTTATTCTGGTGTTTTTTCGTAATACCAGGATTACCAACTTAAATAATTTAAGACACTAGTTTTTTTTATTGAATCGTTCAATGTAGTTTGCAAGACTGTTTTAGGCCATTTTGTAGTGGAAAAACGAAGTGGAAGCCAGTATATGGAGAACGAGTGGAGGAAATGGAGAAATTTGTACAAATTTATTGGATTTGGTGTTCGTTATTTCACCGAAAGGTATTTTATTTTTGATTGGCAACTTTACTATAGTATACAGTTTGTCCCTCCACTTGAGATACTTTCTCTCTTTGAGACGACGGTTGGAGAGGTAAATTAATATATAGATTGTCCTTTTGCTTGAGATGTTTTTTCTGAATTTCAGACGTCGTAAGATTTACCCTTATTTCAAACCGACAATGAATTAAGCAACAAGAATTTGGTTAGAGAAATTTCGTCTCGAGAGATATCTCCATGGGGATTTGTTCGATGAAGCCGGGAAACACGGGAATTGATTTAACAATAAGTTTAATGTTGGAGAATTTAGAGCGTCTCAAGTGAGTAGTAGGAGAGAACCGGGTAATCGATATGTGTTCAACTATAGCCCGTTCAGTATTAAAACCGTTGCACGTCACATCTGTCATAACTGGACTATGTTGCGAATCACTTGAAATAGTATGAGAATGTAGTACATGTCAAATGAAGTTTATCAAATATTCTTCTTTTTATTTGGCTATAGGTTAGGTTTAGTTATTGAAGGTTATTGTGTGCAAACAAACTTCGACTTATATACCAATTCTAACCCGCCCCTTCCAGAATTTGTTGAAAGCGATGCATTCCGGGAAGAGCTTCCTCCACCCCCCATCTCGTCTCGATGGGACCTCATTCATCCCTACTTGGTTCTTCCATAATCCTTTCCAAGTGATGTGAAATAGTCTGGCGTTCATTTTATTCTCTTCAGGGTAGTGCTTAGAACTTTTCTCCTGCTGGTCCTCTTGAATTTCTGGCACTCAGTGTGTGTTCGTAGCCTCTAGATGGGTAAATCCTCAACCGAAGTACTGTGACTAAAGAGAATGAAGAGGATTACTGGATGGAAACCCCGTCGATCTTTTCATGGACATGCTCCTTCGATCATGGATAACTGTTATTATCTTCTTGCTTAACCTACTGCGTGGCTGAAGTGGTTCATGGAGGTCATGGTTTCTATTAAGACAGAATGAAACAATAAGATATACAAAGCCGGTTTACGAGATCCCAATACTGGGATTCAGGATTCGTTTTTTCTTGAATTACACTTCTTTGTCCATTTCCTCGTTGATCTTTATCTTCCAAGTTGTACATCAATTGTCGATTTGGTCCTCAGCTTGTTACTGTCTCGTCGTTAGTATAGTTGGTTGGGTGCTTGTTTTTTCTGTCAGCGATACTTGTTAGCTTGCTAGGTATCTACAACAAAATTTCTGTTAGTACATCACCATGCATAATACAAAACATAAACCTACATCAACTACATAATATTTGTTTCTTGCTTGCATGTACTTTGCTTTTAATAACTGCTGGTTCAATGTTACCATCAAACATTATTTGTTTTACATAACCACTTTCAAATGAATTCCTATCTCTTCATTTCCTTAAAATTCTAAAAATTAGATAAATTGTTATCGGCTGGCGTGGCGTGGCGTTATATGACAAGTTTTATTTCTTCAAATAAGGGTGGGGGAGAGTTGGAACCTTGTTACGAAAAGACGCCTTCAATTCCGGTACTGCTTGACCGATTTTAATAAACTCGATGTAGTTTGAAAGAGCTTTTGATAAACAATCGAAACTTTGTGAATTTGAGGCAATCTGATGCTAGAGGGCGCTCTTTATTTTTTTTAAATATTGTGTTTTCTCGTTACAATTTTGAATGGAAGAATAAAAATTCAAGTAGGTCTTTAAAAATTAGACTAAATGAGTAATAAAACAATGAAAACCGCAAGTCGATATCTTTTTCCTAGCCTGGGATATCGCAAGAAACAGGTAAATGGCGGAAATTGTTCTTCCAACGTCTAGAAGGCTGGTTCGCGTTAACGGAAATTATTAAATTTAGCCTGGATGAAAAGATCTTACATTGGTCTGCAGTAATTTAAACTAATGATATGGCTGCCACTAGATTATCTAAATGTAATGCTGTCGCTACTAACAATGAGAACAAATTATAAAATAATGTGATAAATTCAACAATTAAAACCTTAAATAAATAACTACGTAATTAGTGTTGCCCTAGATGTTCGAAATGTCGTCCATCATTTTCAATCCATGAAATCAATCGCTGACGGGTGGAGAAAATAGCAGCTTCAATTTTTGCCCTTGAAATAATTCGTATTGTCTGTCGTATTCTTTCAACCATGTTAGCTCTTGTTGCGTGTCTATCGGCATAAACGAGATCTTTTATTCGCTCCCACAAATGAAAATCTAAACAAGTTAGGTCTGGAGACCTTGGTGGCCAGATAAATAAACTTCCACGTCCTATCCACCTTCCAGATTATGATTGATCTAAGAAATTCCGAACATCTCTAGAATAATGTGCCGGGCACCCATCATGTTGCAAGGACATGTCACGAAGAATGGCCAAGAGTACGTCTCCTAAGAGAAGTGGCAATTCGTTGCTTAAAAAATTAAAAGTCTCATTAAAAAAAAGCCCAATTATTTCTCCACCTAGAATTCCGCACCACACATTCACAGACCAACGACCCTGATGTTGGACCTCCTGCATCCAGTGGGCATTCGATCCAGACCAGTATATAATGTCGATTTACACTACCATCACTATGAAACGTGGCCTCATCTGTCCACATAATTCGTGAAAGTATTTCAGGATCGTCGTGTACAATATTCGAGAGCCATCAGTTGCAAAAATCCAACCTGGTATCGCAATATTGAGCATTCATACTTTTGTGTAGGACCATGTGATATGGGTGCAATCTAAAATAGTATAATCATATCAATAAGACTCATTGAAGGCCTTCGCTGTTAGTAAACGAAAAAGGACTTTAAATGCATTAATGCCTTACGAATTTTTTTCGTCCGGCCTCTCATTATTTTTATTATTGGTACCACTTTACTTTGCCTCACTTAATTATCATGTTGTTAGTTAAAATCTATTCAAATAGCATAAGATAATTTCATTAAATAATTTGGTGTTTCATTGAAACTGGATATAAAATGGCGGCAAATACATTAGTCATGTTTTCACAAGTTAACTTTGATTTAATGACATTTTCGGTATGATAAAAATGAGAAACATATAAGTAGTTACCTACTGAACAAACAAAAACAATTAAAACATTTTTATCATTATAATACCGAATAAAACAGGCATTATTGAATAAGTAGTCACCTAAGTTCTCTTAGAATATTTTGAACGGTGGTTCGACATATACCAAAGTCTCTAACTATGGCTCTGGTGCTTGAATGAGGGTTAACATTCACATAAGCTGAAACATCAATAACATTTTCCTCTGTTCTACCTCTGCGTTGTCTTCGGTACACAGGAAGATTCACATTTCCAGTAGTACTTACACACGGTGTTCGAGTCGGTGAAAAACTCTTCTGCTGTGATGCTGTCTGTTTGGGTACTGCAGTGCAAACACTCTAGTAGCAACGGTTGCATTTCTCATACATTCAAAATAAACTGCCAAGATTTTAGTACGAAAAGATAAAGAAAGTCTATTAAATGCAACACGATGAATAATTTTTGACATATGCGTCAAAATCATAGCTTGCTTGGCCATCTTTACTAATTTTGTTGTCATCAGTAAATCGAAATTCATATTTTAAACTGTATTTGTTGTCGCTTGGCAAATATCGAGTTTTATTGATATTTTATGCTTTTGATTTACTAACACATCTCTTGAAAACAAATATAATATTCTTATATAATTAAAAAAATGTGGCACAACTTACTTCACCATCCTTCTAGACGCTGGAAGAAAAATTCCCGCCATTTACCTGTTTCTTACAATATCTCAGGATAGGAAAAATATATCGACTTGCGGTTTTCACTGTTTTATTACTTATTTAGTCTACTTTTTAAAGAACTACTTAAATTTTTATGCTTCCATTTAAAAGTGTAACGAGAAAACACAATATTTAAAAAAATATAAACAGCGCCCTCTAGCATATATGTTATTAATCAGATTGCTTCAAATTTACATATTTTCGATTGTTTATCAAAAGCTCTTTCAAACAACATCAAGTTTATTAAAATCGGTCAAGCAGAACCGGAATTGAAGGCGTTTTTTCGTAACAAGGTTCCCACTCTCCCCCACCTCTTATTTGAAGAGATAGACTAAAACTTGTCGAATGAAAAATATGCAGAATTTGTCGAGAAATCTGATTATAATATTTAATATGCCCCTTAATTCAGTAAATTTTTAAAAAATTTGCATTTTAAAATTTTTATTGTCAAACACTCCCTCTAGCCGTGGACCTACAATTCTGAAAATAATTTCCAGTCGTTTCTCGAGGCCATTTTTATCATAAATATTTTTTTTCCGAACCTTTGCTTCAATCCATTCCTGAGATATGGCTGACGGCCGTTCTTAGTTGGCCACCCGGTACGACCGCTACAGTTTTTTTAGGTTATTTATAAAAAAAACTGTGCATTTTAAAACGAAAATTATTTATTCAGTTTCGCGCCAAAAAGAGTCTTTAGTCATCTAAATCTGAAAGCATCAAAACAAACAGTTCCATTATTCGTTGTTGAAGTAATCATTATACCCGAAAATGCACGACTATTGTTACCGTTTTGCGCTAAATCCTCTCGTAATCAGCTCAGATGGGAATGCATCAACACGAAGTGCAACTTTACATTATTTGACCCAATTTCGTTGGGGTGTATAACTTGATTTGAAGTTAATACTCGAATTGAGGAAGGGATGCGGAACTCCCGAAGAGAAACAGATTAGAGCTCCTGGATTTATATCTGTTTTCCCAAGTTAAACATATGCGAAGGATTAGTCGTGTATGTTCAATGTGTTGGTATAGACGAGAAGGTTGCGGGTTCGCTTTCCCAACCTGGCAAATTTTTTATTTCTTTTATTTTCAAAATAATTCTACTACGGACTATTTTTATCAATTTATTGCGACTGATGTTTATTAAAGTTAAAAAATAGAATTTTTTTTCTGTCTCCGTTTTATAGTTTCGAAGTGATTTTGAAAAATCCCATGAAAAAAATATAAAAATGTGAAATGAGTTTAAATATTCCAAGCCAAGTCAGATCTTTAGGCTCCAATATAATTCTCCTATAAGTGAGTTATTGGGGGGGGGGGGGGGTGGGGGTTTAAAAGTGTTTCTGAATAAGGGGGTTGTTTATATTTTTTTATAATATCGGATTCTCTCTCTATATATATATATATATATATATATAATTTTTTTAAATATGTATATCAACACCTGAGTTTTGATATATCGAAAAAAAACTCGATATTTGGATTATTTCATTCATTTGAAATCGTTTGGTATACAGTGAACCAGAAAAAAACGATGAATATTGTCGATAACTACATTTTAATATATCGAAGTATCGATATATATCTAGTCCGAAAAAAGTATTTAGTGATAAATATCGATAGTTAAAGGGATTTGGAAGATTCGGCAGCAATGGAGACAGAAGTGTCTCCAACGCAGCCAGATACTTCTGGAGTCCAAGAGCAAACCATGCCACCAGGAGACGTTATAGCGAATCCTGTGGCAAGAAAAGCTTCGTTCGGGAAACTTCTAGGTGCCCAGCGTAATAAGCTGAAAAAAATGAGGGAACGAGGAATTGACACCAACAATATGGTGCTGCCGACTCCCTCAACATCAAAACAGGGTGTAAACCAGCAGACAAAGGGCGTTAAGCGAACTCTGTCAGCCAGGAGCACTCCTGAGGAAAAGAAAGATAAGAGGGCCAAACGTACCACTGGTACCGGTATTAAAACTGGTATTAAATACAGCTTGGCCCTCAAAGGGATCAAGGCAGCTGTAGCCCCAAAAAATTGCCCAGAGACAATTGTCTCTGAAGATCAGGAGGGGTCTATGAAAGAGAACCTAACTGACATGATCGACGAGGTGCAGAAGGCGCCTAGGTTTGAAGCCAGTCGATACATGGACGGCTACTACGGGCTAATCTGTGACAATGAGGAGTCCTTCATTATAACGAGGGACTATTTGTCACAAAAAACCAACTGGAAGCTCATCAAGAGTGATGAACTTCCAAAGCAGCGACGAGTCCTCGCTCTACTTCGTGAGACTAAAAAAGAGGATCTGAAAGTGGGGTTGAGGAGGCTCGAGAAACAGAATCCAGGGCTGAAAGTTGATCGCTGGATGATCCTCGGCTCCAAGTCATCCGACAGGGGACTGCATGTGAGTCTCCGAATTGACGAGGAGTCCATGAAAGGACTGGTGCGGGCTCAATGGAGACCGTACTATTCTATTCCAGCGGGCCAGTTTTAAAACCCTGGAAAACTCGACCGATGAGGAAACAGGGACTGATCGAGAACCTGTACCATCAACCTCTAAGGACCTTCAAGGTGCTACAAGTTAACTTGCAGCACAAAAAGACACCCACCGCTGTCCTCAACAAAGAGTGGTAGCTGAAAACATAGACATCGTTCTAATTCAAGAACAGGATAAACAAAGGTAAGATACTGGGGCTTAATATTAGGGAAATGGGACTGATGATGGGAACTGATCGTACTAAAATAAGAACTTGTATTTGCTATAGATCCGAATACAACTTGATGCCGATTATGGAACTATGCACGGGTGACATGGTGGCAGCAGAGATTATACTCGAAAAAGATGGGTAGTACCATTGTCTAAAAAAGAAATAGTCTAACAACCATACGGACTAATAATTTAACAGTTTTTCGTAATTTTGGACTAAACGTATAGATGGCGTATTGTGAAAGCTGGACAAAACGTTTAGAGGGCGCTGAATGGAATATTTCACTTCGAATTAGAAAAGATATCTGTATGTTTTGAGTGATTATGTTACTAAACGCTAGATGTGACGACACTTCGTATCCTTATTCTATTTTCCAAATAAATCTACCTGCAAAGCACAAGAATGTTTTTGAAGGTCATACATAATAATACATACATATATAAAAAAAATGTGAACACCAAACAGATGAATAAGGAACTTGTTGAATACAATTATGTGCATATTATGATCCTAATAACAATGTTAGCACTACTTTTTAGTAATATATTTAGTTATTGTATAACATATTCCTAATTAATAATTATCGTTTTGTGTTACAGATGTCAGGTAACAAATGTGCCTATTATCATTGTGGAAAATCGAGTAGAAATAATCCTGGATTGAGAAAATTTACATTTCCTGTTCATGATGAAAAAAGATGCATTGAGTGGATTCACAGCTCAGGTAATTTACTTAATCATAAATAGAAAAATATGAAAATTACAAGAAAAATAAACATTACTACATGTTATAATATTGAGTATGTACAGAGAATAAACAGATTACTTTCAAGTTGCCAACGCCAAACGCGCCACTAAAAAAACAGGGAATTTTGGCTGTTATATAAAGGTGCCCGTAATTGGCAGGTTTTGTGTCTTCAAATATGATAAATGTTATTAATTTTTCTTTGTATTTTATTAATTGAAAAGGAAGTAAAACAAGAATATAATTATTTAAGAATCTTCGAATCATTTGCATAATGCTAACTTCTATACCTAACTAATCAAATGAGAATAATCCTGATAGAAGTTCACATTACAACAATCACATTTTATTTTCCCTGTTCTTTAGTCGCAAAAGAGTAGCTTCACATAAAGCAATTAGGTTTTGTAAATCTGTTTATTTCTTGTAAATGGGACAACCTGTAAAATAGTGGACATATTTATTAGACTTATTACTTAGATATAGGTACTTAAATTGTGCTAAGAATTTGTCATTTTGAATTTTTATAAAATTGTAGCTTTTTTTAAACACTTTGCAAGATTGTTTGTAGTACCATTGTTTAAGAAAGTAACCATAAAATATTTCATTGAGTTGATTAATCTTTAGCAAACAGTGTTTCACCAACTATGCATTATATAGATTTAAAAGTATTGGTAAAATTATTTGTACTGAAGATGACACCAAACTGTTTTCTGTTCTTTAAATATGTATCTCAAGATTGATTAGAATCATCATTGTTTTTTTATTAATGCAATAAACCGCACATTTTAACAAGAAACAATTATATTTTTAGGTAACTCTGGACTGTCGAATTTGAGCCCAACATCTCTGAAGTTCTTCATACGAAAGCGATTGTGAATTTACTCTTAAAAATAGTTCAGAAGTTTATTTTGCAGGATATTTGTGTAAAAAGGTATTAGATAAATACAAGTGTAATTTATGCAAAGAATTTTTAGAAGATGATCTGAATCAAGCTCAGGAAAAAAATGAATGTCTTATATTTTTAAAGAATTTTAATATAGGAGACTTTTCAATTTGACACTGGAAAGTGCCTTCACCTATTTTAAAATAATTTACAAAAATAAGTATGCATTATTTTTCAAAATATTTTGTGGGATTGATGGGAAAGTCGAAATTATCTAAGAAAATGAAAAATCAAATTACCAATAAATTGCGAAAGCACTTGAATGAATGTAAAGTACATAGATCTTTTTTACTAGAATTATTGATAAGAAAACTTTAATTTTTAAGGATCTCAAATATAGATCGTGGAAAGCTGCTGCTGCAAAAAATGTTGAAAAAAATCTGAAAAACTGACAATTTTGCAAAATTAGTGACAGTTGTACATCTATATTTTAGATTCTTATGTACTTTACGTTTCATTTTCAAATATTTCTAGGTTAGCTCACTTTTGAGTTAAATCAAAGTTTAATGTACCTATCTTTGAACTTTTTTGTTTTTATTGTTATTTTATGTTTAGTGGAATAAAAGGAAAATTAATAAAAAATTGTTATTGCGTTAATAATTTTTTTTTACAAAATCCATAACAATACTTTCACCCAAAACCCAAAGTTCCTACCGATTCTATTAGGAATTCATCTCTGTGATAAAGATTATATATAAATGTGTTCATCTATTTGTCCAACAAAAGAAAGTTTCTTTTGAATATTTTTTTATGAAAAACTTACGCATTAACATCATTTGTGGAAAGATATAGAGGTATCGAACGGAATTGATTAACTAAAAGAAATAAATATAATTCTTATCTCATTTAAAATTCGAAATTACTTTCACACTATATAAACTCCATTACAAGATATTTCGGTTTAAGGTTTAACTTAACACCAATATGATTGATTCAAGATAAAAACCCACAGCAGGTAGACGTTAATCCGATAACAATAACACAGCATCGTATATATTTTTTATTTGAAACATTTTTTGATAACATATCTACCGGATTATAGATGAAATAAACTAAAGCGTATACGGTGGGCCACCCTGTATGTTTCAACAGTTTAATTTATTCAATTCCAATTAATAAATAAAAGTCAAATATGTTTTTAAGAAATTCAGTGATTTTTTTCAAAAAATAAATTTAATTTATGTTTTAGTATCTAAATTTTACCTACTACGGATCTGTTACTGTTAGGTACTTTACAAAGAGTGATTGGTGAACTTGTAACCTTAAAAATTGAGCTCAAGCCCGAATAAGAATAAAGTCATAAAATTTAATTAATTAAAAAAAAAAGTGCAAGATTGTGAATAAATTTGTCTGCTTGGTTACATAAGTTTCGGTTGCTCCGGTGACAACCTTAGGCCTTCGACGTCGCTCAGAACGGAGGTAGGGGTGGATCCCTCTTATTGATCTTCCGGACAAAATAGTAGACAACTTGTGTGGGCGCCAACTGAGTTTTCCACTTTGGCCTAGCACGACGAATTTCCCCCGATAACCCAGTAAAACAAGGGATGAAAATAAAAGGCAAACCTCAGCTTATGTTCCTTATAATAACTAAAATAAAATACCTAATATCCTTAAGGGATATTTTACAATTAATAGCTAATGTGAACCCTAGTAAATGCCCCCCCACTTAAAGAAAATAGTGAGAACCTCTTTCACACATAATAAAAAACCAAATGATTAACAATTAAAGTCCAACATATCCCAGTTAATTGACCTTACGTAGTGGGAAATTAATATGGCTGTTCGAGTGTACCAATACAGATTAAATACAAACTTTCAATTATATGTTACCTGAAAAGTAGTGTAAAGTTTATGAAAAAAAACAATTCCATATAAGGCGACACCGTAGTCAAGGCGTTGGTACCAAGGCAGAGACGCATGCGCAAGTGGATAAAATTATGAAAATTAGATTGTGAAAATTTACCGCAAAATATTAATTTCCACCATTACAATTGCATAATAAAATAAATCAGTAGGAACTACCTAGCTAATGTATATACATATTGGCGTAAAGCCTAAAGTAAAAATAAGTAAATAAACCAGAAAAACCCCCGATACCAGGCTACCCTCAATGTGGTCTTCTTCAAGAAGTTGTTGAAAAGTAGCAGCAAACTGCAGAAGACATCACCATCGATCTACCAGGTAAACTCCAAACATCCCGAAGTGTGTATCTGGCCCCACAGGTGAAGTGTGTATAATCTGGCCCCACAGGTGAAGTGTGTATCTTGAGGGTGGTAAGTATACCCTGGCCCCACCGGTGTACCCTTAAAAATTAAAACAGGTATCAGCTAAAAACTGAGCCTATACAGGAACCAATCAAACACCTCGACAAGTTAAGCTTGTCTCGGCCTATGCCAGAAGTAACGTACTAGTCAAAATCAACCCCAAATTAACTTAATCAAACCCACAAAGTAGTCATAAGGTCTACTTACAATCAACAGTGTCAGTAACAGTATACTACACCGAATTTAAATCAAATAATAAGAATGCGATAAGCATCTAAAATAAACTGTTTTTGGTCGTAACCAGGGTAAGTTTGAGGAACCACCCACGAATTATAGTATTCGTTAGACTAAAGCGGGCAAAGAAAACAAAATATACACAGGGTCACAGAATAGACTGTCTTAATCAAAAATTTACAATCAACAGGTAGTATTTTACCACCAACTGTTTTATCTACAAAAACTACAAATCTATGAGACATACCTTTTCCAAAAAGGGTCCAATACTCAAAATTTTCCTTACTGGATGGCTACCAACAAATAACGAACCAACAACAGGTGGCACACCTCCAATTTCAAAACTTCAACGTTGGCGATTTCCTTTAAATATTGATAAATACATAGTGATGCGAAAACAGTAAGTAGAGAAAATACTTACAATCGTTTTAGTGCAATATATCCCCTATAAGGGTTTGTAAAAACGGCTTCCAGAACAGGACGGAATTCTTCAACAATACGAACTCCCGTAGAACCAAAATACTAGCCGTATATTCCACAACTCATTCAGAACGAGAACCTATAAATCCCAGCAGGAGATGACTACCCAGTCAAAAATAAAATTCAGATTCAAGTTCCATGCACTTTTGGAAACCAACTATCAAGTAGGAGCACACACCGGAAAGAAGAAGTGAGTGACACATCTTCAACTTCAATACAGAATACTACCACAGAGAAACCTAGCCGAAACTTACATCCGAACTACACTGCTCACTACACCGAGCGTGTTCCGCACAGATCAAGTCATAAATTGCTACACTTCTATGTAAGTCATGACGAACGAACGCTTTTATCCAAAAACACAGCTGTCACGGTCCAAATGTCAATGTCATCCTACAAATAAACACTTGTAAACATTGGAGATAAATGATAAAGTCAATGTATTAAAACTTATTCAAATAAATTTGAGTAAACATAGTACCACAATACCAAACCAACGTAAACAAAGCAAGATCAAACACTCGGATTTAACATACAAAACACATGGCGATAACAGCTAATATATTATAAATAGATGTTCAGAATATATTCGATTGCCAACCTACACAGAAGATTTCTAGCTAGTATGTATTTGCTTAAGCCAAAATATGGTAGATAAATGAAGAAAATATACCTTTAACTCAAAAGTAAAGTATGTCTATATAGATCAGTAAGTTGTAACAAACCTAATTACTACTTTAAATGTTTTAGTCTTCAAGTCAAGGAGTCAGTAATAATTTATGACTGAACCCTAATAAACTTTAGCGTTTATCAAGCTGAAGCGGACAAAGTATTTGGACTACTGTGGCTACACCCCAAAGGTGATATAATCAAAGCCGGAAACAAAATCAGTAGTCCCACGGTAACTAAAAACTAAAGTAAAATCCACAAGAGAGAAAACCCCTTACTACCCTTAATTATGAATTATAATATAACAAACAAAAAGAAACAACTAACATGAATATAGCTATACGGACATTTACCAAGTAGGCGCTAGTTTTATTCTTTACCTTACCTAGCGACAAAATATAAAATTGTTGTCAAGATGTGAAGACAGGTATGGTTACAGCCTGCACCACTTCACCGGAAGGATGATGGCAAAGTAGTCCCTAAAACTCTGGGCTGACAGAAATTATTTAACTACTGAAGTACTTTCGTAGTGATCAAATGATATTAGAAATATAGAGACAATATCGGTCAGGTAATTACTATATACAAATACTTAATATA
Organism: Lochmaea crataegi; assembly: GCA_947563755.1. NCBI lineage: Eukaryota > Metazoa > Arthropoda > Insecta > Coleoptera > Chrysomelidae > Lochmaea > Lochmaea crataegi. The sequence continues at coordinate 33,724,724 of OX387434.1, read as the reverse complement.
TACAATAGACGTAGTGACAAATTCAACTGTTACAGATTCCCCCCTTACTTCAAGAGAATTCACTCAGGTGAATTCTCACCAGCGCTAGCTGGCTTCAAGTCCTTGATATTCCAGGTACCACGGTCGTTACCCTTGTCATCCATCAGTACATATGTCCATGGTGAAACTTTTTTTTTAACTAAGTAAGGACCTACCCAACGGGGTGCCAATTTCTTGGTATAAAACTGCGCCGCGTCAGACAAAACAAAATTCTTACGCCAAACAAGTTGGTGAGGAAGCAACTCCTCTCGTCGCCACCGGAGATTATACGTTCTCTCATTTTTCTGCGAAGCCTTGTCCAAGCGAGCCCTAACTTCCTTAAACAACGCGTCAAACGCTTTACTCTTCCCTGCATCGTCAACAGCAGAACTCCTATCCGAAACGTAATCCCTAATCCTATCCTTTAAAGCAAATTCATCACCTTTCAGAACCATATTCCTACCAAAATTGAGATAATAGGGAGTCTGTTTAGTGGACTCATTAAAAGCTGTTCGTAACGCACAAGTAACTTTAGCCAGATCAACGTCCCATTTCCGATGATTATCCGAAACATACATGGCTAACATAGTCTTCAAAGTTCTATTATACCTTTCCGTGGGATTCGCCTGAGGATGGTAATGGGCGTTGAAACGTACCGATACTCCATACTCCTTCATCAAAGCCGAGAACACTCTCGAAGTAAATTGAGGACCATTGTCGCAAATCAACAAACGTGGCACGCCAAACAACAAGAATACGCCCTCCTCGATTCTTTTCTCTACTAATTGTGTGGTAGAAGACCTCAAAGGAAAAGTAAGAGTAAATTTAGTGAACAAATCAACCACAACCAAAATGAACTTATGTCCAGCCATAGAACGAGGTAATGGTCCTATCAAGTCAGTAGAAATAATCTCCCATGGTCGAGTAGCTCTGGGCTGAGGTGTCATCTGCCCCTTCGGTCCACTTTGATCAACCTTGTGCGCCGCGCACACCACACAATTCCTAACAAAAGAAGCTACATCCGACCTAAGCTTAGGCCAATAAAACCTAGCACTGATACGTTTGAAGGTTTTTAGTACACCCATGTGTCCTGCTAAAGGCGGATCGTGCAGTTGTTGCATAACTCTCCATCTATCAGCCTTCGGAACAACCTCCTTCCAATCATCGGCAGCATCGCCTAAGGATCCAGAATTTGTGCGAACGTGCTTATACAACTTTCCCTCGAGAACTCGCCACTGTGAATACTTGATCGGATACTTAGTGACTTTCTGAATCATTCCGACATACCAACGATCCTTAACGACTGAAACCTCACTGATCTGAACCTCCGGTATAGCCCTAGACAAAGTGTCAGGTACGACGTGCTCTTTGCCCTTGCGGTGTATGATCTTAAAGTCGTATTGCTGTAATCTTACGCTCCACCTCGCTAGACGACCTGCAGGATCCTTCAGATTCTGCAACCACACCAGAGAATAGTGGTCTGTGATAACCGAAAAAGGGACTCCTTCTAGGTACGATCGTAACTTCTCCACTGCCCATAACACAGCCAGACATTCCCGTTCAGTAGTGGAATAGACTCTCTCCTGCTTACTCAATGACCTACTCAAATAACAAACAACGCGGTCTCCTTCAGGATGAGGTTGGACGAGAACAGCCCCAAGCCCATACCCACTAGCATCACAATGAACTTCAAACGGAAGATTGTAATCCGGACAGCTTAACACAGGAGCCTTTACCAAACATTCCTTAATCTTACTAAAAGAGGCTTCACACTCTGGTGTCCAGACGAACTTCCTACCCTTACGCAACAAAGCTGTGATCGGAGAAATCAAAGTAGAGAAATCAGGAATAAACCTGCGATACCACGAGAAAGTGCCAATTACACAACGCACATCCTTCACACATTTCGGAGGCGGTAACATCAACATAGCCTTGACCTTATCAGGATCCACATGAAGTCCAGTACTATCTACAACATAACCCAAGTACTTCAACTGAGGTCGACAGAAAAAACACTTATCCCAGCTGACGGTCAAACTGGCTTTACCAATCCGCCTAAAAACTTCCTCCAAAACGGCAAGGTGTTCTTCAAAGGTTTGAGTAACAATAACCACATCATCGAGATAGGTAAAAACGTTGGGTTCTAAGTCGGGTCCAAGAACTTGATCGATAAGTCGTTGCCAAGTAGCTGGAGCATTATGGAGACCAAAAGGCATCCGTTTAAATTGAAATAGACCACGTCCCGGAACAGTAAAAGCGGTATAAGGCCTTGAAGACTCCGCCACCCTCACCTGCCAATAAGCAGACTTAATATCCAGGGTAGAAATATAATGAGCATTCCGGAGCTTGTCCAAAGTGTTAGAAATGTAGGAGAGAGGATAACTATCCCGTTCAGTGACAGCGTTTAATTTGCGATAATCCACGCAGAAGCGGAAAGTACCGTCCTTCTTTTTAACTAGTAAAATGGGAGAACTCCACGGACTGTTCGACCTCTCAACTACACCAAGACGAAGCATTTCCTCTAACTCCTTATCAATATGCCCTTGCATCACTGGGGAAACTGGATAATATCGTTGTTTAATGGGCGGGGAATGACAAACTATAGTATGTTCCGCAGCATTCGTACAACCAAGACTAGTTCCCAATATCACCTTATTATGCTGAATCACTGCATCCAAACGAGACTTCTGTAAGTCGCTTAGCAAAAATCTACTACGAAGATGATCTACAGTTGCAATCCCAACAGGTGTCTCTGAAAAATGCCATTCATTGTGTCTCAAGTCTGGAACAACTCCCATGATTTTCCAAAAGTCTGCTCCCAAGATGAACGTATGAGGGACGTCCAATACCACCAAGACAGAGATGATCTTCAATTGATCGCGGAGAGAAAATGGAACTAAACACTCACCAATAGACTCACACATCTGTCCATTCGCAACTCTGCAACTAGTTCTATTAGTGGTGTCCACCTCTAAGCCTAAAGTCTGCAACAGTTTCCAACCAGTACTACCCAAAATCGTTCTCGTAGCTCCCGAATCCAAAAGTCCTAATACCTCAGACCCCAAAACATTCACCTTAAGATACGGCCTCTCATCGTTCACAGCATGATCTAAGATAAAATCAAGAATAGGTTGAACTTCGGTCGAACGTCTTACAGCGCTACCTCTTCGACCAGTTAAGAGCGCCTGTTCTCGTTTCCCTGGCTACACTTGGGACAGGTCCTCACAGTATAACCTTCTCGCTGACACTTAAACATTTCAATTGCTTGGGAAGAACACATCCAATGGCTCGATGGCCAGGCTTCTTACAACGAAAGCAAATAACTGAAGACTTTTTATCGCCCGACAAATTCTCTACATCCAAGCGATCTACGGGCTGAGATGAATCAACCTCGACAAAAGCCAGATCCTTCTCCAAGACATTACCCCTACGAACACTGGGCTCGACATAACTATTAATAGCATCGCGCCTATCCTCCATACGACGACATACATGCCTCAACTCCTCAATAGTAGTAGGTAGTGGATCTCTTAAACGGTCTTGATAAAATGGGTGCAAATTCTTTACAATAATTGCCATCTTGGCCCCCTCAGGACCAAAACAACCTAACCTACTAAAATAACTTGACATGATCGCAAGATAAACTCCTATTGATTCTGACGAGTGCTGAGTCCTCTTCCTAATCTCGTCGAACAAATCATCTGTATGATGAGCGGTCAAATACTCTCGTCTGAATTCATCCTTCAACTCGTTCCAAGAATGCACTCGCAGTCTGACATCCTTGTAGAATTGGTATGCCTTGTCCGAAAAAAGATCTACACCGGAACCAAACAACACATCGTCCGGAACATGACGAGCCATTTTAAGTTCTTCTACTCGTTCAAGAGAAGCTGTAATGGACAAAGATCTAGACGAACCAGAAAACTTTTCCAAACCCCACTTATGTGGTGGTACCATCTTTGAAAGGAAGCTATTTGATACATTACACTGAGTGGTATTAATCGGTGGGTCATTTGCAACGGGAGACGAACTAGCGACATTCTGCACACCAGCCAAAAATTGTCCTGTCAGATTGCCAGTAATGACATCTAAAGCTGCTGGCACAACAACTTCAGCAGTAATACGAGTGGATATGGCGTTAAATCTATCATAGAGACCTATCAACCTATAAATCCCAGCAGGAGATGACTACCCAGTCAAAAATAAAATTCAGATTCAAGTTCCATGCACTTTTGGAAACCAACTATCAAGTAGGAGCACACACCGGAAAGAAGAAGTGAGTGACACATCTTCAACTTCAATACAGAATACTACCACAGAGAAACCTAGCCGAAACATACATCCGAACTACACTGCTCACTACACCGAGCGTGTTCCGCACAGATCAAGTCATAAAGTGCTACACTTCTATGTAAGTCATGACGAACGAACGCTTTTATCCAAAAACACAGCTGTCACGGTCCAAATGTCAATGTCATCCTACAAATAAACACTTGTAAACATTGGAGATAAATGATAAAGTCAATGTATTAAAACTTATTCAAATAAATTTGAGTAAACATAGTACCACAATACCAAACCAACGTAAACAAAGCAAGATCAAACACTTGGATTTAACATACAAAACACATGGCGATAACAGCTAATATATTATAAATAGATGTTCAGAATATATTCGATTGCCAACCTACACAGAAGATTTCTAGCTAGTATGTATTTGCTTAAGCCAAAATATGGTAGATAAATGAAGAAAATATACCTTTAACTCAAAAGTAAAGTATGTCTATATAGATCAGTAAGTTGTAACAAACCTAATTACTACTTTAAATGTTTTAGTCTTCAAGTCAAGGAGTCAGTAATAATTTATGACTGAACCCTCATAAACTTTAGCGTTTATCAAGCTGAAGCGGACAAAGTATTTGGACTACTGTGGCTACACCCCAAAGGTGATATAATCAAAGCCGGAAACAAAATCAGTAGTCCCACGGTAACTAAAAACTAAAGTGAAATCCACAAGAGAGAAAACCCCTTACTACCCTTAATTATGAATTATAATATAACAAACAAAAAGAAACAACTAACATGAATATATCTATACGGACATTTACCAAGTAGGCGCTAGTTTTATTCTTTACCTTACCTAGCGACAAAATATAAAATTGTTGTCAAGATGTGAAGACAGGTATGGTTACAGCCTGCACCACTTCACCGGAAGGATGATGGCAGAGTAGTCCCTAAAACTCTGGGCTGACAGAAATTATTTAACTACTGAAGTACTTTCGTAGTGATCAAATGATATTAGAAATATAGAGACAATATCGGTCAGGTAATTACTATATATATACTTAATATATACAATAGACGTAGTGACAAATTCAACCGTTACAAATTTTTATTATCAATCCGACCAGATACCGGTCAACCAAATATCGTGAAATATACTTTAGTAAGGCTTATTTAAATCGGTGAATAAGCATCGAATACCTATTCATTTCAAAAATGACGAAAAACATAATAAAATACGTAACAAACAAAAGAGATATTAAAAGAGCATTCATCCGAATTTCGAATACCTACTTCTTTTAAATTAAGTGATAGATACCTAATTGATTTTAATGAAAGTTTTGGTAAATGTAGAAATAATTATTGTATTTGAATTTTCATTATTGTCACAAAGACAGCTTTCTTGTATTCTCCCCTATTCCATTAAGTTACATCACATGAAGGCAATTGGGTATAATGCTTCATTGTTTTACATAAAAAGGTAAAATTTTGTTTGGTTGGTTAGGTAGGTACATAGATAAGTTGAAATCTATTTTCTTGTTGTTTATTTTAAGGTTATCATGGTGCCACCTATCGGTCAGTAGCATCTCGGCTACGCAAGTATTTGAAAGTCCCAAATTTCACCGCAATTTAACTTAAACCGCCACCTCTCAGTATATATGCATCTCTCTTTTTAGGGTCTCTGTTATACTCATTAGGTTGACAGACTATTTCTTTTTTAGACAATGGAAGTACTAAAGACAATAATAGTGTCTCTGTATCTTCCCATCGATTCAGAAGAACCACTACCGGGGACTAACATGGATAACCTGATGGAATACTCAAGGAGACATAATCTGAATGTCATTGACAACTAAAGGATGTCCTCAAGGTGGAGTACTTTGCGGACGACATAGTGATTGTCACCAATGGGAAATTCCCGGAGGTGGTTATGAATGTCCTACAGGAAGCACTTCGAATTGTGGAGGAATGGTGCCTTACAGAGGACCTTTCAGTCAATCCAAAAAAAACTAGTTGCTTTTACGAATAGAAGAGTTCTCCCGCAGGGTAGAGTACTGTTGTTCGTAAAAGAACTAGAAATATCCAAATAAGTCAAATATCTGGGAGTGACCCTTGATTCCAAACTGAATTGGAAGGCACACCTGGAAAAAATTACTACCAGGGCGACTAGACTTTTCTGCCAATGCAGAAGAGTTATGGGCAAAACCTGGGGAATACGACCTGAGGTGGTTCACTGGCTCTACACAACTGTGATAACAGTTGATAACAATAGTCTGGTGGAGGAGGACAGAAGTGTCCTCTGCAGTTAATATGTTAACTGCAATCCAAAGACAAGCCCTTCTTGGTATTACCGGGGCAATGAACAGCACGGGGACGGCATCAATGGAAGCCCTTATTGGACTTGCTCCTCTAGAACTTTTTATAAGGGCGGAGGCAATGATGGCAATTCTTAGGCTGAAACCAGGAGACTTATGGTCCCCGAACAATGTTCGAGAAGGACATACTGATACAACTGGGACATTACTAGACGAACCCATATTTCACATGAGCTTTGATAGCATGACACCAGAGAATATATTCACTGAGCGAGTGAATATTATCATCCCATCTAGGGAACAGGTGATGCACCCAGGTAAGTCTGGAGAAATCATCTGGTTCACCGATGACTCCAAAACAAACCATGACACTGGGGCTGGTATAAAAGGACCTAGAAAGAGTATATTCTTCAGCCTTGATCGATATACGAATGTGTTTCAAGCAGAGACGATTGCCGCTATAGCCTGTATTGATAAAAACATCAGAAGAGGATATACCGGACAAAAAATTGAAATATTCACTGACAGTCAGGCTCTGCTTAAGGCTATCAGTAATCCAACAACTAGGTCTCGACTGGTGAAAAACTGCAAAGAATCGCTCAACAGGCTGGCAAGAGACAACAAAGTGTCTCTAATATGGGTGCCGGCACATGAGGGGATTGCAGGTAATGAAATGGCGGACCAGTTAGCTAAAGAAGGCTCTAAAGGAGACTTCATAGGTCCGGAACCGTTTTGTGGAATCACAAAAGATTGCATAAGAGGGGAAATCGGAAACTGGCTAGATAGGGAACACCAATTCCAATGGAGGGTGACACAAGGGCACCTTCATACAAAGAGTTTACTGAATAAGTTAGACAAGGAACTCTCAACCAGGCTACTGAAACTGGGTAAGAGACATCTGAATACAGTTACCGACCTGGTGACTGGACACTGCACCTTGAGGAAACATCGGTACAAAATGGGCAAAGTTAGTGAACCTATGTGCAGAAAATGTGGACTTGATGATGAAACACCTACTCACATACTCTGCTTCTGCGAGGACTTCCAAGAACTTAGACGGAAGCACTTTGGAGAGGAATTTATACAACCATCACAACTACTGAAAATCCCTCCAGTCAAACTAGTGGCCTTTATAGAATACACGAAGCTTCTGAAATGGAAGTACATAACATGGGAAATCGTACAAAGATTCAGTTCAAGTGCCTGGGCTGATGAGCACAACCCAAATATATGAATGAGTGAATGAATGATATTTCGATATATTGATACTTTTTATAAACAGTCCTATTCCGGATGCTTCGTGTGTTCGCACGGTACTACTCGGCATTCTGTTGTAGGTTAAACATGGCTAGACACGCTGCCGCGTGTCCCGATAAGGTTAATATTCCAAAAAGCATCAAACGTACAAATTCCGATTTGTACTAATAGAGACTAGGCGAATTAGCTCAATTTTTGGTGGAAAAAAATTGTTATCTACAGTTTGGTAAGTGGAAGTTGTGAGGGGGTTATTAGAGAAAGAGAAAAATAATTGCAACAGTTGAAAAGTGGGAGGGATGATTTGGGGGGTGGAGGAAAACATTATTGCGATTTTCGGACAAAGTTGAGGCCCTAGAAAAAACATTGAATGTAAAAGTTGTAGATCTCAAAAAGATCTACTACTTTTGTATCAGTGACTTTTCCACATAACCTCAAAATTAGCTCGAAAAACGCAAAAAACTGCATTTTTCGATATTTATTTTTAGTTTCGGCAAAAATTGTTCGATTTCGATGAAAATTTCTTAGAATGTAGCTTTTATATGCACAAACTATAGAAAAAGATTCCAAATTAATATAGTGGACATTTTTCGAGTTATGACGTTTAAGCAAAAATGAGCACTTGAAAAACGTACTTTTTCCTTTTTTTTGCATTTTTGAGCATGATCTTCCATTGTGACTACTATTTTTTTTCATTTCAATTGAAAGTAGATGTAAAAACGGAAAAAATGAGCACCCGCGAAACTTATTTAGGGAATTTTGTAAAGGAGAATTTTCGTTTAAAAAAAAGTGATTTTTACCCAAAAAACGTCATAACTCTAAAAATTTTCAAAATTTTAATTTAAAATTTTTAAATTTTTTTTCATAGTTTGTGACTATGAAGCTACCTTCTACCAAATTTTCATCAAAATTGAACAATTTTTGCCGAAACTAAAAATAAAAATCGAAAAATGCAGTTTCTTGAGTTTTTCGAGCTAATTTTGAGGTTATGTGAAAAAGTAATAAGAGTTGTGAATCTTTTTGAGATCTACAACTTTCACGTTAAACTTTTTTTTCTAGGACCCCAACTTTGGCCGGAAATCGCAATAATGTTTTTTTCAACCCCCCAAATCATCCCTCCCACTTTTTAGATGCTGCATTTATTTTTCCCCTATTTGTAATAACCGTCTCTACAAATTTTTTCCATTTCAATTGAAAGTAGATGTAAAAAAGAAAAAATTGAGTACCCGTAGAACTTATTTCGAGAATTTTCCAAAAGAGAACTTTCGTTTAAAAAAAAAAAGTGTTTTTTACCGAAAAAACGTCATGATACAAAAATTGTAGATCTTCTTGAGATCTACAACTTTTATATTCAACTTTTTTCTCTAGGACCTCAGCTTTGTCCGGAAATCGCAATAATGTCTTTTTCAACCCCCCAAATCATCCCCCCCACTTTTCAGCTGTTGCATTCATTTTTCCCTTGTTTGTAATTACCCCCTCTACAACTTTTCTCATTTCAATTGGAAGTAAATGTAAAAACGAAAAAAATGAACACCCGCGGAACTTATTTCGAGAATTTTCGTTTTAAAAAAAGTGTTTTTTCACTGAAAAAACGTCATAACTCGGAAAATTTTCAAAATTTTGAATTGAAAATTTATTTCATAGTTTGTGACTATAGAAGCTACCTTCTACCAAATTTTCATCAGAATCGAACAATGTTTGACAAAACTAAAAATAAAAATCGAAAAATGCAGTTTTTTGTGTTTTTCGAGCTAATTTCGAGGTTATGTGAAAAAGTCAGCAACCCAAAAGTTGTAGACTTTTTTAAAATCTTTTTTAGACTTTTTTAAAATCTACAACTTTCACGTTAAACTTTTTTTTCTGGGACCTCAACTTTGTCCGGAGATCGCAATAATGTCTTCTTCCACCCCCCATTTATTTTTCCCTTGTTTATGAAAACCCCCTCTACAACTTCCACCTACCAAACTTCAAATAACAATTTTTTTTTCAAAAAAGTTAATTCGCCCGGACTATATTGCGACATTAATTAATTATCCATCAACTGCAGTTTACCTCTGTAGGAATCAACACAATGAAACGCATTTGTGTATATGTCAGTTTGCGAAGTTACATTCTAACCATTTGACATAGGTAATCAGTGAAATGAAGACTATGAATGTCGTTATTTTATTTCATAAACTGACTCCCTTCGTTCCTAATAGAGATGGTAAACTCGATTCCGATTCTCTACTCGAGAATCGAGTTTTCTCGTAAAATAATCGATTTTTGGGGGAATCGACCTTCAATTTCCGAAGTCGATCAAGAACCGATCCTTGACATTCGCGATTAATCGATTCTTAGAACCGAAAAATATAAAAATAAAATCGAAATCGAGAAAAGATTCTTTTTACTTAGCGTTTAAGGTAATCACGACAAACATTGAAATCGACGCCATTTTTAGTCAATTTAGAGCAGCCTAATAAATAAGACATTTTTTTTGGTTTTTGCATATGTACGTAGAAAAAATATCGTATGCAAAAGTGTTTATCGCACTCAATAAATACTCACTTTTTGCACTTGTTGCATAAATAACTATTCTTCTACGTTCATGCAAAAAACAAAACTTTATTTAGTGGAAAAACTAGTTCTTTATCGCTCTAGTGCAATAAAAATTTTATCGCACTCATCTGCCATTTTACGACGCCATTTTTAGTCCATTGATTTGTTAATTAAGTGTTTCATATATTAGACTGTGACACAATCCACATGGTAATGAATAGACAACCGACGTTATTTCCGTTTATAAATTAAGTTATTAGCTTCTCTCGCCGGTCTCTCTCAGTAACCGTCAATTGATGGTGTGCGCTTGTATATACCCTTCATTTTAATCATATATAATACTTTAAGGGTACCGCAATATTCAATGCCAGAAATTTAAAAACCAAAAATGAAATAGCGACGCAAATGTAGTTTTCTTGAATTATCAAATATGACATACATCCTTGGGGATTATTATGACAAGCGTCAATGCAATATTTGACGTTCTCTTTTAAAATTTCCCCGGATTTGAAAATATTTGGGTTAGAGCGGTACCTTTAAAGTATTGTGTGTATGGGATTCGTTCTTGGAGGGTAGAATCCGAGTACATGTTTATGGGACGTGTTGTGCACGTTGTTCAAAAGGCAGGCAGGATTTCTCGGATGATAAATAGTGGGACGAGTCGCAGACTGTTTCGGTAGCGTACATGTATCGCAAAGAAATTATAAAGCTGTGTTGTGTTTACTAAATAGATTGTTACATATAATGAAGGGAATTTAATGGCTTGAAGGGCTTAATGTGAAAAGATGAGAAGACTCAAAAATGTAAAAGTGAGAAAAATTATATAATTATTATTTTGAAAATATTTACCGATTTCGCTTTAATTGGGACAATCAGTATGTAAGGAATGAAAAACTTGACTTGAGGAGAATGAGTGATTTGTAAAGATTGATATATTTAATTAGAATTTAACTTTTAATTACTTACTGTGTACTTACATTATATTGTTTATAATATAGATAATAAAACAAATCTAAATGTTGAAAATAACTATTTACAAGACACTGGACGTGATGCCTGGATTTAATTGAACAGTCCATGTGGACATGGTCCAAGTAGATTGAACAACCGAGATGACGTACCTGGAATTAGATAGAAAAACACTCTGAGTATTCAATTTGCCATAAATAATGATTAATTATTTAACTAACGATTAGTATAGTTGAAATCCCCAAAATTAATGAAAGTATTAATAATATACAAGGTGCATCTTATGTGTTTGAACTGTGATTATGTATATCAGTACTAAAGTAAAGTTAAAACTTCACTTGATCAAAAATAAATGCCTAGTTGTAAACATTTAGGGTTATTAGGAAAGGTGCAAGGGGCGCAAACTCTCCCCAGTGCATGTAAGGAATATGTGGCACAAACTCTCCACAAACAATATTATAACTACTGTAAGTGGCACAAACTCTCCACAGTACAGCAAAATAATAAAACACTGCAAGTGGCACAAACTCTCCACAGTACAGCTAAATAAGGTTACACTGCAAGTGGCTCAAGCTCTCCACAATACAGGGTGGTGGAAGGAGCTATGGGTGACGTGAGAAGTCACCCTGTATCAGGAATGGACAAACCGCAAGTGGCGCAAACTCTCCACAGTACAGTATAGGTATATGAGTTAGACTGCAAGTGGCACAAACTCTCCACAGTACAGCTAAATAAGGTTACACTGCAAGTGGCTCAAGCTCTCCACAATACAGGGGGTGGAAGGAGATAAAGGTGACGTGAGAAGTCACCCTGTATCAGGAATGGACAAACCGCAAGTGGCGCAAACTCTCCACAATACAGTATAGGTATGTGAGTTAAACTGCAAGTGGCACAAACTCTCCACAGTACAGCAAAATAATAATACACTGCAAGTGGCACAAACTCTCCACAGTACAGCTAAATAAGGTTACACTGCAAGTGGCTCAAGCTCTCCACAATACAGGGGGGTGGAAGGAGATAAAGGTGACGTGAGAAGTCACCCTGTATCAGGAATGGACAAACCGCAAGTGGCGCAAACTCTCCACAATACAGTATAGGTATGTGAGTTAAACTGCAAGTGGCACAAACTCTCCACAGTACAGCAAAATAATAATACACTGCAAGTGGCACAAACTCTCCACAGTACAGCTAAATAAGGTTACACTGCAAGTGGCTCAAGCTCTCCACAATACAGGGGGGTGGAAGGAGATAAAGGTGACGTGAGAAGTCACCCTGTATCAGGAATGGACAAACCGCAAGTGGCGCAAACTCTCCACAATACAGTATAGGTATGTGAGTTAAACTGCAAGTGGCACAAACTCTCCACAGTACAGCAAAATAATAATACACTGCAAGTGGCACAAACTCTCCACAGTACAGCTAAATAAGGTTACACTGCAAGTGGCTCAAGCTCTCCACAATACAGGGGGGTGGAAGGAGATAAAGGTGACGTGAGAAGTCACCCTGTATCAGGAATGGACAAACCGCAAGTGGCGCAAACTCTCCACAATACAGTATAGGTATGTGAGTTAAACTGCAAGTGGCACAAACTCTCCACAATACAGTAGGATTGGATGAATAGGAAATGCAACAACAAATTAATGTTCTAAATAACGTTGAATATTAAAGAACTTTAAACAAAGTTATTATTAAAAATAATTAGCAAATATATATACTCTATGTGATAAAATATCTTTTAAAATCAAATATCAAATAACAGGCAAAACTGAATTACTCTGTGAGATAGACTCACCTATTTAATTTCTGACATGCACCACAATACACACTATATTTTATATATTTAAATTTATCCGACTCAAGTGAACACTTTAGTTATCTTCTAGCAACTAAAACCCAAATCGTTCTTAAAACCTTTCTTTCCCCTTTCGTGACCTCGACTACGTGACAATATGTTGTTTTACTTATCTATTTCAGATAACTGTCGAGAAATGCATTTCTGAAATATTAGGGTGTATCCATGATTTAATTTATTTTACTTGAAACGAAAACTATTTTAAGAATAACAGGGTGAGAAAAAAAAATGTCTTACAGTCGGCCATCCTGCGAGCATCTCGTCCCGAGATATCTACTGGTTCTGTTCCCATCCTGACTGGTTATTTTTTTTTTGACTGGACTGAAAATGGATTTCAGAAATCTTTGACATGTTTACCAATGAACTAAACTATCCATACAAGCTTTCAGTAGACATATGATTCCCTGCTGTGGCTCCTGTCTTTACTACTGTGTCGAAAATTAAATCCACAAAATTGCCAATTCTTCAGGCGTGAAGACACTTATTTAGAGCACAATTTGTCTAGTGAGGGAGTACTCCCCTATAAAGTAAAATGTTTAGTCATTGAACAATATCCAGTGCCCAAAAACTCGGAAGAAACTAAAAGGTTCGTAGCATTCTGTAATGATTACAGACGTTTCATTCGGAACTTCGCTGAAATATGCATACCTCTCGAAAAATTATCCAGGAAACATGTAAAATTCGAGTGGTCGGAAGACTCCGAAAAATTATCCCAAATATTAAAAACAACATCAATAGAGCCACCTTTATTAAAATATCCTGATTTCAGTAAACAATTTATACTGACTACAGATGCTTCAAATTACGCGTGGTCTGCATGCAATTCTTAGAAATACGAAGGTATAGATTTACCTATATCTTATGCATCGCAAAGTTTTAAGAAAAGTGAAATAAACAAACCTATAATTATGGAAGAATTGTTAGCTATCCATTGGAGAATTAATGACTTCAAGAGTTACTTGTATGGTTCTCCACAGTTTATAGTAAAAACGGATCATAAGCCGTAAACACATCTATCTCAATGACAGAACCCACTTCAGAACTCACAAGAATTAAACTAGACAGAAGAATATAATTTTGAAATACAGTATATGAAAGGAAATTCAAATTATGCAGACAGTATTTCAAGGATATCCATAAATGAATTAAAAGACTTGTACATAGATAATTTTCACGTCTTAGCTATAACGAGGTCAAAAACTCGACAAAATAAAACTCAACCTATAGAAGAAAATAAAATAGTTTCTGCAAAAGTAAAAACAGATGTTCGCAAACCATCAGTATTTAAGTACTGAATAATTTAGAGGCGCATAAATTGGATATCGAAAAATAAATATATATATTCAACGCTTTACAACTAAGTTTTGAAAAACATTTTTCAAAAAACAGTGACCGTGCAACTAAGATGAAACAACTACTTCCCGGGCTATCTGCCTCGACATACATTGAATTACACTCCTAAGTCAAACGGGGTTGGTATATCTACAAGATTTAACCAGCCATTACCAATACTGCAATTTGAAAATAACCGTGTTTCGCTAAGGATGAACATACGGATCAAAAACAGAACATTAGAATTAAAATTGGGTACACTTATTATTTCCCAAAGCTGAATACGATTTTGAATTGGGACAGCATATACTGACAATTTTAAGTAGCCCTAAAAACAAAAATCGCACGAAATGAAATCGAGTAATCTTGCAGGCCAATTGACTGGCCCTCGCCCTCGAATACATCGATTCCCGTACGAACTGTGAGTATATTGACGAACTACTCGACTAAAATGAACAGGAGAACCATCGTGCATGAACCAGAAATTTTGCCGTGCCATTAGGGAACGTAATCCATTATTAAATCAGGTATATTATTTCGCAAATCAACAATTAAGCAGTACAAGTTTTATGTACCATTGCGAGAAGTGACTACTCAAGAATTTCTCTATGGCAAGATTTGACAATATCGGAACTGTTCATTTTTTTTTTTGGACTTACCTTACATACAGGTACTTTAAAGTTACCTACCTTGCAGGACTATTGAGAAAAAAAAAACATAAGACTATTCTCCAGCTGTTTCTCACATTTAATGGGTCGCTACTTGCTAATAATGAGATGCCCATATGTTCCTGAAGTTAAAACCAATGAGCTGTCCCCAGATGATCGAAATCAGGCCTATACTGGATCATTTTACTAATAAAATGAAGATAATATATTACCCATAAAAAAAAAAAACTTGTCAGTGGATGAATCTATGGTCTTGTGAAAAGGGGGACTTTACTTCAAGCAATATCTACCAAAGAAGCGGCAGAAATATGGGATAAAGTTGTATATGGTAATAGAAGGGGACGGAACAATTTTAGATATGATGGTACATACTGGCTCGAGCGATATAACTGGCGGAAAAGATCATGCACAAAAGACAGTGATGTATCTGATGCGCGAATGTCTGAATAACGGACATAGCTTATACATGGACAACTTTGACAATAGTTATTCATTGGCAAAAAAAAAAGTTGCTTGATCAAATACCTTTTGTACAGGTACTCTCAGAAAAGCCGAAAAGATTTCCCCAAAAACGTTGTAGCTACAAAATTAAGAAAAGGTGAGACCAAAGCTATGTATAACTGCAATATGATGATTGGCAAGTGGACCGATAAAAGAGACGTCTTAGACATATCTACTGAATAAAAAAAAATGAAGTGGTAACTAAAAGCAAAAGTCAAGTATAATAAATAGTGGAATAGACATAAGGCATTCGTGATCAAATGATGGCTTATTATCCAACGGCACGCCGTTACGTTGATATTAGAAAATTATAATACATGTGATCCAGTTGTATTTGCACAATGCCCATAAACTTTATAATTAGTACTCTGGTTAGAAAGTGACATTTTACAACTTTCGAATGTCCGTATTAGAAAAACTATTGCCAAAAACAGTCGCAACAAGCAGATGTACCTGTAAATGTAAACCATTTACCTGTAGAAATCGAAATTCTCAATGAACTTGGACAAACGCTTAGAAAATAAAATGTAGGGTTTGAGCTATGGACAAAAAATACGGAAAGATACTGTGTACCACTGCACAGCTTGTCCCGAGATGCCCGGCCTCTGCATATGAAATTGTCTTAGAGAATACCACTCATTGGAGACATAGGATTCTAGGGCTATAGTACCCAAGGGAGGATTTCTCTGAGGAGAATATTGTGGAAATATTATTAAGCATAATAAGGGCAACTAATCTCTTCACATAAACAGAGCAGCCAAGAGCAAAAAAAACAAAAAAAAAACTTAAAAGCTGAGGTGCCTTGGACTTGACACATTAGCAAACTCTTATACCAAACCATTGCCAACCTTCGGAACTTTGTAGTAGCGTAATAGATAGTGGCTTCCCCTAAACATCGAAAAATATCACGAAGTTCATCGACCTTTTGAAGCCAAACCGAAATCGATTGCACCCTATCCTCGAGGTCAAATACAGGTACAGTACCACATCCCCTCGGACCGTCTTGATAGGCCGTTCTCGTTCGGCAGTATTTTCGAGAAAAGTGGTCATTACAGTGCTCAATCGTTCAATAGTCATTTGGTGTCAAAGAATCAATACGGTTTCTTCTTGGGGTAACAGATTCACTCGAACCCGAAGCCCGAAGCCTCTTGGGTTTCAATTGGTAGCGGTATTTTATTGCGACGTTGGGGACCCATTTCAGTTGATTTTATTATCACTTTTGAGATTTATGGTAGAAATACGGTAAATAAATATTTAATAAAATAAAAAAAAACACAAAGCTAGAATAACATTTAAAAGAATAGTGTCATCTCGGCATTGTAATTTTATGTCATTGAATTAATAAATCCAGGTCATCTCTATCCCACTTCTGATAAATTGTAAGGAATGAAAAACTTGACTTGAGGAGAATGAGTGATTTGTAAAGATTGATATATTTAATTAGAATTTAACTTTTAATTACTTACTGTGTACTTACATTATATTGTTTATAATATAGATAATAAAACAAATCTAAATGTTGAAAATAACTATTTACAAGACACTGGACGTGATGCCTGGATTTAATTGAACAGTCCATGTGGACATGGTCCAAGTAGATTGAACAACCGAGATGACGTACCTGGAATTAGATAGAAAAACACTCTGAGTATTCAATTTGCCATAAATCATGATTAATTATTCAACTAACGATTAGTATAGTTGAAATCCCCAAAATTAATGAAGGGGGTGGAAGGAGATAAAGGTGACGTGAGAAGTCACCCTGTATCAGGAATGGACAAACCGCAAGTGGCGCAAACTCTCCACAATACAGTATAGGTATGTGAGTTAAACTGCAAGTGGCACAAACTCTCCACAGTACAGCAAAATAATAATACACTGCAAGTGGCACAAACTCTCCACAGTACAGCTAAATAAGGTTACACTGCAAGTGGCTCAAGCTCTCCACAATACAGGGGGGTGGAAGGAGATAAAGGTGACGTGAGAAGTCACCCTGTATCAGGAATGGACAAACCGCAAGTGGCGCAAACTCTCCACAATACAGTATAGGTATGTGAGTTAAACTGCAAGTGGCACAAACTCTCCACAGTACAGCAAAATAATAATACACTGCAAGTGGCACAAACTCTCCACAGTACAGCTAAATAAGGTTACACTGCAAGTGGCTCAAGCTCTCCACAATACAGGGGGGTGGAAGGAGATAAAGGTGACGTGAGAAGTCACCCTGTATCAGGAATGGACAAACCGCAAGTGGCGCAAACTCTCCACAATACAGTATAGGTATGTGAGTTAAACTGCAAGTGGCACAAACTCTCCACAGTACAGCAAAATAATAATACACTGCAAGTGGCACAAACTCTCCACAGTACAGCTAAATAAGGTTACACTGCAAGTGGCTCAAGCTCTCCACAATACAGGGGGGTGGAAGGAGATAAAGGTGACGTGAGAAGTCACCCTGTATCAGGAATGGACAAACCGCAAGTGGCGCAAACTCTCCACAATACAGTATAGGTATGTGAGTTAAACTGCAAGTGGCACAAACTCTCCACAATACAGTAGGATTGGATGAATAGGAAATGCAACAACAAATTAATGTTCTAAATAACGTTGAATATTAAAGAACTTTAAACAAAGTTATTATTAAAAATAATTAGCAAATATATATACTCTATGTGATAAAATATCTTTTAAAATCAAATATCAAATAACAGGCAAAACTGAATTACTCTGTGAGATAGACTCACCTATTTAATTTCTGACATGCACCACAATACACACTATATTTTATATATTTAAATTTATCCGACTCAAGTGAACACTTTAGTTATCTTCTAGCAACTAAAACCCAAATCGTTCTTAAAACCTTTCTTTCCCCTTTCGTGACCTCGACTACGTGACAATATGTTGTTTTACTTATCTATTTCAGATAACTGTCGAGAAATGCATTTCTGAAATATTAGGGTGTATCCATGATTTAATTTATTTTACTTGAAACGAAAACTATTTTAAGAATAACAGGGTGAGAAAAAAAAATGTCTTACAAGTATAGCAAACTTTCAATTATTTGAAAATATCGAATGTTTAATTTTTGTTTGGATGGGACAATCAGTATAGCAAATTTTTTATTTGAAAATATTCACCGAGTTCGCTTGGTTGGGACAATCGGTATAGCAAATATTTTTCAATAATTGAAAATATGTTATACTGATTGTTCCAATTAAAGAGAAATTGAACATTCGATATTTTCAAATTAATCAAAGTTTGCTATACCGATTGTCCCATCCAAAGAGAAGATGAGCATTGGATAATTTCAAATTAAAAAATTGCTATACTGATTGTCCCATCCAAAGCGAAGTGGGTAAATATTTTCAAATAATTTAAAATTTCCTATACTGATTGTCCCATCCAACGAGAAGATGAGCATTTAATATTTTCAAATTAAATTTTTGCTATACTGATAGTCCCATCCAAAGAAAAATTTAACATTCGATATTTTGTTCAATACATATTTTACTTCAGTTATGTAGTCTAAAGCGCACTCATTTTTTTTAACAAAATTTCATCATGACGTTGTCATTATTACTTACCCTTCACGGTGATATAAGTCGCGAGTGACAAATTCCAAACTAAACATCTTTATATATCCCCCATTTTCATATAATTCTCCGTCAAAAAAAAGTTGTAGGAGTCATTTATTGTATACTGTCTTTGAATATCGTGGAAAATTTCGCAGACTTTCGATATCGCTCCAGCGTCTGCTTCCATTATTCATAGTCCACTAGACGCGAAAAAGAACTCGAAACTCATACACTTCATTTGTCAAATGGAAAGTCGGTAGCAGAATATCAGGGACGGTCATGTTATATTTTCCGTTGATACTCGAGCTGAGGGAGATGGAAGGGAGGGAGAGAGAGAGATGAGAGCGAGAGAGAGAGAAAGAGAGAAATAGAAAGAGAGAAATGGGTGAGAGAGGAGAGAGAGAGAGATGGTGGAGAGAGAGATGGGAGAGATGGGAGAGAGTGAGATAGAGGGAGATGTGGAAGAGAGAGATAGGGGAGGGAGAGATAGGGGAGAGAGAGAAAGAGAGAGATATGGGAGAGAAAGAGGGAGATATGGGAGATACAGAGAGACAT
Organism: Lochmaea crataegi; assembly: GCA_947563755.1. Lineage (NCBI taxonomy): Eukaryota > Metazoa > Arthropoda > Insecta > Coleoptera > Chrysomelidae > Lochmaea > Lochmaea crataegi. The sequence goes on along the minus strand of OX387434.1, from coordinate 33,704,860 downwards.
GGGAGGGAGAGAGAGGTGGGAGAGAAAGAGAGAGATGGGAGAGGCAGTGACACATGAGAGAGATGGGAGAGAAATAGAGAGCCAGAGAGAGACAGAGAGAGTGGCAGAGGCAGAGAGAGAAACAGAGAGATAGAGTGACAGAGAGACAGAGAGCTGTGTATTTGTTTTATTGATAAAAACGGCCCTGTTCTAGGAGACGGGGGGAACTGAATCAGCAGCAACGTCGACCAATAATAACGAACACCTCTCGGAAAAATTGGAAAAAAAGGTTTATATTGTTATATGACCCGAAACTTAAATTTGAAAAGTTGTTAACTCATAAATTGTGTTTGGACTTGCAGAATTTTCTCGTTAAATTGCTTCTGACGTACTCTGTGGAAAAACAAGAAAACTTCTCGGGAGAATGGGTTGTGTGATGGGAAACGGTGGAAAATATTCATATTCAGGAAGGATTTTATCGATTTCATTTTCAGTTTCTTTAGTATTTTCTGAATTATTTTCATGATTTTTCCGTGGCCTTTTTAAGTTATTAATTTTTTCCCCGAAAACTATTTTCCAGAGATTTTTTATAACTTGAATTTTTCAGATAATATACCCACTAAATTTTGTCATTTATTTTCATAGATACTTCTATAAGGGTATCAGACATATAAGGTCGAGAATTCACCAATAACCAATTTATTGGATATCGCGAGCAATCGAAAAATATATCCGGCAATCGGATACACACACAGCTTGTCTTTACTTGTTACTTTTATTACCTTGTCATAGATGTCACGGTTTGTGGAAATTGCCGCAAATAAATCAAACGGTAAGTATGTTTGTTTTTATTTCCGTAGCTGTTGTATATATATATATATATATATATATATATATATATATAAATCAAGAAAGAAACACGAAATAAGGAAAGTGTCAGGATGTAATTTAAGGGGCGGAACATGTTTTCATTTTATGTTATTTTGATTTGGGAATAAAGAAGGTTTAAAAGTGTGTGGATCAAACTTAAGATTCAACATTAATATTACATGATCTGAAAAAAAATGAGTGAGGCTTAGACCACACAACTGAAGTAAAACTTTTAAAACATAAAATGCCCATCTGTTCTTTAGATGGGACAATCAGTATGATAAAATGTTCAATTATTTGAAAATATTTACCTACTTCGCTTTGGTTGAAACAATCAGTATAACATATTTTTAATTATTTGAAAATATTAACCGACTTCGCTTTGGCTGGGACAATCAGTATAGCGAACTTTTAAACATTTGAAAATATCGAATGTTGATCAATTTCTCTTTAGTTGGGACAATCAGTATAGCAAATTCTTAATAATTTTAAAATATCAAATGTCCCATTTTTCTTGGGATGAAAAGAGGAAGAGAGAAAGAAAATGTGCGCGCGCACTGCTCTCTCTATTGTCCCTACATTTATACACGTAACGTAACTCTCTCTCTCTCTCTTTCTATCTTCACCAACTCATATCTCCCCATCAACTTTCGTCCACCTCACCCTATTACACTTTTCGTAACGCTCACGTCACGCATTCACCTCCTTACTTGAAGTTTTCCTTCAAAAATGACATTTTAATCTTTCTCAAAAACCTACACGGAAAATGTCAAATTTGAAAGAATCAAAATAAACATCACCCAACAAAATTAACAAAACAATTTAGACCAAAATACACAAAAAAACCACAATGTTCAACCAACAAACAAGCCTCATTTAGAATGTATTTAGACACGGAACAAAATCAACCTCCACCCGTAGTATCCCAAACATCTTCAAGACTAGTCGTGGGACATTCAGCCCAGTACTTCGGATCATTAACTGTATTATTACTTATTATTATCGCTGCCATTATATTTATCGTATACATTATCACCCATAAAAAATAGTATTGATAAACTTCTCTCATATAATAAAAAAATAAAACTAATATTATTAATTTAATTATTGATTATTATGTGTATAGTAAAACGTGGAGGAACTAAAAAGGTCCAACTAGTCGTTGTCTCTAGCTCTCTCGCGGAGTTGGAAGACTATCTATATAGTATAGTATCGCCTCCTGACAATTATCTATACCAGAACCCCAATAACCCCAACCCCCCTAAAAACTCCCAAAAAAACTCTCAACGAATCCTCCAAACTACCCGACATATAATTTGTTACCAATTAGACATTCCCCATCATATTTTCAATCAGTTTAATTCATTTCTTCGTACCCACGACTAAAGTGAGTTCTCGAAGTACCAAATCTACCCTTACTCGAATCGAACTACCAATCAGAAGTCCTTTTCTAAATGTCAAAAGTATCCTCATCCAATACTTTCGAAGAATTTCAACAGTAGTAGTGTTGTTTTCAACATTCCGAGTAAAATGTGTTAAAGAAACACCTTTTCAAATTACACCATTCACACTATTGCAGAATTGATGAAAATCGATTCAATCGCGGAGAGAAGTGAATTTACCCAGTGGCACTCGCAAGGTTTTTCGTGGGTACGAGATGAACCCAAATCTTCTTTCTTGACAAGTCTAGTTTGCAATAAACCGTCACCCTGAGTATCAACAAATAACAATCTCTCAGACGAGAAATCGAGCAGAATTTAATCGATACATTAAAAATCGATTAAACTGTCAACTAAATATTAAGTGAGGTACTGATTGAACGTAAATAAAAAGTGTTTTTAATAATATTTAAGACATTTTAGAACTGTTAGCTGTGAAAATATAAGATCATTTAAAACGTGCTTTTCCAGTTACAAGTTATCGAACTGAATTTAACTATTCAAATTATATCTGCACGCGAAACGTAAATTATTGACGTCATCAACGGTCGATCGCTGATTATATAATTAGTAACATCGCCAAAAACTGACTCAAGCTTTGTTACGAGCGCGGAGTGCTTTTCACGTGGCAGTTTTTCCAATCATCTTTCGAGTACTCCACGGTGGTAGGTTATGTGTGCTATAAAAGTTAACAATTGTAATTAATTAAATACATAAGAATATGAGTGTACCTTCATTGAAAGACACAGGAAAGTGACTAGCTATTTAGTAATATATTTATGTAAGTTGTGAAATATACTATTTTGTTTAGTAAAAAGTTACGGTGTTTCATAGCCATATTATATTAACGCGAGGAATCTTACGTCAACTGTTTTAATAAGTGTAATTTTCGCAAGGAAATAAAATCCTCGCCTAATAATATTTAAATTAGATCTATCAGTTGCTTTAAATCTAATGTTTAACATAAAATAAAATCTGTGTTATACGTAGTAATACGCATGCGCAATCGAGTCAATCCAGCTGATTGACCTTTTAAAACTGTAAGCAAACATACTTCTTTCATTTTCACCTAATTTTATTTATTTTTGTTATGACTAACAATTTTGTTTCGATAAATTGTGGAGACTGTGTTTATTTACAACAATAAATACTCCCAACAAACTTTAAAAAATGATTCTTCCTTAAATAAAACAAATTTAAAAAACAGTCAATAAAAGTTAACGGGGTTGGAGATCTCGCTCTCGATCTTCTTGTTGCGTTCGTCGGTTCGTTCCCTCTCTAAATGTGTAACGGCGTGTGGGCTTCGAACGTCGATACAGCGTTGTCACGTTTTGTAATATTTCTGAGTAGATCGAACAATTTTTCAATATCGAGATTTATTTTCATTTCGAAACTTTGTTTAATTTTTCTGGCAAGTTGTCAGAAACTCCACCCCACTTCAACAGACCATAGGAAAACTGTGATTGGATAAGGGAGTGATATACTGTTACGTCGGACCTGTACTGAAGATATGTAGAGGTCCATGAAGAAAAAGAAGATCTAGAACTGTAATCGAGTATGCGACGGAAGATGGGGATGCTTACGGAACAGGTGATCGATACTGGACGGAACTATGACGTTCTTATTTGTCGATTAGCACTTGTTGAATTTTATTCCGTACACTTAGCTGTCGGTTTTCGGGAATCCGTTTAAAATGCGGTAATAGGCTTATCAAAAACTGATGTTCGCTGTCGCTTTTCATCTATATACTGTCGGAAAATAAGTGCAATTTTTGTTTTTTTATTTTTAAAAACTCTGCATCATACTGTTCTGCCTTCGCACTCGCCTTTGTTTGTGTAGATGGTAGAGGACCCATTCACACTGGTACAGCGGATGCTTCATCAGTTTTGTGACTGTTTCCCTGATTTTTCTTTGAAGAATCTTCACGATTCATTGCGTTCGACTTCTTGCAAATTTTCTTCGGTTCAACTACTTTCTGTGCACTTTCTTTTCCATCACGTGGTCGTGGAAGCTCCATTTCTACTGGTGCAACCGACGCAGGTGCAGTGCTCACTTGTGTTTCGTCAGTTTCACTGCGATTTCCCTCATCTGTGCCCGACTGCATCTGTTCAAAGAAATGCCACGAATAAACAAATTCATCTGGTGCTTCCTGTCCTGATTTAAAAAAATTTTATGTTCCCTTCGGAAGGAATCCCTTTCTACTTCTCCTTTGCAGATGCGACTGAACAAAAAATATACGTTGTCATCCCCTTAAGACGTTTCAAATTTAAAAATATTCTAACTTTTTAGTTAGTACTTAACAGATCTCTATTGTTGCAGGTATTTTGCATCGGGGCTTCATTTAAAAGTTTGGGATACTCATTTAGACTGTCAGATGTAACAGTCGGAAGAATTGTAAAAGAAACAAGCAAGGCAATCTGGAACATATTGCGGACTGCACATTTACATTTCCCTACCACTTTCGAAGAGGTAAACTCAATCAAGAAACAATTTTGGAGTAGGTGGTTTAAGGTTTTCCAAGAACTTAACCAGCAATTAGAAAACTGTCTAAAGGAACTGACGTGCTGCTCACTCTAACCAATTCTACTTTCCTCGGTATTGAAATAACGTTCAGGGATTTAGATTTATAGCAATTTTAATTATATTGACAATTACAATATTTTATTCTGACAAATTACAACAACTGACTAACTTAAAAACTTCTCTATAACTACTAACTGATATCTTGAACATCCTCCCACCTTGAGACAAGGATTGAGAAATGTCTCAACACTGATATCTTCGGGGCAGCTTAACCTTACGACCGCATCGTGTTCTAGGAAAATCATCTTGGTCTTCTACATCTGATTTGGGATGCCCATTTTTCTCTTCAGACGGGGCATTATTAGTAGAAATTTCTACGGAATGATTGCCTGTATCAACGTTTGTAATTTTCTCAAAATTTTCCATTTCAAGGGGACAGATGTGTTGACCTGGTCTTACTATAGATCCATTCAATGTTTTTAATTCCACAACCCGTACTTTTCCATCACGACTTGGCAATATTCTAATTACGCGGCCTAAGATCCAATACATGCGTTTTAGTTCAGGATTTGAAACAAATACGATATTACCTATATTAATATTTTTTATAGGTCCCCTTTTTGCGAATAGTTTTAGTTGTCCTAAATGAGGTCTTCTAATAATTTTTGTTTATACATAAACCTTCTTCTTAAATCTTCTTCCACTATCCTAGAAATGTCGGGCGCATCTGTTTGAGTATTTTCTTGTAAGAACATTTTTGGTGTAAGAGTAGCTAAATCTAGATAGTCTTTAGTAACTGAAGTTAAGGGATGTGAATTAATCAGAGCTTCACATTCACATAGCACTGTATTCAGTTCAGCCATGAAAAGATGTGATTTTCCCTACATTTTTCTTAAAATTTCCTTCACAAGTCTAATGAGGCGCTCCCACCAACCTCACCACCATGCTGCAGTTGGTGGATTAAATTTCCAAGCAATTCTTTCAATGGCTGATTCTCTTGATATTTCCTGTCAATCTAGTTTCTGCAGAGCGTTGACTGTTCCAATAAAATTGCTACCATTGTTACTGTACATTGTGGTTGGTCTATGGTTGAGATATAAAACGTCGTAACGATTGTAAAAAAGCAATTGTTGATAACGAAGAAACAATCTCCAAATGAATTGCACGGTATACTGCACAAGTGTATACAGTAATCCAAACCATTTCTCCTGACCTGATATACAATGTTCCTACTAAATCAACACCTACAATTTGAAATATTCTAGCATCTTGTACTCTGTCTTTGGGTAGTTGTATTGGAGTTGAGTTTAAATATTTACTGCTATATCTCTTAGATACATGACATTTGTTAACTACTGATTTTACGGTCTGTAGACATTTTAAAATCCAGAAACGCTCTCTTAGAATTGTTATTAGACACTGTACTCCAGCATGGCAATTTTTCAAGTGTACGCTAGCTATAAGACGATTTACAACTTCGTGTTTTGCTGGCAGAATATGTGGGCGTCTAAAATCTCTTGAATCATCTCGGTCAGGAATTTTAGTACATATACTTAGTATACCTTCCTCATCTTTGAATGGACAAAACGTAGAAAGATTTGGATCATTTTCTTCCAGAGGGAAACTCTCTTCCTGCATCAATTTAATTATTTGTTTCTCAGCACAGTTCAATTCAATAACTGTTAAATCTCCTAATTCCATATGTTTTCTCCTACAGTTACTGATAAATCTTTTTACCCATGCTACCAATCGGATAATTTTATTATAATTAGAAAAATAATTATAGTACCATTTAAAATTCCTAATATTACTATTAAAACATGATGTAACATTTTTTTTTCTCTCGGCATTAATAATTTCATCATCAAAGTCATAACATTGGTCAGTCCATTTACTGGGAGATCTCCTTAACCACGCAGGTCCCTCCCACCATCTTTCATCTGCTAGCTTTTTGTCAAAACATCCTCGAGATGGAAGATCTGCTGGATTATTTTCACCATTTACATGAAACCAATCATTTTTATCCGAATATTTTCTCATTTCTTCTACCCGATTCCAAACAAAAGGTTTCTATTGGTCTTCTCTTTTGATCCACGACAAAACTGTTGATGAATCGGTCCAAAAATAAGTCTTAATATCAGAGCCAATTTCCTCTCTTACTCTTCTTGATAGTCTAGCCCCAATAGTTGCTGCCATTAGTTCTAAACGAAGAATTGTTAATTTCTTTAGAGGAGCTTAACTTTGCTTGCACTAGTGTTATAAAAATTCCAACGTTGGATTCAGATCTCAAAAAAATCGCTGTTGCATAAGCGTGCTCACTGGCATCACAGAATATATGTAATGATGAATTTTGACTATCTGGTGAATTAAAAAACCATCGGGGTATTTGTACTTGAGCCAAATATTTCAATTCTTTGAACCAACTTTTAAAATTCGTTTTTATTTTTTCATCTACTTCTGTGTCCCATCCTAGCTTAAGAACCCACTTTTCTTGCAATGAAAGCTTTGGAAACAATGCTACAGGATTGGTGAATCCAATTGGATCAAAAAGTTTATGAGCTGCAGAGAGTATCGTTCTTTTTGTTACCTTTTCTATAGAAATACTGGTAAGTCCCTCCGTTGGCAACTGAAGAACATCTAAATTTCGATTCCAGACAGGGCCTAACAAAGGAGACAGTTTGTCAATAAATGTTGCACTATTTTCCAAAAGACTATATTCCCACCCTCGGAGTTCGAATTTGCCATCAAGAAGAATTTTTGTGCTTTCTTCGATGAAGGTATCTAAATTTTCCTCTGTATCTACACTTGTTACAATATTGTCAACATAGAATGTCTTTGGTGGCTGCTGAATCACAGTTTTGGAAATAAAAGAAATGTTCCATAACAAGTTTTTCATTTTCCTCCTCTGTTTTATTTTCTTGTGGATCTTGAATTCCCAAAACATCTAAACGCCATAAATTAGAAATGGAAATATCGTTGCATAGCATAGAGTTCACCATCATATTTAAAAAACTTCCAATTGCATCTGTAGAGTTAGCTTTACCCATCAAAGTCCAGCCTAATAAAGTATGAATAGCACTAAGACCACAACTTAAATACTTTTGTTGTCCGGTTAATAATTTTCCCATAATATCTGCGCCAACAAGAATTTCAATAGGCCCCTCCATAATATCAGTAACAACTATACCCATTTCCTTTAATTCAGCCAGCCAAGGTCCGGGTCGAATCGATGATATATTAGAGCAAATAATCGGTTGGTCTAAAACTTCAAAATTACATGAATAATCTTCAGTAAGACTTCTCATACGAACCTTATAACATCGATGAGTTACATCATCAGTAACTGTACCTCCAAAAAAACAATGTATTAGTTGTTGCTCTCTTAGCATAGGATATCCCATTTCTTCAGCCAACGACGAAGTAATGTAGGATTTATGTGATCTACTATCTAAAACAAGCCTAGTTCGACGAGATTTATTGTCTGCGATTAATTCTACTACAAGAGTAAAACTTCTGGAAAATTATGATTGGACAAGGATTGACTGAACTTTGAACGGAATTTTCCTCGACCTTCTTGGTTTCTTCTAGCTTCGGACATAGAATGGTAGAATGTCTGTTTCTGCAATGTGAACAAACTATTTTACAATGCAACGTTTAGCTATATGACCAAATCCTAAACAAATGTGACAACATCCATTTTCTACCAAAATTTTCTTCTTCTCCGATATCTTCAATTCTGAAGAATTTTCACACCCGTGGTTGAAATGTGGACCTTTACAAAAAATACACTTCGGTTCGCTTTTATTGATTAAATCATTTTTTCTGCTCACTGGAACAAAAGAAGCTCTATTTTTTTAAAATTATTCTGAAAAGAAGTCGTGGCTAATAAAACTCGATCCTCACTTTCTATTTCTTTCTTCAAAAAAAACATTAAACGGTTAAGACGATCTTTAGGATTAGAATTATCAGTAAAAAGGGAACTTCGATGCCATATCCGCACCAATTCTTCTCCAATACATGACTCGACAAGAGGATATAAAATTGGAGCACAATTCTCTGTAGACACACCTAAAGTTTCCAGGGCTCTCAGCTGGGATTCAACTTGGTCAAAAAGGGTTGAAATTTTCTGCTTGGAATTATAATTTCCTAAAATTAATTTTAATAGCTCTCGAGTGTACATCTCTACAAGTAAATCTCGTTGACCGAAACGACCTTTTAAGCTCTCGAGGATCTTAGAGTAATTTTCTCCGGTAGCAGGGTAACTCTCTACCAGTTGACGAGCTCTTGAATTGGGAACTGTGGACGGTAAAAGATAATGAAATTTATCTTCATCCTCCATCTCTGAATCATCATCAATTCGTTTATTGACTCCAAAAGGGAAGTCATTCCTTGAGATCACCACTAAATTTGGACAATTCTATTCTAGGAAGCCTTAATCTATTCTTCGATGCAGATGATTTGTTACTAACTCTAACAAAATAAGTTGCTTCACAAATTTCTTCTTCCTTAAGTCTTAATTTATAATAATTTCTGTTAAAATGATCAGCCTTTTTTATTTCTAAATCAAGGCTCTCGCCGTTATCATCAGACGATAGTAATAAATCATAAAAAATTTGGTTTAATTCAGTAATACCTGTCACCTTATCTTCCAGCATCCTCATGTTACTTTGAACTTCAAGAAGGTCATAAATATCTTGTTCCAGTATCTTTGTAACTCCATCAATTGTCTGTTGGAAAGCATTTCGATGAGATTCTAGGGTTCCATTTGTCTTCTCCATATCAGCAACACGGTCAGTCCTGTCACGGTCGCCAAAATTGTAAGGTTTTCCAAGAACTTGACCAGCAATTAGAAAACTGTCTAAAGGAACGGACATACTGCTCACTCTAACCAATTTTACTTTCCTCGGTATTGAAATTACGTCCAGGGATTTAGATTTATAGCAATTTTAATTATATTGACAATTAGAATATTTTATTCTGACAAATTACAACAACTGACTAACTTAAAAACTTCTCTATAAATACTAACTGATATCTTGAACAGGTGGAGGTTCCCAAACTGTGTTGGTTGTATAGACGGAAAATATGTGCGCATACGTAACCCACGTCACCATGGAAGCATGTTCAAAAACTAAAAACACTTCTTCTCCATTGTTTTACAAGGCGTGGCAGGGCTCGATTACAAATTTATTGCTGTTGATGTTGGGGGGGTACGGCAAGGAAAGTGATGGAGGCATTTTATCTAATTCAAATCTGTCGAAAAACCTTGAGGCTGGTGCACTAGGTACTACACGTCTCACCAAATTGCCTGGGACGAATATTGAACTTATTCAAGTGGATGAAGCCTATCCCCTTAAAACTTATATCATGAGACCTTTCCCTAGCGAGAATCTAATGCCCTCACAAAGGATTTTCAATCAACGTTTTTCCAAAGCTCGCCAGGTCATTGAATGTACGTTTGGTATCGTAAGTAGTAAATGGAAAGTACTACAGAAGGGTATTGACGTGGAGCCAGATTTCGTAGACTTGATTGTGAAATGCATTTGCTTGCTGCATAACATTGTGGTGAACAAGAAACAATAGGGTCCCAGTTCCAACAACTCCATCAGTCAGACAGTACTGAGGTACCTGCCAGATTTGCTATACTGGGCCAAAATAGGAGTTCTAATTCAGCATATGTTATAAGAGATAAATTTATGTCATTTTTCTGTGAACACGAGCCTATAGACTAGATAACAACAACAGAATATTCAATATAACTAATTTCATAAGTTCATTTCTTTACTTACCATCACATCCCATTCCAACTGCAACCTTTGCCCATAGTTTTCTTTGGATATTTCGCGAATGGTACCTTTTATCTCTCATGTCCCAGAGTGGGTATTACGAATGTATTGAATTGATAAGTTTATCGGTCTCTTCATCCATTGCTATGAAAAATTTATAAAAAAACGATTATTAATAATGCACGTGCAAATAAAAAAAACTAATAATAATAATAACCAAAACAACCTATCTCACTGATATTCGCAAATTGACTAAAACTCACGCTGCTACAAGCGAAAATCCCATCCTGCTAGGATCTGCAGCGCAAACACGTTTACGCTTGTAGTCGCCCTCTCAAACTGGCTCGTAATGGATGAGGTTACTATTGAAATAGAGTACTTAGGATTTGCCGCGCATAGCCACTTGTTGACGTTCGTGTTGCGTGAGCTCATAACCTGTTTATTCGAGTCTGGACTCACCCTGTATACAGTTTCTTAGATATTGAAGCTGGTCTAGTGAATTATGATACTAGAAGACCATCACAGACGTTTCAGCTGTAACAGACTAATGTCAAATTGTGCAATTTAACGTATACTGGGTGTTGAACTCATTACGATTTTCACGAACAAGTGGTCAAAACTTTTTAAATACACTGTATAACCTTTTTTTTTTGGGCCCAGATGGGAAACTCGTGTTCGAATGGGTCCAGAACCCAAACAGTGCTGGACTCATCCCCAAGGAGATGCCTACCAACCAAACCCACCTCAAACTCGCCGTTACCCCCGCCTCGGAATCACTACCCTAGCATACTTCGAGACAGGCGGCATTCCCTCGCACACTCTCCGCTCACACCGTCATCTTCTCCCTCCTATCACTCCTGCCTCTCATGCCATATCGAGCACTTCTCTCCCCCTTACCATGCTCTCTAAGGGGTAAAAAAAAAACCTACTACAACCTTACATCACTACAATAGAGAAGTCAAGCAGAATTCAGGGTGTCCCATTAAAAAATTACTTTTATCTGGCACTGCGTTCTGGAACACGCTGTACAATTGCGACTAACTTTAAAATATAGGCCTTTAGACTGGCTACAACCAGTCAAAATTTTATTTGAATATCTTACTCTACTCTACTCTAGCTCTAATCTAGTCCATTCTAGTCTACTCTACTATAGTTTACTCTAATCTACTCACTCTAGTCTACTCTACTCTACTTTACTCTACTCTACCCTAGTCTACTCCAGTCTACTCTAGTATACTCTAGTCTACTCTACTCTACTCTACTCTACTCTACTTTACTCTACTCTACTCTACTTTACTCTACTTTACTCTACTTTACTCTACTTTACTCTACTTTACTCTACTTTACTCTACTTTACTCTACTTTACTTTACTCTATTCTACTCTACTCTACTCTACTCTACTCTACTCTTCTCTACTTTACTCTACTCTACTCTACTCTACTCTACTCTACTCTACTCTACTCTACTCTACTCTACTCTACTCTACTCTACTCTACTCTACTCTACTCTACTCTACTCTACTCTACTCTACTCTACTCTACTCTACTCTACTCTACTCTACTCTACTCTACTCTACTCTACTCTACTCTACTCTACTCTACTCTTCTCTACTTTACTCTACTCTACTCTACTCTACTCTACTCTACTCTACTCTACTCTACTCTACTCTACTCTACTCTACTCTACTCTACTCTACTCTACTCTACTCTACTCTACTCTACTCTACTCTACTCTACTCTACTCTACTCTACTCTACTCTACTCTACTCTACTCTACTCTACTCTACTCTACTCTACTCTACTCTACTCTACTCTACTCTACTCTACTCTACTCTACTCTACTCTACTCTACTCTACTCTACTCTACTCTCATCTACTCTACTCTACTCTACTCTACTCTACTCTACTCTACTCTACTCTACTCTACTCTCCTCTACTCTACTCTACTCTACTCTACTCTACTCTACTCTACTCTACTCTACTCTACTCTACTTTACTCTACTCTACTCTACTCTACTCTACTCTACTCTACTCTACTCTACTCTACTCTACTCTACTCTACTCTACTCTACTCTACTCTACTCTACTCTACTCTACTCTACTCTACTCTACTCTACTCTACTCTACTCTACTCTACTCCCCTCTTATTTATTTTTCAAGACATGTGGAGGATTGTTTTTCATTCACTTCTCTCCTCCATTTGGGAAATGAGCTGAGTGGACTGTATATTTTTCCTGAACCAAACCAGGTTTTTTACTTACTTTCTATCTCACTTTGGAAAAACTAAATCTAAAAACTGTACTGTATCTAATATGGAGAGGAAAACATTCTTTTTTAGTCCAGTTTTGCCTAATGAAGTTTTGAATGCGATTCTAAATCTAAAGAGCAAAAATTGTAGTGGAACTGATAATATTTCGACAAAAATTTTTAAAAGCTGCTAGTGGACCTATTGCTGAGCATCTTGCACATCTGATAAACGTATCAATCACGACGGGTAAATTTCCTTCATGTCTAAAAACAGCAACCATTATTCCGGTTTATAAAAAGAGCAATCCTTTGGATATTGCTAATTATAGACCAATTTCAATATTGAGCGTATTTTCTAAGGTTATAGAAAAACTGGTTTATACCAAAATGTATGATTTTTTATCAAGGTGCAACATCCTTAGTGATTGTCAGCATGGTTTTCGATCAGGTAAATCAACGCAGACAGCTACTTCCAGTTTAATTGAATTTGTGTATTACAGCATGGACCACGGCAAATATGTAGTTGGTCTTTTTTTTGACTTGTCTAGAGCTTTCGACAGCATTAATTTAGAGTTTCTTAGGAATAAATTGTACAATATAGGATTTAGAGGTATATTTTTAGATTGGATTAGTGATTATTTCAGTCACAGACAGATATCTGTAAAAATTGAAAATGCTTATTCGGCTAAAAAGCCGATTAATATCGGTGTACCTCAGGGTTCGGTCTTAGGGCCACTGCTTTTTCTGCTTTTTGTCAATGATATGCCTCAAAATTTGAATGCGAAACTGGTATCTCTTTTTGCTGATGACACTTCTTTAGTTATTGCAGAATCTACCTTTGATGAGCTGATTAAGTCAACAAAAGACATTTTAAATAGTTTTAGTACTTGGTGCGGCAGTAATGGCCTGATATCCAATGTTTCCAAAACGGAATGCATATATTTTACTCTCCATAATCCAGCTACTTTACAAATCAATCTTAATGGAAATACATTAATATCAACTAAATGTGCAAAATTTCTGGGTGTTTATGTTGATCAACATCTTAGATGGTCAGATCACATTGATATGCTCAATAAAAAACTAAATAAATCTAAATATGCAATTTCTCGAATTAGGTCCTCCATGCCTTTAGAGTCCTTATTAACAGTTTATTATAGTCTCGTATATAGTCATTTGTCGTATAATGTTATTCTTTGGGGAAATTCTGTCGATAGCAACAGGATTTTTATTACCCAAAAACGTATAATCCGCACCATATTCAAACTACCTCCAGGTGAATCTTGTAAAGCCTATTATATTTCTCATGAAATTCTAACATTGCCTTGTATATACATACTGAATTGTCTGATGTATATTAAAGAAAATTTCAACAGTTTAATATTAAATTCTCATTATCACAATTACTCAACTAGAAAGGCTAACTTCTTAAGTGTACCGTCTCATAGGACCACTAAATTTGAAGAATCTCCAACATTTCAAGGTATTAGGCTGTATAACCATTTACCAAATAGTATAAAAAATTTAAATACGTTTGCGTTTAAGCAGCGTATAAAATTATTATTAATTTCTAAAGGCTACTACAGGGTAGAGGAGTTTATTGGAGATTCAGAGCTTGACTGAACTAATATTACTGTTTGTGTGTACATAGCAATAGTTTGTTTTTTATATTTTATTTGTATTTTTGTTATTAGTGTAGTTTTTGACTTGTCCTATACATTTTCATGTCATCAGAGGATCAATATACATTATTATTATTATTATTATTTCCAATTCAAGTGTACTCTTGCTCAGCTTTTGCTGGTAATGTTCACCTATCCCGAGCGTTTGTAAACGCAAATGGGATTAGGCACAGCAGTTACATATTTAGAAATTTACGGACAGTGTGACAAGTATTCAAAATTGCAGCCTTCTGCAGATCGATGTATGTGTTTTTGTGAAGACCTAGTTTGGTGAGGCTGTCTTGTAGAGTTTTGGGGATTAGTCCCGTAGATGAAACGATGACCGGCACCACCTCTACCCTCTCTGCATGCCACATCTGTCCTACCTCAATTGCAAGATCGGTGTATTTTGCAATTTTCTCGTTGTATTTGTCTAACATATTGTTGTTATTGGGTACAGCAACATCCACTAGAAGAACCGAGTTAGCTTTTTTATCCACAACTACAATATCAGGCCGGTTATTCGTCACCCGTCTATCGGTGATAATTGTCCTATCGTAGTATAGTCTAAAATCAGCATTCTCTAGAACTGCATGAGGATGGTACTTGTAATAAGGCGTGTAAGTGTTAACTAATCCAAATTTGTTGGCCAACTTCTGATGAATGATGTTGCACAGTTGGTTGTGCCTGCGTAGGTAATCAATGTTAGCTATGGCTGAACATCCCGACGTAATGTGTTGTATCGTCTCTGTTGTTTGTTGACACCTTCTGCACTTGTCCGACACGATCTTTGGATCTCTGATAACAAATTTCTTGTAATTGTTGGTATTAATAACTTGGTCTTGGATCGCCATCATAAATCCTTCTGTTTCTGGAAACAATGTTCCATCAGAGAGCCACTTATTTGATGCTTCCTTGTCGATATATGGTTGATTGAGGTCGTGATGATGTCGACCATGAAGCGCTTTCTGGGCCCACTCCGCCTGTTTGTCAGAGTCTGTAACGATTTCAAGTTTATTATCAGGGTTTACAAGATCTAAGGGGGAATAGTTTTTATCTGCTTTCGCGACCAGCTCATGCAATTTAGATGTTTGAGCCTTGCCAATGAAGAACTGTTGGAGTTTAGATATTTGTTTGTAATGTAAATTAACTATGTCCATTAGAGCTCTCCCTCCCTCTTTTCTTGGTAGTGTGGTCCTAATAACTGATGATGTCGGGTGGTGACATTTGTGTTTGGTCATCATGGTTCGCGTTGTTCTTTGAATATCTTCCAGTTCTGTTTTTGTCCACTTCAGAATTCCAAATGAGTATGTCAGGACCGGTATGGCGTAGGTGTTAATTGCTTTGGCAAGATTTCCTGCGTTCAACTGGGATTTATTATTATTATTATTATTATTATTATTATTATTATTATTATTATTATTATTATACCAGCGGCCTATGGATTACAGGCTTAGTAGCGGAGGAAGAGGATTGTGTTTTGTATTGTGGATGGTACTACGATGAGTTTTAATGGAACATTAATCCATTTTATATTAAAAAATAGTCGGGAACTCAAAAAACATATTTTATTTTGTCAAACTTGACAGACAACTAACTTTTTGTTTATATATCGACGGTTACGTTATAGTGAGTTTTGAAATAATTATAAATGCTCACTTACTGGAACACTGGTAGATTTTTTAGTTACTTTTATAACTGATTACAAACTTATTTCGGATATGAGAGAAGGGGGTAGGGTGAAGGCATGCAAGTTCGAATACAAATGGTTTGTTTTCGAACATACTGCCCGCGCGGCAGGTGAGACTATGAAAGCCTAGATTCGGAAATATATGTAAATGTATTTTGCTGTCACTCAACGCCACAAAACATACACGTACCAGTTGATTAACAACAATATTATTCTATGTATAAATAATGATAAAACAATTAAAGTAAACAAAATCCTAAAACGAACTATACAATTACCTACTAGTAGTGGCCGGTGATGTGCCAAACATTCTAAGGTGAAAGGGAGGTAGAGATTGAAGGGGTATCCTCTTTAGGAAGTAATACCACCTTTGTGATGGGGCTAGTGAGATATCCAGATTGTGTAAATACTTGGACTGAGCGCACTTTTGAATCTTTTCCAGTGAAAACTTGTGTAATGCGAGCTAGTGGCCATTTCATGGGGTGATTATCCATTTCATGGGGGGATTATCTTCGTCTTTGAGAAGAACCAAATCGTTTACTTTGAGATTTGGTTGGGGATGCATCCATTTCGGACGGTTCTGCAAACGGTTTAAGTAGTCTGTTGACCAGCGTCTCCAGAATTGTTGTTGCGCCTGAGTACAGAGCTGCCAGTGCTTTAACTTATTGATCGGAGCCAGAGAAATGTCCACTTCTGGATAAGACATGAGAGGAGAGTGCACTAAGAAATGACCGGGAGTCAAGGGGAGTAAATCGTTCACATTGTCGGACAATGGGAATAAAGAGCGTGAGTTTAATATTGCTTCCACTTGACTTACCTGCTCTGAGGTATTTATTGTCATCTAGAAACGGGTTAAGAGAAGCGATATGCTTGTTATGAATGGGTTTATTTAATTTGAGAGATTTAATTTCCATAACAAACGAGATTGTCTAGATTTGTTTTATTATGAAAGAATTAGATTGTTCTAGTTCTCTTGGGCTCAGGAGACCTGTCACTTTTTCCCTATTTCTGAGATTATAGATGAATCTTAGAACATAAGCAGTTGTCCGTTGCAGCTTGTTTAGAGAGGAACATTTTGAGACAAGACATTCCCAGAGGTTAGGTGATGGTTTAGTATTCAAGGCAGAGTGCTTTCTTTCTTCAGGAGGATTGGATATTGGAGAAAAAGAATCGAAAGAGTCTAAATTGGATTCTGGGTCGGAGAGAAAAGAGGGGCCTGATTTCCACAGGTGAATAGAATCAGGTTGAAATTTCCCTCTGGACAGCATATCGGCGAAGTTTTGGACAAATGATATGTGTCTCCAGGTTGCTTGTTTCGTAGCAGTTTGAATGAGGGAGGCTCTATTACACACAAAGGTGCTCCATTGGGTGGAGGAGCCTTTGACCCAAAATAGTGCTATCTGAGAGTCTGACCATAGGGAAGATTCATCTATAGTCAGTACAGGTTGGAGAACTGAGTGAATTCTAGTAAATAGTTGAGATAAGAGAGCCATAGAGCATAGTTCCAGCTTGGGTATGGTGAGCGGTTTCTTTATGGGAGCTACTCTAGATTTGGCGGCTATCAAAGAGGACGTGACAGAGTTATCAGAGTATCTTGTCACGGTTTTGTGCAATATAAGGCAGCGAGGAATTACATAAGAAGATAAAGTCGAGATATTAGACAGAAAATTGTTCCAGTCATTTACTATATCAGATTCAGTGATGGGCTGGTCCCATTCAATACCTTTTTACCACAGTTTTTGCATGAGCATTTTTCCCTGTACTATTACAGGATTTACTAATCCTAAGGGATCATAGCACTTGGCCACATGTGACAATATTTTTCTCTTAGTGATAGGGTATATTTCTTGCAATTTAGGGAGAGATATCTGAAAATTATCAGAAATAGGCTGCCAGAGAAGTCCTGGCACTTTACAAGGGGCTTCGTCGGGATTGAATTCTTTGACGATTGGTTTACATTGAGAGGTAGAGCTACAGAAATTTTCTGAGTTGGATCTCAGCTTGTGTAATTTGAAATGAGCAGGAGATAAAAGAGTAACCAGAGAATTGTATAAAACGTTTAAGTCTTGTTCTGAATCTGCTCCTGATAGAATATCGTCTACATAGGTTTGGAGCAGTATGGTTTGTTGAGCAAGTGGTAAGTCAGGTCGTCGTAGAGCTATTTCTTTGAGTACTCTGCAGGCAAGGAATGGGGCACTTTTCTGGCCAAAGGAGACAGTGGTCAGTTCGATGCATTGAATTTCGTCGCTTGGATTGTCCCTCCACAAAACATTTTGGAGAGAACAATATTTGGGGTTCATTGCCACCTGCCTATACATCTTTGTGATGTCTGCTGTCAGTGCATATCTAAAAAGCCTGAACCGAGTAAGTATATCAAATAACTTGGGTTGTACGGAGGGCCCTCGTAAACTTATATCGTTAAGAGAAAGACCCGAAGTAGTGGTTGCAGAAAAGTCAAAAACTATTCTAGTTTTTGTGCTAGAACTTTGTTCCCTCACAACACATAAGTGTGGGACAAAGTATTTATTTTCCATAGAAGCGTTGTGAAGAGAAAGAGGTTTAAGTCGAGCATGACCCAAGAGTAAGTACTCATCAAGTACTGCTTTGTACTCTTGTTTGAGTTGTGGTTTTTTTTGTAACCGTTTTTTAATGACATAAATCTGTTCTGCGCTTGAGTGAATGATTCCCCCAAGTTTTTTTGAGCTAGCGGATGAATTATGGGCAAGTCTACCTGGTATTTTCCATTAGGGAGAATTTGGGTAGTGCCTTGAAATATTTGTTCCGCCAGGTCATCCTGTTCGGAATTTGTTAAGTGGTAAGAACCATTTCCTTGGTTTACAAATTTTTCTAAAATTTCCTCTAGCTTCTCTTCTTGAGTGAAGCTAGTTGTGTGGAAAGAGTAGCTGGGGTGAGCAAAGCGAGACAGAGCAGATAGACACTGGGGAGGCACGGCTCCCGAAAGAATCCAGCCCAATCGGGTCTGAACTAGAGTAGGGTAACCTTTTCCCAAGGATTCGACACCAGGGAGTAATAGTTCATAGTAAATATGAGCTCCTAATAGAAGCGATATTTCTCCTGGAGAGTCAAATTCTTCGTCTGCTAACTTGGCCTTGATATCATGAGGTATGAGCAGTTTGGAAGAATTTATGGGCACTTGAGGAAGATGAGAGGTGATTTTTGGCACCACGGCACAGGAAACAGTAAACTTCTGAGATGAAGAGCGATCAGAGTATATGTCTACATCCATCACTTCCCTAATAACACTATGTTCATTAAGAATACCTGCCACTTGCAGATGAGATGGTTTTAAGATTCCTTCCACATTTGCAGCTAAAGAGGAAATTATGAATGAAGTTTGGCTTCCAGGATCCAATAGTGCTCTTGCTACTATTGGCCTTCCGTTTTCAGGATATAAGTGTACTTTAGCGGTAGCTAATAGTATGTGAGAACCAGCAGTGTTCAGCGCAGACGAGGCTGTAGCCTGCTGGGGTTGAGCGTTCAAATTTTCTTGGGAACTTGAAGCTGGGTTTTGCGTCGGATGCTGATTAGAGGGTATAGAATTTTGGAGACTATGTCTTGAATGAGTATTAGTGAGGTGAAGAAGAGTGTGATGCTTGTTATTGCAAGTAGCACATGTACCTTTGGAGGTACAATCTTGAATAGATTGCTGCAAACCTAAGCAGTTGTAACATCTTTTGTTGATTTTGACGAAATTTATTCTATCAGGAACAGGGATATTTCGAAAACCATTGCAACTATAAATGCGATGACCACTGGTTTTGCAATAATCACAGTTTTTGTTAACAGAGACACTAGAGCTTTGTTGAGAGTGAGAAATGGAGACTGGCTTAGAGTACGAAAGTGTAGAACGATTGTCGGTGGAACTAGAGTGAAGAACCACCTGAGGAGTGTGGATTTTAGGAGCGTTACCTTTTGAAGTATGGTGAGAGTGTTTAATAACATTTTTGTTATCTGGTTGTAAATCTGGATTTATGTTTTCCAAGACTACACAACGTTTTTGCAAAAAATCGAAAAATTGTTTAGAGGTTGATAATTTATTCACCTCAGCTTGTTCTTCAAAAACGCGACGAGTGTTAAAATCGAGCTTTTGTTCCAGTAAGTGAACTATTAACGAGTCAAATAGTGTTTCCTTATTAGGTTCAACTGAATCCATAGCATCTAGTATAGCTTTGGAGCTAGCACAAAACTGTCGCATATTTTGAGAACTACACTTTTGTATAGTGGGAAGAGCCAATAACTGCTGATAATGATTTATGACGATTTGTTTCTTGTTTCTATACCGATCTTCAAGAAGGTTCAAAGCTATCGTGTAATTATCATCAGTTACCTGTATTTTTTCCACTATTTGTAACGCTTCGCCCCGTAAGTACGATTTAAGATAGTAGAATTTCTCAGATCTAGAAGCTAATTTAGAATTATCTCCAATTAATGCATTGAAAAGATCAATGAATGATGGATATTCATGGATATTCAATACATTCACAATGCGATTTTCAAGTTCTTCCCTATTTTCATCTTCATCTTTGTAATCTTTGTGATTTTCTATCTGATCTTGGGTATCAATATAAGTTTCTAGAGTTCGAGTGAGCATGTCAACTCGAGTCTGCAATTCGAATTTATCGCGACAATCCTTGTTGGCCGCGTACCAATTTACTATGCGTTCGAGTTGAGATGTACAATTGCGTCTTTTCTTTTTAAGAGATTCCATGTTTGTTTTTTATTTGTACTAGTGAATCAACAATTAGTAGCCCCGACAGATAAGGTTATCAGAGCAATGTTAAAGTTCGGGTGTAAGCTCCCGAACTATAAGAGCAATAGATTACAACTAACAAATTATTGCGTCAGCCCCCGAACTATAAGGGCGTCAGAGAACAAATCACAAACTATGAATAACCCCGAGATATAAGGTTATCAGATTACAGTGAAAGTTCGGGTGTAAGCTCCCGAACTATAAGAGCAATAGAGTTAAATGAGCAAACTTTTTGTGTTTCTAGCTTCTAGATCTCAGAAACCACCATCTGTAGTATTATTAAACTTAAAACTTAAACAGAATTGCTATGGCCCAACTCATGCGAACAATAAAATTAACAGTATAAATCAATAGCAAATTCAATAAATTTAAATCAGAAAGAAAGTAAATCAATAATCACGCATATTAAAACAGACGACGACTTGACGTTTTAATATAAGACTTCTTCTAATCTCCCACTATCTGAAACGTATTAAAGCAGAACACAAACAAAATATACTATTTTGGCCACAGCTGGTTTTCTATAAAGACTTATCTACTTTTCTTATAATCTAAGCACTGATTCAATTTTATTCTTGGGAAATGCAGAATTCAATAGCGGCACTTCACTATAGGTTTGACACTATTTTTATTAGATAGTTTACGTGAAATTGAACAGAGTTTTATTAAACCTTTCGGTTTCAATATGGTGTGCAGTAGAGAAGGGACTTGACTGGCATCACTTGAAGAATGACCATAACTGGCATCACTTGAAGAATGACCATAACTGGCATCACTTGATGAATGACCATAACTGGCATCCGGCTCGAAGGACCATAAAATGGAGGATTGTTTTCCATTCACTTCTCTCCTCCATTTGGGAAATGAGCTGAGTGGACTGTATATTTTTCCTGAAGCTGGTTTGGTTTTTTACTTACTTTCTATACCAGCGGTCTATGGATTACAGGCTTAGTAGCGGAGGAAGAGGATTGTGTTTTTTATTGTGGATGGTACTACGATGAGTTTTAATGGAACATTAATCCATTTTATATTAAAAAATAGTCGGGAACCCAAAAAACATATTTTATTTTGTCAAACTTGACAGACAACTAACTTTTTGTTTCTATTCCGACGATATTACGTTATAGTGAGTTTTGAAATAATTATAACTGCTCACTTACTGGAACACTGGTAGATTTTTTAGTTTTTTTTTTTAAGGAGCCGTCCCTTCGCCGGCGCCACCTCAGCCTCCTGGGCTTATTGTGGATACTCCTAGTATTCTGACTACAGCCTCTTCAGCAAATCCGTTCCCTGTATTAGCTCATACAGGTTCTTTGCTGGTTGTAGAAGTCTTCTGGAGTCATTTTGGGTCTACCATACAGTTTCTGCCTCCTGTGGTCCAGCGTCTCACAGTTGCATAGTATATGCAGAGCTGTTTCGGTATCCTTTTTGCATCTTCTGCATGTAGGGTCTCCGTTATACAGCCCTATTTTATTCAGGTGCTCCTTTGTGGGAAAATGTCCCGTAAGTAGCCCCGTTATGGTGCGTAGTTTGTTCCTGCTCATTTAGAGCAGTTCTTTCGCTACTTTTTCTAATGGTTCTTTTTTGAATTTCTTCCCATGTATTTGCCTGGGCGCATTCTTCCAGTGTTTATTGTGTTGTTCTTTTACCCACCCTTTTAACCATGACCTAGTTGAGCATCTGGGAATGCCCACAGCTGGTTCGGGTCCGTTCATCAGGGTTGACGATCCTGCTCTTGCGAGTTCGTCAGCCTTTTCATTGCCGGCGATTCCTTTGTGACCTGGGACCCACTCCAGTGTTACACTGTTCCGAGTCGCCAGTCTTCTAAGTTCTTCGCCGCATTCCCATACCAGCCGAGATGTTACCTTAGATCTCTGAAGTGCTTTAAGGGCAGCTTGACTGTCACTGTAGCTCCTGATCTGCCTGTTGTTGTAGGCTCTCATGTTATTTGCCCTTGCACATGCAAGTAATGCGTAGACCTCTGCTTGAAATACCGAGGCGTATTTTCCAAGCGAGACGATTCCTTCATATTTGCTCGACTTGCTGTATATGCCCGCTCCGGAGCCGAGCTCATTCTTTGATCCGTCTGTGTACCAGATCAGTTCATTTGCTCTACTGAGTGGTGGTGCATTCTCTTCCTCAAGCTCCTTTCGATCTTTGATGACAATCTCGAAGTTCTTGCGAATGATATATCTGGTGGTCATGTGGTCTGTTGGCATTTTAAAGATGTCGTCATCCACATGCCTTATTTCTGTGTGTCCTCTCCCATGTGCCACGTCATGGTCTGATGCTTTCTCCAGTCGGGTTAGAGCTGCCCTTGCTTCGCACATTATGACACAATGTAGCGGAGGAAGGTCTAGCATTGTCTCCAGCGCCGCTGTAGGAGTAGTCCTCATTGCGCCTGTAATGCCAATGCATGCAAGTCTTTGGACCTTGCTTAGTTTTAGCATTGCAAATGTTTGTCTGATCTTTGGCCACCAGACCAGAGATGCATATGTAATCCTGGGGATCACAACCATTTTGTACAACCAGTGTACCATGCTTGGTCTAAGTCCCCACTTAGTGCCGTAAGTGCGTCTGGCAACCATGAAGGTTACCTCTGCCTTCTTGACCACGCGCTGCAGGTGTCGGTTCCAAGTTAAACCTGGGTCTAGGATAACCCCAAGATATTTTACTTCATCCGACAATCGTATTGGTTCACCTTGAAGCGTCAGAGGGCCAAGTCCTTCCCTTTTCCTTCTTCTGGTAAACGCAATTATCTGTGTTTTTGAGGGACTTATGCGTAGCCCTTCTTCTACAGTCCAGCCTGTTACTACATTTAAAGCCATCTGGAGTCTGTCTCTGGTTGTACTGTTGAATTTACCTTGGGATAGAATTACCAGGACATCTGCATATCCTATGGTGTTAAATCCTTCTCTGTGTATGGTTCTAATGAGCCCGTCCATAACCAGGTTCCACAGCAGCGGGGAAAGTACTCCCCCTGTGGACAGCCCCTGGCTGCACGCACGGCCATTGTCTCCCCCATAAGAGTAGTTTCTATTATCCTGCTTCTGAGCATGCAGTCTATCCATCTGCAGCTCGTGGCATCGATCCCAATTTTCCTCGTTGCCTTGGCTATGGATTCGTAGGAGGTGTTGTCAAAAGCTCCTTCTATATCTAGAAAGGCTGCGAGCAGCACCTCTTTATTTTCCAGCACGTATTCAGCCCTTTTGACGAGTTGATGTAATGCTGTTTCAGTTGATTTTCCCTCTCTGTATGCACATTGATCTTGGTGTAGTGGTCTTGTAGCCAGTATACCGTCTCTGATATGTCTATCAAGAAGTTTTTCAAGAGTCTTAAGCATAAATGACATCAGACTGATTGGTCTCAGAGCTTTAGCCGTGTCCTGTCCAGATTTTCCAGGTTTTGGTATAAATGTAGCTCTGATGCGTTGCCAAGTTCTTGGAATATGCCCTAGAGCAAGGCTAGCTCTGAGCAATTCACATACCCTGTAGTGTAGTGTGTTGCCTCCTTTTTGGAGTAGGATAGGATAAATCCCGTCTGGTCCCGGTGATTTATAAGGTTTAAAGCTGTTTAGAGCCCATTTTGTTTTTTCCACGTCTACCACTGCCTTCGCTATTCGCCAGTCTATCCTGGACGCCCATCGTGGTCGATCCAGTCCTGTCACTGGGGAGTTTTGCGGTGGCATGGTAGGTATTGATCCAGGGAAGTGTACCTTAAGTAGCTCTTCCATGGTTTCTTTCCCATTTCCAGTGTATTGTCCGTTATCTTTTTTGATAACGTGTATAGTCTGATTAGGATCCTTGGAAAGAATCTTCTGCAGTCTGGCACACTCGTGAGTCTGTTCTATCTCCTCACAGTGTCTCCTCCAGGAGTCTCTCTTTACTTTCCTCATCAGTTTGTTGTATTCAGTTAGGGTCCTCTTATAATCCGTCCACTCTTCTAAATTTTCTTTAGTCCTATTAAACTTCTTTCTTAACTGTCTCCGTTTTTCGGCAAGTTCATTTGTCCACCAGCGCACATTCCTGTTGGATCTCTTCCTCACCGTTGAGCAGTTGTTTTCAAACGCTGAGATAATTGCTTCCTGTGTTAGGTCTGCCGCTATCTCTAGGTCTGTTGTGTTTTTAATTTTTACTATCGCTCGGTCTAAACTATTGCTTAGTTCTGCAGTAAATGTTTCCCAGTTCGTTTTTCGCGGGTTACGATAGTATTCTATTTTCGGTTCAGTTCCCGAAATCTGGAAATATATGTGTCTGTGGTCAGAAAAGCTTTCCTCCTCGGACACATACCAATTGCTCACGAAGTTACTTATGTAATGAGTGCCAATCGTGATATCAATAACCTCCTTTCTGTTTGAGTTAACGAAAGTCGGTTTATTTCCTTCATCTAGTACGTTCAGATTATTAGCCGCAATAAATTCTAGTAATGACTCACCTCTTTCGTTGGTGTTGGTGCTTCCCCAGTTTAGATTGTGTGAATTGGCATCGCACGCAATGATCAGCTGCACACCCTTCTTCCTGGAGTACTTGACCAGTTCCTCGACTTCCCTGGTTGGTGGTAGCCTGGGGTCATCGTAAGGAAGGTAGGCGAGATGCGAGAATTGCTTCTCTAGTCCCACTTCCTTGCCCCAGTGTGATGAGGACCGCCGCTAAGTCCCTGCAACAAAAATTCTTTAGTGAAAGGGCTTTTATGCCTTTCTTAACAATAGTGCATGTTCTTGGCTGGTCAGAGGTTTTGTCGTAAATCAACTCACCAATGCCATCCAGTCCCATAATCTTACCTCTGTTAATCCAGGGTTCTTGAAGGAGGGCCACTTCATACTTCCCTCTTATCACCGTAAGTTCCGCCGAAGCCCCTTTACTGTGATGGAGGTTCCCCTGAAGTACCCTGAATCTCTCCACTCGACGAGCCCCCCCCCAGGACCCTGAAAGTAACCATGTTAAGCTTATAATAAGCCTTTAACCGGTTAGCCACCAAGGTCCCATGGGAGACCTCGTCGATGGAATAGGCCAGAATTTGGCCTTTTTCTTCCACTTTTCGACTCAGGAGGAGCCAGCCGTTCACCCTTAGGTTTGCATTTTGCTTCCCCAAGCGCTCTCGCACTTTTTCCTTCTGATCCGATGGTCCAGGGATAAATACAATGACCCTGGGTCGCCTTGGGAGGTCCTTGGCTTCAACTGCTGTTAAAGCCGCCCCTTCCCATAGACCCTCCAGGCCCTCTGCACCACCCCTAAGCCAGTCAGCCGTCTCCTGGTTTGCGCAGGTCAGCCACAGGACGCCTCCGGTTAACGTTGTCCTGATGAACTGCAAGTTCGTGTCACTACCTGAGGGGGTGGCATCGATTGCGTTCACCAGTTTATCCTGAACCAGGTCTGCCTGTTCCTGGCTCAATGTTATTTCCGGATAGCGTTTGTCAATAATTGCCATCCGTGTTCCCTTGGCGACCTCGCTGTATGAACCGGTCTGTGGGGGTCCACTCTTCGGTTTTTTGCTTGGTCGCGGTTTTGGAGGGGTCTGAGATTCCGAGCGGTTTCGCTTCCCCATTGTGGCTTTGGGCTCATGTTCCTTAGGAAACTGCTTTTTAGGCTTCTCCTGCGTCCATGTTCCCTCCGCCATTTTTCTCGCCTTGGTCTGCCTCCTTTTGAAGGCTCCCGAGGTCTTTCTTTCTTGCTGGACTTTTCCAAGCCCAGCGATCTTTTTTGTGATCGTATCAGTCGTTTCGGTTGTTCCCACTGATGCATCACTTTCGCTTCCCACGATGGTCCTGTCTTCATCTGAGAGCGTGCTCTCTGATTCAGACTTCCCGCCTTGGTCCGATGGTTTGTTGTTTGGGTTTTCCTTTGGTTCCATTTTGGTCCCACGAGTATGGGGGAAGGGGTGTGTCCAACCCTGCGGTGCCCCCTGCACAGGGTTAAGGCTGGGTTACTACTAGGGTTTCGCCCGGTGCCCTAGAGGAACCGTTCGTGACACTATTGGACCCTAGTGCCATTCATCCCTCAGCACGGTATCTCACACCTTGGATTTGGGTTGGTTCGATCCGCTGTGTTCTGTGTAAAACAGGGCCACCACGTGTAGGTACACAGACGGTCTTGAGAAGAGCATCCTCGAAGGTTTGCGAATCCTTCTCTGCTGGTCCTCTGAGTCGGTGGCTAGAAGCCGACATCTTGACCCCAGATTTTTTAGTTACTTTTATAACAGATTACAAACTTATTTCGGATATGAGAGAAGGGGGTAGGGTGAAGGCATGCAAGTTCGAATACAAATGGTTTGTTTTCGAACAACATGATATTAGCTAAAACATACTAATCTGTCGTGGTAATAATTGATTCATCTCCATATTCGAATCACACTGAAATCCATAAATAATAAATCTCGTCGAGTCCATTGAAATGGGTTACGGGCACATCGAATCGTCGTCGTCGTCTCATGGATCGTAATACCCGTCAGAGGAGATAACAGTGAGTTATCGATGCTCTAAACCCCTCAATAACTAGTTAATCCTTGTATAAGTTTAGATTAGAAGACAATGAGATTCTATTGTCTTCTATTGTTCGTCTAATGATATCCGTTATTAGTAGAAGGAGAAGGGATGCTCCTTTCTCTCTAATTGAATATTGTTTTGAATGTAGAACCGTAAATGATATTAAATTTGAAAACAACTGAACAGAAGAGAGGTATCGAATTTTATTTATGTTTTTTTAAGTATATCGGACAGAAGCTCTCTCTTTAGGTGCTTATCCTTAGCCAAAGTTCGCTAAGAATATTTTAGTAGTAATATCTTGTGTTTTTTAATGATATTCATGAGGTATTTTATCGAACAAGAACGATGCTTGTGTCATCAATCAGAATATTGGACGACAAAATTCACTGAGAAAAAAAAGTTTATGTACGTCAAAAAATAATAGTTCAATACTATTAAACGCTTTACAAAATTAGAAAAATAAATTTCCAAAGAGCAGACCCTCGGGCTATATGCACCGACAGACATTGAATTACACTTCTAAAGTAAACAGGGTTGGTATATCTGTTAAGATAGAACCAACCATTCTGGTTTGCGATTAGAAGGAATAACATCACTTGTAGACCGGTTTCGGCGTTTTTACGCCTCATCAGCACAAGGAAGATGCTATTCGTCCAGAAGCTCTGAGAGCATAATCCTGGACTAGAGACTACGTTGATACCACACCAATACATTAGCCTCAGTAAAGGAAATGCTAAGAATGCGATATCAGCGACATCTCCACATCTAATCACAAACCAAAATTCTATATCGACAAAAAACCATCTCGGTTTTGTAGGTATCAACGTAGTCTCTAGTCCAGGATTATGCTCTCAGAGCTTCTGGACGAAAAGCATCTACCTTGTGCTGATGAGGCGCAAAAACGCCGAAACTGGTCTACAAGTGATTTTATTCCCTCTAATCGCAAACCAGAATGGTTGGTTCTATCTCAACAGATAGACCAACCCCGTTTACTTTAGAATTGTAATTCAATGTCTGTCGGGGCATATAGCCCGAGAAGTAGTTGTTGCTTCTTAGTGGACGGTCTGCTCTTTGGAAATTTATTTTTCTAATTTTGTAAAGCGTTTTATAGTATTGAACTATTATTTTTTGACGTCCATAGATCACGCTTTACTAATATGACAATTATTTACAGGTAACTGTAATTAAGTAAAAAAGTTTATGTGTTTAATATTAATCGAGTGCTGAGTTGGTTACAATTATGTACCAAACGGTAAATTGTGTCTTGAAAATATTCACTTTTTTGTCGTTTGGTATATAAGTTTTCTTTTTGCAGCATTTGGACCATAACTCTTGAATATCTCAAAAAGCAAAATTTTGGATTCTATTACTCGAAATCATGGTAATATCGTCGTTTGAAGTTTATTTCTATCCAAAATATTAATTGTAAAAAATTCATTTTTGCGATAAAGAAATTTTATACATATTGTTGCGAGGTCACCAACTCAAAGGCGGTCCTGTCCCTCGATTATAAATTTTGGTGAATGCGCTTTCTAGAACCTTCTGGTCTATAGCAGTATTTACGCATATGAGGAGCGTCATGAAATACTAGAACTTTCCAGAACCGATAAGGTCAATATATACGCGGGTTTTTGAGTGCGTAAACAGTTAGTTAGTTCGAGAGAATTAGTGAAACGGACAGTAAAGAGTTAGTTCACAGAAGTTCTTAGTAATCGGACAGTGATTGAATAGTGCAGATAAATAGTGTAATAGTCAAGAGGTGAAAATGAATTAGAACTAATATACCGAGTGTAAATAAATTAGTAGACATTAAGTAGAGCGTGTATATAAATTAAGTTTAATACAGTGTGTGTTTCTTTAAATAAATAGATTGTAATTAGCCATAGTATGTATAATTTTATCCCACAAGTGTAAACTATTTAAATGAATAACGAAAACATTACAATATAGTAGATCAACCTGGTACGTAGTTTTTAATTTTTATGAAATATTCCAAATGAATCGAGAAACAATCGAAATTTAAAATATCTTGGTTAATATACCCATTGAATTGCTCTTGAATTATAATAATTCAACTTTTCCCATTCCCGTTGAACATCCCAATTTATTTCATCCTTCATTCACAAAATTTTGTCACTTTAAATCAGTTTCTTGGAAAATTTGACAATGAAAAGTAAATTTTAGAGGAAATTATCGGCCGATGTTGGTTATAACTCGATTTGCAGCTGAAAGTACAATACTTTTATGTGCGTCATACCTAATTGCTAGATTTACATCCTAGTACTTGGAATTGGTTCGAAATCAGAAAAGATACATATTGAAAGTGACGTTAAAAATTTTCGAATAATATCTAACGAATTCACTTCAATACTTCGAACACATGTCTCAAGTTGTTCTGTATCTCAAAAATAGGGAATTGACAGATACCTTGACAGACACCTTGACCCCTTGTCAGACACCTTGACAGACACTACACACGAGACACATTTTCCGAACAAGTAATAAAATTACTCTACACTTCATTGTCTTCAAAAAGGTTTTTTTCGCCAATTAATTGACACGTTGAGAACAAAGCGCACGGGCTTATCGGGAAACAATTCTCTCCTCCTAAAGAAAATCGATTCGATTCAACATGTTTCTAACAAAGCAACCCGGCCCCTTACTATTCGGAGTGTGGTGTTTCCTCTCTGACAAGTCGCGTGTTTTTGCAGTAGTTATACCGGACTCATTTTCTCCTCCCCTGCTTCTTATATTTATGTCTCTATTCACCGGCAACCGGACAAAATCAAGTCATTCGTTATGGATTTTAACACACGGCATTATTTGTCTTGGAAAGACGTTCCGTACCTTCGCTTATGTTATCCGTGATAGGAAGTAATATTTCAGAAAGGTGGAAACCTTTAAATATTTAGAGCCGATTGATATGTTAAACTGAATTTTTAATTGGTACGTTGTAGAGGGTGTTTAGTGATTAATCGAAGGTACGGAAGACTTTACACACGACACACGAGACACAAGATACGAGACACGATACACGAGATACGAGACACGACACACGAGATACGAGACACGACACACGAGACTCGACACACGATACACGACACACGACACAAGAGACAGGAGAGACGACGCACTAGGCATGACACACGACTCAAGAGACACACGACACCTGAGACATGACACATGACACAGGATACAAGAGACACGCGACACGACACACGAGACATGACACGATACACGACAAACGACACACACATCTTGATACCTTGATAACTTGAAACCTTGGCACCTTGACATTTTGTTGCCATTTTGACGACATTTTGACACCTTTGACACCTTTGACACCTTTGACACCTTTGACACCTTTGACACCTTTGACACCTTTGACACCTTTGACACATTTGACACCTTTGACACCTTTGACACCTTTGACACTTTTGACACCTTTGACACCTTTGACACCTTTGACACCTTTGACACCTTTGACACCTTTGACACCTTTGACACCTTTGACACCTTTGACACCTTTGACACCTTTGACACCTTTGACACCCTTTGACACCTTCGACATCTCGACTACTAGATAATCAAAATACGTCTTGAGTGAACTTTACCGGTAGATACCTCTAATAACGTAGAGAGACAGTTTACATAAGCATGTAATCGATAATCCGTTTATTACAAAACCCAAAACACCATTTCGCTATACACAAATCATTCGTTATCCCCATACAAATACTCAAACACATTAACATGGTGTAGTAGAAATTTAATCCAATGTTTACACATTGCTCGTCGAGGAAAATGCCTTAACACACAAATTATAAACACGAAAACCGTGTTGTTGTTCTTAAAAATGTTTTGAATTCGCTATAATGTTTAACAGAACAAATTAAATTGCCTCATTAATAACACAAGATTTTTGATACCTTTAGTGAAAATTTGTTTATTATTGTTCGTTTTAGGTAAGAGTTGACCGGAAAAAATTATAAAAAAATTCTGTCACTAATTAAGTAGGTGGGGCATTTAAAAGAAATTATTTTTAAATATTTTTTTTATTAACAATAAACATCATTCCGTCGCTAGTGTTCCTCCACGCTAGTCCGGTGTAAATAAGAAGATAAAGTCTAAATAAGCCGTGAGAGAGAAGATGAGAACGTAAAAAAGTTCATAAGCTTTCATTTTCCTGCAAAAAATGTGGCGTCGTAAAATATTTGAAGAGAGATTGTGTAGGGGAAGTAAAACGTCTGTACTGGATTTGCTCCTAAAATGAGCTTTTTTGAGATTTCCTCCTAAAATGAGCTTTTTGTTTTCTTTCAGCGGCACTCTTTGATGTCGGAAATGTAATTTAAAGAAAAGTTATATACCAAACGACAAAAAAAGTGAATATTTTAAAGACACTATTTACCGTTTGGTACATAATTGTTATTTAAATGAAAAACATAGATTCCAGTCATGGGACTGCTGCCGACAGAACTGAAAACACCGATAAATGAATCCCTTCTAAAAAGTAAATGGAGTTTTTTACAATTAATATTTTGGTATGAAATAAACTTTAAACGACTATCTTACCATTATTTCGAGTATTAGAATCCAAAATTTTGCTTTTTGAGACATTCAAGAGTTATGGTCCAAATGTTGCAAAAAGAAAACTTATATACCAAACGACAGAAAAGTAAATGTTTTAAAGACACAATTTACCGTTTGGTACATAATTGTTATTGAATAAAAAACGTAGAGCCCAATTCAGAGCAGGATTAAAAATAGTTTTTTTCAAGCGCCTCTAAATTTGAGTTGTTAATATTGTTTAATCTATACTGATTTGTTTTCATAAAGATAACTTGGTATTTTCTTGATGTATTAGTAGAGAAACGCCCAAATTTTCCGCACGCGATACTTTTCAGGTGCGGTTAACCAAAATCAAGACTAATTAATGTGTAACAAAAACGTGTGATTCGAAAAATAGATGCGTGTGGACATATATTCGATAACTCGTAAGGCGATAAATGATGAGGTATCTAAAATGGCAATGTTATACAAGCTGGATTTAACTAGGTGGACGTTTTTGACACCTGGTGTAATAAAAATGTATTATATTGACAGAAAAATTACAGTAAATCATCCTATTTGTTCAAAAAGCCCATGGACACTCTCTTAAATGGTTTATTTTTACTTTTAATGAATCCTGATCTACCTAATAAGTGACTTTTCTAAATAGAATTCAATTTTTAGACACCTGGTGTGATAAAAATGTATTACATTGACAGAAAAATGACAGTAATTCATCCTATTTGTTCAATGGATCCATGGACACTCTCTTAAATGATTTATTTCCACTTTAAATGAGTCCTCATCTACCTAATAAGTGACATTTTTAAATTGAATTCAATTTTTAGACACCTGGTGTGATAAAAGTGTATTAAATTGACAGAAAAATGACAGTAACTCATCATATTTGTTCAAAGGATCCATGGACACTCTTTTAAATGGTTTATTTGTACTTTTAATGAACCCTGATTTACCTAATAAGTGACATTTCTAAATAGAGTTCAATTTTTAGACATCTAGTGTTATAAAAGTGTATTATAATGACAGAAAAATGACAGTAATTCATCCTATTTGTTCAAAGGATCCATGTACACTCTCTTAAATGATTTATTTTTACTTTTAATGAGTCCTGATCTATCTATTAAGTGACATTTCTAAATCGAGTTCAATTTTTAGACATCTAGTATGATAAAAGTGTATTATAATGACAGAAAAATTACAGTAATTCGTCCTATTTGTTCAAAGGATCTATGGACACTCTCTTAAGAGATTTATTTTTACTTTTAATGAATCCTGATCTACCTAATAAGTGATATTTCTAAATAGAACTCAATTTCCATGGATACTCTCTTAAATGATTTATTTTCACTTTTAATGAGTCCCTGATCTACCTAATAATTGACATTTCTAAATCGAGTCCAATTTTTAGACACCTAGTGTGATAAAAGTGTATTATAATGACAGTAACTTATCCTATTTGTTCAAAGGATCCATGGACACTCTCTTAGATGATTTATTTTACTTTTAATGAGTCCTGATCTACCTAATAAATGAAATTTCCAAATAGAATCTCCTTTTTCTTCTCCTTTTTTCTGTTACTTTGTTCGCTTAAACGAAATATCCAGCTGCATTATCGTTTTTTCTGAGTGTGGAAATCTTCTTATCGTTCCATTTTTTAAGCGTCATTTCTCGAGTGCGATGTTTTATGTAATGGAATCGGATTAATTTGAATTTGAATTTACTCCAAGTCGCTGCTAGAGAGAGTTTTAAATTCAACGGGATGTTGAATAATTATCTCCTTCTCTTTCAAGTATCATTCAAATGGTTGAAATTGGGGGGAACAAAAGATTTAATAACTCGGAAAACCTCTCGTGTAGTTACTGTTACTGTTATGCGTTGGTTGAAATTATTTTTGTGCTGGTAACTCGTAACCGTCGGTGGCTCTTCAAAAACAGTATTTATCTGTTGAAATATTAATATTTTTTACGATTTTTTCTCTCTTAAATGGAAATTTCTTTGGTTAAATGGAAATATTGAAAGTTCAGCTTCGTCTATTTAGCAGGTGCTTGACGTTGATTGGAAAGGATGGTTGGAAAAATTTTTATTTGGTTTTAAAAATAAATCGAAGGTAAATAAAGGGAGAGAACAGAAGTAAAATACAGGGTGGTGAATGCGTGACAAAAGCGTTACGAAAAGTGTAATCGGGCAAGGCGAACGAAAGTTGAGAGAGTTGAGAGAGAGAGAGAGAGAGAGAGAGAGAGGTGGGGGAGAGAGAGAGACAGAGAAAGATAGACAGAGAGAGAAAGAAAGAGAGAGAGAGACAGAGACCTAGACAGAGAGAAGAGAGAGTCAGAGAGAGACAGAGATAGACAGAGAGAAAGATACACAGAGAGAGAGAGAGAGAGAGAGGGAAGGAGAGATGGAGAGAGATGGGGGGGGGGAGAGTCAGAGAGACGGAGAGACAGAGAGAGACAGAGAGGCAGACACACAGAGAGAGAGAGTTAAATTATTAAAAATTTGTTATAGTGATTGTCCCAACCAAAGCGAAATCGGTAAATTTTATCCAATAATTAAAAATATGTTATACTGGTTGTCTGTACCGTTAACGGGGAGCAGTCACTCAATAAACCATTCGACAAACAATAAATATATGAGCGTGTAGGGATAAATTTTTCGAAAAAAAAATTGGACATCGATTTTTACGACCCCCCCCCCCTCCCCCAACGTACACTCTCGATCCATATAGCTTTCTCCAAAACGGTCAGACATAAAAAATTGAGACCACCAAAAGATCGCATAAAAGTTTTTTGGTTGCCAAAAAAAATACGCCCCTCCCCCTACCGCGCTCCTTCCTTCAAAGTTCTATCAACCATGCGGTACAAGCCTTTTTATTATTCGAGCTATCGAAAAAAAAACCATTTAATTTGTAGAAATCGTCCGAGTCTAGGTAATCCACAAAAAGATGGGGTCAACCTGAAAAAATATACAAGTATAGTCAAAAGTAAGTTTTTTTTGCGGAAAGTTTTTTTATTGTGTCCAGGTAGAGGGGGGTATCAAACTCTCTTTGTCACTAAATTTTCCCCCTTTCCCAAATTTTTCTTTGGGTACACGACCCGCCAAGATATCAAATCAAAACGAAATTATTCCTCGTTTGGGGTGCCCATAATGCAAAATATTTTGATAGTGGATAGTGGAAACCGCATATGGTCTTTTTAGGCATCGTTAAGAACGGCATATAGCAAAATTAGTGAAAATAGTGACCTAATCTCAAAATTTATCACCACTTGTAGCGCCCTCTATATCGACTTTCAATTTTTTCTAAAAATGGTTTCCGATAGTCAAACCTGGAAATCTTCATTTCTAAAAATTTTTTTCATGAGGATTTTCTACTTTTTTTCGAAATTTTAATCATATACCCTATATACGTTTTATATAGTCCATGCATAGGTCTTGACGACTTCATCAAAATTTGATTCGGCTATTTTTTTCATATTTTCATAAATAAAAAAGTTGCGTTTATATTTTCGTGTACAAATTCCAGTGGCAACGCCGATGGGTAGTACAAATCATTATTTTTCCCTAAATCTGCTCGACACTGAAATTTATAAACAAACCCCTGCAACATGCGGTTTCACTGCAGATCATTAAAAATTCATTCATCTACGATGCTCTTGTTCCGTATAAATTTTATTTCACATTTTTACCTAATTTCATCATTAAATTTTGAAAACTAAAATAAACTAACTCCGTATCTAAAAGAGAATCGTTAAGAAAGTTTTCAACTTATATTGCGACACGACAATTCACTAATTGACATCCATTTAAAAGTTGCAAAGTTTATAAGCATGGAAAATATAGTATAGCAAGAGGTATTGTTAGAAACTGTAGAAAATTTTCCTTTCTCTCTCTCTGTCTCTGTCTCTCTCTCTCTCTCTCTCTGTCTCTCTCTCTCTCTCTCTCTCTCTCTCTGTCTCTCTCTCTCTCTCTCTCTCTGTCTCTCTCTGTCTCTCTCTCTCTGTCCCTCTCTGTCCCTCTCTGTCTCTCTCTATCTCTCTCTCCCATCTCTTTCATCTCTCTCTCCCATCTCTCTTTTTTCTCTCTCTCTCTCTCTCTCTCTCTAAGAAAATGTAATTCGGTACACACAATAAATTGAAAATAAATCGCAAATACCCCCTAATACGGTGAAACCGGGCCCCGATGCTTTGCAAGCAAATTTAATCGATTTCAATGAGTTGACGACACCCTCCTTGAATAGACTTAAGTAATTAAATTAGTGGAAGACTTGGATTGGAGAGACACCACCACATTTTGTAATTAGAAAGATATATTTGGAAATGGAAATGTTTGATGAAGATATATATATATATACAGGCAGTCGTTATTTTGTACAAAATAAAAAGGAAAACTTCATTTTGATGACATCATAAACTATTTTCCAGTGGTTTTCCCATCAAATAACAAAGGATTCTTTGTATCTGCGACTTTCAATAAAAGATAAGGCGGGTTTTAGTACCCGATAAATAAAAAAAAGGGCTAAATGACTCTGTGTAACGGAAGCATGAGCTTCACAAAGGCTCGGTTGAATGAGGAAAATCAGTACAACAAATTCAACAAATTTTGAATTATTTGAAAATTATTACCGACCCCGCTTTGGTTGGAACAATCAGTGTAGCAAACTTTTAATAATTTGAAAATATTAAATGTTCAATATTTATTTGGATGGGACGATCAGTATAGCAAATTTTTAATTTGAAAAATGCTCATCTTCTCTTTGGATGGGACAATCAATATTACAAATTATCAATTATTTGAAAACATTGACTGACTTCGCTTTGTTTGAAACAATCAGTATAGCAAATTTTCAAATAATTAAAAATTTATTATACTGATTGTCCCATCCAAAGAGGAATTGAACATTCGATATTATTATTCTTAGTCCCAAATTAAAAAAACCTGTACGTCTTTGTTGTAAAAAAATTAAAGGACCTCGATTTATTCCTTAAGGAACGGTAACCTGCGACCGATATACAATAAATATCCTTAGGGAAGAGTAGTATACGAGAATTTCGTAGAGCAACCTAAACCGAACAGACGTTAACTATGATAGATATTTAAGAAAAGAAGATTTATTCAATTTTATCATCTACCAGATACTCGATATAAATTTATAAGTAATTATAACTCTAATTTAAAAAAAACTCGACGTCTTAAATAAAATTTATTTGACTTTTAATGATAATGATTTATGCAACACTACATACGCTTCATTGTTAATTGTGTTGCATAACCGAAAGTATTGTGTGTTGCATAAAAGCGTGACGCGAATGACCCCAAAGTATTGTGTGTTGCATAATTTTGATTGTTCCTATGTCATAAATACATAGAATAAGCTGCTTTTGAAAACTTGACGCCAGCAATATATAGAGAGCTCTATACGAAATTTTAATTCCATATTCACTCGTTACTCGGTACTTGGTACAATTTTGATGTATATATTGAGTAATAAAATTCTGTAATCTACTCGATGCGCGATGTGTTGTGCTTCTATTGAAATCATCTAGACAGTGGAGCTTTATTATACCGAAATTTATGGTATTGTTTTACCACCCAGAAATTTCTTCATAAAAAAGTCATTACATCGGTTAATGGGGTAATAAAAGTCAAGTTTATTCTTTACACCGACTTAATATCGGAAAGCTGGAAAACTGCAAATTTCAACATATATGGAAAATTTAATGCTTAATCGAAAGGCGCAGACCAGAGTACGATACAAGGACTGGTTCTGAAGTTAGCAGCAAAAGTATGAAGATGTCAAAAAGTGAAATTTTTCCCGAAAAATAAACTAAGTTCTAACCCCAAAACAGACTAATTCGCGAACTCGTAGGAAATTTTTAATGGGACCAGTGGAAAGTTGAAAATTTCAGCATAAATGGACCAATTTCATGCTGAATCGAAAGGCGCAGTCTAGAGTACGATACAAGGACTGGTTCTGAAGTTATGGAGAAAAGTATGGAAGTAAGTCAAAAAGTGAAATTTTTCCCGAAAAATAAACTAAGTTCTAACCCCAAAACAGACAAATTGGCGAACTCGGCGGAAATTTCGAGTGTAGTAGGTGGAAAGCTGCAAATTTCAGCAAATATGGAAAATTTCATGCTAAATCGAATGGCGCAGACCAGAGTATGATATGAGGACTGGTTCTGGGTAAAAGTATGGAAGTATGTCGAAAAGTGAAATTTTTCCGAAAAATAAACTAAGTCCTAAATTTACAAAATTGGAGAAACCACGAAAAAATTTAGAAAACCATTAGACAATTGAAAAAATCGTAGGGGACCAAGAAAAAAATTGAGAGAATAGAAGTAAAAGTCAAAAAAAATATTACAAAGTTGGAGAAAACCTCGGAAGATGGAAAAAATTATAAAATCGGAGAAAAACACGAAGAAATCAACAGAAAAGATAGAAAACGACAAAAATTAACTACGAGAAAATTGAGAAAACAAAAAGAAATTTACAAAATTGAGGAAAAACACGAAAATAAATTTAGAAAATAAAAGAAAAAATTGACAAAATCACAAAACTCGAGAAAAACATGAAAAATTTAGAATTTAGAAGAAAAAATTCACAAAATTGGAGATAAAATGCGAGAAAATCAACAAAATTGTAAGAAAACGTGAAAAATTAAGAAAATAGAAGAAAAAAGCGAGAAAATCAATAATATTTGAGAAAACCACGAAAAAATTTAGAAAACCACTAGAAAATTGGAAAAATCGTAGGGGAGCAAGAAAAAAAATTGAGATAATAGAAGTAAAAGTCAAAAAAAAATTAACAAAATTGGAAAAAACCACGGAAGATGGAAAACATTTAGAAAATCGGGAAAAACATGAAAAAGATAAAAAATGACATAAATTGAGAAAACTACGAGAAAATTAAGAAAACAAAAAGAAATTAACAAAATTGAGGAAAAACACGAAAATAAATTTAGAAAACAAAAGAAAAAATCGACAAAATTGTAGAAAAACATGAAAAATTAAGAAAATCGAAGAAAAAAATACATGAAATTGGAGAAAAAAGCGATGAAATTGGAAAAACACAAAAAAAAATTAACAAATTAGAAGAAAATACGAAAAAACAGCCTTAGCAATTCCATACCACCGTATAATTTTAGAAAAGTAAATTTTTATCAACCCTAAAAAAACGTGTCCAGTCATGGGACTGCCGACAGAAGTGAAATCTCACCAATAAATGAATCCCTTTTAAAAAGTAAATGGAGTTTTTACAATTAATATTTTGGAAAGTAATAAACTTTAAACGACGATCTTACCATTAGTTCGAGTGAGATAGAATCCTAAATTTTGCTTTTAGATATTCAAGAGTAATGGTCCAAATGTTGCAAAAAGAAAAGTTATAAACCAAACGACAAAAAAGTGAATATTTTAAAGACACAATTTACCGTTTGGTACATAATTGTTATTAAATAAAAAAACGTGTCCAGTCATGGGACTGCCGACAATCGTCCAAAGGTTGCAAAAAGAAGAGTTATAAACCAAATGACAAAAAAGTGAATATTTTAAAGACACAATTTACCGTTTGGTACATAATTGTTATTAAATAAAAAAACGTGTCCAGTCATGGGACTGCCGACAATGGTCCAAAGGTTGCAAAAAGAAGAGTTATAAACCAAATGACAAAAAAGTGAATATTTTAAAGACACAATTTACCGTTTGGTATATAATTGTTATTAAATAAAAAAACGTGTCCAGTCATGGGTCTGCCGACACAGAAGTGAAAACTCACCAATAAATTAATCCCTTTTGAAAAAGTAAATGGAGTTTTTACAATTAAAATATTTTGGAAAGAAATAAACTTTAAACGACGATCTTACCATTATTTCGTGTAATAGAATCCAAAATTTTGCTTTTAGATTTTCAAGAGTTATGGTCCAAATGTTGCAAAAAGAAAAGTTATAAACCAAACGACAAAAAAGTGAATATTTTAAAGACACAATTTACCGTTTGGTACATAATTGTTATTAATAAAAAAACGTAGAGTCCAATCATGGGACTGCCGACACAGAAGTGAAAACACCAATAAAGGAGCGCCCTCTATGAGAGTCAAATATAAAAAAAACAAATCTACGGAATGTATCAGCTTCCGAAACATATTCATACAAAAATTTCATTACAACGTTGCCAATAATTTCGGCAAAATCTCAAAAAACGTGTTTTTTTTAACGCCCTCTATCTCGAATATGGATGGCGTTACAAAAATTTTGTACCAAGCAAACCCCAATATTTTTCACTTTTCCACCTAACATAACTCAACTTTTTTCGAAAACACCCTGTATATTTATTAAATAAACAGATTATCTTTTATCGGTTCCACATTTATATTTAGAGCCTGAAGGAAGAGCACTATAGATACTCTATATACGTCTCAATTAACTGTCATACTCAGCTCAATTCGAAAAAAAAAGTTAACCTAGTCATATTTAGAGCAACCCTGCTCAATAACTAAGCATCAACAACGCCAAAACGGTAGACAGAGGTTTTCCATATATATATATATATATATATATATATATATATATATATATATATATATATATATATATATATATATATATATATCGACAAGACGAGTGTTTCCCCCGAGGCGAAGTGATGCAAATGGCAGTTGAGGGGATTCCATGTTTCACCGTTAATATTAACGAAGAGGTATTTCTCTTTGACGTGGCTGGTGTTTAGGATGTAACGAAGTTGGGCGAGCAAACTGTGTGTACTTTAACATTCTAATTGTCAAAAACGAAAAATAAAGAGACTTGGAGACTGATCAGAGGATTTTATAAGGCCTTACAGAAAGTGGGCGTAAGTAATTATAAAAAAATTAACCTGAAAAGAAAAAATTACGTTCCTCGGTTTCATAAATCAACTCATTTCATCCGGTTGATGTTTAAAATTGAGCCCAAATTGTGTAACAACATCTGGGCTTTTTTACTTAAAGCGGATCTCGGTATATTTGTGCAGTTTCGAAGGGTGTCTCTCTTTTACCACTTGGAAACTGTTTTTTCGGTTCGTCCTATGAACTTCCTTTTTTGTTGTAGGACTTTCCGGACAAAAGAAAAAAAGCGTCAAACTAGTGAATAATGCTTTAATTTTGCGTGATCGATAAGATTGAAATTAACCTACTTTTTTGGGTAATAATTGTTTGAAAAAAAAAATCACACACGCAAGAATTATTTTTATCTGCGTGAGTAAATCTCGAGGGTCGAGATGTGGTGGAAAAGGGGGAACGTTGGGGACGTTTGACGTGATTCCCATTTTTATTAATTAACACTTCTAACGGATCGATGAGGTTTGCCTTTGCTTTCCAGCATTAAATTAATTTGTATACTGGGTGTTGTGGGTAGGGGGTTATCCTGGAAAAAAAATCGGAATGGTAGTTGGGCGTTTTCGTCGTATGAAAAGAAGGTGGTTCGGGAGATGGTTTCTAGTTGGGGTTGATCTAAAGGCGTTTGGACGTATTCGTAATTGTGTGGTTTGGATTGAAATTTTTTTTTACTGATTGTCCCATCTAAAGAGAAGATGAACATTCGATATTTTCAAATTATTAAAAGTTTCCTATAATGATTGTCCCAATCAAAATGAAGTCGGTAAATATTTTCAAATAATTGAAAAATTTGTTATTCTGATTGTCCCATTCAAAGAGTACATGAGTATCTGATATTTTCAAATTAAAAATTTGCCATACTGATTGTCTCGTCCAAAGAGAAATTGAACACTTGATATTTCCAAATTATTAAAAGTTTGATATACTGATTGTCCCAACCAAAGCGATGTCAGTCAATAATTGAAAAATATTTATACTGATTGTCCCATCCAAAGAAAAATTGAACATTCGATATTTTCAAATGAATAAAAATTTGCTATACTGATTGTCCCATCCAAAGAGGGTCCATTTGATACATTACGTAGATAATCGTTTTGAAGAGAAAACCTGGTGAAAGCATCTTGAAATTCCGTCGATCTACATACACACATCAAGGTTAGTGCTAACATTTATCAATCGACAGATGATTTTTCCGTACAATCCACGCTCAGGTATTCCATTCTCGACACGTACAAAAATACGTTCAGAAAATGTGGCAATTCATTATTCATGGTCGGCTACACCGAGATGGGGAACTCCAAGATCATTTATCAACAAGTGAAGAATTCTATATATATATATATATATATATATATATATATATATATATATCGTCCTTAATAGCCAGGACCGTTTTCCTGATATTATTCATTTAACGCCTTTTGGGAGTAATTCGGAATACAGAGAGTTTTAAAGCGAGAAACTATTTAGAAACGTGCAGAATATATTTATGCAGCACACAATACTTTTGGTTATGCAACACACAATTAACAATGAAGCGTATATAGTGTTGCATAGATCATCTTTGCGCTTTCTCCATGAGCTGTATATGTATACTGTGTATATATGTGTACTTTTTTTGTAAAAAATTTCATTTACGATGGAAAGACCAAAAAACCATAAAAACAAAAAACCAAAAAACCAAGAAGACCAAAAGAGAGAGAGAGGTAGAGAGAGAATATTCAATAATTCTTTGAATGGGACAATCAGTATAAAATTTTAATTATTTGAAAATATTTACCGACTTCGCTTTAGATGAGACAATCAGTATAGAAAACTTTTAAATATTTGAAAATATCGAATGTCCAATTTATCCCTGGATGGGACAATCAGTATAGCAGATTTTTAATTTGAAAATATCAAATGCTCATCTTCTGTTAGGATGGGACAATCAATATAAATTTTTTTCAATTATTCGAAAATATTTACCGACATCGCTTTGGTTGGGACAATCAGTAAGTATAGCAAATTTTCAATAATTTGAAAATATCGAATGTTCATCTTCTCTTTGGATGGGA
This sequence comes from Lochmaea crataegi, assembly GCA_947563755.1. Lineage (NCBI taxonomy): Eukaryota > Metazoa > Arthropoda > Insecta > Coleoptera > Chrysomelidae > Lochmaea > Lochmaea crataegi. The sequence goes on along the minus strand of OX387434.1, from coordinate 33,661,925 downwards.
CAATCAGTATAAAAAATTTTCAATTTCATAGACCATGAGTCGAGAGGCTTTTTCCATGTATCAAGTCTTTGGAGCCCGTTAGACAACGTATCATTCCCCACTTTAAATCCTCGCTATAACACCCCTAAAATGTACCTTTCAGGAGGGGTGGAAATTTTCAAACGTATAAAAAACATCCACGTCCCTGTATCATACTCACCAATTTAATTCTTATTTTATGTCATCAAGAACCCCACCAAAGTCCGCGAACTCGATACGACCGAAACGTGAAATTTTTCCTCTGTGTCGTTGTTTCGTGACTGTAAATCAAAAATTTCAGAACGCCATATCTTTGGGACCTCCCCAAGTGCCCTCCATAATGGGGCAAACATTTTTAACAATAAACATCTATGATAAGCCCCCACCATGGTCACGTGTCTCCTTTGTACATTTTTATATCCTGAACAAACTTCTAGATGTCGCCAACGTCGCATATAAGCTTCCAAAGTTGTGAAATTTTTATAGGTCAAGTGTATTAAAAGCCCCACTACCATTACCAACGTTAAAATTTATTACTTACTGTACCGAGGATATGTAGAAGCCAATGAAGAAAAAGAAGAAGACTAGATCTAGAATCATCCAGAACAGTCTGGAACAGGTGAAAAGTATAAAAGGCGGGACAATTGACATTTGAAGTTTTCAAAAATTTGACATTTACTTTTCGGTTTTTGTGCTCGTGTACAGTTAAGTTTTTATTTGTGGTACTACATTCAATTTTTTTAAATGGATCCTCATCATGATCAAGCTGGAGACTGCCCTGGCCATGTGGAACCTGTACAGGAAGAGGAGGAGGAAATTAATATGCAAATAGAAAACTCCTCACGGGTTCGTCAAAGTCAAGGGAATGGTGAAATTTTACCCTCTTTTCCAGACGCAGTTAAAAGAATGATCAAAGCTTTGAAGAAACTCCAGCTGGAAACTACAAAAATTGAAGCAAAATTTTACAAAGAGTTGCACGATTTGGTATGTCAATATGACAAGTTGTACCAGCCTCTATTCGAAAAGAGGAATGCCATAGTAAATGGTGCTTATACGAACCAATTGAAAACGAATCTGATCTTCCTGAAGCAATCAAGAAAGAAACTGATGAAAAGAGAATTCCTGATTTTTGGTTGGCCATCTTCAAAAATGATCCTGTGTTGTCTGGAATGGTTCAACCTCAGGATGTCCCAATCCTTAAACATTTAAGACGAGATGCTTTGAGTTCCAGTTAATCGTCACTCTGCTTTTTTGATATTTTTGATTATATTAAATTAAATTATTTGTTTTTGTAAGAAATAAATTGGTAAAAATAAAAAAATTATCCATTACAACCATCAGGTATTTATTTCCTCCAAAGCCAAACTCACCTATGTAGATACCAAAAACAACTAGTACATATACACCTTAGCCAAACTGACCTATATAGATATCAAAGCCAAGCTAGTAAATGTATACCAAAGCCAAACTGACCTATGTTGATACCAAAGCAAAGCTAGCACATATACACCTTAGCCAAACTGATCTATATAGATACCAAAGCCAAGCTAGTACATATATACCAAAGCCAAACTGACCTATGTTAACACCAAAGCCAAGCTAGCACATATACACCTTAGCCAAACTGACCTATATAGATATCAAAGCCAAGCTAGTACATGTATACCAAAGCCAAACTGACCTATGTTGATACCAAAGCCAAGCTAGCACATATAAACCTTAGCCAAACTGACATATATAGATATCAAAGCCAAGCTAGTACATCTATACCAAAGCCAAACTGACCTATGCTGATACCAAAGCCAAGCTAGTACATATGCACATCAGCCAAACCAAAGCCAAGCTAGAATATGTATACCAAAGCCTAACTGACCTATGTAGATACCAAAGCCAAGCTAGCATGGCGGAGGCGCTAATATGGGAGTCTCCATAAGGAAATCATCGAAATCGAGCCACTCAGAATTGACACTTTTTTGGTGTGGAGGTAATAGTTGCTGTAAAAGTGACCCGTCAAATGTCACATGTTACCTGTCACATATCACCTATCACCTGTTAACTGTTACCAGACATTCGTCACATGTTACAGTCATTCGTCACCTGTCAAATGTCACCCCCCTAGCGTTAAATTTAGGCCCCCCAATTGCTTAGAATCCCGTGAATTTAGATCATGCAAATGTAGACCATGGCGTGTGGCGTTATCATTGTCGAATTATTTTAAATTGAAAAAAAAAACTCGACGATGTTGATGACGTCACACGCCTTGGTCTACTTTTGTATGGTCTAAATTTGGGGAGTCCTAATCAATTGAGGGGGCCTAAATTTAACCTAAATTCAACTGGTACCCACTCCAAAAAAGTGTCAATTTTGCTCATTCTGAGTGGCTCGATTTCGATGATTTCCTCTTATGGAGACTCCAATGTTAGCGCCTCCGCCATGGTCCAGAACGGGTGCTGCCCCTTTACTCTCATCTCCTCTTTGGATGGGACAATCAGTATAATATATTTTTAATTATTTGAGAATATTCACCGACTTCGCTTTGGTTGGGACAATCAGTATAGCAAACTTTTAATTATTTGAAAATATCGAATGTTGATCCTTTTTTTTTGGATGGGACAATCAGTATAACATTTTTTCAATTATTTAAAAACTAACGTGACCCTTTTATTAAACTTGCTCGCTGCCAAAAGTTTCGGCTCTAACACAAACAGTGTAGATAGGCGTGGGGTGGTGGCGAGAGCTTAATTCGCATTTACATGTTAATCGGAGTATAAATTGGTCAGATAGTGGATAATAGATGGCATTTGGTCGGTTGTTCTGCAATTCCCCCAATCGGTTTATTTGTTTTCTTGTTTAGGTTGATACCTACGTTTATTTTAAGCTTACAAATATGAGATGGAAGCTCTTTTTTTTGGTGCTTGTCTATCGAATTCCTGAAATCTTAAATTATGCACCTGTCAACTTTCCCACCAATGGCGTTAGAGTTCGTGATTCGTTGTTATATGAACGTACCTTTAGTTTCATTTATTATTGCGGATTTGTTTGTATTGTTAATAATCGATAGAAATAATCGAGACTTTAACGAATCCTGTTATTTTTAGTTTAGAATTTCAAAGGTTGCTGCAATCGATATTGTTCTCGACTGTGTGCAATTCGGAACTTTTAAATAATAGAATTTAATTAAGTAAATTGAATATTTAGGAAAAACGTGGTTGTGATGTGTCAGTCAAATCGAGAGAAACAATCGAGACGTCACACCAAAATCGGAAAAAATACCAGGGCCAACGCGTATACTAGAAGTACCGGCGGAGGCGCCGTCCGTGTGGCTTGATATAGTCACGGCGGATGGTTCAGAATCGAGAGAAATAATCGATGTCCGACGCGTATACTAGAAGTACCGTCGGAGGCGTCGTCCGTGTGGCTTGATATAGTCACGGGGCAACGATTATGTAATGTATACATAATCGTTGGTCACGGCGGACGGTTCAGTTGTCGCCAGAGAAATCGATATTAAATAAAACTTTTATCTATTTCTATTGAAATTGCATTTTTTTTAGTGAAATTCCCCCCTATAATATACACTCTTTAATTTTCATTAAAATACTTTAATGCAGCGGTTTATCACACACAGTTTAATCCACACAAACACACAAGTTAGTTTCAAATTCATTCATCGAAACAACAAAACTACTCGTCGTAGCTTTGTATATAATTTCGTGTTAAACATGAAGCCCCAGATATAATTTATAAGTCCTGCTTCGGTTTTTTAGATTGAAAACTACTACGAAACAGATAGCAGCGGACAAAAGGTCTTTGTTGAATTCAGTCGACGACAACAAACTGTCTTTTCATTTATTTCTAGGAGTGTTGATTAGTTTTATGTTGTGTGTAGTCGATGATTTTATTATAGAAAATTGAAATGTTCAAACTCGTGTGAGATTGTTATACTGATTGTCCCATCTAAAGAAAAATTGAACATTAGATATTTTCAAATAATTAAAAGTTTGCTATAATGATTGTCCCAACCAAAGCGAAGTCGGTAAATATTTTCAAATAATTGAAAAACTTTTATACTGATTGTCCAATCCAAAGGGAAGATGAGAGTAAAGGGGTAGCATCGGTTCTGGCTCATGGCGGAGGCGCTAACATGGGAATCTCCACAAGGAAATCATCGACATCGAGCCACTCAGAATGAGCAAAATTGACACTTTTGTGGAGTGGAGGAGCTGTCAAATATCACCTGTTATCCGTCACCTGTCTAGCGTTGAATTTAGGACCCCCAAATTTAGACTATACAAATGTAGACCATTGCGTGTGACGTCATCATCATCGTCGAAAGTTTTTTTTCAATTTAAAATAATTCGACGATGATGACGTCACACGCCATGGTCTACATTTGTATGATCTAAATTCACGGAGTTCGAAGCAATCGGGAGGCCTAAATTTAACGCTAGAAACGTGACAGTGTAACCTTAAAAATTGAGCTCAAGCCCAAATAAGAATCAAGTTATAAAATTTAAATAATTTAAAAAAAAGTGCAAGATTATAAATTAATTTGTCTACTTGGTTACATAAGTTTCGGTTGCTCCGGTGACAACCTTAGGCCTTCGACGTCGCTCAGAACGGAGGTAGGGGTGGATCCCTCTTATTGATATTCCGGACAAAATAGTAGACAACTTGTGTGGGCGCCAACTGAGTTTTCCACTTTGGCCTAGCACGACTAATTTCCCCCGATAACCCAGTAAAACAAGGGATGAAAATAAAAGGCAAACCTCATCTTATGTTCCTTCTAATATCTAAATAAAAAACATCTAATACCCTTAAGGGATATTTTACAATTAATAGCTAATGTGAACCCTAGTAAATGCCCCCCCACTTAAAGAAAATAGTGTGAACCTCTGTTACACATAAAAAAAAACCCAAATGATTAACAATTAAATTCCAACATATACCAGTTAATTGACCTACGTAGTGGGAAATTAATATGGCTGTTCAAGTGAACCAGTAAATAAGAACGTATTAATTATATGTTCTATAAACGAACCTGAAAAGTAGCGTACAGTTTATAAAATAAATTCCATACAAGGCGACACCGTAGTCAAGGCGTTGGTACCAAGGCAGAGACGCATGCGCAAGTGGATAAAATTATGAAAATTAAATTGTGAAAATTCACCGCAAAATATTAATTTCCACCATTACAATTGCATAATAAAATAAATCAGTAGCAACTACCTAGCTAATGTATATACATGTTGGCGTAAAGCCTAATATAAAAATAAGTAAATAACTCAGAAAAACCCCCGATACCGGGTTACCCTCAATGTGGCATTCTTCAAGAAGTTGTTGAAAAGTAGCAGAAAACTGCAGAAGACATCACAATCGATCAACCAGGTAAACTCCAAACATCCCGAAGTGTGTATCTGGCCCCACAGGTGAAGCGTGTATCTGGCCCCACAGGTGAAGTGTGAATCTGGCCCGACAGGTGAAGTGCGTATAATCTGGCCCCACAGGTGAACCCTTAAAACTTAAAACAGGTGTCAGCTAAAAACTGAGCCTATACAGGAACCAATCCAACACCTCGACAAGTTATGCTTGCCTCGGCTTATGCCAGAAGCTAATTTATAAGAATTTACAAGTAACGTACATTTCAAAATCAACCCCAAATTAACTGAATCAAACCCACAAAGTAGCCATAAGGCCTACTTACAATCAACAGTGTCAGCAACAGTATACTACACTGAATTTAAATCAAATAATCAGAATGCGATAAGCATCTAAAATAAACTGTTTTTGGTCATAGCCAGGGTAGGTTTGAAGAACCACCCACGAATTATAGTATTCATTTGACTAAAGCGGGCAAAGAAAACAAAATATACACAGGGTAACAGAATAGACTGTCTTAATCAAAAATATACAATCAACAGGTAGTATTTTACCACCAACTGTTTTATCTACAAAAACTACAAATCTATGAGACATACCTTTTCCAAAAAGGGTCCAAACCTCAAAATTTTCCTCTTACTGGACGGCTACCAACAAATAACGAACCAACAACAGCATGTGGCACACCTTCAATTTCAAAACTTCAACGTTGGCGATTTCCTTTAAATAGTGATAAATACATAGTGATGCGAAATCAGTAAGTAGAGAAAATACTTACAATCGTTTTAGTGCAATAAATCCCCTATAAAGGTTTGTGAAAACGGCTTCCAGATCAGGACGGAATTCTTCAACAATACGAACTCCCGTAGAACCAAAATACTAAACCGTATATTCCACAACTAATTCAGAACGAGAACCTATAAATCCCAGCAGGGGATGACTACCCAGTCATTAACAAAATTCAGATTCTAGTTCGATGCACTTTTGCTAACCATCTATCAAGTAGGAGCACACACCGGAATGAAGGGTGACTGACACTTCCTCAACGTCAATACAGAATACTACCATAAAGAAACCTACCCGAAACATACATCCGAACTACACTGCTCACAACACCGAGCGTGTTCCGCACAGATCAAGTCATAAAGTGCTACACTTCCCTATATGTAAGTCAATACGCATTCGCGAGTAAAACAGCCTATACTCCTGAGTAGCATCGAACAAACGCTCTAACAATTCCGTAAAACGGAGCGACAACATTTGTCTTTGGACTCGTAAAGTCACAGAGCAAACGCTCTATCTCTGCTCTATCGCCTAACATCCAGTACGACTACACTCAGCGGCATGACGAACGAACGCGTTTATCCAAGACACGACTGTCACGGCCAATTGTCAATGTCATCCAATAAATAATTACTTGTAAACATTGGACAGAAATGATAAAGTCAATGTATTAAAACTTATTCAAATAAATTTGAGTAAACATAGTACCACAATACCAAACCAACGTAAACAAAGCAAGATCAAACACTCGGATTTAACAGACAAAACACATGACGATAACAGCTAATATATATTATAAGTAGATGTTCAGAACGTATTCGAATACCATCTTACATAGAAGATTTCTAACTAGTATGTATTTGCTTAAGCCAAAATATGGTAGATAAATGAAGAAAATATACCTTTAACTCAAAAGTAAAGTATGTCTATATAGATCAGTAAGTTTTAGCAAACCTAATTACTACTTTAAATGTTTTAGACTTCAAGTCAAGGAGTCAGTAATTTATAACTGAACCCTAATAAACTTTAGCGTTTATCAAGCAGAAGCGGACAAAGTATTTGGACTACTGTGGCTACACCCCAAAGGTGATATAATCAAAGCCAGAAACAAAATCAGTAGTCCCACGGTAACTAAAAACTAAAGTAAAATCCACAAGAGGGAAAACCCCTTACTACCCTTAATTATGAATTATAAGAAACAGAAAGAAATAACTAACATGAATCTATCTATACGGACATTTACCAGGTAGGCGCTAGTTTTATTATTTACATTACCTAGCGACAAAATATAAAATTGTTGTCAAGATGTGAAGACAGGTATGGTTACAGCCTGCACCACTTCACCGGAAGGATGATGGCAGAGTAGTCCCTAAAACTCTGGGCTGACAGAAATTATATAACTACTGAAGTACTTTCGTAGTGAACAATTGATATTAGACACATAGAGACAATATCGGTCAGGTAATTACTATATACAAATACTTAATATATACAATAGACATAGTGACAAATTCAACCGTTACAACAGATGACAGTAACATGTGACGGATGACTGGTAACAGGAAATAGGTAATATGTGATAGGTAACATGTGACATTTGACGGGTGACAGGTGACATTTGACGGGTCACTTTTACAGCAACAGTTACCCTCACTTAACTGGAACTTAAAGTATCACGTCCACTGCCAATTGCTTTATTGTAGTTTACAATAATCATCCGAATCTATATTCCCCTCTTCTTCGTCTTTACGTGCTTTTCTCGTAAAGAAAAGTACCGCTCGAGAAACGATAATTTCCCTGATGTACTTACCAATTTCGAAATCGATGGTTAACCAATTTGAATTAATACAGTTTCCTGTAAAATTGTCGTATTTAGTAAAGCGTTTTAACAACAGATGTCGAAGAATAAAAATATATTATTCTACGCTTCACAACTAGTTTTGAAAAATATTTTTCAAAAACAGTGACCGTTCAACGAAGAAGAAACAACTACTTCCCGGGCTACATGCCCCGACAGATATTGAATTACACTTCTAAGTCAAACGGGGTTGGTAAATCTACAAGATTTAAACCAACCATTCTGGTTTGCAACTAGAAGGGATAACACAACTTGTAGACCGGTTTCGGCGTATTGCGCCTCATCAGTACAAGGTATATGTTATCGTCCGAGAGTTAATCTCGGACTGAAATGTGACTATAATCAACAACGGTACATATTGTCCAGTTACGGAAATATTTTTGTTGCGAAAATAGCGACATCTCACCTCTAAGTCACAAACCAAAATTCGAACGAGACAACAAATCACGTGGATTTGAGACAAAAATGAATTAATACAGTTTCCTGTAAAATTGTCGTATTTAGTAAAGCGTTTTAACAACAGATGTCGAAGAATAAAAATATATTATTCTACGCTTCACAACTAGTTTTGAAAAATATTTTTCAAAAACAGTGACCGTTCACATATACCTTGTACTGATGAGGCGCAATACGCCGAAACCGGTCTACAAGTTGTGTTATCCCTTCTAGTTGCAAACCAGAATGGTTGGTTTAAATCTTGTAGATTTACCAACCCCGTTTGACTTAGAAGTGTAATTCAATATCTGTCGGGGCATGTAGCCCGGGAAGTAGTTGTTTCTTCTTCGTTGAACGGTCACTGTTTTTGAAAAATATTTTTCAAAACTAGTTGTGAAGCGTAGAATAATATATTTTTATTCTTCGACATCTGTTGTTAAAACGCTTTACTAAATACGACAATTTTACAGGAAACTGTATTAATTCATTTTTGTCTCAAATCCACGTGATTTGTTGTCTCGTTCGAATTTTGGTTTGTGACTTAGAGGTGAGATGTCGCTATTTTCGCAACAAAAATATTTCCGTAACTGGACAATATGTACCGTTGTTGATTATAGTCACATTTCAGTCCGAGATTAACTCTCGGACGATAACATATACCTTGTACTGATGAGGCGCAATACGCCGAAACCGGTCTACAAGTTGTGTTATCCCTTCTAGTTGCAAACCAGAATGGTTGGTTTAAATCTTGTAGATTTACCAACCCCGTTTGACTTAGAAGTGTAATTCAATATCTGTCGGGGCATGTAGCCCGGGAAGTAGTTGTTTCTTCTTCGTTGAACGGTCACTGTTTTTGAAAAATATTTTTCAAAACTAGTTGTGAAGCGTAGAATAATATATTTTTATTCTTCGACATCTGTTGTTAACCAATTTCTCAATCTTCCATTTTCTTCTCTCTGATCTTCATCGGGAATAATCGGAGGATTGAAGAAATTGAAAAAAGAACCGCTTCGAACAATTTTTGTGACTGTACGTTTCGCACCGCTTCTCTTGTGCTTTTGTCTCTTTATGACGGTTTTCCCGGCGACATTTTCCCTTTGTACCAATTTATTTTGCACCCTGTACTCTTAAATATTTCGGTGCCTTCGAAACTAAACGGATCCTCTTCATCTGGAACGCATTTCATTTCGTATTCTTTGGTTAAGATGGTATTGGTGAAATATTCGTTGGCGGAAAAGTGGAATTCCAGAAGAAATTTCATCGGATCTTCCTTGATGGTAGTCTTAATGTCAGTTAAATGATTAAGGATTGGGACATCCTGAGGTTGAACCATTTCAGACAACTCAGGATCATTTTTAAAGATGGCCAACCAAAAATCAGGAATTCCCTTTTCATCAGTTTCTTTCTTGATTGCTTCAGGAAGATCAAATTCGTCATCAATTGGTTCGTAAGCACCATTTACTATGTCATTCGTCTTTTTGAATAGAGGCTGGTACAACATACGAAATCGTGCAACTCTTTGTAAAATTTTGCTTTAATTTTTGTAGTCTCCAGCTGGAGTTTCTTCAAAGCTTTGATTCTCCTTCCAACCGGGGCTGGCAAATGGGCTACCATTTCAGCATTTCCTTGACTTTGACATACATGTGGGGAGTTTTCTATTCGCATAGAAATTTCCTGATTGATTTCCTCCTCCTCTACATATTCCACATCGTCAGGGAAGTTTCCAGCTTGATCATGATTAGGTGCCATATATATATAATGAACTACCACAAAGAAAGACTTGACTGTATCAACGTGCACATAAATCGAAAACTGATATGTCAAATTTACGAAAACTTTAAAATTACTGTCAATTGTCCCCCGCCTTTTTTACTTTTCACCTGTTCCAGACTGTTCTACACTTTTTGATGACAGTTCTAGGTGTATTTCTTCTTCTTTTTCTTCATGGACCTCTACATATCCTCGGTACAGTAAGTAATAAATTTTAACATTGGTAGTGGTATTGGGGGGCTTTTATACACTTAACCTATAAAAATGTGACAACTTTCGAAGACGTTGAGACATCGCATCGATGTGGCGCTTCTAGAACATCAAAATATACTGATTGTCACAACCAAACCGAAGTCGGTAAATATTTTCAAATAATTGAAAAGCTTTTATACTGATTGTCCAATCCAAAGCGAAGTCGGTAAATATTTTCTAATAATTAAAAATTTGTTGTACTGATTGTCCCATCCAAAGAGAAATTGAATATTCTCTCTCCCTCTCTGGTACTGGTTACCCTATGGAGCTTGTAAATATCGTTTACAAAATATTTTTTACCAAACGACTGGACAACATATAATAACATAACTTACCTCTTTTTTTCATAAACCCCCACAATGTATACACCTTTTTTCACTAGCTTGTTTCTTCAGCGTTTGAAAAAAGTTTTTGTGTCGTTGTATAATTCACACCGTGAATAGGAAGTGATAACATGTGGTGTATTCTATCAATAAGAAAATTTTAAAAATTATGAATACAGGGTCTCACAAATGAGTTTCTCATACACACCCCGTCAGAAAAATCGGATGTACATTGTCATTATGGCTGGGTTCAAAAGTAATAATAAGTAATAAGAAGTAAGACAGTTCGTCATTCATCATTTATTACGTGAGCAGAGATGACAGATTCCAAACGCGAGTACGTCAAACTCAACCTCATTAAGTGTTGTATTGAGCTGGAGTTTATTCGAGCAGAATATTGTGGGGTGTGTCTAGGTGGAAGTTTATATTTCCATGAAGTGGCTGCCAAATATGGGATAACAACTGAATTATGTCTAAGTAGAAAGGTCTATTCGAATGGTGTGAAAATTACGCCACAATTTTGGATAGAACACAATGATATAATTTATGTTATGTTATGCAACATCATATACCTCATAATCTAGAAGTAACTCATAGAAAAGATGAATTTGAGTGCAAAACAATCGAAGACATAGTCATGATCGATATTTTTGAAAAATATTTGGAGAACGAGTCTACGGTTGAATACTTTACTAAAGCACCGAAGAATCTATTGGAAGTGCGCGAAAATGTTCAAGAAACTGTAGCCAAAATATTTACATAATAAAACTGTCTTAACTAATAACCTGTGTTTGTACCGGGTGGCCACCTGAGAACGGCCGTCGGCCATATCTCAGGAATGGATTATAGCACATGTTCGACAAACGCCTGGAAATTATTTTCAGAATTGTAGGTCCACCGCTAGAGGGCGTATTTATAATCAGATTCCTCGACCAATTCTGCATATTTTTTATATGACATGTTTTAGTCTATCTCATTAAATAAGGGGTGGGGGAAAGTGGGAACCTTGTTACGAAAAAACGCCTTCAATTCCGGTTCTGCCTGACCGATTTTAATAAACTTGATGTTGTTTGAAAGAGCTTTTGTTAAAAAATCGAAAATTTGTAAATTTGAAGAAATCTGATAAATAACATATATGCTAGAGGGCGCTGTTTATTTTTTTAAATATTGTGTTTTTGACATGTGACGTATCACGTGACGTTTGACGCTGCACGTGACGTTTGACGTATCACGTGTTTGACATGTGACGTTTGACATGTGAAGTATCACGTGACGTTTGACTTATTACGTGACGTTTGACGTAGCACTAGATGTTTGCCGCGGTATGTGACGTAACACGTGACGTTTGACGTGACACGTGACGCCATGTCATTTGACATATCACATGACGTTTGACGTATCATTTGACGTTTGTCGCAGCACGTGACGTTTGACGTGACAATGTAACCTTGTATCAGATGTCAGTGGAAAAAGCAATCAGAAGAATAAAGTGATACAACTAACTAGAACTACTACAAAAGTATGGAAAATAAACATAAACGATTAAACGAATATCAACAAAAACAAATAACACTGACATCTGACATAACTAGTGACATAATGACAGAAGAAAATTGGTGATTTACCGAAAGTTCCTAGAATTACTGGCCACCGATGCATTGAGAATTCAGCTAAAACGTCATTTTAAATTTTAAGATTCACGCTTCGGGGGTGTATTCATTGTTTTAATGAAGCAATATAGATGTTCGCAATGATAAAAAAACCTGCAAAAATCGTATGTTTTGAATGGTAAACATTAACTGTCATTCTTGTCATAAAAACCACTTTTTGTTGGTCACACTGACCTTAAACTGAACTCCTCTATTACGACCACGCGGCAAGCCGATGCTACTTTCAACCGCTGACATTGTCGCCAGTGCCGTTTTCGCTGAAGTGACCCTAAATATTACTCATGTTAAATAATATTATTATGTCAAAAAACACTCGACACAGGCCATAATTGATAATGACTGTCCCTGTGATTTTTAAAAATCCAACCGTTACAAGTAGCATTATTTAAACAAGTTTCTTCCAACCGACCCTGTATACCATTTTTTAAACAGGTTCTACCCGATTTAATCCATCGACGACATCTCGATCACAATTGATAAGAACGGACGATAAGAGCGGCTCAAGGTCACTGTCTGCCTCAAGGCTATGCCTACTGACCAAAACACCAAAATACCAAAAGGTTGGATGGATGGGACAATCAGTACAACAAATTTTTAATTATTTTAAAACATTTACCTACTTCGCTTTGGTTGGGACAACCAGTATAGCAAACTTTTAACTCTCTCTCTTTCTATCTTCTCTAACTTATATCTCCCTATCTCTAACTCCCTGCGCGAAGACTAGAAACATTCTCATTAGATGCATTATTTCGGTCGACATTAGAAATAGCGTGGTCGACTAGAACCAACTCCAGTATAAACTTCCTAAACGAAGTTTCACTGTTTAATTTTCGCCGGAGTTTGCTATGCGGTAAATCAAGGAGAAGAGGCGGTATCCCCCTTTTAATATTTCTCCTCCTAATGGAATGTCTAGGATATAACCACCACCACCACTTGTTGCCTTTATAAGCAAAATAACTACTATAGTTATGTTATTAACTGGTTTTATTTATTTATACAAAAGCTATTATTATTATTAATAATATTCAAATCAAGTCGTTATTATAGAAAACTTGAAAATTACTTTTATATGTATATATTAGCAACTAAGGGGCGGTAAACTGGATTCTGATTCTACTCGAGAATCGATTATTCTCGTAAAATAATCGATTATTGCTAATCGTCCTTTAATTTCCCCGAATGCAATCAAGATTGGCTGTTGTCCCTGAGCGAGAGAAAAGTCTGTGTTGTCCTTTAACATGTCTAGTCTTAGGAAAAAAAAGTAAACGGAAAACGAGAAGATTTTCAAGGGGAAGATGGAAAATTCCTCAGGGAATATTCCCAAACTTTAAGTTAATTTAACCGCGCTGGCTAAAAACCGAAAGAGGTAGAGGCTAAAAAACTGAAAGAAGAAGAAGAAGAAGAAATGATAAAATCGGAATCGGGAATCGATTCTTTAAAAATATTTCCATCTCTATTTAGTTACATCTGTGATCGACATTAGGTGATGTGATGACTTAAAAGAAGGTATAGATTTTTGTGGTGGTGTCGCTCTTGTTATTATCAATTAATTTAATATATTTCCACCACGTTAACCAAGCAGTTTTCATATTGTACAACGTAAATAGTGGAAAATGAATCATGTGTGTGACCGCATTCGGATATAAATCGTAGTTTGCGAAGGGAACAATTTCCAGGTGCTGTCGACAATCGTAAATCACACAAACGCAAATATTAGTTATAATGTTACGGGATAAAATTGCGTTTTAGGCAGTTTGTTGTTGTTAATTCGATGATATTTTTAGTGAAACAAGTTGGTTGATGTTGTGGTTCGAGTAGTAGTTTTACTATTTAGTCCGGGTGAATTATTTCTTTTTGGAAAAAAAATTATTATTTATAGTTTGGTAGGTGGAAGTTTAGAGGGGGTTATAAAAAACAAGGGGGTGGAAATAGTAATTATGCGCCAAGGTAGAAAAGTGAAATATTATTGTCGAGGTCCATTAAATTAATGGATCCGAGACATTAATACACTTGCTCATATAGCATTTTTTTCACTACTGGTATTTTATTTTTTTTAATATTAGTTTTTAAAACTAATAAAAATCGAATATGAATTTCAAAATTTTCTTAAAAATCAAATCATTCATGCTTCTGTCAAATGTAAAATACAAACATCAGTTTATAATATTTTCATATTATGAGGGCCGTTCGGCAAAGCTACTCCATTGACTCAGTACACTCCTCCCTTCTTTAAACCGTTCGGTTATTACAGAACGAGTAAAAGGAGCAGTCTTTAAATCGTTCGCTTACTGTGGAGTGGTGTGAAAAGAGTTTCTACCACCTCGGCGAGGTGGGGTTTTAGGAGTGAATATGCGCATTTCGATTACCAGCCAAAAAATAAAATTCATACGCATTTTAGGTTACATAGTTTACAAATGCGAAGTAATAATTATTCATATTTTATAAAAATACTAAAATATAACCACAAAAATATTACACCGAATGACATTTGTTTGAGTTTGACGTTTGATAGATGTCCTTCGTTTGACAGTTTGAGAGTTCGGTAACAAATGATCCTTTTACTCTACGAGAAATCTGCTTCTGCTCCACTCCTATCATTCTCCATTTCGGAGTTAATTGCCGAACGGCCCTTTTTTGTATTTGCATGAGTTAACCTCACATTCTATTAAATGGATTGAGATTTAGTTATAATCAAGTAGGCTCTGTATTTTTCTACCTTGGTTAATAATGAACAACTTTACTACCTCAACAAAAGTCAATAAAGTTAGGTTGAGAGGCTAGTAGTGAAAAAAAGATATTATTGCGATTTCCGGCCAAAGTTGAGGTCATAGAGAAAAAGTTGAATGTAAGAGTTGTAGATCTCAGAAAGATAAAATTTGTATCGGTGACTTTTTCACTTCAAAACCTCAAAATTAGCTCGAAAAACGCAAAAAACTTAATTTTTCGATTTTTATTTTTAGTTTCGGCAAAAATTGTTCGATTTTGGTAAAAATTTGGTAAAAAGTAGCTTTTTATACACACTATGGAATAAAAAATTTCAAACTAAAATGTTGAAATTTTTTCGAGTTTTATCGTTTTTTCGGTTAAAAACACTTTTTTTTTAACGAAAATTCTTTTTTGGAAAATTCTCGAAATGAGATCCGCGGGTGCTCATTTTTTTTCGTTTTGCATTTACTTTCAATTGAAGTTGTAGATTTTGAAAAGATCTACAATTTTTGCATTTGTGACTTTTCCAGATAACCTCAAAATTAGCTCGAAAAACGCAAAAAAACTTCATTTTTCGATTTTTATTTTAAGTTTCGGCAAAAATTGTTTGATTATGATGAAAATTTGGTAAACGGTAGTTTTTATAGTTACAAACTATGGAAAAAAATGCAAATTACAATATTGGAAATTTTTCGAGTTATGGCGAGTTATCGCGAGTTGAGGTTCTAGAAAAAAAGGTTGAATGTGAAAGTTGTAGATCTCGAGAGGATCTACAACTTTTGTGTTGGTGACTTTTTCACATAACCTCAAAATTAGCTCGAAAAACGCAAAAAACTGCTATTTTCGATTTTTATTTTTATTTTCGGCAAAAATTGTTCCATTTAGATGGAAATTCCACACCTGTAATTTTGAACCAATCAACGTGACGCGCTGTAAATCTGTTTATGCAGCGTTCCGAAAATGATTGATGATAATGATGATTGAATGATTTTCTAGCACTTATAGTAAGCCCAAGTAACTATAAAATGAGAAAATATAATATTTTAGGTCCTAAAATGGCACTTTTGAGCTACAAAAATCAGTAGAAAGTTTGTGACTTTGTTGGAAATCGAAAAATAAATTTTAAATATTTCACACACAATTTGGTGTGGAATTTTCTTACCGAATACCAAACGAGGTCAAATTAAATCCGGAAGTTTTTTCTCGTTCATAAATATTTTCAAAATATTCATGAATTCGAAAAAATTTCCGGAAATAATTTGACATCTAGTGGTATTACTAGTGAAAATTTAATAGAAGGTAGCTTTAATAGTCAAAACTATGAAAAAAAAATTCAAATTGAAATATTGAAAAATTTTCGAGTTATAACGTTTTTTCAGTAAAAAAAAACTTTTTTTTGAAAATGAAAATTCCCCTTTGGAAAATTCTTGAAATAAGTTCCGCGGGTGCTCATTTTTTTCGTTTTCACATCTACTTTCAATTGAAATAAAAAATAATAATAGTCACAATAGAAGAACATGATCAAAAATGCAAAAAAAGACGGAAAAAGTACGTTTCTCAAGCGCTCATTTTTGCCTAATTGCTATTAATTTGTTTAAATTTTTGATAAAATTAAAAAATAAATTTCACCATTGAAATTCTGCGGGTAAAAATACGAAAGAAACTGTATAACTTATTATAAAATTATAACTAAAGAAACGAGACAATACATAAGAAAATAAGGTTGTAGAGCAGAACGAACCCTATTAGGTTATGCAACTCTATTTGCAGCACCGCATTCATGGTCGCGAGGCCCAGTCCATCGACTCTGAGTCTCTGCTGTTACTGGTAGGATGGCGCCACTCGAAACCCATTGAGCCACACCAGTAGAGGAACAGAAAGTAAGAACTAGAGTTGGAAAGATTTTTTAAAGAAATTCTATTTTTAAATTTTTCCATCCTAAAGATTAAAGGTCGATACCCAAAAATCGATTATTTTATATGAGAAAACTCGATTCTCGATTTATTTTCCGGTAGTCCTATTTGCAATTTCTATAATTTTTCATTATACCTTACTGAAAACCCTATCTTAACAGGCCTATTAGGAGTACCGAAAATGAATGAATAGTATATTACGTAACAAGTCCGGAAAATACTGTTTTTTTGGACGAGTAGACAAGATTCTAGGACGAGCCGTAGGCGAGTCCTGGAAGTCTGCGAGTCCGAAAAAACAGTTTCCGGGCGTGTTGCGTACATTTTTTTTTCGGCAACCGTGTGGTAGGTATAACAAATCAATATAACACGTTTCTTTGTAATATCTAAATGGACTAAAAATGGTGTCGATTTGAATGTTTATGTTTGTCATGATGACACTACGCTAAAAAAACTAATTTTTAGAACAAAATTAGGAACATTCTAATTGAATTTACTATTTGGACCCTTACTTTGTGGAATCTACTCATATTACTAGCATTTTCATTCTTGTTTTTATTAATATTTATATTGAAACTCGAACAATTGCTAATATTGAAGGGATTCAGTTTGTTTGAATGACAGCAACGATGTAATACTTGCCGGCCTAGTCCGGGAAATAGGTACTTCTCGGACTAGGCCGGAAAAGTGCTGCTTTCTCACAATAAAAGCGTCCGGGAAGTGGGTACTTTCCGGACGGTTGCCGAAAAGAAGTTTTCCTGTGCGCTAAGATGCGTTATTGTTCAGTTCCCTTAGCAACACTAAACAACAATTGTAATTATGACAGCTGATGTCAGTGTTTTGAATAATAGTATAGTAAATACGTACTAGTTTTTGTATCAAGAAAGGTATAATGAAAAGTATCGTTCATTACACATCCGCACACGTGAAAAGCCTATTTTCTGAACTCGTAATGAAATATACTATTTCTTTTTTATACAATGGAAAATCGAAATAAAACAAAAACTTGAAATATGTAATATCGAGAGAATAAATTAAATTTTTGGTGGGTTCTCTCTTAAGAGTCAATTCTCTCGATTCCGGTTTTATTTTTATATTTTTCGATTCTAAGAATTGATTAATAAAGAGAATGAATCGATTCTTTAGTGAAAAGACGAGAATAGGGATGGAAAGATTTCTTAAAGAATCGACTCGCGATTCCGATTTTATATTTATATTTTCCGATTCTAAGAATCGATTTTTTAGTGAAAAGTCGAGAATAGGGATGTAAATATTTTTTAAAGAATCGATTCTCGATTTTATTTTTATATGCTTCGATTATAAGAATCGAATAGGGATGGAAAGATTTTTTAAAGAATCGATTCGCGATTTTTATATTATTAGATTTCAAAAATCGATTAATAAAGTGCATGAATCGATTTTTTTAGTGAAAAGACGAGAAGAAAAATGCTTTTTACTACACTCAAGGTATTTGGTATTTACGACAATTCTTTCGATTAAAATGAATTTTTTTTTAGAATTTCGAAAAATAAATAAATCATGATGTACCTAGTCTTCGTTTTTTTCCGAGTGTAACATCGAGACGAGTCAAGAGCCCATAAAGCTCTCTCTTGATATTTTTAACGACTTGTTCATCGAATATGTATAACCGGCCGTATCAAATGGAAATTTGGCATAGTTTACCTCTACTCCTTATCTCTTTCTTTATATACTCTCTAGTTAAATTTGATGAACTCGTATAATAATCGCACATTTTTCTTTTATGTTATTCGTATCGAAAGAATGGTTTTTGTGTTCGCTAATGATTAGAGAATCGTTCAGATCTGGTGAATTATTCATAAGGTTTTAATAAGAGATTCCAAAAATTTAATAAATATATTATACAGTGCGTCTATAAAGTAACGCATAAATTCATTATTAGCTGAATAAACAGTAAAATTAGAAATTCCCGAGATTGGTCGATTTTTTTATTTTGATTTACTATTTTTTTGAAATTGTAATCACCTTCGTGTGATGACGTTTTTTTTAAATGGAACCTCCCTTTTTCAAATTTTTCGGATTTTTCTTGCTGAGCTGATTCCAAAAATGGTTGGTTGGTTTACATTGGTACAGGGTGGGTAAAAAGGTATGTATATAAATTACGATTTTAATGATTTTTTAATACAAAATCGGTCAATATTTTCAAATTTTTATACTGATTGTCCCATCCAAAAAGAAGATGAACTTTCGATATTTTCAAATTATTAAAAGTTTGCTATTCTGATTGTCCCAACCAAAGCGAAGTCAGACAATATTTTCAAATAATTGAAAAAAATTATACTGATTGTCCTATCCAAAGAGAAGATGAACATTTGATATTTTCAAATTAAAAATTTGCTATACTGAATGTCCCATCCAAAGAACAATTGAACATTCGATATTTTCAAATAATTAAAAGTTTGCTATACTGATTGTCTCAACCAAAGAGAAGTCGGTAAATATTTTCAAATAATTAAAAATTTGATATACTGATTGTCCCATCCAAAGAAAAGATGAGCATTTGATATTTTACATTTTAGAAGTTTTACTTCAGTTGTGTGGTCTATAAAGCACACTCATTTTTTTCTTCTATTAATCACAAAAACGTCGAGCTTATAACAATATTTGACGACGTAGTAGCAGAATCCGTTACAGTGTAAATATTTGCAACGTTTTTTTCACTTTCCTTTTTTTTCTCTTCGGATCGACACACTTTTCATGGTTTCTCGGTATTTGGCGTTTACTTAAAAGGATTGAAAAATTCCCGGACGCGGTGAAACCACACAATTATTTTCAATTTCTTGTTTGATTTTAGACGTTCTTGGCAAATACTATCACCATCGTCTACTGTGTTTATATTACGTCCAGCTTCGATAAAAAGAGAGAAAAAAAAAACAACGCAAAATAATTGTTTGTTTTTGGTAAATGATTTTCAAAATACAATTAATTGAGCATAGAACATGTTTCAGGACAGAAAAGAACGAATTCTTTCGTTTAGCAGAGCGAAGAGCGCCAAGAGCGAAAAATTCTTTAGGCCACGATTTTTTTGATTCTAACATCGGAAAGGCGTTCCTTGGATTTGACATTTGTAAATTGTACCTACAAAAATTTTTGGGTGCCTGGACACTTACACGTTAAATCCCATGAAGCGTGATATGGGTAAACTAATGGCACCATGATCATACTGAGATCAAAACCTTTCTCTAGAGTGTTCACATGATGGGGTTCGAGTCTTCCTCTCTCTCTCTCTCTCTTTCTCTCTCTCTCTTTCTCTCTCTCTCTCTTTGTCTTTCGCTCTCTAGAAAGAGGGATGGGAGAGAGAGAGATGGGAGAGAGTACGAGAGGTGTGAGAGATGGGAGAGAGAAAGAGAGGTGTGAGAGAGAGAGGGGAGAGAGAGAGAGAGGAGAGACATGGGAGGGAGAGAGAGACAGGTGGGAGAGGGAGAGATGGGGGGAAGAGAAAAGGAGATAAGAGAGAGAGATGGGAGAGAGAGAGGGGGGAGATGGGAGAGAGAGACAGGTGGGAGAGGGATAAAGAGAGATGGGAGAGTGGAAGAGAGAGATGGGAGAGTGGAAGAGAGATGGGAGAGAGTGAGAGAGAGATGAAGCCTACCGAACATGATAGAAATAGATTTAAACACAAAAAAATCCCAAAAATGATGTGGAAAACTATTTAGAACATTAATCGAGACAAAACGAAACAACTTTTGTTCCATATAACGAAATAATATTGCCTTAGAATTTGATATGCAGGTGTAAAAATCTACCAGGGGGGCAAAGAAAATAATATTTACTTTGAAACCAGTGTTGGAAAAAAATTGTAAATTCTATCGAAAGTTACAACAAAATTGGAGAAAAGTGAAAAAATGTGGTACGGTAATCGCTCATTTCTGCGTTATGGAGGGTTGTGATGCGTATTTCACCTACCCTTAGGTTCTTACCAACTGGGCACGTCACCTTGGTCACCCTCGATGCAAAATCTTCTAAACGAATGCTCGGGCGCCAGAGTTTTTACGTGGTTTGCTTCACGGCCCCTTGACTCCTAGCGTCAAGAGTTCCAGATAGCCTCAGATGGAGGTTACGGAAAATTCAAGGGGTCTCGTTGAATTCGACACTTCTATGATACTATAAACCCTCAAACGACTATGCTACGGGCTATCAAGAAAACACTGATTATGTCGGTTTGTATATTACTATACTCGATTTCCTATTGCATAGGAGCACAGGAAAGGGTCAATACCCATAAAACGGCAATAAACCATTGGCGTTACATTTTTCGGTAAAGACCAGAATGGTTTCATTTTTCGGGTTTATTTAATAGTGCAAAATTTGGGCAAGTATCATATCATAAGTAAGTAATTATTACAGTATTAAGAGCCGATTCTACGGAGACTATTCAATTGAGCCAAAATACCTGCTATAATCCGTTACTGAAAATGGGTATTAACTAGGTATTCTAGATACTGCTAAAATAAAATAAAAAGAAACACATTAGTTTGGTAGTTAGGTAAACGGGTCGACCAGTGGTAATGACTACTGTGAACTAAACTAGATAATCAAATAAGATATGGCAACAGCCTCATCCTTGCTTAAAAATCTTATTAATTCGTTAACTAAAACTACTTAGAGAACAAAAGGATTTACAAAAAAAATTTAAGTGAAACTCAAGATACAACCGGCTGAAAGTTGGACAGCTTGTGGCAAAAGCATTTAGATAGAGTATTCAGACATAAGGATCGTCCACGATTTTTTTCGGTATTTGCACTATTGTTATATTTCATATTTCTAGAGTATCATATTCATTAGACAAAACTCTTCAATAAATATGTCACCTTACTTTATTTATTAGACAGGAGCCATTAACAAAGATGTGACTTGTTTGTTGAACCCAGTTTTGTTTATCTCATATCCTGTAACATATACACATGGCCAAGGGTCGAGAGGATCGGGAAAGGAAAGTAACCTGAAATAGGCAGTCGATGTGAAACCATGACGTTGAAGAGAATAAATTCAGATAGTTGTATTATTATCGAGTTTTATTATACTTACCTAATCCCTTTTGGGTCTTACAAAGCAGCGGTGGGATAAAAATAAAATCAGTTAGAGCTATTTGTCGGTATAGTTGGAAATTATTATAAGTTATGTGAAAATTTAAAACGAAAAGAGTTTAATAAATCAACGATAAAATTGATAATAAAACGTTAAAAAAAATTAATTATGCGAATTAAAAGAGAGTACATCGTGCGGGGGACGAAGTTTTTTCTAATTGCCGACGTTTAATCCAAATCGGGATTGTGTGACTATGAATAAGTGGTTGTTGGAAGTAGAAGTAGATGGTCAAGCAGAGCGCTATCGGTGGGACGACGATAGATAATATTCTTCGGCTAATTTCTGGACGATATACGAGACAACACTCGTCAATTGTATGACGAAAACGTGGAGTACGACTGACATTATAACGTAAATCAAGCTGTGAGTCTGTTCCATTTTCTAAGCTAGTGAAATATGCTACTAATTACGAGAGTAAACTGGGAAATTTTTAGGGGATTACTGTTTTAAAAAATGATTGAAAGTAAGAGGTTTAAAATTTAAAAAAAATTCATGGTTAATTGATAAATGCAGATATTGCTAGATTATTAAACGAAAATTGCACGCACGGTAAATCAGCGTCGCACAGATGTTAATGTTTTAAAATTTAAAGGGTATCTAAATACCGTGGGTAGAATGCCTAAGAATAAAGTTTCTAGTTTTAAATTTAAGCCTCGGCTCAACTCAAATATGAATTATCGAGATAATAAACAATAAATATCAAAGTGATAAAAATCAAAATAAGAATGAAAGCACAGTTTCTCAATCATATAATTGTTTTAATTGTGGATAATTGTGTCATATTTAAAAATTGTAGAAAACCCCTAGGACTTCACAAAGATAAATGCTCTTTTTATAAAAGTGAGGTAAAATTTGTAGATTTTGTTATAATGACATCATATAATGTATTTGAGCAAAATGCTCGAGTTGATAGAAAAAAAAAGAGTTACAAGTGTTGAATAGCTACAGGAAGCTGGAATAATGTTATCAAACTATCATCTGTTAGATTTTTTCAGTTTAGTACGAGTTGATGCAGGAAATCTTACCATATGCATGTTTTTGGATATGTACATTATGTACAATATTAATAGTAAACAATTTTGTGGAATAATTTGCTCAGTGCAAGGAGTGTTAGCAAAATGAAATGCTATTCTGTATTAAAACATTATTCATTCATAGTGAGAGATTTTTTAAAATCAGGATCACAAAATGATGATTGGAAAGTTTTACTCTATTACGAAAGCATTAGTTGTTATAATTTTAAAATTTCAAGCGAGAAGTTTCTAACGAAGGTTGTTTAGTTGGAAGCAAAAGTGGTTGTAATTTGGAAGTTTCTAACGAAGGTTGCTTATTTGAAAGCATTTTAGTTATTATAATATTAAAGTATCAAGCGAAAGACGCTTAGTCGAAAGCAAAAGCTGCTATAGTTTTAGTTTTTTTTTGTAGGAGTAAACTTTTGAAATTGAGTATAGAATCGATAATAGGATGACACATGTTGACGATTTTCAGTTCAAGTTTTCCAAATAATCTTGCCAGTAAAATAAAGAATAGTGATAAGTGATAACAAAGTACGAATTGAAAGATTTTATAGCAGATTACGAGACACCAAAAAATAAATGGATAAGCATACAGAACGAAGAGGATTAGTGGCAACACGTGCCTATTAACCAACTTTTTTTTTTTGGGCAACACGGCCTATCAAGCAAACGATAGTTTTTTTGGCAATACGTGCCTATTAGCGAACGATAGTTTCTTTTGGGCAACACGGTCTATACACGAATGATAGTAACCTGAAATAGGCAGTCGATGTGAAACCACGACGTTGGAGAGAATAAATTCAGATAGTTGTGTTATTATCGAGTTTTATTATACTTGATCCCTTTTGAGTCTTACACTATCTTTGCAAAAAAAGTCTTAACTAATTTAAAGTACAACACCTCTTAAAAATGAAACGCAACGTATTAGGAAATGGGATAAGTAATACACACAGAGTTTATCTTTAAACTTGAATATATCTATATTTCAAAATCGTCATGAGTAAGCTTGATCTTTTCTGTGTGAGAACTAAACTAAGACTCAACTAAAAATATATCAAAGGGCAACTAAGAATACATAATATCCACACAAAAGTTAACATATCTTTATATTTCAATAGCTGACAGCACTTGAAGCCATAAACCTTCATATTTTATTCTTATTAGGGTGACAAGTATTATTAAGATATTTATGGCAGAGTACCCGCAAATTGATAGATTATTTTTGTACAAAAACCAACACAACGCCTATGGTTTGCTAATGTGTCATTTTTTCTGTCACAACAAAAGTAAATTAAAACAAATATTGCAAAAACAATATGATAATTAATTGTAATACCTAATAACAATGTTAAACAAACTGTCTTAGTATCAAATGACTGATTTTTTGCAATAACTTTTTTAATTTACTTTTGATGTGACAGAAAAAATGACACATGAGCAAACCATAGGCGTTGCGTTTCATTTTCAAGAGTTGTTGTACCTCAAATTAACAGAGAATTTTTTGCAAAGATGGTATAAATATCGAAAAAAATAGTGGACGATGATTAAGTCTAAATACTCCATTTAAATGCCTTTCTTATGATGTGCCGCACATGGTATATTCCCTATTCCAAAATAAGGGGTTGGTGAAGTGGAAGGGAGGGGGTTGACAAATGACAGATGCCTGTAACGTGTGTCCACCTTGAAACAAAAATCGACGTGTTTCCTAATTTCTTTAAAATCTAAGGAATACTGCCAAATTACGGGGTGGACAGGGGTTTCTGTGGCCCACGCTGTATAGACCTATGGGTAAAAATAAAACATACTACGGAGAAAACTAAAAATGAACTTCACATCGGTGCCCCACAAAATAACTTATTACAGGGTGATATGCGAAAACTAATCTCTTCACGATGATCCTGAGATCGAGACATTTCTTTAGAGTGGTCACATGATAGGATTCGGTTTTCGACTTTTTTCACCACTTCCATCGCTCATTTCTCCGTTATGGAGGGTTATATGCGAAAACTAACCTCGTGACGATGATCCTGAGACCGAAACCTTTCTTTAGAGTGGTCACGTGATAGGATTCGATTTTTGTCTTTTTTACCACTTCAACCGCTCATTTCTCCGTTATGGAGGATGATATGCGAAAACTAATCTCGTCACGATGATCCTGAGATCTAGACCCTCCTTTAGAGTGGTCACATGATAGGATTCGATGTTCAACTTTTTTCACCACTCCAATCGCTCATTTCTACATTATGGAGGGAGATATGCGAAAAATGCTCTCGTCACGATGATCCTTTTTTGATAAGGACCTTTCTTTAGAGTGGTCACATCATTCGATTTTCGACTTTTTTCACCACTTCAATCGCTCATTTTTTGCGTTATGGAGGGTGATATGCGAAAACTAACCTCATCGCGATGATCCTGAGATCAAGACCTTTCTTTAGAGTGGTCACTTGATAGGATTACATTCTCGACTTTTTTTACCACTTCAATCGCTCATTTCTCCGTTATGTGGGGGGTGATAAGCGAAAAATAATGTCGTCACGATGATCCTGAGATCGAGACCTTTCTTTAGAGTGGTCACATGATAGGATTCTATTTTCGACTTTTTTCACCACATCAACCGCTCATTTCTCCGATATGGGGGGTGATGAGCGACAAATAATGTCGTCACGATGATCCTGAGGTCGAGACCTTTCTTTAGAGTGGTCACATGATAGGATTCGATGTTCGACTTTTTTCACCACCATTTCAATCGCCAATTTCTGCGTTATGGAGAGTGACATATGAAAAATAATCATGTCACATTGATCCTGAGATCAAGAGCTTCCTTTAGAGTGGTCACATGATATGATTCGATTTTCGACTTTTTTCACCACTTCAATCGCTCATTTCTGCGTAATGGAGGTTGATATGCGAAAACTAACCTCGTCGCGATGATCCTGAGATCAAGACCTTTCTTTAGAGTGGTCACATGATAGGATTACATTTTCGACTTTTTTCACCACTTCAATCGCTCATTTCTGCGTTATGGAGGGTGATATGCGAAAAATAATCTCGTCACGATGATCCTGAGATCAAGAGCTTTCCTTAGAGTGGTCACATGATAGTATTCGATTTTCGACTTTTTTCACCACATCAATTGCTCATTTCTGCGTTATGGAGGGAGATATGCGAAAAATAATCTCGTCACGATGATCCTGAAATCAAGAGCTTTCTTTAGACTGGTCACATGATAGGATTCGATTTTCGACTTTTTTCACCACTTCAATCGCTCATTTCTGCGTAATGGAGGGTGATATGCGAAAAATAATCTCGTCACAATGATCCTGAGATCGAGACCTTTCTTTAGAGTGGTCACCTGATAGGAATCGATTTTCGACTTTTTTCACCACATCAATCGCTCATTTCTGCGTTATGGAGGGAGATATGCGAAAAATAATCTCGTCACGATGATCCTGAAATCAAGAGCTTTCTTTAGAGTGGTCACATGATATGATTCGATTTTCGACTTGTTTCACTACTTCAATTGCTCATTTCTGCGTAATGGAGGGTGATATGCGAAAAATAATCTCGTCACAATGATCGTGAGATCAAGAGCTTTCTTTAGAGTGGTCACATGATAGGATTCGATTTTCGACTTTTTTCACCACTTCAATCCCTCCTTTTTCTGTTATGGAGGGTGATATGCGAAAAATAATCTCGTCACGTTAATCCTGATATCAAGAGCTTTCTTCAGAGTGGTCACGTCATGGGATTCGATTTTCGACTTTTTTCACCACTTCAATCGCTCATTTCTGCGTAATGGAGGGTGATATGTGAAAACTAACCTCGATGATCCTGAGATCGAAATAATATTACATTAGTCAAGAAGATCTGAACCAGAGACTAGTTCTGAGTTAAGTTTTTAAAAGCTATTACAAAATAAAACATAAAAATGTTAAGGGTTACTCATACCGTGGCTTATTTACATACACTATGAAATTATTAGAAAAGTTACCAAAATAATTAATATTTAAGAATGAAACGGCAAACTCGATCCGTTTGAGATCAGACGTATGCGTAATTCCTCCGCCTGAAGTAATTAACTATCGTAAAATTAGTCACTAATACAAGCCACTTGTATGTTCACAAACGGTCTAGCGTACCATAATATCCTGAATAACTTCAAATAAATATATGATATAAGAAAAATATACTGTCAAACGGGGTGAATCAGGACTAATGGGTCAATCGGGACAGTATGATGTTTATTTACAAACAGGTGATTTTCATGCTTGTAGCCAATGTTTTTATGATGGGTAATATGAAAAGCCTATTCCTGACATCACAAACTGGCGGATAGCGACACCGATTCTACTTTGGCTCTGAGCTTTCCGCATGCGCAAATTTGACGCTTGTGTTAACAGATCTTTGATTAAGTTATCGAGAAGGGTAAGGAAAATCATTGAAGAAGCTATACAGTGTTGAAAAAATGGCTTATATATGATTTTCCTTGCCCTTCTCGATAAATTAATCAAATATCTGTTTTAAGTTTTAACCAATATAACACAAGCTTCAAATTCATGTAACCTTGAGACGACCAATCGTGGAATGCAAAGTGGGAAATATCCGCTTCTCATTTACGCCATCAAATTGATGACGTCATTAGGTTATGTTATGTTTGACACGAATTTGCGCATGCGGAAAGCTCAGAGCCAAAGTAGAATCGGTGTCGCTATCCGCCAGTACATCACAAGCGTTTGTCCTTCGTATGTCGCCGTCAATTAGTTCGCAACGCTTCATTGGTACAACAGGTGTCCAAATATTGCAGTATAATTTTACGTTTTTAGAACCGGCTGAAAACTTCGTTTGGAAAAGGTTTTTATTGTAGGATTTGAGTATTTCATTGTTAATATAGTATACCTGGTGGTATTTTCTAGATGTTAAATAGTAGTCTTTGATTAAATTATTTTGTAAAGTTTTTTTATTATTAATTAAATAAAAAAACAAATCACTTCTAGGGGTGAATAGGGACGATGGTCCAAAAATACAAAAGAACGCCTGGGACTAGGGTTTATCAAAATTATAGTAAAGAACAGCTTGAAACGGCTTTGAGGCAGTTTAGAAGAGGCCAAATAACCCTTCGAGAAGCAGAAGAGTTATATAATATACCAAGATCGACGCTTCAACGACATGCTAAACAGAAGCCAAAGAATCATGGTGGGCAAAGTATTTTGTCAGAAGATGAGGAAAGTAGGCTAGTGCATTTGATAGTATTGGTGGGAGAGTGGGGATGGTTAGCCACGAATTGGGCACTTTCTACCTGACGTCACCCCAAACTACATGAATTCGGCACTGTAGTGGGGATTAGGGAGTTTTGGTCGTGCACGAATTGGGCACCGCTTAAGATAATCCCTTCCATTCTAGCTTATTGAAATTCGACGGTCGGTTAGGTTAGGTTATGTAACAAAATTAGAATGACTAACGAAAAATAGGGCTTGCAATTTATAAGTCGTTTTTTGCCACCCCATTGGTCACCATAAATAAATAAAATTGCAGAGTGGGTGGTGCCTCTCCCGTTAAGACACCGCCGCACCGTTGGGTGCACCTGGGAGGGATCGGTAACCCGGCACCGGAGTACCGGAGTAATTATCTTTTAATCCTTTTGGTGCTGATAAGCGGTCGGTGCCCAGTTCGAGAGATTAATCAGGTAAATAGAATGTGTCCCTAATTTGTAGATTTAAAAAGTGCCCAGTTCATGCACGCTCGTGGGGATACCCATTGGAAAAAATTGATGTTCGATACATTGTTAAGGCCTATCTTGATAGAAAAGGGATAAGAGTGGCAAAATTTAATAATAATATGCCCGGTGTTGATTGGGCGAATTTATTTTGTTTGCGTCATAAAGAATCACTCACTGAAAGACTGTGTGAAAATATTAAATGGGCTCGGGTAGCAGTGTCTCGGGAAATAATAGTTAAATATTTTGATCAACTCAAGAATACTTAAAAAACGTTAATCTTGAATCCATCATCAACTATGATGAAACTTGCCCCGTAGATGATTCCGGACGGAAGAAAGTCATCGTAAAAAGAAAAACAAGACATCCAGAACGCATAATCGATTCAACAAAAACATCGACATCAGTAAAGTTTGCCGTAAGTGGTGTAGGCCCGCTATTACCCCCATTTATTGTCTATAGGAGCGAGCATCTTTACGATACCTGGTTGACAAAATGGACCAAAAGGTGCGCGCTATGGACGAAATAAAAGTGGCTGGTTCGACCAGCCATTATTTGAAGAATGGTTTATTTGTATTGCTCTACAGTTCCTGAAAAGGCGTTCGGCACCGAGGGTAATCATTGGCGATAACTTATGTAGTTGGTTGGTGGTGCTGACTGATGGATTACTGCCCTCCTTCGTGAGGGGTGACGGGGGTTCGTCATTCGTTGATATAACAGCATGTGATGAATGGCTGGGGGAAAGAGTGAGTAGTTGGAGGGTTAGGTTGGGTTAGGCATCTCGGCACTGGGCAGGGTGATGGGCTTGGTGGAAAGAGCTAGGGAGGGCAGCTGCAGGAAGAAGAAATTGGCCCTACTCGTGTTCTTTGCCGACGGGAATGCGTTCAACAGTGTCAGCAAACGGGCAGTGTTGAGCGCGTTGCTGAGGCTTGGATTGGGGCGGGGGTTGGTTAACCTGGTGGAGGACTACCTGACGGGGCGTGTGATAGTAGACTCTAGAGGGAGGATGTATGAGACTGGATGAGGCTGGAGTGGCTCGGTTCTTGGACCGACGGTCTGGAAGTGTGTGTTTGATGAGGTTTGTGCGATAGTATGTGAAGAGGGATGTGGAATTACAGTGTATGCGTAGATAGAAAGAAAGGCGGAGAGAATGTATAGGAAGATTGTGGAGAAGATAGAGCGGTGCGGACTGGAAGTGGCGGAAGATAAGACGGTGGGGTTGCTAGTGAAGGGACGGAGCAAGACGAGGGAAGTAGGGGTGATGGTGAAGGGAAGGATAATTCGTATGGAGGAGTCTGTGAAATACCTATGGGTGAGGTAGGAAAGCCAATTATCCTTCAAAACTCATATGTTAAAGGCGACAGAGAAGGGGAAAGTGAGGGCAGCATGGCTGGGAAGATTGATGTGTAATGTGAAAGGGCCGGGAGAGAGGAAGATGAGAGTAATTGTTGGGATGGTAGAGCAGAGTATGCTGTACGGTGCGGAGGTGTGGGGTGAAAGAGCGGGGATGAATGCGAGGGTTAGGCCACTCCTGCGGGTGCAGAGTGGGATACTGCTGAGGGTGGTGCAGGGGTACAGGACAGTGGGGGTGGAGTGGCAGCAGCGGTGCTGGCAAGGTCCTACCCATTGGACGTGATGGCTAGAGCCAGGAACAAATGCTGGAGGGGTACGACCAGAGAGGAAGTACAGGAATGGATGGAGGAGGAAATGGAGAGAAGGTGGGAGGAGTATGAGGGCGCGCTAAAAGTAGCGATTGGGAATAGGAGAGATTGGATGGACCAGAAATTTGGGGAGGTGAACTACTTCTTGACACAGGTGTTCACTGGACATGGGTCGAGAGTAGGGTACCTCCACAAGATTCGGAAAAGAGAGACTGGAGAGTGTGAGAGGTGTGAAGTGGAGGATGATGTGGGGCATGTGTTTATATGCTGGAGGAACGAGGAAGTTCTTAAGAAGTTGGAGAGGAAACTAGGAGAGGCGGTGTACTGGGAGCACATGTGTAACGAGTTTTTTTTTTGGGGCTCCGATTTGAAGTTCATTTTTGGTTTTCTCCATAGTATATTTTATTTCTACCCGTAGGTTTATATAACTTGTTACTTACTTTCCGATCCTTTCTGCTACCGCATTGATTTTTTTTATTTATTACCGCTATATTATATTTCATTAGCAATTCAAAACACATGAATACGAGACTAAAAATATGAAATTTATTAATTGTGACTTTCAAAAATTCAAAGATTAGATGACATCCGGTACATAAACTATTTTAATTAAAACGAATGACGTCCAGTATATTAGAAATTTTTTTGTAGTTGAAAATAAATTAATTTCACGTATAATTCCGATAACGCAAAAATTGCAGTTAGGAATTAAAATATAAATTCGAAAACCGAACGTCTTTTGAAAACTCTGCGACAGTCCGTTCTTAAGTCTGCTACCGTTGGTTTGTTTGAAAGGTCCGATTAAGTTGATTTTGGAAAAAGTGTTCATAAGTTTATTTTTATTTTGAGTGACTTTGTAGTGTTCGACCGTTCTTGAGTAAGTAGTAAATTCTGATATAAAAGCATAGTGTAAAGCAAAAGTAAGGTAAAATTGTTTTAGTGAAGCCGAATAATAAATTTTGTTCAGTTTAAAAATATATAATTGATTTCCGTTAACAGTTTCAGTATTCTGATTGTTGAAATTTAGTACCGTATCGTATTCAGTGGTTTCTTGCAATAGATAAGAAAATTTATTTTCAGTTTCATTATTGTCACATTTTTTTTCATGTTGGGTTTGGTTTAATTCTTAATTGAATGCTCAATCCAAATATATATCATTTACATTGAAATTTGGATTTGATTTTCAGATGATACCTATACCGATTGCCCTGTCCAAATTACCCAAATAGTTTTATAATTTTGATCGATAATTTGAAAGTTAAAACTGATTGCGGGACGAGTGCGAGGCTGTTGCCATGCGTTGTCCAACTTTCAGCCGGTTGTAACTTCGTTTGAGCTTCACTTAAAAAAAAAATTTTTCATATTTTTTTTAGGTAGTCCTATTTAACGGATTGATAAGATTTTCAAACAAGTATATGGCTGTTGCCATATCTTATTTGATTATCTAGTTTAAATCAAAGTAGTCCTTATTATTTGGTTACCTGTTGTCGTATCTTCCGACCAATTTATTTTATTGAATTTGACCGATAATTTGATTGCGGGGCAGATATTTTTTTCAAATCATTTTCTTCTCTGAATAGTTTTAGTTAACGAATTAATAAGATTTTCAAGCGAGTATGAGGCTGTTGCCATATCTTATTTGATTATCTAGTTTAGTTCACAGAAGTCATAACCATTGTTCGATCCGTTCACCTTACTACCAAACAAGCATGTTTCTTTTTATTTTATTTTCACGATATTTTAAGTTTTTTTCAATCGATTGAGGGGCAGATAAGAGGCTTTGCCACAAGCTGTCCAACTTTCAACCGGTTATACTTTATAAGTGTAAACTAGTTCTTTAAATATAAATTCAAAAAGGTTTTCGGACGAGTAAGAGGCCTTTGCCACATCTTGTTCGACTATCTAGTCTGTGTTCATCAGTAAGTTTTTTTTGAAACTGAACTGGTAGTATCTTTCCACCCATCCCGCTTGACCGACCCTGCCGTTAAGGAACTTATATTTTGAATTCAACGAGACCCCTGGAATTTTCCGTAACCTCCATCTGAGGCTATCTGGAACTCTTGACGCTAAGGGGTCAAGGGGCCGTTGAGCAAACCACGTAAAAAATCTGGCGCCTGAGCATTCGTTTAAAAGATTTTGCAATCGAGGGTGACCAAAGTGACGTGCTCTATTGGTAAAATCCAAAGGGTATGTTAAATACGCGTCACACATGGTGGAGATAATGTTGAGGGGAGGAGTAATGGATGGAGGTGAGTGGCGAAGTAGAGAGCATGGTAGGGGGAGAGAAGAACTCGATATGGCATGAGAGGAAGGAGTGATAGTAGGGAGAAGACGACGGTGTGAGCGGAGAGTGTGCGAGGGACCGCCGCCCGTCTCGAAATATGCTAGGGTAGTGATTCCGAGGCTAACGGCGAGTTTGAGGTGGGTTTGGTTGGTAGGCATCCCCTTGGGGATAAGTCCAATACTGTGGACCCATTCGAACATGCGTTTCCCATCTCGACCCGAAAAAAAAACCTATGTAGTCATTTGTCGCTCAGAGTTATTGAATTGGGTGAAGAAAATGATATTAGGTTTTGTTTTTTGCCGCCGAATTCAACCCATTTAACACAGCTACTTGACGACTCTGTTTTTGGCACAATGAAAAAGGTTTTAAGGACAACTCTACAAGATTGGAAAAAATAATACAAGGTTCTTTGCCGAAGGAGTATTTTCCGAGTGCTATAGACAAATTAGGAGGAAATTATTCCACTTGATAGGACTCAGGTTTTAAAACGATTGCCACAAGAAAGAAATCTCGAAGAGGACGATCCTGATGCCTGGACGAAGTCTGTTGTAGAACCAACAGTAGCAAGGAAAAAGAACATTCAAGTGAAGCCAGGCTTGAGTCAGAACCGGAATTAGGAGTGATGGAACAGGAAGACTGCTTTGAAGATGTGCAGCCTACTATGGAAAACATTGCCACTGACGACTTTGTAGAGGTTGAATTTAAAACAAACGAAGTGAAAAAATATTTCATCGGGCAAATTAAGGGATTCTTCGATGAAACTTTTGAAGTTAAATTTCTTATAAGTCAAGAAAACAGTGTATTCTGTGTAAAATAATTTAATTTTTAAAAAATTGCAAAGCGCTTTCGGCTGTTAAGCCATCATCAGTGCGATACCTGCAAGTAAGTTAAAAATGTTTGAAATTTTATCAATAAGGAAATTAGTAAAGTATTACTTACTCGTCAAGTTGTAACGAGTTTTTTTTTCTGCTTTTTGCAAGTTTAATTTTTTATTTTTTTTTATTATTCCGTAATATATTTTATTTTACCACTAGGGTGTATATAACTCGTTACTTTACAACCCTTTCGACTACCGCAGTGATTTATTTTTTTTGCTATTACCGGTGTATATTTTAGTATAAGTCCGAGTTACGCAAATCCAACTTCTACCATACACAATTTATTCATTTCCGATATTTAAATTTTTCAACTGAAAGGACGCCCGGTATATACAACATTTTAATTTAATCGAGAGCCGTCTAGTATACTTACAAGTTTTTGTCGAAACTAGATAAATTTCACGTTTTAATTCCGCCACCGGGACGACGACCGAAAACTGTAACTAAAATTTTGGATATAAATTGGCTGACGCGCATCATTCAGGTCTCTGAAGAATCAGTTCATTTTTCGGCTCTAAGTATATTCTCCGTTCAACTTCCTTCCGAAAAACCGAAAAACCGTAGTGCGAAAAATTTTGTGTATTCCGTATTCCGATTGTGTGTGGGCTGTATTTATTAAGGTAAATAAATTTTAACAAATAAACTGTGTATTCGAAACGTTCCGTATCGCCGCTTAGTATTAAATTGTTAAATGTATGGTTTTGAAAATTTTCCGACCGGCTATTTTTTTTCTTTTGTTGTTGAACTGAAATTTGTTTTTTATTTTGTTTCTCTTATCTGAAAATAAAGATTTGTCAACCGTAATTTGATTTCGAATTTTTATTTACTGCGTTTATTATATATTAATTAACTGATATGAATTATTAGTGGATTCTCGAATTATTTTATGCTTTTGGTTGTCAGTAGTTTTAAATTAAATTGATATCCAAGTGGATTAGGTATAATATTTTAAAGTTTATGCTAGTACGAATATTTTTACTCTGTGTGTCGATAGTTGGGTACCGTTTAACTCGTGGGAAAATATTTTTTTTTCAATTGTTACCGGCTTTAGTTAGATTCAAGGGTTAATCAGACTTGGAAGAGGCTTAGCCACAATTTGTTTGATTTCCCGGCAGATCTAACTCGTTCTTAAATTTTATTTTTTTTGGAATAATAGTTACCGGCTTTAGTAGATTCAAGGGTTAATCAGACTTGGAAGAGGCTTAGCCACAATTTGTTTGATTTCCCGGCAGATCTAAATCGTTCTTTTCCCGTTTCGTAGAATCATTATTTATATTTTTTTTCTCCCCGTCGGAATAATAGTTGCCGGTTTCATTTGGATTCAAGGGTTAATCAGACTTGGAAGAGGCTTAGCCACAATTTGTTTGATTTCCCGGCAGATCTAAATCGTTCTTTTCCCGTTTCGTAGAATCATTATTTATTTTTTTTTCCCGTCGGAATAATAGTTGCCGGTTTCATTTGGATTCAAGGGTTAATCAGACTTGGAAGAGGCGTAGCCACAATTTGTCTGATTACCCGGCAGATCTAAATCGTGCACTAGGGACCCCGTAAAACCCGGTAGATTTGAACCGAATTTGATAACCTGACCGTTAAGTCCGTTAAAATCCCAGATATAGGTAATACATACCTCCTTTTCTTTTCCCGGTTAATTTGTTTGTCACTAAAAAGAATTATTCGTAAAATAGACCACAGAGTATTAATAGATCAAAGTTTTGAATTTCTATTATTTTCATTTTTAACCGCAATTTATTGATTGGAGAACCAAGATTTGGCTTTTCCCGATTTTCACTAGTTAGTTAAATTTAATTCAACAAGACCCCTGGAATTTTCCGTAACCTCCATCTGAGGCTATCTGGAACTCTTGACGCTAAGGGTCAAGGGGCCGTGGAGCAAACCACGTTAATAATCTGGCGCCCGAGATTTAAAAACCCGAATTTTGCATCAAGGGTGTCCATAGTGACGTGTTCTTGTGGCAGGAGCCACGTGTAAGAAGGGAGGCACGTTACAAAGTATGTACAAGAAACCAAATTAAAAAGTCGACAACACATTGATTAAGCAATCATAAAGAATTTAAAATTTACATTAAATTTAAAATTTAATCTAATTTTCTGGCTTGAATGCGATTTGAGTAATGGGTTCTCATTAGACCCTAAATCAAATCTTTCTCATTGAGAATGACTTTCATATTAGTTTTGGATAATCCTTGTAATACTTAAATCAACTATTGGTTTTGAAATAATGTTCTAGATCATTTTCTCAAATAGAATTTATTATCTAAGTTTCTTTCTAAAATTTATTTCTGTGTTGGATCTTATTTTATTAACTTCTTTCTTTTATTAATTATTTTGATTTGGTTTTCTTTTGATTGAATATTTTTCGAATAAGATTTGGTAACGGGTTCTCATTAGACCCTTAATCTTTTTCGTTTTGAATGAGATTTGAGTAATGGGTTCACATTAAATTCTAAATCAAAATCTCATTTTAGATTTCCATGTCGGTTTCAAGAAATTACCAAGTTACACGTATTATTGTTTAGAAAAATTTTTCATGGTAATTACTTGTCTGAATGTTAGTTCTTTGCTCACTTTTGATAACTTTAGTTCTGTTTTCACTAAGGTATCATTTGTCTTTATTTTGATATTTAAATTTAATTTAATGCTTTTTTAAATATTTCATGATTTTAGTTTTTTAAATTATATTTGTTAACGGGTTCTCATTAGACCCCTAATCTAATTTTCTTGGTTTAATGAGTTTTGAGTATTGGGTTCTCATTAGACCCTAATTCTAATCTTTCTCATTGAGAATGACTTTCATATTAGTTTTGGGATATTCCTTGAATAACTGTCCTTTTGTTTCAAATTTAATAGAGACATGTTTAATTAATTGTTTATTTGTAATATTTCTGGACTCTTGTGTGAGTTATTTGTTTTTAAATTATTTTTCTTAACGGGTTCTCATTAGACCCTTAATATAATTTTTCTTTTTT
The DNA here is from genome assembly GCA_947563755.1 of Lochmaea crataegi. Taxonomy (NCBI): domain Eukaryota; kingdom Metazoa; phylum Arthropoda; class Insecta; order Coleoptera; family Chrysomelidae; genus Lochmaea; species Lochmaea crataegi. The sequence goes on along the minus strand of OX387434.1, from coordinate 33,625,156 downwards.
GATTGAGATTTGAGTGATGGGTTCTCATTAGACCCTAAATCCAATCTTTCTCATTGAGAATGACTTTCATAATAGTTTTGGGATATTTTTGGAGTACTTTTAACTTTTACATCTTGAAATAATTTTCTTGATATTTAAATAGTCTTTATTGTCAAAATTTTTTTTTTATTTCTTAGTTCTATTTTTATTTATGAATAATTATTGGGTTTTGGTGTTTCTTTTGACTGTTATGTTAGTTATCTGTTTTGAATGAGATTGTTAACGGGTTCTCATTAGACCCTAGATCTTTTTCTTTTTGGAATAAGATTTGAATAATGGGTTCTCATTAAACTCTAATTCATATCTTTTTCTCAGTTTAGATGACTTTCATTTTAGTTTTGAGAAATTACCAAAATACACTATTTATTGTTTGGTTTTGTTCCGTGATATTTACGTGTCGGAAGGTTAGTTCTAAGCCCACTTTGGATACTTTTAGTTCTATGTTCAGTAATACTGTCATTTGTCATAATTTAATTTGATTTAGATTGGTTAGTCAACTTCAAATTAATGTAATGTCACTTCATTTTCCGTTTCTACAAACACGTGTAGTTAGAAACTTTAATTTTTGAAAATGTTTAAAAGTTAACAATAGTGTACCCCAAAACAGGGGAACAATTTAAATTTTAAATTTAATGTAAATTTTAAATTCTTTATGATTGCTTAATCAACGTGTTGTCGACTTTTTAATTTGGTTTCTTGTACATACTTGACGAGTAAGTAATACTTTACTAATTTCCTTATTGATAAAATTTCAACTATTTTTTACTTACTTGCAGGTATCGCACTGATGATGGCTTAACAGCCGAAAGCGCTTTGCAATTTTTTAAAAATTAAATTATTTTACACAGAATACACTGTTTTCTTGACTTTCTAGTCATGTGTACTCAGCTATAAAGATATTCACCTTAAATTTCTTAGACCAAACAGAAAGATAAAAAATTGCTTTATCTTTCCCACAGTGGATGACATATGCATGATTAGCTTGGAACAAATTGTGAAAAAACTTCCCAAACCAACTGAACTGTAACGAGGGGGCTACGAATTTCCTTTGAAAATTAAGCTAAAATCTTATGCACTTTAAAATAAAGGCTATTTCCAAATTTCCCTGTGTTTTTTTTTCGCTTTTATATTAAAAAATAAATGAAAAATAATATTTTATTTTCTTTTTGTCCCGATTAACCCCATACTTGAGGCGTCATGCACATTGCATGGCTTGAAATAGCGCCCCAAAACGGGGTAAATCGGGACACCCTATATAATTTTTTTTCAATTAATTCATTAAATTCAGATAATTATCCAATACATATTTCAGCAGCCGTATTGACTACGGTCACTTTCCCCTAAATTTTAATTTTCTTCGATAGTTTTACAACCCCGATTGACGGTAATATTAATCCTAAAGAAAAAGAAATGAGATGCTGTTGAATTTGCGTGTCTTCACCAGCTGGTGATAACCGTTAACTCAACCATAAGTTGATTCCAGACGTATGGGATCTACATTTTGGCCATAGCACAAGCTATTCCTCGGCCGGAATTGAAGTAACCCTTGGCTGAATCTCTCAGACTCCAAAACCCATAGATTACGAAAGTGGAACCGCAAAGATAACTGGTACTGCAAAAACAACTGGAACCGCCAATAAAAAGACCGGAACCGCAAATCAAAACCAAAAACAAACTCTAAAATATAACACTAATGAGTGTTGCTTCTACAACTTAAATGGGCATTAACTATCCTTTGAATTCAACACATTTTTCCCAGTGTGAATTCTATTACTAACTGGCTATTAGCCCTTTACTAACTGAATACGATGATCCCTTTGAATAACCTAAAATAATTATCTGTTTGACAGTGTAACTATATTATCCCCATATAAAGTATGAAACTAACAAAAACCCTTGAGGTATCCATCCCTTACTAAAATTTACTCCCATCAGAATAAGTTACACAAGCTTTGCTTAAACATAGAATAAGATGGTGTAACCTTCTCTTCTTCTTCGATAGATGTGCGATCAATGAGAATCGCCAGAAGATCCACATATTCCCCAACCACAACCCTGGTATTCCGATGGGATTGTCCAAGTGCTGTTTCAATGATCAATACGTCAGCATCATTTTCAGCGCGTTTCACAGTGAAGCTATTCGCCGCAAACTTTTCTGTCAATATCGAGATGAATCTGCTTTTATTTTTGTTGTTAGAAAAAAGCTTTTCTTGGCTCACAGTTGCAACCATATGCTCATCAAAGTGGATGTCAACGGACGCAGATTTTTAGGACCGGCGAAGCTGCTCCATAGCCTTCAACTCTTGCTGATACTTTCATAGCCATCAAAAACAATAATGGCGTTGGAGCCGAAGTGGCGTAGCTCATAATTAACATATATGCTTGACAAATAGCATCGTACGTTTCATTCTGATGCCACAAAACGCGATGCAAGCGGAATCCTTGTAACGAGTTATTTTTTTTTTTTTTTTTTTTTTCATTTTTATTTTATTTTGTTCCGTAATATATTTTATTTTACCACTAGGGTGTATATAACTCGTTACTTTACAACCCTTTCTACTACCTCATTGATTTATTTTTTGGTATTACCGTTGTATATTTTAGTATAAGTCCGAGTTACGCAAATCCAAATTCTACCATACACAATTTATTCATTTCCGATATTTAAATTTTTCAACCGAAAGAACGCCCGGTATATACAACATTTTAATTTAAACGAAAGCCGTCTAGTATAGATACAAGTTTTTGTCGAAACTAGATAGATTTCACGTTTTAATTCCCACACCAGAATTACGGCCGAAGAATGTAACTAAAATTTTGGATATAAATTGGCTGGCGCGCATCATTGAGGGCTCTCAAGAATCAGTTCATTTTTCGGCTCTCGAGATTCTTATTCGCGCTTTGATTGATTCCGGCTATAAGTATACTTCGTTCAACTTTCCTCCGAAAAACCGATAAACCGTATTGTGAAAATTGTGTGCACCAAGATTGTGTGTTCAGGTGTATTTTAAAAGGTAAATCATTTTTACAATTAAACTGTGTAATCTAAACTTTCCGTATCGTCGCTTAGTATTAAATTGTTAAATGTATGGTTTTGAAAATTTTCCGTCCGGCTATTTTTTTCTTTTGTTGTTGAACTGAAATTTGTTTTTTTATTTTGTTTCTTTTATCTGGAAATGAAGATTTGTCAACGGTAATTTGATTTCGAATTTTTATTTACTGCGTTTATTATATATTAATTAACTGATATGAATTATTAGTGGAATCTCGAATTATTTTATGCTTTTGGTTGTCAGTAGTTTTAAATTAAATTGATATCCAAGTGGATTAGGTATAATATTTTAATTTTATGCTAGTACGAATATTTTTACTCTGTGTGTCGATAGTTGGGTACCGTTTAACTCGTGGGAAAATATTTTTTTTTGAATAATTGTTACCGGCTTTAGTAGATTCAAGGGTTAATCAGACTTGGAAGAGGCTTAGCCACAATTTGTTTGATTTCCGGGCAGATCTAACTCGTTCTTAATTTTTTTTTTTGAATAATAGTTACCGGCTTTAGTAGATTCAAGGGTTAATCAGACTTGGAAGAGGCTTAGCCACAATTTGTTTGATTTCCCGGCAGATCTAATTAGTCTTAATTTTTATTTTTTTTCGGAATAATAGTTATCGGTTTCCTTAGATTCAAGGGTTAATCAGACTTGGAAGAGGCTTAGCCACAATTTGTTTGATTTCCCGGCAGATCTAAATCGTTCTTTTCCCGTTTCGTAGAATCATTATTTATATTTTTTTTTCCCGTCGGAATATTAGTTGCCGGTTTCATTTGGATTCAAGGGTTAATCAGACTTGGAAGAGGCTTAGCCACAATTTGTTTGATTTCCCGGCAGATCTAAATCGTTCTTTTCCCGTTTCGTAGAATCATTATTTATATTTTTTTCTCTTATTGTCGGAATAATAGTTGCCGGTTTCATTTGGATTCAAGGGATAATCAGACTTGGAAGAGGCTTAGCCACAATTTGTCTGATTACCCGGCAGATCTAAATCGTGCATTAGGGACCCCGTTAAACCCGGTAGATTTGAACCGTATTTGATAACCTGACCGTTAAGTCCGTTAAAATCCCAGATATAGGTAATACATACCTCATTTTCTTTTCCCGGTTAATTTGTTTGTCACTAAAAAGAATTATTCGTAAAATAGACCACAGAGTATTAATAGATCAAAGTTTTGAATTCCTATTATTTTCATTTTTAACCGCAATTTATTGATTGGAGAACCAAGGTTTGGCTTTTCCGGATTTTCACTAGTTAGTTAAATTTAATTCAACAAGACCCCTGGAATTTTCCGTAACCTCCATCTGAGGCTATCTGGAACTCTTGACGCTAAGGGTCAAGGGGCCGTGGAGCAAACCACGTTAATAATCTGGCGCCCGAGATTTAAAAACCCGAATTTTGCATCAAGGGTGTCCATAGTGACGTGTTCTTGTGGCAGGAGCCACGTGTAAGAAGGGAGGCACGTTACAAAATGGCGCCCGAGCAGGGACCCAATTGTTGATTACTGTAGGATCAGTTTAATACCGTTTTCCATTTTTTTTAGCGTTTATTTGTGCTTGGACCGTTTAAGTCTGTTTTGACTATTTTCTGCCGTATTTTTTTTTGTTAAAGCAGGGACCTGATTGTTGATTACAATAGGATCAGTTTAATACCGTTTTAAATTTTTATTTTTTTTTTGAAGCGTTTTTTTCGCTTGGACCGGTTAAGTCTGTGTTGACTGTTTGTTTACCGTATTATTGCAGAAAGTTGATTATTTGTTAGAGCTGGAACCGTTATTCCGTTTCCGTTATTTTACCGTATTGTTAAAGAGACCTGATTATAGCAGGAACTGAAATACAGCTGTGGATATTTTTTTTAGCGTATTGTTGCTGGACCGTTTATACTGTTTTACGGGTTTTTTTTTTGCCCATTGTTGATTTGAACAGGGACCGTTATTTTAGTATAATATACTAATTTTTTTCCGTATTGTAAATTTCAATAGCGACCGTTTTGCCGGTGCTAGATTTTTCTTTTTTTTTCCGCCTTTGTTGCTTTTTTATTTTGAGAAGAAGAAATATTGCTCCGCGATCCGCCATAGACCAAGAGGAATATCCGACCGCTATGGCAACTACACCGATAAACGTGCACGATTGGAAGGTGTCTTTTGGAAACCGGGGAGATCCTGCTGCATTCATCGAAAGAATCGAAGAAATCTGTACCGCAAGGAATGTCCAGAAAGACAATCTGCTTCCGGTGTTACCCGAATTACTGTCCGGTGAGCCCGCTCTTTGGTACCGGAATAACCGCAGCAGATACTCTACCTGGGAGGAATTTGAAACAGATTTCCGTATTTTCTTCTACCCTGTTAATTACGAAGACGACTTGGAAGCTGAGATAAGCCGTCGTCTGCAAAGAAGGACTGAGTCCGCCGCCACATACATCACCGAACTCCAGACTTTGATGCGAAGACATGGAAAGCTAACTCCCGAACAGCAGTTAGCATGGCTGTACCGTAACCTGTTGCCGGAATACCGTCTGCAAGTCCGAAAAGGGGACTTTGACGATTTTTCCTCCTTTTGTCAGGTGGTCAGGGAATATGAGCTCCTCAGGAAGGAACTCCAGTCTATACCCAACCACACTGGACCGAACCGGGGACCAAATCCCCGTCCGCAGTCAATGAGTTCGCCGAGATATGGACCTTCTCACAACACGATGCCTGGGCCATCCAGAGAGCCCATCGCCGGTCCCAGCCAACCGTCACCGACCGATACTCCGCCGCCGCCTGATACTACTCGTCAACCTTCAGGACAATATTCCCGTCAACTCATCTGTTTCCGTTGTGGTGAGTCTGGACATTATAGGAATTACTGTCAAAACCCGCCAAAAATATTCTGTTCTCGTTGCCAGAAAGAAGGAGTATTTTCCCGAGACTGTTCCTGCAGCAGGCAGGAAAACTAAACCGAAGTTGTACCGAAGAGAGGCCGACACAGCTTCCGCAAATCTTTGCCTCTCACACCGAACCGCCAGCAGAAATGAACGACCCCCGACCGCACATAGACGTTGAAATAGGAAATCATATGTTTAGAGCATTATTGGATACCGGAGCAGCAAAGTCGTATATTGGTGATCAGGTAGCTAAGACTTTTTCCCAAAGAAAGCAAACTACCTCTCGTCAAGCTACGAAGGCCCGTTTAGCTAATGGAAATCTAGTCTCCATCACCGACATATATGAGCTGAAATGGAAAATCAATGACGTCACAATGGAGGGTTCGTTGGAGCATTTCCCTGGTCTAATAACCGACATTGTATTAGGACATGATGTCCTCCGAAAGTATAATTTCCGGCTGGAGTTAGGAACCGGAGAAATATACGTGAATGATGAGTTAGTGAGGCGTTCACAATTGGCCAGTCCTGTTGGAATATTGGAGGCCGTGAACAGGCCTATGAAAGAAGTCAATTCTGCTGTGCCGATAATATGTAGAGAAGAAACCACCCACCGTCTTAGGAAAGACCGCCGGTCTGTAAATCTGTCTTGTCCCGAAGTCTCTGCGTCTTCCCTGGAGTTAGGGGTTGGCGAGGAGCAATCTGTTTCCGAAGTCTCTGCGTCTTCCCTGGTGTTAGGGGTTGGCGAGGAGCAATCTGTTTCCGAAGTCTCTGCGTCTTCCCTGGTGTTAGGGGTTGACAAGGAGCAACCTGTTTCCGAAGTATCTGCGTCCTCCCTGGAGTTAGGGGTGGACAAGGAGCAAATTCGTTCCGAAGTCTCTGCGTCTTCCCTGGAGTTAGGGGTCGACAAGGAGCAACCTGTTTCCGAAGTCTCTGCGCCCTCCCTGGTGTTAGGGGTTGGCAAGAAGCAAACCACTTCTGTAATATCTGCGTCTTCCCTGGAGTTAGGGGTTGACAAGGAGCGAATTTGTTCCGAAGTCTCTGCGTCTTCCCTGGAGTTAGGGGTTGACAAGGAGCAAACCGTTTCTGAAGTCTCTGAATCTTCCCTGGTGTTAGGGGTTGACAAGGAGCAAACCGTTTCCGAAGTCTCTGCGTCTTTCCTGGTGTTAGGGGTTGACAAGGAGCGAATTTGTTCCGAAGTCTCTGCGTCTTCCCTGGAGTTAGGGGTTGACAAGGAGCAATCTGTTTCCGAAGTCTCTGCGTCTTCCCTGGTGTTAGGGGTTGACAAGGAGCAATCTATTTCCGAAGTCTCTGAGTCTTCCCTGGTGTTAGGGGTTGACAAGGAGCAATCTGTTACCGAAGTCTGTTCATCATCTCTCGTAGAGTTGGGAGATAGTAATGCAGCCCCAAAAAATCTCCGAGAGTTGAGAAGGTTTTTGGGAGTTGCCTCCTGGTATAGGAGATTCGTGCCATCGTTTTCAGAAAAGGTAGCTCCGTTAACGAAATTACTCCGCAAATCTCAGCGATGGAAGTGGGCCGAGGAACAAGAAGCCGCGTTCGCTAGAATCAAAACCTGTCTGTCAGAAGCACCCGTCTTAAGTTGTCCTGATTTTACCGTACCGTTCACTCTGCAGACCGATGCCTCCGAATATGGTTTGGGAATAGCCCTTACCCAGCAGAAGGATGGTCATGAACACGTGGTAGCGTATGCAAGTCGCACCCTGAGTCCTACCGAGAAAAATTACTCCGTAACCGAAAAAGAATGTCTTGCCATTGTTTGGGGGATTGAAAAGATGCGTCCTTATTTAGAGGGCTACCATTTCACGGTTGTTACCGATCATCAATCTCTTAGATGGCTGCATTCCATATCTAGTCCGTCCGGACGTTTAGCCAGGTGGAGTATTTTTCTACAACAGTATGATTTCGAGATACAGTACCGTAAAGGTGCTCTAAATCGTGTGGCCGACGCTTTGTCAAGAAACCCGCTACCAATGACCGCCGAGAGCGACTCACCGTCCGCAATCTGTTTGACCGATGTAACCGCCGAATGTTCGTGGAACCGGAACAGGAAGGAAGAGGTCCTGAAGGATCCAGAGAAGTTTCCGGACTACTGCATAAAAGAAGACCGTCTATACCGTCATTTCTGGGATATCAATGATTTCCGAGAGCCAGAAATGCCCGATCCATGGACACTGTGTATAGCAAAGCCCGACCGAATCCGGGTGTTGCAAGAAAACCATGATAATCCGAATGCTGGTCATCTGGGAATTGCTAAAACCATCACCCGGACTGCAAAATTGTACTATTGGCCAGGAATGTTCAGGGACATCACCAAGTACGTAAAGAGGTGCCTGCGATGTCAACAGTACAAACCGTCACAGCAAAAACCAGCAGAGACCCATCTGCCACGACAACGAATGGTAGCCGGCAGGTTCATCACCCTGACGGATGATCTCTGTTGGAGATGTGGAATCTCCGGACACCGCCGAGAGAACTGCAGCAGGCCGTCTATTCTGTTCTGTTCCCGATGTGGACAAGTGGGACGGATGTCCCGAGAATGCCCGTGTGATCGACGCGGCCCCCGTACCCGATCGGTGGCAGTACAAGCACACCTGGTCTCCCGTAGCGACGAACCCCGACGAATGCAGGATGCTTCCAGCCAGTGTAGCATCGAACGACCCCACCCCGCTCTGGAAACAGCCGGACGCTGTTCCAGGTCATACCGAAGACAGGCGTCCCGTGGAAGAGGACCGCCCCATCCACAGCAAGCGACCCTACGCCGACGTTCCAGGCTGTGAGACGCTACACCCTGGATCACCGTTTTGTTTTCTCACCTTTTTTATTATTAGGTGTAAGTTGTTGTTTGAAAAAAAAATGTAATGTCCGAAAGTTGCACTTTCGCTCATTCATTTTTTTTTACCAAAGTAAAGGGGGTGTGTAACGAGTTATTTTTTTTCTTCTTGCAAGTTTAATTTTTATTTTATTTTGTTCCGTAATATATTTTATTTTACCACTAGGGTGTATATAACTCGTTACTTTACAACCCTTTCTACTACCTCATTGATTTATTTTTTGGTATTACCGTTGTATATTTTAGTATAAGTCCGAGTTACGCAAATCCAAATTCTACCATACACAATTTATTCATTTCCGATATTTAAATTTTTCAACCGAAAGGACGCCCGGTATATACAACATTTTAATTTAAACGAAAGCCGTCTAGTATAGATACAAGTTTTTGTCGAAACTAGATAGATTTCACGTTTTAATTCCCACACCAGAATTACGGCCGAAGAATGTAACTAAAATTTTGGATATAAATTGGCTGGCGCGCATCATTGAGGGCTCTCAAGAATCAGTTCATTTTTCGGCTCTCGAGATTCTTATTCGCGCTTTGATTGATTCCGGCTATAAGTATACTCCGTTCAACTTTCCTCCGAAAAACCGATAAACCGTATTGTGAAAATTGTGTGCACCAAGATTGTGTGTTCAGGTGTATTTTAAAAGGTAAATCATTTTTACAATTAAACTGTGTAATCTAAACTTTCCGTATCGTCGCTTAGTATTAAATTGTTAAATGTATGGTTTTGAAAATTTTCCGACCGGCTATTTTTTTCTTTTGTTGTTGAACTGAAATTTGTTTTTTTATTTTGTTTCTTTTATCTGGAAATGAAGATTTGTCAACGGTAATTTGATTTCGAATTTTTATTTACTGCGTTTATTATATATTAATTAACTGATATGAATTATTAGTGGAATCTCGAATTATTTTATGCTTTTGGTTGTCAGTAGTTTTAAATTAAATTGATATCCAAGTGGATTAGGTATAATATTTTAATTTTATGCTAGTACGAATATTTTTACTCTGTGTGTCGATAGTTGGGTACCGTTTAACTCGTGGGAAAATATTTTTTTTTGAATAATTGTTACCGGCTTTAGTAGATTCAAGGGTTAATCAGACTTGGAAGAGGCTTAGCCACAATTTGTTTGATTTCCGGGCAGATCTAACTCGTTCTTAAATTTTTTTTTTGAATAATAGTTACCGGCTTTAGTAGATTCAAGGGTTAATCAGACTTGGAAGAGGCTTAGCCACAATTTGTTTGATTTCCCGGCAGATCTAATTAGTCTTAATTTTTATTTTTTTTCGGAATAATAGTTATCGGTTTCCTTAGATTCAAGGGTTAATCAGACTTGGAAGAGGCTTAGCCACAATTTGTTTGATTTCCCGGCAGATCTAAATCGTTCTTTTCCCGTTTCGTAGAATCATTATTTACATTTTTTTTTCCCGTCGGAATATTAGTTGCCGGTTTCATTTGGATTCAAGGGTTAATCAGACTTGGAAGAGGCTTAGCCACAATTTGTTTGATTTCCCGGCAGATCTAAATCGTTCTTTTCCCGTTTCGTAGAATCATTATTTATATTTTTTTCTCTTATTGTCGGAATAATAGTTGCCGGTTTCATTTGGATTCAAGGGATAATCAGACTTGGAAGAGGCTTAGCCACAATTTGTCTGATTACCCGGCAGATCTAAATCGTGCATTAGGGACCCCGTTAAACCCGGTAGATTTGAACCGTATTTGATAACCTGACCGTTAAGTCCGTTAAAATCCCAGATATAGGTAATACATACCTCATTTTCTTTTCCCGGTTAATTTGTTTGTCACTAAAAAGAATTATTCGTAAAATAGACCACAGAGTATTAATAGATCAAAGTTTTGAATTCCTATTATTTTCATTTTTAACCGCAATTTATTGATTGGAGAACCAAGGTTTGGCTTTTCCGGATTTTCACTAGTTAGTTAAATTTAATTCAACAAGACCCCTGGAATTTTCCGTAACCTCCATCTGAGGCTATCTGGAACTCTTGACGCTAAGGGTCAAGGGGCCGTGGAGCAAACCACGTTAATAATCTGGCGCCCGAGATTTAAAAACCCGAATTTTGCATCAAGGGTGTCCATAGTGACGTGTTCTTGTGGCAGGAGCCACGTGTAAGAAGGGAGGCACGTTACATCCTCCATCGATAACGTAGGTGACATTCTGCAAATCAGGTTCCAGTTCCAGTGGCTGGAAATAATCATAGAAGGCTGATTTGTTTGTTTTGTGCATACCAACTTCATCAAAGAGTGACAGCGGATACGGAGCCAATTTGTACTCCAAATAGGTGAGTAGTTCTATGTTCGATCTTTTTATGACACTAATCGTTTGAAATAACAATAATGGGTCAATGGGCATTGTTGTACCATGGACTTTGACATGACTATTGACAGTTAATAGTGGAAGCACTCTATCAGCACGTAAAAATTTTATGCTGTGAAAATTGTTGCCGATTTTTTTTCTCCATTGCAGTTGTTCCAATCTGACCAGCATCATGACAGTTTATTTTCTCATCGCCGGTAACCCCTATAACAATCGACATAATTTTAGATCCAATTGGTAAAGTATTATGAGAATTAAACCAATCTGATACTTTCCGAACATCCTCAATGTCTCTCTTTATGCGCGATTCACTTGCGTCAACATGTTGTTCTCCAGAGTGGAAACAGAGCTCACAATATTTGGCGAGTCCTTCGCAGATGCTACTTGCAGTCAGAAGTCCCGTAACCCATTTTTTGACGACACTCTCATTTGTACTTCTTCCACGTGTGAAATCTTCTTTCGACTTCGACGAATTCATGAGAGATTGTTCAATTATCATGTCAGTAGATTTTCCACAGAAATATTTTTCTGAACGTTTCTGAGAAAAAGTCGTCGGTAAACTTCTTAAAAGCTGCACTGTCCATGGAATTTTCCAAATTTTCCATCTCTTGGACATATAAATGTGCAGATTTTGCGTAAAGAAAATGCCCAGCTGTGTGAAAATATGCAAGCAATTCCTTAACACAAGCTAAATTCGACTCCCAATTTCCCATTCTTTCTGCTCGTATGAATTCTTTCGCGAGCGTAATCATTTGGAAGTATTGTACCCACAGTTGTGCAATGGGCCCTCAGTTTTTTATTTTGGCAATCTTTTCATCAAATAATAATTTGATTTATTAAATGGCACTCGATGTTTCAACATCTTCAAATGATCTTCCGTGCAAATCCTCAATATAAAGTTTCAATTGCTCTTCTCTTTCATCATCCAGCGTTATTTCGCTGAAAATAATCTGTGGTGTAAGTGGTACTGTAATCACTCGCTGGTTGATTGATAAATGGTAAAAAGAGAATCCGTGACTTGGTGTACGTTTCTTCCTTCGTTAAATTCTCCATAAATCCACTCCAGCCTGGTACGTCTGATAAATTTTTCCACTTGGCAAACATCCATAATATATCAGAATTTCGTAGCGTTGACGCAGTTTTCATTTCATCACAATCCAGTGTTTTCATCATGATTGTCGTGAACTTTCAGCGGAATACGAGCAACACTAGCCATTTCATTTGCAGTCAGGATTTTCGGTAACCTAAAAATTTGCTGATCATCGCCAATTTTGTCGTGTGGAGCTATTATTTTTATCATTCCCATAGAATGAAAGGTATTCAATCCATCGAGAGTAGCGTCATTGTGATCCGCATTATCACAGATATATTGCACGAAACATCCCTCTTCTGGTGGCGAGATTGAAGGCTAATGATGGAACAGTGCATATCTCTTTCAGCGGCTCTAATTTTCCTTTACGATTTTTTCCCCCGCCTGGGGGACTTTTGAGGCCTCATTTGGGACACTGAGACATACCTGAAAAACCTTAATTTGCTTTTGTATGAATTGGTCCAAAAATTGGGCCTATTTTGGACTAATAAGATTATTTTATTCTAATAATTAGTCAATGATAAGCATTTAATAATCTGTCGGTATTGCTTATACTATGAAAGGTATAATATGTTGTGTATTTTAGATGCCCAGAGATTTATTCTCGATAATTTGTTTCAGGCGCCTTTCATACTTCAAGTTTGTATATATGTTTAACGTTATAATAAAATATATTACATTGGATTAAATCTAACAGTTCTGTTTACTTACTTGCATCCACCCTGCAGGGTAAAAATTACAACAATTATACTTCATATTTTTCCAAAAAGTGATTAGATTAGATTGAGCGATTGAAAAAGTTATTTTTACCAAAACTGCCATACTATTTGACACCATCTTGGTGATTTTCCCCTTGCGTACTGAATGTTTACGGAGTGTCTAGTCGACCGCTAATCGGACGAATAATTTTTTTTATTCGTCCGAAAATGGTGTGGATTAAAATTTAATATTTAGAATTATTGCAAGGTAAGTAAGATTTATGATTTATATACAATAATAATAATAATTACTTGTTAGATAAATTATTTGAAACAATTTATTGATTGAGTGTATATTTTCCATTACATACATATCAGTGATTATTGGTTGGTATTGGTTTTTTAGGTTAGGTTAGGTTAGGTTAAGAAATTGAAAAAATCGAAAAAAATGGAAAAAGTTGGTAAGATGTGCATATTTGATACTTTATGACGGGCACGCGACGCATGTGACCGAAAAAATTGCTACATTGGCTAGACAACACAATATTACAATTTTAAAACTTCCTGCTCACACCAGTCACCTGTTGCAGCCATTAGATCTAGCTGTTTTCAAATCCTTCAAATGCAAATGGGATGCAAATTTGGTTGCATGGCAAAGAGGCCATCCGGGACAAAAAATTACAAAAAAAGAGTTTTCGCTGCTCTTGGGAAAAACTTGAAAATGCTTGCCTTTATCAGTGATAGAAAGTGGTCTTCGAAAGGCGGGTATTGTCCCTTATAACAGAAACGTTATTGAAGAATCGGTATATGATCCAGAAGCTCTAGGAAGGTGGAAAGAACAAAAAAGCAACTCAACAATAGTTGAAAATCGAGAGGCCGATAAAACAGAAATCACAGAGGACGGGGGATTTGGGGATATTGTGAGAGCAAGTGAACCTGGGCCGAGCTGCAGCCATACAACTATGAACTCCAGTTTCCAAGATCTCTTATTGAAAACATTAAAAGAATCAAGGTCGCAATTGGTGACAAAGCCAAGAAGAAAAATTGCTCCAGATGCAGAGGTTATTACGACTGTAAAGGGAGATACCATTGATAAGCCAGCTAAAATAAGTGCTCGAACAAAATCAAAACCAGCTAAAAGAAAATCCAGAAAAATTTCTGCAGATAGTGAAAACGACAGTGAACCAATTTATCAAGAGTCAGATGATGATACGGACCCCGAAAGCTTTTCCAGTTTGCAAGACCTTTCAAATATGGAAAACCTTGATTCAACAGAAAAAATAGAATCAAATCCATACTTGGATGCACCCAACCATATGGAAATGACCCCTGAAAAACAGAATGAGGAATACCATAACGCCTTAGAAGTAGGAATGTGCGTGATTGCAGAATACACAGATGAAAAATATGCTAAGATATTTCTAGGGAAAGTGAGTGAAATTATTGAGTTAGAAAATCAGTTGAAATTCAAATGCTCCTTTTTGCGAAAAAAAAAATAGGAAAAGAACAGTTTTTGGTCTTCCCAGACGTAGAAGATATCGACGTTATATGCCGAGAAAATATTGTGAAAGTGTTGAAACAGCCACGTCAGTGCAGAGGAAGATACTATTTTTGTTATTCTGAGGTAGAAAAATATTTAAAGTGAAGTTTCGTCACTTTAAACACTTTCTTGGTGAAGATTTTTTTGTATGTTGAAAAATAGAATTCATATTGTATTTGTTTTTGACGCAATTTTTACGTTTTCAGTTTTTTGGTTCAGATATAATTATTTTGCATGCCGAAAGTGTTTTGCACTTACCCGATTCCATCAATCACACTCTCTACGGTTGAAAACAAATGTGATTGCAATTTCCCATGTTAGATGAGAAAGTGCGATCACCTGACTGCTTAATTTTTTTTACATAATTCTCGAAAATTAAAAAACTTTTCCAAAAAAGCACACCAATTTTGAAGACCATGAAGCAAAACTTGTTTCATTAACTTGATTTCAAATTCACACTAACAAAAAAGTGGTCGCTCTTACCCCACTCTACCTTATTTCGGAGCTCTTTTTTTCTATTTTCATAGCATTTCTTCAGGGAAACCGTTCTTCGTAATATACCAGTAGATGAACTCGCATTGAAGTCATCTGTGATCTGCTGCCAAGAATTTTCCTTTTATCTGCAAAAGCCCTATTGTTTTTTTTATCCTCTATTATGGATGCATATTTATTAGCTACAATTCTTAATAAGTGGAACTTCTCCGAAGTAGTAAAGTTTGGAACTCATACTTTTCCACCCATTTCTCTACAAATATCAAAATACAGGCCTTAACTACTTTAGTAAATATCGTAAATACTAAATTAAACTTGTGCTTTGAATAAAACTCCGATAAAACCAAACATTCGGTTTACCGTTACATTTCACGCATACTTTGACAGTTGATTCTTGACATACAATATTAAAATCCCCTAAAAAAATACAACGTTGCCAAGTTTTATTTTCAACTTCTAAAATTACCAGAATAATATGTACCAAAATTATTTAATTTATGCAGATAACAGAAAACACAAAATTCACCAATGTTTACAGTTGTCCAAAATAATTATCAATTAAATGTCTGCGGCAGTGAAAACCAATAATGTTATGATTTATTCCTTGATTCATTGGATCAACAATATTTCCGAGCTCAATTAAATAATTTAGTTCATCTTCATCTATATTTTCTGCTGGAGGAGGTGCATTTTCATTATTTTCTATTGCAATATTATGCAATATTCCTGTGGCCACAATCACTTCACTGACAAATTCTGGTTTATATCTTAGTCCATATGCTAAAATAGGAAACCTCCTTTTCCAAACTCCAATCAGTCTTTCTACACTATTTCGTGTCCTAATATCTGCCTCATTCTACAATTGTTCTGTTTGGTTTGCAGGTTGCAACAGGGAAACTAACAAGTAGTTGCGGTCACTGTCACCTAGAATTATGTAATTTTATAAATTGCCAAATATAAACATTAAAGCCTACAAGTTATTCACACAAACCCAAATAGGTAGGTATTGAAATATTATTATAAATCATGTTATAAAAGTACCTAATAACTAATAAAGAAAAAAGGTAGTTCAAATTGCAAAGAAAATTGCAGTTCTGTTTATGCACACAGTTTAAAATAGCATTAGAAATAATAGGTATTTTTTAGACTTAATTACCTACCTAATAAAACAGAATCTTGGAATGTATTAGCTTCAAATCTTGCCCGAATTCTAGTATTATTGACTATGGTCTGATCATGAGCTGATCCAGGCCATCTTGCGACAATATCCTGAATTTTTAGTTTTGAATCCCCTACCACCTGCGTATTAATAGAAAAATACCCCTTTCTGTTCCTAAATACCTCGGCACCATCACCACCTAAAAAAATGACATTTTTACAATAAAAGTATACCTTTTGTTTTCAAAATGAAGAGTTAAAAATAAAAGAAAAGGGGGTTTCTTACCTAGAGATTGTATTTTAATGTGTTCCATCGACACAACCCAGCACCTTAGGAAACCTAGAAATATTGTAAAAATCAGTTGAAATTCTCAACTTTTCCTGATCATTTTGTAGCATTCTTATGTCGTTTGGTCTGGTCCGATAAATTGCCCTAGTCACTCTCCTAAATATTCTTGAAACTGTTGTTTGATGACACCCAATGAAATCAGATATTGCTGTTTGATGGGAACCAGAAGAATACAGTCTTAAAGTGGCCAACAGCTGGTTGATTGGTATAACTATTATTTCTAAAACAGTTAACAGAACTGTGTAAAGACATTATATTGCAAGACCTTAGTGTTGGAATTTGTGCGATGTTATTCCAACTGTGTAAAATATCAATTTGGTACCTATGTCCAGAAAACTGCGCAGTCGGTGCCGTGTCCCTACCAGCAGCCAATCTCTACGCGCGCGTTCCCTTTTCGACTCGGTAGCTTTCAGTTCTTCGCCCAAAGCACTCATACTGTGTATAAAACTAAACTCCATGTCAGAAGTTAGTTCGGTGTGTGAAGATTGCGTTGTTGGGACTTCAAGGTATTTTGTGTGTGTGTTAATTTTGTAACTAGTACCTAACACGTTTTGATAGCGCCGTGTTCTTTGTACAAAAAGCCGGTATATCTTTCTCTCTCTAATTACAGTTAATTCCATTACAAAGTTATTAATTGTCTCTTCTCTCTTTTCAAAAGTTCCCAACATAAATTATTGATGTATTTTGTTCATGTATTTACTCCTGTAAAGTGTAGAGCTCTTTCATAAGTTTTCGGTTACATTTGTTCGTGTACTAATAACATTTTATATTAAGCGCAAAGCGACAATATTACAGTGTTGCCAAGTAGTGACATAAACAATTGTAAGTTGTAATATTTTCACATGTTTCTTTTTTTTTGGTTTTTGTTAAGAGTTGCTTTTCATTAAAGATCAATTGAAATAAACTGGCTATTTATTGACATCGTAGTAGTTAGTTTACCCTTTCGTGGTTAATGGAGACAGGGTAGTTTATAGTCAGATGTCAACAACCACCTCCCCGTAATTTATACAGACCACTAAAGTTACTGCCTGTCTTCACTTCCCGACACTTAGAGAGAAGCAATTCTAGCACTAAATACTTACAGATCATTGTCATGCTCAATTTCAATTTCTATAAGAATGTTTAATTACAGTTAAAAAGAACAAGCTGCACAACACTATCCAAACCACAATAACAAACAAAATGTTTGGTTAGAATCATTAAAAATTAGTCACTAAACCATTGAGGTAGGCGGATCTTGTAATCCAAAGCTTAAACTACTTTTTTCTTGCGGTTTGCGGTGCATTACAAATTTTCGAACTAAGCGAGATTTAACTCCTAATCGAGAATAAGTCCTTACGGTGCATACGGGTGTTAGTCGTTGGTACCGTATCTTAACGCGGCATTAAGGATACCTTAACAAAGCTCGGAATACCCTATAAGTTCTACTTAACCTCGAAATACTAATTTTGAAGTTTATTTCAGTTTATTTATGACAGTTTAGATTTGAGTATATGTTTTTTGGTAGATCATCGTCTTTGTATTTGTAATTTGTCTTGTCGAAATGGAAATGTTAGAAGATGATGACGATTTAGAAATCATTGATATAATTGAATACGGCATACCCACCCAGACAGTTATATAGTTCTTCTAGGCTTAATGTAATGACCCTTTGAAGGCAAGTGCCGCCCAATGGCGTGCATATAAATTTTTTATAAATTCGAATATTGTGAAATAATGTTTTTCTACTCCTATACTATAAGTTGTTAATTAAATGCTTGTGTATTAATAACCATCATTATATGATCGTTGCATAATATACTATTTTCATTCAAATTAATATAGTAGATTAAAATTAACCTGCATACAAAACTCTTAAAATTTTAATATAATTTTCTGTAAATAATGCTCATTTAGCCAGGCAATCTGAAAAAACTGTCTGCCCAGCAAGAACCACGGGGAGGTATGAGCTATTCTTACCAGGAAAAAGGATTGGGTCGGGCATGTTAGTAGAAATATGAAGTTTTTTTTTTGTCTTAATTTTTTATTTTTTTTGCCTTTTTATTTTTTTTTTGCTTTTTTATTGGCTTTGGAAAATAGGTACGGTATCTATTATAAATACGTTGAGAAACGTACATATTTAAAACAACGCGTTGACACTGAACTTGTAAATCTTTGTTCTGAAATTCGGCCCTATCATTTATTGCTAAGTCATTTGTCTGTGGCGCCAAATTATTAGATTCCCGCGATACATCATCTTGAACTTTCGTTTAAAATGGTCTCCAAAATGCCATTCTAATTAATTACTAACAAATTATATTTATAAAACTTACCCTAACGTCTACGAACAAATAAATATTATATTAATAACAATTCACTCACGCCACTTAATCAACTAACCTTACTAAACCAACAAATAATATATATTATATTATCAATACTTTTCTACTACAGATTAACTACACTTTCTTACAACTAAGAACTAAACTCATTCAAGTAAATTGATGATATTTATCTACAACACAATTCACGCACACCCCTGGATGTTCTAACCCAGGTCAGGCCAGAAGTTCGGTAAACTGATAATATTATTTATTTCCTAGTTGGCCGAGTTAAAACTGTCCGGTTACTCCGTTATATTATGCCAAATACTGAACTGGATGTTTTAGCTGTTGAATGCGAGGCCGCTACGTTGCCAGCTATTCAAATTTTTTTTAAATATAGTAACATACATAAAGTTGTTTTTAATGAATTATTCTTTTTCCAGCAATTTTAAGCGACTTATTTTATTGCTTTCTAATAAATTTATATTTTCCAAACTAGCTTTCTAAGAACATCACGAACTAACAGTTTACTGAAGTGAGGAGAACATTTGTATAGTGAGCCTAACAATTCTAGAAAATATATCTGACAACATTGCTTTATTTTATTGTCGTTACACTGAGTTTGGATCCACTATACCTATATTGACCGGGCGCTAGAGGTAAGTGAGCATGCAAAATATGAGGACCGAATTCCACCAATGGATTTAAGTTGAGGAAAGGGCAAAAATTAATAATGCAGATCTTGCCGGTCAAATATTTGGCCCATTTTTTTTACCCCTAAAGGAAATGTATTGAGTACAATCTATAATAGTATATATATATAACGTGTGCGGAAAGTGACATTTTTCACACGAGTGGGAAATATTGTAGCACGAGGCATAGCCGAGTGCGACAATCACACGAGTGTGAAAAATCACTTTCGCACAAGTAATGTACAGTATTTTTCCTACGATCACGTGATAATTTCACCAAATAATGTGTAATCAACATCTGACATATTAATACACAAAATGTTACAATTAAAGTCAACATAATTGATTTCAAGAAATAACAATAACTATCATTAGTAACAAAAATTTAATTAGTTATAGGTAGGTTATTACAATTAATTCTTAATTATTGTCAGTATCCACGATATTGTTATGCATGTCTAGGATACGTTGTTATTGTAGATAGTTCCAGGTAGGTAGGTATATAAACTGACCTCACAATTAATGCGCTTCACATTCACTAATCAGAATAATTTTTTGACATTTCTCACAATTTGTCAAAGCCTGCTTTTTATATATTATATAATAAATACCTATAAGATGATTACATTTTCCGTTCATTATTAATGTTGGTTTGGATTAGTTGGTACAGCATCGGACTTATGACGAAGAGTACGTGGGTTCGATCCCCGACTGCGTTCTAAATTTTTTTTCAATCAAGAACATGAAAAAAATTTCACTTTTCAAATAGATCGCTTCAAATTTAGATATTACATAGTTAAATCTAATTAAAAATTATATATTTGACAGCTTGACAGTGGTCAATCTTAATAAAAATTATACATTTGACTGATTATCCGCATGCGTGCGGAAAGTTACTTTCCGCTCATGTGTGGAAAGTAATTCGCACGCTAGTTTGATATAAGCCACTTTCCGAGGTACTGTATAGTGCGATATACGTTACTTTCCTATGTGGTCGTAGGAAAAATCATTTTAATGATTATTTCAGTCATAATTGATATTTTTTTCTAATGGTGAAAGTGAGGATGGATTGTTAAATGAAAAAAATAAAATGAAAATAAAAGTAATAAAATCTTTTTTATTAATAAAAAAGATTATGTATTAAAAAAAACAGTAAATTTAAATAAAAATATACATAAAGTAGGTAAACAATTACTCATTTATATTTAGAAAATTGTTATTAATACATTTACATAGAGAAATACGAGATAATTTTGATTTTTTGCAACTGCAATATATTGTGCGACAATTTGTAGTACATTTACAAGGTTGAATTAATAACTCTGGTAAAGGCGGCTTAGTCATTTGTCGTTGACGTAAGTCACCATTCAACTTTTCATAACCGTACAAACAATAATCGATGGGGAGTCATTGTGTTTGATAAGAATTTTTCCAAATAAATGTTTGTACTGAAGCAAATGCAAATGCAAAGCATCTGATGTGCATATCACTTTCATCAAATTAAAACCGAAACCTATGTTTTGTGAAATCAGTTTATATCTGAGTACATCAGCAAATATTTTTTTTTTTTAAGAAATAAGTGTAAACTACCTATACATACTTGTAATCTGTATGGCCTACCACCTGTAAGGTCGATCGATAATATTTATAAACCACATATCTACATAACGCGATAGTTTTATTTGTCCCCCCTTAAGAGCCCCTTCCTTAACCCTGAGATATTCAAAGGGTGTTTAATATCTTTATTTCTACCCTTCTATTTCCTTTAACACCCTTTATAACAAGTATTATAGGTGGCTTCTCAACGAAGATTTGATACAAAGATATTAGCATCGTATGAAGTATTGAATTACTGCAAGTATCTCTTTGAAAATGACGGATTTTATAGGAAGTCACCAAAATCACAACTAGTCGTTGAAATTCAAAAAACTATAACTGTGGTACGAGCACTCAGCAAGATATAATAAATTTAAATACTTTCAAAATTTATATAGTTGATGGTATGGCACTTGTTCACAAAATTCAGTTAAATAAGTTCAATACTTTTGGTGATTTTGCCGAGGCTTCCTTCAAAAAAATTATGCAATTTTTTACGTTGCCTAACGTGAAGAGAATAGATGTAATATTCGACAGATATGACGATATTTCTATAAAGTTTTTGGAGTCAAAGTTACGGAGTAAAAGCCAAATTATTGAAAACGTCATAATTTCAAGTCATTCAACAAAAATTCCTGCTGATTGTAAAGCTTTTCTTGCAAACATTCAAAATAAATTACAACTTCGATTTCTTTGCACTAATGCTCCAAAATATGCACAAGTTAAAGAAGACTGCTAGATGTACATTTGTGATTCGACGATCCAACTAAATGTTTCAAGTTTTATTTTGTGAGGTACTTGAATTACAATCAAACCACTTAGAAGCTGATTCAAGAATGTTTTGCCATATGTTTCATGCAGTAAGGATTCAATCTGCTCATATTATTATAATCAGCGCTGATACAGATGTATTCATATTGGGAATTTATTTCTGGAAATACTTAGCAAATATCGGGTGTCTTGGTCTATGGTTCGATGGTTCTCATACAAAGAAATATTTTCTAGGATGCCATTAAGCTGCTGAATCACTGGGTGAAAGAATATGCGATATTTTGCCAGCATTACATGCTATAAGTGGTTGCGACACTACTGGCAGATTTGGCAGTAAAATGCAATGTTTGAAAGCTGCGTCTGAAGATTTTGCACAAACAGCCCTTATATATTTGGGAAACCTTGACCTAAATAATGAACAATTGAAACAGTTAGAAATAGTTTGCACTTATTTCTTTTCAAAAAAAAAATTATTTGCTGATGAACTCAGATATAAACTGATTTCACAAAACATAGGTTTCGGTTTTAATTTGATGAAAGTGATATGCACATCAGATGCTTTGCATTTGCATTTATTAAGGGCTACAGTACAAACATTTATTAAGGGCTACAGTACAAACATTTATTTGGAAAAATTCTTATCAAACACAATTACACCCCATCGATTATTGTTTGTAAGGTTATGAAAAGTTGAATGGTGACTTACGTCAACGACAAATGATTAAGCCGCCTTCACCAGAGTTATTAATTCAACCTTGTAAATGTACCACAAATTGTCGCACAATATATTGAAGTTGCAAAAAATCAAAATTATCTTGTATTTTTCTTTGTAAATGTATTAATAACAATTTTCTAAATATAAATGAGTAATTGTTTACCTACTTTATGTATATTTTCATTTAAATTTACTGTTTTTTAATACATAATCTTTTTTATCAATAAAAAAGATTTTATTACTTTTATTTTCATTTAATTTTTTTTCATTTAACAATCCATCCTCACTTTCACCATTAGAAAAAAATATAAATTATGACTGAAATAATAATTAAAATGATTTTATAGATTGTACTCAATACCTTTCCTTTAGGGGTAAAAAAAATGGGCCAAATATTTGACCGGCAAGATCTGCATTCTTAATTTTTGACCTTTCCTCAACTTAAATCCATTGGTGGAATTCGGTCTTCACATTTTGCATGCTCACTTACCTCTAGCGCCCGGTCAATATAGGTATAACGTCTAGGTTGGGTATGCCGTATTCAATTATATCAATGATTTCTAAATCGTCATCATCTTCTAACATTTCCATTTCGACAAGACAAATTACAAATACAAAGACGATGATCTACCAAAGAACATATACTCAAACCTAAACTGTCATAAATAAACTGAAATAAACTTCAAAATTAGTATTTCGAGGTTAAGTAGAACTTATAGGGTATTCCGAGCTTTGTTAAGGTATCCTTAATGCCGCGTTAAGATACGGTACCAACGACTAACACCCGTATGCACCGTAAGGACTTATTCTCGATTAGGAGTTAAATCTCGCTTAGTTCGAAAATTTGTAATGCACCGCAAACCGCAAGAAAAAAGTAGTTTAAGCTTTGGATTACAAGATCCGCCTACCTCAATGGTTTAGTGACTAATTTTTAATGATTCTAACCAAACATTTTGTTTGTTATTGTGGTTTGAATAGTGTTGTGCAGCTTGTTCTTTTTAACTGTAATTAAACATTCTTATAGAAATTGAAATTGAGCATGACAATGATCTGTAAGTATTTAGTACTAGAATCGCTTCTCTCTAAGTGTCGGGAAGGTGAAGACAGGCATTAACTTTAGTGCACTGTATAAATTACGGGGAGGTGGTTGTTGACATCTGACTATAAACTACCCTGTCTCCATTAACCACGAAAGGGTAAACTAACTACTACGATGTCAATAAATAGCCAGTTTATTTCGATTGATCTTTAATGAAAAGCAACTTCAAAAGATCTTAACAAAAACCAAAAAAAAGAAACATGTGAAAATATTACAACTTACAATTGTTTATGCCACTACTTGGCAACACTGTAATATTGTCGCTTTGCGCTTAATATAAAATGTTATCAGTACACGAACAAATGTAACCGAAAACTTATGAAAGAGCACTACACTTTACAGGAGTAAATACATGAACAAAATACATCAATAATTTATGTTGGGAACTTTTGAAAAGAGAGAAGAGACAATTAATAACTTTGTAATGGAATTAACTGTAATTAGAGAGAGAAAGATATACCGGCTTTTTGTACAAAGAGCACGTTGCTATCAAAACGTGTTAGGTACTAGTTACAAAATTAACACACACACAAAATACCTTGAAGTCCCAACAACGCAATCTTCACACACCGAACTAACTTCTGACATGGAGTTTAGTTTTATCTACCGTGAGCAGACATACACAGTAGGAGTGCTTTGGGCGAGAACTGAAAGCTACCGAGTCGAAAACGGAACGCGCGCGTAGAGATTGGTTGCTGGTACACCTCGACCAAATTCATTTCAACTCTGAGATGTGCAAACAAAGAAGCGAGACCGTACTATGTCAGTGCCGCAAAATAAACGCATGTACACTCGGCGGAGAAAGTTCAGTTAGTTAAATATTTCCTAAATAAAATCCTGAGAATTTGGTAATAAATTCCATTTTAGTTATTAACTGTGTAAAATGTGGATTTCAATTTATATTTCTGAATCGAAGTAGCCTTTACTTGAGGAAAATACACAACTAAATAAAATTCGATTTTTAATAAACTTAATTTTTATTGTAATACTAACATTGTTACAATTACAATTATTTCGCAACACAGTGTTGTCAAAGGATCGATTGAATTACAAACTAAATATTAAATATTGTGGATGACACTGAGTACACATAAAACCGAAATTTATTCCATATAGACATTTTTAAAATTGTTTACCTGATCAAATCCAATTAGGAAATTTTCCGCTATTGAAGCTGTATACAAAAAGATGTCTGAACTTTCTGAAACTGAAATACACTAAAGAAAGCAGCCTATAGTCAACAAATAATATTCACAATACTACATTAACGGCATCAGTTTTAAATTACACACAATCTAAACGTCTACTCTTTTTATTTAGAGTATGGAGACACCGTTTAAAACAAATCTGTCACTCACTATCACTGTTTTCACTCTCAAAACTTACAATATCATAATCATCATCGTCATCGGAATCGTCATCTCCAAGATTGATAATAATTTGATCTATTACTATATCTAATCTAAGGCTGGTTCCAAGCAGAGAAACTCTTTTTCACATTTGAGCGCATGTTGGCAGCGACTTTGCCATTCTAGTGGTGGGAAATTGTCAAAAAATTCATTACATAGCTTTTCCACATCTGACAATTTAAACGTGATGTTTTTACTTTCAACGTATTGTTTAAGGGATGCCCAAACAAGTTCAATTGGGTTAAGGTCAGGGTGATAAGGTGGCAATCTCAAAGAATTATGACCATATTGTTCTAAGATTTTGTCAACTTCGTACGTTTTAAATCTTGGCTTATATATTTCTATAATGTTATATAATTCAAATTTCAACATGTCATCTGCAAATGTGATGTTTCTGCTTCGTAACCACTGCTTCATTTCATCTCTTCGACTTGCGGATGTAGGCGATTTTTCACACTGCACATTGTGATATGGTGCATTGTCAATAACCAGCACACTACGTGGGGGTAAATTTGGTTTAAGTTTAGTCTCAAGCCATTCCTTGTAGTTGGTAAAGTTCATATCATCATGAAAATCGCCCGACTTACTTTTTAACTTAAATATAAGTGATGCATTTGGTATTAATCCTTTTTCCTATCCAGCAAGAACTATAACTAATCTTTGCCCCTTAGACACTGGTTTTCGTAGCCCTTCGTTACTATTATCAGACCAAGCTTCTTCATGAGTGTGGGAGGAATGAATATATGTTTCGTCCATATAGATAATTGGTCGACCCTCCTCACGGTATTGTTTTATGGTTTTTAAAAACCCTGTCCTCAATTGTCTAATGTCATGTCGCTCCATTAGTAATGTTCGGTTTGTTTTTATTTTGCGCCATCGAAAACCTAAACTATGTAAGATCTTACGCAAACTTTCTCTACAACCAGTAAACTCGCTGTCTTCTTTAACTTTTCGGAACAAGCGTTTCAGAGTAGGTGCTGTTTTTTCTTGTATATACCAATTGTGGACAATTCCTCGTAAAATTCTTGTATCTATATCTTCTATTTTTGTCTTTTTCGGTGTTTCACCTTTATTATGTTTTGTACTGAATGACGAAGCTTCACCCTTATCAATATTTTTACTTTGCTTAACTATAGATTTTACAGTGCTTAGGCTAATACCGACTGCTTGTGCAACCCTTTCCTGTATTTTTGCTGAAGGAACCAATAACTCACCACGCTTTGCCTCCAATGTCATAAATTTAAAAACATTATGCACTATTTCACGACTTTGTGCACTCAAAATCTTGTGTTTTACAAGAAACTTAAATTCCATATTATAATGCCTACGCGGATTGTACCACTATGAGTTCAAATGGATCTTTACAGTGCAATGTTCTGCTTAGGACTGGTAGCTGCCGACAGTGTCGTACGCGTGTTCTACGCGCATCCGAATCTTAAGGTGCATATCCACCAAGCGCGCAAAATGATTGCGATTGTTAGCAGATATTTGCAAACTCAATATTTGTTTGGTGGAGACGAAATCGACGTGCATTCGCAAACGTTAGCAATGGTTTGTCCGTGTTCCGAGCGATGTCGGTACATCAAAAGGGATTCGTTGTTTGTGTGCGCGCGTTGTGCGTTTAGTGGAGACGTGGTCGCAGTGAAGGAATGTTATTTTTCGGAACGGATCGAGTACCTACGCATAACCTAAATTGAGAAAGTTTTAATAATAATAATATGGAGTGGGATAACGATAAATGTTTGCAATTAATTGAACTTTATGAAATGAAACCAGAAATATGGCAAAGTACCCATAAGTTTTATTACAATAAAACAAAAAAGCACGATGCGTGGAGTGAAATTGCAAGAGATGCGAAAACCACTGTGGATGTTGTAAAGGCAAAACTAAATTCTCTGCTCTCCTCTTTCAGAAGAGAAAAAGCGAAGCAAGAAAAGTCCATGACGACTGGAAGTGGTATGTTAATTTTTCAAATTTATTATCTGAAGGCCCCAGATTATAAACTACAAGACAAGTGACTAATTTACTTGGAGATAATAATTTAAAAAAAAACCTCTGCCCCCAACCCATTTTTGGCGTTCATTTGATTAAGTTACAATTTTAACACTAATGCACCTTTTCTTCAGGTCGAGATGAGGTGTATGAGAGCAAATGGTTTGGTTATAGAGCTTTTGCGTTCTTACTTGACAAAAATAAATGTCGAAAAACACTTACCACAGCGGATCTTAACCTAGACAAGGATACTGTGAAGGTAAACAGATTTTCAGTTATTTGACTTTATTTAACAAAAGTACATAAAAAAAGTTAAGCATATTCATTTTGCCAGCTAACAGTGCCATTACCCATAAAGTATTCAGAAAAATCATCTCGAAATTGTTGAGCACGTGTCGATGATTTTCTTGGAACTTTCCTTAAATTTAATAGAGATGACGTATTGGTATCATTTCTCCAAGTACCAGGAGTCACTTCTCCATCTACTTCGCTGTCTAACATACCTTCGGGACAATATATATTCTTTGAAGATTTGCTTTTACGTAAATAATTATGTAGATACACGCAAGCCATCACAACCAACTGTGCGTTTTCTGGTTTTAAAAGCAATGCCTTCCTTAAAACACGAAAAACAGATGAACAAATCCCAAACGCGTTTTCAACCACTCTGCGCGCCCTACTGAGTCTGTAATTAAAAATTCTTTCTTGTGAGCCTTTTTCGTGCAATCCTGAGTAGGGCTTCAGTAAATAATCATTCAAGGCAAAAGCTTCATATCCTAAAATTACGTAAGGTAGGGGCGTTTCGTGTCCTGCCAATATTTCTGGTTGTGGTAAATTAAACTGGCCATTTTCTAGACCTTTGTATAGCTGTGTATTCTTAAAAACACCTCCATCCGATATCCTGCCTTGGCATCCGACATCCACAAACAGAAAATTGTAATTTGCATCAACTAACGCAAATAGCACTATGCTAAAGAATGATTTGTAGTTAAAATAGTCGCTTCCACTGCCTCCAGGACATTGTATAACTACATGCTTTCCGTCTATTGCACCAATTGCATGAGGAAAATTCCATTGTTGTTCAAATTCTTTACTTACTTGCAGCCATTCCTGTTCACTATCTGGCATCTGCAATTTAAAAAAAAAACCATATTCAATCAATCATTTGTTTTTTAGGATAACGATGCTGATGATGTAGTAGAAGTAGCGACTGAAGAGGAAAGTTTTCAAGATACAGAAGATTTTGCGTCGATAAATAATAGCGCCACTCAGGAAATTACTGATACAAGTGCCTCAGAAAAAACAAAAGCAAAGCACTCTAGGAATGTACCGCCAAAAACAAAAAAACCCAAACTTGAAGCCACACCTGATCCTCGTATTGACAAAGCTTTCAATATTCTACAAGAGTGTGCTCAACGTGATGGTTGTGACATATATGGCGAGCATATTGCTGGGAAACTGCGAAGTTATAGTAAACGAACACAAGCAGTGGTCCAACATTTGTTCAATAACATTTTATTTAACGCCGATCTGGGTCAATATGATAATCACATCGTGCATGCCGATTCTAACGCGAGCTACTATAATCATCTACAATCACCGTCAACAATTACAAGTCCATATCCCTCACCATATTCAAGCATTGCAAGTAATAACAATGATTGGTCAAGAACATCTACACCGTTTTCTCAACCACAATCACCATATCCTTGTGTTTCTACAGAGCAGGTAAAAAACTCATACAATATTGAGACCACTTTACAAAAAGATAAATCGCAAGAAACATCAGTGGTGAACACAGCGAATCTCGAGAATCAGCCTTCAGGATCAGTAGCAACTTATGTAGCGAGCTTCAACCCGAATGTACTTACATTATAATATGTTTTATTATTAAAGTACAAAACACCTATACGAATAAATAAAGAGTTAATGCTCAATCGTGTACTTACTTTTATGTATTCCTTCAGAGCTTCTATGATACACGCACACACTTCAGGAATTATTTGTGAAATTAATTGCTTGGAAACTTTAAATAGATACATAAGGCTATTGTAGGAATCTCCTGTAGCCAAAAAACGAAGTGTGATTGCCAGTCTAACTTCTACGGGAATACAATCTCTATAATTTGTATCGCGTTTACATATTTTTGGGCCGATTAACGAAAGAATAAAATCAAAATCTTCCACTGGCATACGGCAAAAATTTTTAAATAATCCACTCTTATCATTTGTTGTTAAGTCAGTTAGCAATTGCATTGACCGTCTTGTTTTCAAAAACTGGGATGTCCAAAACTTATGTTTCCTTTTTTGCTTTTTTCTATTCTCTTTTTCAATTAACACCGACATAATTATGAAAGCTGCGGCACTACCAATACGTTTTCCTTTCGGAGCCATGTCGACGACACACGGAACACCAACAAATGATGCCAAATGTACAGCTGTTTGCGAATAGTTGCTGGTGGAGACGCTACAACTAACTAACATTTGCAAGCATTAATAAACGTTCACAAACGTTTGCTAAAAATTATTTTTTGGTGGATATGCACCTTTACAGTTGAAATGAATTTGGTCGAGTTGTAGGGACACGGCACCGACTGCGCAGTTTTCCGGTCATAGGTACCAAATTGATATTTTACACAGTTGGATTTACATCGCACAAATTCCAACACTAAGGTCTTGCAATATAATGTCTTTACAAAGTTCTGTTAACTGTTTTAGAAATAATAGTTATACCAATCAACCAGCTGTTGGCCACTTTAAGACTGTATTCTTCTGGTTCCCATCAAACAGCAATATCTGATTTCATTGGGTGTCATCAAACAAAAGTTTTAAGAATATTTAGGAGGGTGACTAGGGCAATTTGTCGGACCAGACCAAACGACATAAGAATGCCACAAAATGATCAGGAAAAGTTGAGAATTTCAACTGATTTTTACAATATTTCTAGGTTTCCTAAGGTGCTGGGTTGTGTCGATGGAACACATTAAAATACAATCTTCAGGTAAGAAACCCCCTTTCGTTTATTTTTAAGTCTTAAACGGTATCCTTTCTTTGTAAAAATGTCAATTATTGGTATAGGTATTATTTTTTTAGGTGGTGATGATGCCGAGGTATTTAGGAACAGAAAGGGTTATTTTTCTATCAATACGCAGGTGTTAGGGGATTCAAAACTAAAAATTCAGGTTATTGTCGCAAGATGGCCTGGATCAGCTCATGATCAGACCATACTCAATAATAGTAGAATTCGGGCAAGATTTGAGGCTAATACATTCCAAGATTCTGTTTTATTAGGTAGGTAATTAAGTCTAAAAAATACCTATTATTTCTAATGCTATTTTAAACTGTGTGCATAAACAGAACTGCAATTTTCTTTGAAATTTGAACTACCTTTTCTTTTTATTAGATATTAGGTACTTTTATAACATGATTTATGATAATATTTCAATACCTACCTATTTGGGTTTGTGTGAATAACTTGTAGGCTTTAATGTTTATATTTGGCGTTTTATAAAATTACATAATTCTAGGTGACAGTGACCGCAACTACTTGTTAGTTCCCCTGTTGCAACCTGCAAACCAAACAAAACAATTGTAGAATGAGGCATTATTAGGACACGAAATAGTGTTGAATGACTGATTGGAGTTTGGAAAAGGAGGTTTCCTATTTTAGCATATGGACTAAGATATAAACCAGAATTTGTCAGTGAAGTGATTGTGGCCACAGGAATATTGCAATATAAAATAATGAAAATGCACCTCCTCCAGCAGAAAATATAGATGAAGATGAACTAAATTATTTAATTGAGCTCGGAAATATTGTTGATCCAATCAATCAAAACATTATTGGTTTTGACTGCCGCAGACATTTAATTGATAATTATTTTGCACAACTGTAAACATTGGTGAATTTTGTGTTTTTTGTTATCTGCATAAATAAAATAATTTTGGTACAGATTATTCTTGTAATTTTAGAAGTTGAAAATAAAAAGACCTCTATAGATAAAAGATATTTTATTATAATATTCCCGACAAAACTTATGATATTAACCCATTAAGTTCCACTGTCATATTTATAGGACAGTACATATTTTATTTTTTTATATTTGTACCGCACCTGTTACGGTAGGTTTTCAACGAATATAGTAACTAATAATGTTTGAATATATAGTTAATGTTTTTCTGAGCTCATACAACTTGAATTAAAAATGTTATGATATTTTCAAAATGCTTTTCTGTCAGTCCCTTTTCTTTCTTTCGCCTATGTACTATCATATTATAATAACACAATATTATAATATGGTACCATACTATGAAAATATGGCGGTCTCACAATTAATAACGTGGGCGATCTTATTGTGAATAGTAGGGAGGTCTGGTAGTTGTCAAGCGCCGATTGTTTTGTTGTTAGTTTCTGTCAGTTTCCGCGCGCAGTTTAGTGTTTTACTCTGTTTTCTTGAGTTATAAACATCAGTTATGAGTCGGTATGAAAAGGCTTTAACTTTAGATGAACTTGAATGATTCACAATTCATGGATGATGTTGAATCTGCGGATATTGTTGTTCTTCCACCTGAAACAGACTATTTTACTGACGAGGATGAGGCCGATGATAACCTTCTGGGCGTTGTTGACGTAAATGATGTTCCAGGTGAGCTTGAATTACAGTACATAACTACCCAACCAGAATGTAGCGAGGAAGAACAAGAACAGGCTACCCCTTCACAAGTTCCTGGACCCTCATCTACTTGTAAACGCAACTCCAAAAAAATGCGGCTTCTTACAGATGTCTCACCTACACGCTGAAAAGTGATTCCATCCTACACAAAACTTCAACCTGTCGGCGGAGAAAGTTTTACCCAGTTTGAGGAAATAAAAAATGCACTTAGTGGTAAAACACCAGTTGAACTTTTTGGAATGATGTTTACGGAAAAAAATTTTGATCATATTACTAAGGAAACTGTACGATATGCAACAGCTGTAAAAAATGATAGGCGTTTTATTTTGTCATCAGAGGAAATAAAAGCCTTTATGGAATTCTGTTATTCTCAGGCTATCTACCATCTGAAAAAAGTTATTGGAGTGAAGATGAAGACCTGGGGGTGAATATTGCGAAAAAATGCATGTCAAGAAATAAATACCTCAAAATTAAAAAATATTTACACTTCAATGATAACGATCTGGCAACTAATAATAAAAATGATAGAGGTTTCAAGATAATGCCAATAATCACCAAGATAAATGAAAGTTTTCAGCAGTGGGGAATTTTTGTAAAAGAACTGTCTGTGGACGAAATGATTGTAAAATATTTTGGCAGGCACGGACTAAAACAGTTCATTCGTGGAAAACCGATCCGCTTCGGTTACAAGTTTTGGGCTTTGTGCGGGTCTAATGGTTACTGTTCTAAATTTAATTTGTATTGTTGTGCTAACTTTGGGTTCTAGGGTAGTTGTAAATCTGCTTGACTGTGTAGTACACTCATCAAAGCCATTGTGTTTATTTCGACAACCTGCTCATGCCGTTACTCACCTTTAGACGAAATATTGCAGTGGCTTACCTAAAACGTGGAATTAAACCAGCAATTGGACGTCCGCGTCCCTCTTCCTCGTCGGCTTCCAAAGTTTTCGTTGATGTCCGATATGATTGTAGAAGCCATTTTATGGAGTCACGGGGACAACAAAGAAGATGCCAAGGACAAAATTGCAAGTCAAAACCATTAACATTTTGCATAAAATGTCAAGTAACACTATGCAAACAGTGTTTTATTCCTTATCATACTAAATGATTGTTTAAAATTTTACGTCCAATAAGAAAAAAAATGTTTCCTTTAAAATGTTTGTTCGTTTCAATAAAATAAAGTTTATAAGATAATCTTGTTTTATTCATTGAAATCATTCAAATAGTCTTAAACAATAATGATACTTTAAAGGACCAGCTTCCTATTTTTAGGACGGCCTAGATTTTCAAAACCTCTGTACATATTTTTATTTCGTATTTTTTTTATCTTTCTATAATTCAAATTAAACAAGTTAATTAAAAAAAAACGGTAAGATTTCAAATTTTTATAAGTTGGCACCTAATGGTTTAAATAGGTAACATAATTTGACAAATTGAAAACAAAGCAAATATGTAGGTAAACAAAAACAACTTTAAATCTATAGCTACAACAAAAATATTGAAACTTTTTTAACAGTCAAAAATCTAAGACAAAAATATCAAAATCTTTGATCAACACAAATAATCTTTGAAAAAGAAATTAAACAATATTTAAAGAGGTATTTTAAATGGTTGAAGCAACGATCTTTTATAATTAATTTCAGTTTTTAACAGCTCTATATTTAATAGCTTTTCTTCCTTTTCTAAGCTTAGATTCTCTTCTTGTAGTCTTAAAATTTTAAGTTTGTGTTTACATTCTTCTTGAGCAAAGTTTTTTAACTCGATGGTCTGTTCTAGCTGTTTCTCTATAAAAATTAACCTACTATCTAATAAAATGGTATATTTTTCCCCAACATCAGAAGATGTAAAAGCATGTAATCCTGCAACAGGTCTCCTTCTGTCAGAACGAGGGGGTTTATTGTTCCTGGGTTGACCAGCTGATGTGTTCACTGTTGCGCTGGTGGTAGCTTCCAAGTTGGGAAGTAGTTTTGGATGAATTGGTTTTTGTAGGACTGTTGGTGGACATCTATCCCTTTGATAATCGGAAATTGACATATTATCATAGGATATCTGAAAAAAATTTATAGAGAATAAAATGTATGTGCCCAAAAACATGAAATCCTTACAATATTTTCACTTTCTGTTCGTAGTGGAACAAATTCAAAAATTTCCTCTGGGCCGAGCTCTAGGTTATTAGATGTTTGTCCAACTGTTTTTTTTTTCTTTTTCAGACTCGGTTCAAAATTCTCATTTACTAACATTGGTAGTCTGTTGTTTTCCCGGTCCATATTATCTGAATCAACTTCTGAATGAAACCCTTTTACAGATTTTTCATTCAAAATTTGTGATAAAAAACTGTCTACCTTGTCAAGTAATATGTCTGTTGCAGCAGGTCCTCCCCCAGTTAAATAAATTTCCTTCTTATGGTCTGCTAACTTTTTTCGAAGATTCTTCTTTCTATTTTCGTACAACCTTTTAAGTTGTACTTGACCTCGAAAGGTCAGGATAGGTGCAGTAATGTTGAACTCTGTTTCAATTTTCTTCCATGCTTCAGGTTTCTCTTCAAGCCCACTTCTATTTGTTTTTTTATCTTCTAATATTGTAGCATACTTTATGGCAATCATCATTAAACACTCTTTTTCAGCTGATGAAAAATTGGGAATTCTCGTCAATTTTTTATCTACCAGCTTGCAGAAAGTGTCCAAAAGAAACCGGAATTGATCCGAATGGAACTGAATATGTATGTACGCTCAACAAATTTCAATACTACTTTTTGAATAAGGTGAAGAATTTAAAGAAACAGCAATTTTAAAAATAATATCCCACTTTGGAGAAGCTAAGCGAAATTGGCGAATCCAAATTGAATTAGAAAACCGTACGTTCGGGCGTAAAGTACCCTAGGGTGGGTCAGCTAAGCATTGCAAAAACATTGTATTTTTTTAGGGGATGTTAATATTTTATGTCAAGTATCAACTGTCAAAGTATGCGTGAACTGTAACGGTAAACCGAATGTTTGGTTTTATCAGAGTTTTATTCACAGTACAAGTTTAATTTAGTATTTACGATATTTACTAAAGTAGTTAAGGCCTGTATTTTGATATTTGTAGAGAAATGGGTGGAAAAGTAAGAGTTCCAAACTTTACTACTTCGGAGAAGTTCGTCTTATTAAGATTTGTAGCTAATAAATATGCATCCATAAGAGAGGATAAAAAAACCAATAGGGCTTCTGCAGATAAAAAGGAAAATACTTGGCGAATTATTAGTTTCCTGTAAAATTGTCGTATTTAGTAAAGCGTGTTACCAACAGATTATTACCTCCGAAAATCGGAGTAACGTATAATACCTTTAAGCTTGCCACGAGCCGACTATGTGCCGATGTTGGGCAATTGGGTACTTTCCCGTAACTCAAGTAGGTGAATTGGGGGGGGGGGAGGGCGTAACGAATGCCAACGAACAAAATTTAGTGAAACCTAGGCGCCAGATAAATCTAATACCAAATACCCAAAAGACAATTTATTCTAATTCGCGATTTACCAACGATAAGAACTCAATAGCTAAAGTCAACGTTATCCAGATTCAGCCTAAATCGGTATAGCCAAAAAGGAATCTGCATAAAAAAAATAAGAAGTTGAATCTAAATAATTTCATCTATTAACATAAAGTTTAGATACATTATAATATACGTATTCCAATAACAGAAACCTAATATCAATTGTAAGATGAAACTCTCATACGAACATGCAATTCTTATGGCGTCAAAGTATCATTGTTTTCCAAATTTACAGATTAAAAACTAAAAACGCCTTTAACAGGAAGCGCCCTAAACGAGATGGGTCAAATCTGCGATCGCGAGAGCTCAAGCGCATGCGCATTACTGTGTACTTGATGATGAAAGTATAGCGTAAATATATATGGCTAATATTTGTATATAAATAAAATAATGAGGCGCTAGCAACTGTTGCAAGTGGTAACACTCGGAACTAATACGACTATTATAATCAATTCATTATATAAACGAAATACAAAAAAAATGAAACAACTATGTATAACTTGCGTGTCCTTTGGTGTTGCAGGATAAAGTTGAATATCTTATTCCACTAAAATAATCCACTACAATTTCCACAGCTTTCCAGGCAGCATCAAAATTTCCAAACTATGTGCCGTTTTCACAATATAGTACTGTAGGACAGGTCGTACCAAGGAAGGAAAAGACAGCGAAGAGAAAGCCCTAAAATATAAACCTCAATGAATACCTTCAACATAACGGGAAAAAATAGAGTCATACCCATAAATAGAGTATGGAACAATCTGAACTATTATTTTTTTAATTTGAATAAATATTATTGCCTACAAAGTTTTTAAGTACCTATATGTACCAGAATCATTCTATAAATGACTAAGTCTTGCAACGTCGCATTTCCAATAATTTTATTTGTAGTTATAATTTTTTTTGTAGTTGTTGATCATAAAATATTCACAGTTGCAAAGTACATGCAGACAAAAAAACTGATTGAAAAATAACATACCCTTCCTGGTCAAGGATGTCGGGGCTTTAAATAATCTGATGGAAAACTCCAGAAGTGTTTTGAGACCGTATCCTACCAATTGAAAGGATAAATTAGAACCATATAATTACTAGCGATGAGGTTGTTCACGAAACTAATTAAATAGTCTCGACTGATGTAATATATATATAATTTTTTTTTCGCCCTTTTTTTGTTTCTTACATGAATATTTAAGTTAATGAAATGAACAACTAAATTTACCTCAGGTGATAATAATATTAATTTTATCTTTAATCTAAATACTGTGATTACAAATGAACATTTAAATTAAACAGAAAAGAGGGAGATGTTACATACCGGTAGTAATGGCTGACAGGTCGATATCTCTGGTTGCCGTACAACGTAGTGTATTAAATCCTCTTGGAGAAATTTGAAGGAAAAATATCCACTAACAATATCTCTAATATTTCCTACCAATTTGAGAAACGTATGAAATTATCCCTAAAAGGAAGACAGCGAAATTCTACCCAATTCACCGTTTCAAACCACGTTGACTTTGGTCTCCAGCAGCCCTCTTCCACCAAATCGTTTTGCTCAGTACCACTGATCGGTGAAAATCGTAATTTTGAAAATAATTTTAGGCCCGTTCGGTATGATCGTGAATGGATGATATCCATCACTGTATGAGCTTATCTATGAATCTAGGATTAAAGTATCCGTTTTAAAAATACTATCAGTAATATTAACGATGATTAGACAGATTTCTGAGAAAGAAACCATATAGAATATGCATTTTTACATGAAATCAATTGCATCTGGTCTTCACGTTAATCGTTTATAATCTTGGCAACCCAGCAATAAACCTGCGTATTCATCACCTAGATATTAAAATACAACTCACTCTGGTGCGTACCCATACCAAATTTTGAGATTATTAGGCCAATTACTCAGACCCCATCAATCTCGGTTCACAAATATAAAAGTATTTATTCCGGTATATTTTTCAATGTAACAATTCCCCGCGAACCCCCAGAAGATTACCCCGTAATCTTCTCTATGAGTACGGAGATCAATATTTATCTATATCGGCGAGGTGACAACTAAAGGACATAGAATCCGCTATGCGATCTGTTTTGTTTGATATCCAGGCATAATCCCTATTTATGTCATGGCCTTTCAAAATAAACAGAAACTTAAGGAGAAACCCAAATTCCTTCCACAACTAGAGGTCAACAAAAAAAAATTAATTTAATCATATATACACTTATAAGCTAATGAAATAATTCTTGAATAATACAAAAAGTGACTGCCTTGTCTACTTGAACTAATCATATGTGGCAGCAAAATCATCAAAATCGGGTGGATGGCTTTTCAGATCCTGAATATGCCACACTCCTTCGCTTTTTCCCATCTCATTCACCAATCCATAAGTTGTCGATGACAACTTCCTCTTTATTGTAAAAGGTCCTACATATTTTGGAGAGAATTTCGCAGTGAAGCCTTCAGATGCATCTGAATGATTCTTACGGTAGACCTTATCACCGACAGAATATTGTAACGGACGTCTTCGTAAGTTGTAGCGAGCCTGTGACCGTAGTTGAGTGGCCTTAATTTTTGCTTGGATCTCACCATATAATTCCTTAAATGCTTCTGCAGAAGGAGCTACCGACTTTGGTTCACCCAAGAACTTAGGTCTAGCATACCTATCAGCAGTAAGGACGGGTTCTCTACCAGAATTTATAAAGAAAGGGGTAACTCCTACCGTTTCATGTACCGAGGTACGAATAGCACAAGCGACTTTTGGGAGAAAGGAGTCCCATTTTTCATGGTTATCACCAATATAACACGATAACATCCTTTTTAAGTCTAATCTACGGGATTACTGGAAGGATGATAAAGAGGAGAGAATATAATTTCTACTTGGTATTTTTCACAAAGAGCCCTAAATTCCTTTGATTGAAACTGAGTACCATTATCACATTTAATGAACTCTGGACAACTAAATAATAGAAATACATGATCCACCAGAAAATTGACTATTGACGTCGTAGCTTCACGGAGAGGGTGAAACAACACGAACTTGCTAAGAAGATCCGAAATCACGAGAACATACTTGAATCCTTTTGTTGATCTTGGTACAGGTCCAAATAGATCAACACTAATGCCTTGCCATGGGTGAGTAACAACTGGAGCATGACCTAACAACCCAGCAGGAGCTTGCAAGGAAGGTTTGTGACGTAAGCATATCTCACACTTTTTAACATAATTAGATACATCTGAACGCATCTTAGGCCAGTAAAAATGGTGCTTTAACCGCTCATACGTTTTGAATACTCCTGGATGACCAGAGTTCACCGAATCATGACAGTCTTTAATTATATTTCGACGATAATCCTTTGGTACAACGGTTTTCCAATGCTCATCAGGATGTCGTATGTTAGGATATGAAAGTCGAAGGTATTTGTACAATTTATTATCCTCTACACGCCACTGCGGAAATAACTGAAGAGATTTCTTTATTTTTTCACACATCGAAGTATACCATTTGTCCTTTCCATCGCTGGGAAAATCAACTAGGATGGCATTTATTTCGGGAACACTCCTTGAAAGCATATCTGGAACAACATGATCACGACCTTTACGATGTACAACTTCAAAGTCAAACATTTGTAACCGAAGCGCCCATCTACCGAGTCTACCAGTTGGTTCTTTCAAATTATTAAGCCAAACTAAAGAATATTGATCCTTAATAACCGTAAATTTATAGCCTTCTAAATAAGGTCGTAGCTTCTCTACTGCAAACAAAACTGCTAAAAGTTCTCTTTCGACAGTACTATAATTTCTTTCTTGGCGAGTTAAACTTCTAGAAATATAACATATAACATGTTCGCCGTCATTTTGTTTCTGAGTTGAAACGGTCCCTATCCCGTAAGCGGAAGCGTCAGTTTGAACGAAAAATGGTATACCAAAATTTGGACATGTGAGAATAGGTGCAGACACAAGAGCATTTTTAATCTTGCGGCATGCCTCCTCACAATCTGCCGACCACACAAACTTATTCTTTTTTAAAAGTAAAGCCGATATAGGAGCAACTAAAGTCGAGTATGAAGGAATAAAACGACGATACCAAGACGCAACACCCAGCAATCGACGAATGTCAGTAACGTTTTTGGGGGGTGGTATATTAAGGATAGCCGAAACTTTCTCGGGGTCAACATGAAGCCCAAGCCTGTTCACAACATACCCTAAATAACGTAGCTCTGGCCTACAAAACGAATATTTTTCTCTTGACAATGTCAACCCGGCCCTTGTAAAACGAGTCAGTATCTCATTCAAGACCTCCACATGCTTCTCAAAAGTATCAGTCACCACTATCACGTCGTCCAGATATACAAAAACGTTTGGTTCTAATTCTGGACCCAATATTGTGTCTACCAGTCTCTGAAAAGTAGAAGGCGCGTTACAAAGTCCAAATGGCATTTTCTTAAAATGGAATAGTCCACGCCCAGGTACTGAAAAAGCAGTAAACTCTCTACTTTTTCTCGCAACACTAACTTGCCAGTACGCACTCAAGATATCCAAGGAACTTAGATATTTGGCATTTCTTAATTTATCTAGGATAGAGTTCATAAAAGGTAGAGGGTATGCATCTTTTTTTGTAATTTTGTTTAGCCTACGATGGTCAACACAACACCGGTACTTACCATTTTTCTTAGGTACCATTAATACAGGACTACTGTAGGGTGATTGAGAGGGTTCGATAATATCGTTGTTCAACATAAATTGAACCTCTTTGTCAATGAGTGTCTGCATGGCAGGACTAACCCGATAAGCTGTAAGCCTAAATGGTTCTGTATCCGTTACTTCAATCTTATGTTCCACTAAGTTAGTGCTACCAATTTTGTCCCCATGTTCTGAGAAATATCTTTCCACGATATC
Organism: Lochmaea crataegi; assembly: GCA_947563755.1. NCBI lineage: Eukaryota > Metazoa > Arthropoda > Insecta > Coleoptera > Chrysomelidae > Lochmaea > Lochmaea crataegi. Next base: position 33,585,013 of record OX387434.1, on the reverse strand, counting down.
ATCTAAAAAAATTTTTTGTTCGACCGTCAATATCTCTTTAGAGACAATGGCATCTATTTCCCTAACATCACATATCGCGTCACCAAAATGCCAACATTTCTTTTTAAGGTCAGGTACTATACCTACCAGCATCCAAAAATCAACACCTAATACAATATTCGTTGGAAATTCTGGCACTACTAAGGCACTAACAGTACAAACTTTGCCTTCTAACTCTACCGGAAGATACACCATACCTAATACCATACAAATACCCGCATTCGCCACTTTACATGGAAGTAGTTCAGAAGAGTGTAATTTGATTCCCATATTTTTCAACACGTTCCATCCTGGACTTCCAATAACTGTGTGAGTGGCTCCGCTATCCAACAATGCCTTGAACCTAACTCCAAGCACATTAATATCAAGATAAGGACGATTGTCCCCTTCACAGTGAGATAAAATGTATGATCGAACTGGTTGTATATGAGTTGAGAAGACACCCAGATCTGATAATCTAGTCGCTTCAACTGATTCTGAAGAGCCTGCTGTGCGACCAATCAGTGGCTCCCCGTGGCGTTTCCCGACGTACACTGACTACAAGTACGAACGGTATCACCTTCTTTCCCACATCGAAAACAACATTTACGTATCGGTTGAGTACAATTCCTTCGAATATGCCCTGCTTGGCGACAATTAAAGCAAATCGATGTAGATCGAGAAGTACTAGCCATTGAAATGTCATTACTAGGAGTAGTTGAGGAAGAACCATTATCTGTGATTCCCGTCGCGGATCTAGCCTGTTTATCTTGTTCCCGATTAACGCAATTAACCCTGGCGTTGGACTGTCGTCTATATTCTAATTCAGGTTCAACGGAATGCTTGGGATTAATTGGAGGTGCTCTATACTGCTGAATGTTCAAATTAGCCTCTTCGATATCTCTACCAATCCGAATAAGCTCTTCCAATTTCTCAATGCATTTACCAGCCATTGACACCTGAATACTGGGTAGCATTTTACCTTTGATGAAGTTGATCCTATATTCTTCAGACGGTATATCTGCTAACTTGGAAAACAAATTTTCCATATGCGCAACATAAATTATAACTGACTCAGTTTCTCCCTGCGTCCTATGTCGCAAAATCTCCCATACTCGTTCATTATAGTTACGAGGCAGAAAAGAAGACTTGAAAATGCGCCTAAATACATCGTAACTGTGTATTTTACTTCTAACAAATCTATACCATACCGAAGCATCTCCTACCAGCAATTCAGAAACTGATTTAAACAATTGGTCCTTGGAAATATTCCTTGAAACTCTCATCTCTTCCAGCTTCTCCAGAAACTCCGTTACACTCGAGTTCCCATCAAATTTAAGATGCCATTTACTAATATCAATAAATTTACTATAATGATTATTGGAGGTAGGTCCAATGTCGAAACCAGAAAACCTTGAAGGAGGATTGCAAAAATTACTCGCTACCGTTGGTAAGGGATTGTTATTTACCGTACTAGTAGGAAACGATAAAGAAGAATAATTTGAGGGTAATACATAGGGATAAGCTGATGAGTTATAGTCAGACATAATAACTGGTCCAGATATGGGAGAACTAAACACAGAAGAACCTACACTTGCTGCAGTAGAGATATAAGAAGGTTTAGCGTTAGAGGAAATTACTGGAATGTTTAGTGAAGAGTTAGTGATTGATGTGGGGGTACTTTGTTCCCCTAGATTACCTTCACCACCACCTATTATCTGTACCGGGCCAAAAGAAATTCTAGAGCTACGTCGACTGCAATTTAATTGACTAAGGTTTTCAATTATATCTTTGAATGTATGATCTAACAAAAAATCATCCTCAACACCAACTATTTCTTCTACATCTTCAGGAATACCTATGTCTATTAAATTTGTTACAATATTTTTGTCAGCAGTTTTATGATTGGATTTTTCAAACACCACCTGTAGAGTTTCTAATAGCTTTTTATTCAAAGATTTTAATTTTTCTACTCCCCTACTTATTTCCTCATCTGAACTTTCAATCCTATGTATACGACCCTCCAAATGTAATAATCTAGATCTCATGCTTACTAACTCATTATCTTTATTAGTAACATCAAATTCCTGTAAATCGCCGAATAGTTCCTCAAGCTTATTTCCACATGTCCTAATTTCTTGTATACAATCGAATGTAACATAATTGTAATTACCAATACCTAAATGCTCTTTTCTAAGTACATCCCTCAGTAAAGACCTTTTTGTGTCTACCTTTCCATCACCAATGTCAACAGAACGATACCTTAATTCGTAAGTCAACTCATCACTACGAAGTCGATTAACATCCATTTTAAAGGATAATATGTACGAACTCTTTTAGACACTATTACTCCGAAGGAGTTATCCCCTGACAAACCCCCAAAAAAAAATTTGAAAATCACAGTATTGCAGAAGGAGCAAATTCCTATTTAAATTATAATCATACTACTTAAAAAGATTTTTCCAACACATTGAATACTATTTCTGGATGCCTGAAAATATGTATAGAAAAAACTAGAAGAAGTTATTTTAAAACCAAATCACCCGAAAGTAATATGTTTATATGACAAGAAATTGCACGTTCGCATAAAATGTAGTTAAAAAAATATAACGCACGTTGGGCGCCAAATATTACCTCCGAAGATCGGAGTAACGTATAATACCTTTAAGCTTGCCACGAGCCGACTATGTGCCGATGTTGGGCAATTGGGTACTTTCCCGTAACTCAAGTAGGTGAATTGGGGGGGGGGGGGTTGGTTCCGTAACGAATGTCAACGAACAAAATTTAGTGAAACCCAGGCGCCAGATAAATCTAATACCAAATACCCAAAAGACAATTTATTCTAATTCGCGATTTACCAACGATAAGAACTCAATAGCTAAAGTCAACGTTATCCAGATTCAGCCTAAATCGGTATAGCCAAAAAGGAATTTGCATGAAAAAAAATAAGAAGTTGAATCTAAATAATTTCATCTATTAACATAAAGTTTAGATACATTATAATGTACGTATTCCAATAACAGAAACCTAATATCAATTGTAAGATGAAACTCTTATACGAACATGCAATTCTTATGGCGTCAAAGTATCATTGTTTTCCAAATTTACAGATTAAAAACTAAAAACACCTTTAACAGGAAGCTCCCTAAACGAGATGGGTCAAAGCTGCTCAAGCGCATGCGCAATACTGTGTACTTGATGATGAAAGTATAGCGTAAATATATATGGCTAATATTTGTATATAAATTAAATAATGAGGCGCTAGCAACTGTTGCAAGTGGTAACACTCGGAACTAATACGACTATTATAATCAATTCATTATATGAACGAAATACAAAAAAAATGAAACAACTATGTATAACTTGCGTGTCCTTTGGTGTTGCAGGATAAAGTTGAATATCTTATTCCAGTAAAATAATCTACTACAATTTCCACAGCTTTCCAGACAGCATCAAAATTTCCAAACTATGTGCCGTTTTCACAATATGGTACTGTAGGACAGGTCGTACCAAGGAAGGAAAAGAGAGCGAAGAGAAAGCCCTAAAATAAACCTCAATGAATACCTTCAACATAACGGGAAAAAATAGAGTCATACCCATAAATAGAGTATGGAACAATCTGAACTATTATTTTTTTAATTTGAATAAATATTATTGCTTACAAAGTTTTTAAGTACCTATATGTACCAGAATCATTCTATAAATGACTAAGTCTTGCAACGTCGCATTTCCAATAATTTAATTTGTAATTATAATTTTTTTTGTAGTGGTTGATCATAAAATATTCACAGTTGCAAAGTACATGCAGACAAAAAAACTGATTGAAAAATAACATACCCTTCTTGGTCAAGGATGTCGGGGCTTTAAATAATCTGATGGAAAACTCCAGAAGTGTTTTGAGACCCTATCCTACCAATAAAAGGATAAATTAGAACCATATAATTACTAGCGATGAGGTTGTTCACGAAACTAATTAAATAGTCTCGACTGATGTAATATATATATATATATATATATATATATATATAAATAAACAAAAGGGAATTCTTGACGGTAGATAATTCAATAGGAATCCCTAAGATATATAAAACCTATTATATATATATATATATATATATATATATTGCTGTGGTATCTAAAATCGGCAGCAAACAATCTCTGTATAATAGACATTTATCTATACCATGTATTATGTTACGAAAATGCAAAATAGTTTAAAATACATTTCACTACAAAAAATTTGGTAGATAAAATTAATTATAAGGAAGTATGAGATGAAAATGAAAGTAATTTCTCAGAACTTCTACGTAAAGTTTTTAGCATAAAATAGTTGTACAATTTAGATTTTAGAGGATGAAAATACCAATTTAAATGAAATTTAATTTGAAATATGTCAAAATATCCTTCAAAAGTGACTGTTGTCATAGATATTTAGAAGTTTTGAACGATTTAGTCTGAATTTGTCACTGGTATAGGAAGCATCAAATCGTTTTCGCTCCGTCTGACAAAAATACTACGAAGGTTAGAAAAAGCTGTCAAAGGGGAGAATAATAAAAGTCAAGATATCAATATATAAAAAATGGAAGTTTGAGAAAAGAAATGTCAGACTCACATATTTAAATTGGCATTTTCAAAATAAAAAAATAAAAACCAGAAGAATTAATCGATTAATCCATTTATGGCAGTTGGTAAATACAAAGCATAATAAATTTTGCATGTATTGGTGGTTAAAATATAAATAAGATCCCGAAGGAGAAATACCGTAGAGATTTGCTATGATCTCCAATTAAGCATAGGTTGAAGCTACAATCCAGTTGAAGAAGGTAACATTTTATCTGAATAACCATCTGAAAGTAAATAAATATTTACGTCATTTGATAAAAAAGGAATGTTATTTGCTAAAGTTGAAGTTTTCATTGAATGAAATATATTCAATTCAATGTAATAAATTTGGAAGCAACATTTAAATTGGTAATACTTAATTGCAAAATTAATATTAACGTAAATAATCTTATTGATATAAAAATTTAGTTTTAAAATATTTATTATCCATGGTACATGCATTGTAATTTGAATTGTAGATCTAAGCAAGGTTGCGTTTGACGTGTGTCAATATTATTGATAGATAGTTCTGATAAATTACTTTCGGATATTCTTTTGGTTTCTTTTTTTTTGACAGAGATAACGTGTAAGTATCATTTCTATGGTTAAACTTTTTCATATTGTTTTTTGTTAATACTTACACGGAATTACTCTATAGTTTAGAGTTTATTTAGTATTTACATGGTTTAATTTTCTATATAGAGGGTAGAATGTTGTAGTTTTCAATGAATTGTTTTTATTGTTATTTAAATTAATCGCAAAATATTTTTGAAAAAAAATAAAAGATATAGTTGCGTCCAAAAATATTTTTTTTAGTTCTCTCAGAGTAGAAGGTACCCTGTGAAATACAGTAATATTTTCTCGTTATATGAACCCAAGCTTCGGCCCTGAGATATAAAAAAAAAATTTATAAAGCTAAATAATAATAAGAATCCTTATAATTTTTCAGAATTTAAAATCGATGCGTTTCGAGCATCTGGCGCCCAATATCAAAAAAGCATAGGTACAAAAAAATTTCATTTTTATTAGATACATTGCAAAGTTATAGCCGCGGTTGTATGTTGAACGGTTTTGGAGCGTTTCGGCACATACCACAGCAATATATATATATATATATATATAATTTTTTTTTCGCCCTTTTTTTTGTTTCTTACATGAATATTTAAGTTAATGAAATGAACAACTAAATTTACCTTAGGTGATAATAATATTAATTTTATCTTTAATCTAAATACTGTGATTACAAATGAACATTTAAATTAAACAGAAAAAAGGGAGATGTTACATACCGGTAGTAATGGCTGACAGGTCGATATCTCTGGTTGCCGTTCAACGTAGTGTATTAAATCCTCTTGGAGAAATTTGAAGGAAAAATATCCACTAACAATATCTCTAATATTTCCTACCAATTTGAGAAACGTATGAAATTATCCCTATAAGGAAGACAGCGAAATTCTACCCAATTCACCGTTTCAAACCACGTTGACTTTGGTCTCCAGCAGCCCTCTTCCACCAAATCGTTTTGCTCAGTACCACTGATCGGTGAAAATCGTAATTTTGAAAATAATTTTAGGCCCGTTCGGTATGATCGTGAATGGATGATATCCATCACTGCATGAGCTTATCTATGAATCTAGGATTAAAGTATCCGTTTTAAAAATACTATCAGTAATATTAACGATGATTAGACAGATTTCTGAGAAAGAAACCATATAGAATATGCATTTTTACATGAAATCAATTGCAACTGGTCTTCACGTTAATCGTTTATAATCTTGGCAACCCAGCAATAAACCTGCGTATTCATCACCTAGATATTAAAATACAACTCACTCTGGTGCGTACCCATACCAAATTTTGAGATTATTAGGCCAATTACTCAGACCCCATCAATCTCGGTTCACAAATATAAAAGTATTTATTCCGGTATATTTTTCAATGTAACAAGATATCAAAGAATAAATATCATTCTACGCTTCACAAACTAAGTTTTGAAAAATATTTTTCAAAAACAGTGACCGTTCAACAAAAAAGAAACAACTACTTCCCGGGCTACATACATAAACTTAGTTTGTAAAGCGTAGAATAATATTTATTCTTTGATATCTGTTGGTAACACGCTTTACTAAATACGACAATTTTGCAGGAAACTGTAATGATTCTATATGTTCCAAGCTAACGGGCTTGTTGTCACATTTCGAATTTTTGTTTGTGATTTGGAGGTGAGGTGTCGCTATTATCGGAACTTTTACATTTCCGTAACTGGAAGGTATGTATAGTTGTTGATTATAGAGACATGTCAGTCCGGGATTAACTCTCGGACGATAACATAAACCTTGTACTGATGAGGCGCAAATACGCCGAAACCGGTCTACAAGTTATGTTGTCCTTTCTGATTACAAACTAGAATGGTTGGTTTAAATCTTGTAGATTTACCAACCTCGGTTGATTTAGAAGTGTAATTCAATGTCTGTCGGGGCATGTAGCCCGGGAAGTAGTTATTTCTTCTTTGTTGAACGGTCACTGTTTTTGAAAAATATTTTTCAAAACTTAGATTGTAAAGCGTAGAATAATAAAATACTTGGCAGCAGATCACAGATGACTTCAATGCGAGTTCATCTACTGGTATATTACGAAGTACGGTTTCCCTGAAGAAATGATATGAAAATAAAATAAAAAGAGCTTCGAAATACCTTGACTGATGAAAAGAGGGAAGTAACTCTCACTGGCGGAGGCCACCACCAAAAATAAAAATCCTCTCCTAATAAGATAAATTTGTATTCTTATTAGAATGAGTAAATAGTACTTGTACATCAAATGATACGACACTGGTAATTTCAGAACTATAAAACTCTAGAGATAATCAGAACTTGCTGCTTATTTGTGAAAGGATTTGTGTAAATATTACGTATATCTTACTTATTTGCATAGAACACAACGATTCGACATCTTGTTAATATTATTTGACTAATAGTACCTTAATTGATCTACATTAAAATTTCTTCACAATATCCAATACAATTGAATACAACAGCTATAACGTGTTTAATAAAAATCAAAACAAACAGTTGTCAAAAAAATGTCAACATCCAATATAAGCGGTTTTGTCACGTTTACTGGAAAATGCGGAATTACCTAAACCTTCAAGTTGACATACTGTTTATAAACATTCACTGATGTATTAATAAAATTTTGTATACCTATTGCCATAGATTAAATAAATCGCTTTCACCCATTTATCTTAACTACACAAGTACTTAAGGGCGTAACTGGGGAACCATAAAAAAATTCGAGTTTTTGGATGATTATTACATTTAAATAGTGCGACATGGCAACTTATCTGTGGAATCAAGCAGAATAAATGGATAAACTTTGTCATTATTCATGTTGGCATCAGATAATAGATACGTCTGTTTACTCCTTTATTATGTTCACCGTTCGGAGGTTGGACCATTGGAGCGATGTACACCAGGGATTCTCACATGCACCTTGATACCCACGCAAGTGCTAAATGATTTGAAGCTTTTTGACGAGAAATTGGTTCCAGTATCATATGAGTTTTAGTTTTGCTGGAGTACCCAATGCACCTACTCATGAAGTTGGCAAAAAAAAGATTCAAAAGGCTTTGGAGCAGAGGTGATGAAACCTTGCTTCAGACTGGTTCGATTTTTTCGTTCAGCACAGAGCAAACAATGTTCAACATACCTCATAACAAAGCGAACCAAATGCGGATATCCAAAAAAAAGGTTCATTCTGATCATCATGAAATATTTTCAAAAGAATAAATCTCGGATTAAATCCATTATTAGATGGTACAAAAGGTGAAACTCCATAAATTTACTAGCCTCATTTGAGATCATTCGAAAAGGAGTAAACTGAAAATAGTTTGACAGATCCTGGGAAACCCGCTGCCAGACTACCTCCAAACGGCAACAGGCTTGAGAAAAGGCCTGGAGAATCACCACCCAATCGATCGAACTATCGTGTGAGTCGTGTGTGGTATTCGATAGATTTTTTTTGACGACACTATGAAAGTCACTTCTAAGATTTTATATTTCTATTTCAACAAATATATATCACTCGATTCAATATTTCACCAATATTTCTTGAAAATGTATGACATACGCGTCATATCAAGAAAACACGCCGTCATGCGGCTGTCATTCAATAAAAGCAATGTATTTATTTATACATTGAATGATTCTCGCTGGAATAATGTAAGTTGATTATTCCCACTGTAATAATGTTTTGATTGGCTAGAACGTACATTAATTTCTGGAATTGAAAATGTCTATTGGTTTCCAGAAACCTCAAAAAATAATCAAATTCATATTTTCGGCTGACGTTGTCTCCTTCGTTATTATTAAAAGACTTGAAATGTTCATAGATATCTTCGCCTATAACAACATCAAAGATTACAAAAAAAATATTCCCTCAGTAATCCTTGGCAACGTCGTAATTAGAATGATCGTGTGGTACAAAAGATCAAATTTTACATCGGGAAATGCCGCAAAAGCATTTGTAAAGAAATTTTTTGTTAACCGGTGTCTAATTAATTAATTAACATGTTGAGCCAGTATCTATAAGACAATTTGTATAATAATCACAGATTACGACGGGTAACGTCTTCAAATGATTATTGTATCTAGATTTGAGAATTGGAATAGTTATTTCTGTATTTAGACATAATGAGGATTAAAAAATAATGTTTCCCTTTTAAGTTTTATTTTTCAGGCAGCCTTAATCCGGTTTCCATCATGCCGCCCGGTTTTTTTACGATATCGGCGAAGCGGTCTGTCGGGGCTACTGTTATTAGCCGGCAAGGGGTTTTGTTTACATTTACGGGCCACGTAGCCAATTTTGCCGCATGTCATCGAAGATCACAAAAAAAAACTCATTTTGCAATCCCTGCATTCACTAAGAATAATCATTTGAAATAATTGTATAAATCAATAAGATTCCAAAGCAATATCACTCACTTTTACTTTACAATTGTGATTAGTATGACAATTTGCCATTTTAAAAATGTAAATTTCGCCTTTAAAACCTTCATTTCCTCAAAAAACAACACTTTTTTGGACAAAGACCATGCGTACAAACGTAGCGGAATAGGTCATATTAAAATTTATTTATTTTTCAACACTGTCAAAAGGTGATAAGACATTTATATGATTAGTAATGAATTCAATCAAATGGCTCATGGATGTGGTGCCACTATAATTATAAGAAGCATTTCTTACAACAGCATTGCTTAAAAGCTTACCTAAATTCATATTTTTTTTAGGAAAGATACACAAAAATCAATCTTAAAATTTTCACACGTTTTTTCAGTGGGTTGTCATACAGAAAACCACCCTTGTGCAGATCATAAAAAATAAAAGGTTTAACTCTACTTACAGTTTCCCGGCCTAAATACCAAAATTCTGTTTTATAACCTTATATTGCTATCGGTGTTGTCCGGGTCAATACTTGTTGAGACTGCACACACACATACGTGCGCGTGAGTAAGCCCGTCCCGCAACGCATCTACCCCCGGGTTTTTTAGGCCCACGGGTCGATGCGAAGCAGAACCTTCCACCACCCCCTGTCTCTTCCGACAGGACCTCACTCGTACTATCGCGATCGCGTATCCCTTTCCCCCCTTTCTACTGTGGGGGGCGCCAGGGATGTCTCCTCTTGTTAAGGGGTAGCTCTGGTGGCTGTGTTCCCTTGTCCTCTTGATGTCGTTGCGGGGCGGGGCCTCCGTTGGGGGGGTTCCTCTTCGCCGTGTTCTTTCTTGTCCACCCCGGTGTTTTTGTGTTTTTTTTGGTTTTTTTGGTTTTTGGATTTTTTAAAATTTTTTTGGTGCTTATGTGGATAAGCGGTGCTTGCCTTGTTACAGACTCGCCCCGCTCATCCACACTCGCGGTTTTTTTTTTGGTTTTTTTTGGTATGCCAGCGAGTGCGTATGTGCCCGCCTTGACGTGCGCACACGCACCCACGTGCATGGTTTTTGTGTTTTTTTTGTTGAGACTGAATAAATAGGTATTGTTTGAATAACAGGGCTGGTGGCTTGAAATTAATTCTTATCCACACGGTTTTGCCGATTCTCCAAAATTGGTGCAATTGCCATGTCTTCTACTGTAATGTATTTTTTATTGACACACAGAAACATTTATTTATTAACTGAAAAATTTCACATAACACCGATAGGTTAAGAAAGGGCATGTGTAACCCCACACCTGATGTTGGAGTTCTCCTTTTTAGATGTACTCCCAACCTCTGTCAAGCAGCGAATGCCGGGTGCAAACGCGGGGAGGTCGTTCCCCTCCTCCGCGCCTGCCACTTTGGCGCGCATGCGTGAGCGGTTGACTGATTGTAAGGGCGCCGAATTTGAATGTTTAAAACAAGATCTAACAATAGTATACATAATATCATATAAAAAAACTATTTTTGGGCCAATAGGTGCCTCATCACAGCATCCCAGATCAATAGATCAACCTCCGCCTAATGAGAAGGACCTCGCGAGAAATGTTAAGTCGCGTCGTGGTCTACAATCTCAGCTTCAGCCGAAATCTCAACCTAAAACACTATGACATCACACATAAAGTCCCTCAAATAGAGAAGTTAAGATCGATAAGCCGAAACGAAAAAAAGAAAAAAATTTGAATGCTGGAACAAGTTATTGCAACAAGTCCAAGGAGGCTCGATATAACCCCCTAACAGAGTGTAGCCTCTGTCAAGCTAAAATTTTTGGGAGGAATGAAAAATATATAACGGTATCCCACAACAGTACTGTTGGATAATCCTAAGAGCGATATGCGAGCCATGTTGTCACAAACGCAGTAGCCAACCCCCCAGTATATACTAGCGACAGCAGACCGTAGCTACCTCTGCCTCCCAGGCTGATCAACCCCCCGACGCTGAACCCTGAAACATATTCCAGACCGTTCTGAGTTTCTTCAACACCCATTGCTGAGAATTCCAACAAAAAAAACAAAGGGAGGGATATACAATAAAATATAGACAGGTTGAGTCCTATGTCTATAAGTGAAATATCTAGATCAATCTTTCGGAATTATCGTAGATAGAGAATGAGCAACTGAATAAGAAAACGATAAATACTCAAGATATTAGATAAGCAAATGGAAAACGTTAAACAGTTAAGATATTAAACGAAGCCTGAGCCAGAATTCTATAACATAAGTTGATACCTCGATTATATCAGCAGGTAGAGAAATTTGTTTTTAAATAATTAAGATAATAACTTTCAACATCCTAGGAAAATTAGTCAATACTCAAAATATATGCAAAGTCAAACTTCCAATATTCTTTGCAAATAAAAAAAATCTAGATACCCTTTCAGTATATAAACACAGAAAAGTCATTATTTGTCTCTGACGATACGATAAAAGATACTATAGAGACATATAGTATAGTAGAAAAGTAATATCATCCTTGTCTACTAAGATACGATAAGATACGGTAACAAAGATATCACCCGTAGGGTAAATTCAAAAAAAAATATATCCACCTTAAAAAACCTCAACTGTACCACTGGTTAATAAAAGTGAATCAAGTTTGACTATGCATAACACAAATATAAATCATAATACTGAATACCTGAAATTTTCAAAATTAACTCATAAAAGGAGTTATGTGTATCATGACTATCAAAATCACAATTCACTATACTAGGAAACGTTTAATTTCCTTCAAATTTTGCTATACTAGGAAACATTTAATTTCCTTCAAATTTTAATATAGTACAACTAATGTTACTGTACTTATCAACGGGAAAAGAAAGTTATTATCATAATAGGTAAGGTAAGAGGAAAAAATCACTAAGAGACCAAAAAAAAATATTTCGAGACATCAACACACATTACACAATAAACTGACAATTAGGAAAGATATATATGCTTAAGTTATGGATGATTCTGATTCGTCAGTATCGGAAGTAGTGGAACACTCATCATCAGACAAGATACCAGCCTTAAGGTCTTGTGATCTGCCATCGACCAATATTTTTTCCCGTTTCATCTTTTAACTCATACACTAAGGGAGTAATAACGCGATATACATTGAGTATACATATTTTGGTAAGAATTTAGCGGAAATATATTTGGCTTTGTCCGATTTTGGGTAATTTTTCTTCCAAACACGATCGCCTACATAAAACCTAAGATCCCGTGTGCGCAAATTGTAGCGTTGTCTACTTTGACGGTATGCGGTTTGTAAATTTTTTCTCACCACTTCGAAAAATTTCGGTACCTCTTGCGTATCCTGAACTCTGAGAACTTTATCGGAAATGGTAACCTGATTATCTGCATTTTCTGCGATTGTACCATAAAAATTCCTCGAGACAGGAACATTTCGAGCAAATACAAGAAAAGAAGAGGTGAAATCAGTTTCGACAGCCGAATTGCTAGAGAGATTTTATATATTTCCTCATCCCAGTTCCTATGATCTTCAAAACTATATAGATATAGATAGATAGATCTTTATTTAAAAATAGGAAACCCTAATATAAATACAAAATTAATTAAAAATACACAATATGAAATTAATTAAAATTTAACAACTAACATTATCAACAAATCAAGTACAATAATTTACATTTAGTTTAACACACATCAACACAAAGAATTTTTAAACAAAAGAAAAACGAAGACGTTTTAAAAATTTAGGCAACAACATAGGTAAACTATAAATTTTTGATGTGTTACACTTTAAAGCTATTAAGAGTGGTTCATTTTTTTATAGATACAGGTAATTGGTTAAACTTGAAGAAGCCTTTAAAAAACAGAGAGTTCATTGTGCTTTTATAAACAGTTCTAGCTATATATGTATATGTCATTTAAACCTCTGGTGTTACATGAATGAATATCTTTGTTGAAAGAAACGAATTCCTAAAAATATTCAGGTGATAAACCATTTACAGCTTTGAAAACCAAAATCATAGTGAAATAGAACAGTCGATTTTCAACAGAAAACTAATTTAGGGAATTTAACATTATTCTAATTGGAGTGTGGCGATTAGTTTTAAGAATTATTTTCATTCCGCGATTTTGCAATTTTTGCAAAGCGTCCAGTTTGTTAAGATTGAATAAAAATAAAATTGATGAACAGTCCAGATATCATTTTATATCCTATGTATATCCCTCAGAGGTTCTTCTGGTGTACATGTCCTGGTGTATGTACTTAACATAAAATATACATTAACGAATATACATGAAGCAGACATTATTATGTACCTACTTAGAGGTACATAGGTTTTGTGTACATCCTAGGAATATACCTCTTCTGAATATTCTGGAATATGCATTTAGTGTACATCCTACAAATATACATCGTATTACTATTCCGGAATATACAGAGTATATACATCCTAAAAACAAGCCTCTTGTGAATGTTTCAAAACATAAAGTTTGCTTATATCCTACGAATATGTAACTTAAGAAGATTCCATAACATGCATTTTGTGTATATCCAAAAAATATATCTCTTACGAATATTCCGGAATATTCATTTTGTGCACATCCTGCAAATATACATCTTATGGCTATTCCAGAATATTCATTTTGTGCACATACATCTTATGGCTATTCCGGAATATACAGAGTGCGTACTTCCTAAAAACATACATCTTATGGCTATTCCGGAATATACAGAGTGCGTACATCCTAAAAACATACCTCTTGTGAATATTTGAAAACATATGCTTATAACCTACAATTATGTAACTTATGAAGATTCCGTAAGATACGTTTTGTGTATATCCAAAAAATATATCTTTTACGAATATTCATATCATGATATTCCTCCCTAAATATACATTTTCTGTATAAATAAATGTAAAAAATTTAAGGAGGTAGGTATAAAAAAATTATTTGGGGAACTCCTGTTCGATTCAGAGCTCGCTGAAAAGAGAACGACAACGTACATATTTTTTTACAAAAAAGCACAAAAATTACATGATGCATTTTTTGTGCAATGGAGAGGGCACTTAAAACTTATTGATAAATATTTGAATTGTGTTCCCCTAGGGGTAGAAAAAAAGCCACCAATAAAAGCAGGTTTTTTTTGTGGGATATTTTTTTCCTTATTCGTGTCATGGGCGATTTTATAGTATAACATCATATTTTTCACTTTAAACCATTCATTGCAAGGCAACTGCACTATTTTTTTGAATGAAGTTGTAAATAATTTAATGCCTGATAGAGGTCGCGTTCATTTGATTTACGGAGGTTCTCTAATTTATCATTATTTTCAGAGTTTTTATTTTGTTTTGAAGATAAACAGGTAATTCATTAATTTTGTGAAAGTGATAATAAGATTGTTTTAATTTAAATTACCCATCTAATGACTGTGTATTAATAATACAATAAATTTAATTAATTGCGCCATCTATGGGATCAGTAGCCCAATTATAACCTATTCTACCATTGTACCAATTGTACCGTACAATTTGTACGTCAATTATAAAAAAGTAAAAGCTAACCTGTTTTTGTCCCGCTATTTTTAGCTTTTATAGGTTATCTAATATGTTTCAAGAGGTTTCGGCAATCCAGTTTTGTCGTGCGTACTTTTTATTTTTTCAAGTTTTATTATGTTGTTGAAGTGTGATTGAGTATTGAGTAATTTCACTTAATAATTGTCAAATTTGGCAAGGTAAGTTTGAGGACTGAAAAGAGATCGTAGAGAACTTTTTTATTTCTAACCTAACATTTTAATCCCACGTTTTTTCAGGTCCCGCCACGCCAAGAATAAAGCAGAATATAGTAAAAAGTTTACTATTCTCCACGCCAGTTTTTGTGTATGCAATTGAGAACTGACTGATTAAGTGATTACTTCTGTGTATATTATCTCTGATTACTCCACTTCATACATATATTCATATTATATACTTGCGATATTTGGTAAGGTAAGTTTATAGCATAATAGTTTTTTTAAGTATGCAGAGAGTAATAAAGGGTAACATTAAAAGATCAACTGCAGCCTCAAACAAGCTCATTAAAAAAAGTGCTGCTAAAAGAGTACAGAGCATAGTAGCTCTGTACCACAATAGGAATGCATCAGGACCAATTCAAAAAACAGGATTAGAGCCTAAAACAAAGTCGAACAGAAGTTCAGGGTCTGAGTTTGTCTCCCTAATTTTAGATTTAGATAATTCTCAGCAGCAAAGATCAGTTGGAGATGGAGATATTCCAAATGTAGTTCCTTCTCCAATAGATCAAATGATTAATACTTCAAGTATCACATCTCATCAGGAAGTTTCTACCGAAACTCCTAATTTCAGTTTACAGTTAGCCACATGGTCTGTAGAGGAAAACATTTCTTTGTCAGCATTAGGCAAGTTATTGAAATTGTTAAGAAGTAATTTTCCTCTCTCCCAACTAAAAAATTTACCAAAAGACCCTCGAACTTTGTTACAAACTCCAACTAATAATACCAATATTAAGCAAATGGGATCTAATGGTTGTTATTATTATTTTGGAATACAGGAAAGTGTAACTGATCTGTTTAACAAAATAACATTAAAACTTTCTTTATCTGATGAAATTTCACTTGCTGTCAATATTGATGGGGTTCCGTTATTTAAAAGTACTAACGAATCTTTTTGGCCCATTTTGTGTACCATTAAATCTGTGAAACTTTTAGAAAAACTAGTTTTTTGTGTAGGTCTCTATAAGGGTGTTGGAAAGCCTGAAGCTAATGATTTGCTTAAAGATTTTGTTAATGAATGTATTCATTTATATCAGAATGGTATAATAATATGTTCTCAAATACATAAATTTAATATTTCCATGATTATATGTGATGCACCTGCTAAGGCATATGTTCTCTATGTTAAAAGCCATTCTGCATATTTTTCCTGTACAAAATGTTCTCTAGAAGGTGACTTTTGTTGTAATACCATATGTTTTCAAGATTTACTTTTTCATAAACGATCAAATGAATCTTTTCAAAACAAAGAACAACCAGAACATCACACTGGAATTACAGTACTCGAAAATTTGCCAAATTTTAATATGATTAATAACATTCCAATTGATTATATGCATTGCATATTGTTAGGTGTAGTAAAAAGGCTCTTATGTAATAAAAAATTCGGGTGGGTTTTTGGTAAACCTCCAAATAAATTGCGGGCATCAGATATTTATTCCATAAGTAATCAATGTTTAATATTAAAAAAATTTATTCCTTGTGAATTTGCACGTAAGCCTCGTTCATTAGTGGAAAGTAAAAGATTTAAAGCTTCAGAATTTAGACTTTTATTACTTTATACTGGTCCAGTTGTGTTCAAAAATGTTTTATCAACTGAATCATACAATAATTTCTTATGCCTTAGTGTAGCAACCCTTATTCTAGCAAGTGATGAATTTTGTAATAGCAAATCCTATTTTGAATATGCCAATAAGCTTTTTGAACATTTTATATCTAATTCCATTAGAATTTATGGTTCTGATTTTATATCTTACAATGTTCACAATCTTCTACATTTGAATGATTGTGTAAAAGTGTTTGGTCCTCTTGATATTTTCAGTGCTTTTCCTTTCGAAAATTATATGCGACAAATAACAAGAAAAGTTCGTAAGACTAGCAAGCCTCTTCAACAAGATGTTCGTAGAACTTATGAAGAAAGAAATGCATATGTTTCAAAATTAGACTTGAAGGAGAACAGAAAGTTAATGATGGAACATTATTCTGGTCCATTATTAGTAAATTGCCATTCTCCTCAATTTAAAGTACTGGTAACTGAAAAATATCGTTTAAATGTAGCTAAGATATGTGATCGATTTGTTGAACTTGATAATGGAACAATAATTGAAATTAAAAATTTTGCAACTAATCAAGGAAATATTGTTATGATAGGCTTAGTTTATAAAAGAAAAGGTGATTTTTTTAAAAAACCATGTAGTTCATCACTGTTTGGCATCTCCTTTATTAAAAAAGTTAATAATGAACTTAATATGTTTAAAACATCAATGATAAAAAAAAAAGATTATGATTTTACCTTTCAAAAATGAATTTATTTCATTTCCATTATTGCATAATATGTAAGGTGCAGAGAAATGTTAAATTTGATAGAGGTAGCCTAGTAAAATGTCAAAAGGTAAAACAAATGCAAATAATCAAAATATTTTTACAAAAAAAGTGTACATAGAATAACCTGATTCTAGGGTGACAACTTAATGGTGACCATATGTTATTGATAAAATTTTATAAGAAAAAAAAGGTATCAGGTTTTTCAGAAAAAAATTGGTGTCAAAAGTAGGTTTTTTTGTATTTACATCAAAAACTACCTATCAGAATGTCAATATTTTATTCTTACTGGGACACTACTATTAAAATTTGTTATTGTTTTTTTATTATTTTTTTTATTCTACTTATAAAATTCAACCATTTTGAAGACAAAAAGCTACTATATTGATTCACTTTGACGAAAGTGATAGATTTTTAGTACAAAAAAATAAGTTATTCATACAAACAAAAGTTTATTTATCTAAGTGACAAGGATACATAGATAAATGAACTGTCGTTTTCAAGGATAATTGTGTTCGTTGGAGGTATTTATTTTAGAAAACTGTCAATTTTAAGTAACTGAACTAGGCGTAACTTTATATACAATTTTATGAGTAAGATCTCATAAATAATGTTCTTGAAATATTTCTCTAATTTAGGAACATCCCTCTGTATATATTATTCAATTATATAATTACGAATTTCTTTTTTACAACTGACTGAGATGACCTGGGCCGTTGTAAGATTCATCAATGAGGATGCTGTGGAGGCAGTACCGATAGAATGGTGTAAAAATTCTAATGAATGCTTCTGGCCACCTAAGAATTTCAAGAAAGCAATAATTTCACATTATATTAAAAATAGTTATTCGCCAAAAGCGGATTGGAAAGTCTTCCCTTGCGTTTCACTGGGAGAATATGGTAAGTTTTTTTATTCTACATTTGATTTATAATTTAGTCCCATTTTTTCAGATGATTTTAATATTGCTCAAAAAAAGGCTGCCAAGGCCCAAGTGACTAGCGATTTATCATCAGCATCTGATCTCAGAGGCAGGGGATGCAGAAAAATGAAAAAAAAACAGAAGATTTTATTCTTCTGATGAAGAAAATGAAACTTCTGATGAGGATAGGAACACCTATCCTACTGTAGAAATAGGTAAATACTATTTAGAAGAAGAATAAAAAGAACTTTCATATGAATTTGAAAACCAAATATAAATTGTAAGATTATTTATAACAATCAACTTATTTTGTAGGTCTAGAGGCAGCCAATTATGAGAGAAAAAAACATTGGTCTGACAAATCTATAGGTAAACATTAACCTTTATTAATTTTCAAAACATACTGAATTGAGCATTTATTTCAGTGCTATCTGAAACCGAAACATGGTCACATGAGCAGTCAGTTGTCTCCCACCATCCAGTTATCCCTGCTCAAGGTGCAATAGCTACCCCTGTCCAAGGAGCAGGAGCTTCTGCTTCTGTAGGAAGCTTGAGTGATGATGGTAAGAGAAATATTATCATTTTGATCTAGATATAAACAAGAAGCATTTTAGATTTTAAAAGAATAGTTTTAAACGAACTAAGCCTCCTGAATACAAAATTGAACACTTGGTTAGAAAAAGTTGACACTATGATGATTAGCAGATCTGAAGCTGCATCATGTCAAACAAACAATAGAGGTCCATTAGCAGAGATACTGCTTATATTACCTCTGAAAGACGAGGAGGATTTAAAGAAAACTGAGGAATGGCTATCCGAAGAGGCAAACGAAAAGTTACTCGTAAGTAACTTTTATTATACCTGACTATACTTTCATAAAATAAACATCTCTTTTCACCTATATAGGATTTAGTATATTTTATCAACAAACGATATCAAAATCTGAAGAATAATTTTGTTTTAGATCAATGAGCTCTCAAGAATTGGAGGTGCTGCAACAGTCCAAACAACAAGAAAAATTATGTATCGTCTCATCTCAAATACATTGGGAATGAAGTTTTCATGGGAAGGGAAAAAAAATAAAAAAACATTCAAAAATCTCAAGTTGTCAACTGTAATTTTAGGTAAATGTAAATATGATTTTTACATATTTATTAGAAAAAAGTTAAATATCTTTATTTTTTTAGAGAGCGTTAAAAGGTTTAAATCCCAATCCACAGAAACTGAAATTATAAATACCATAAAATTATGGCTGGTCAGAAGTAAAGACCGCCATGAAAACTCTGAGAAAAGACAACAAGGGGACCAAAACGTAAGATTGTTTATATTTTTAAATTGAATAACCAATTATCAGTATTTCTTAATTAAAATACCCATTTATTTAAAAGTGTAAAGTTATTTTAGGTTTAAATGAGCTGACTGAACATACCTATTTTGATTCATATTGAATATTTTTAATCTATGAAAACTGATTTAATTATATTTTTTATTTTTAGGAAGTTGAGACTGCAGAACCTCAAAAAGAAGGATTGTTTTGAATGTTTTATAGATATAGCAAGTATTAATAAAAAATATATTCTTTAAATGGCACACTCTACATATATTTTTGAAATGTCCTTTTTATCCTGGTACCTAAAATCTATAACATACTTAATTCAGATCATTAGCAGTTAGTGAATTTTGAAAAATCTTTTGTGTTTTGTGTAGATTTCTTTAGTAAGTGCTATATAATATATATATATATATATTCATATATATATATATATAGGTACATATCCGACATCATATTTTATGTAGTGTGTACATTTCATAATATATACTATGTAGATATATTTGAGTTTCATATGTTCACCTACAGTGTTAAATTGTTCATTCTTATGTTTCCACCATAATAAAAAAGTTTGAAATATATTATTTATTAGGTATCTCTAAACGATATTTTTTATTATATAGGGATGGTGATGGCAACATAACAATGAATAAAAACCCTGGAGATTTTATAAATGTTTCTTATGAAGTACATGTGTTGGATATTCAAATATATACAGTGTTTTATGAATTGTGTGCGTTACATAATATATGGTACGCAATGTACAGGGTGTTCTAAATTCGAGCCTTACCATTTGAATCTCGGAAACTGTAAGATATAGAAAAATGGATGCAAAGTTGCTCAGCTATAGTGTATGTACATATCTCTTACCTATAGGATACCTTGAATATACCTAGAATGATATATTTAATACATACATAGTATATACTGCATATAACAGGTATATGCATGGAATGTACATCAAATGAATGTAGATTAGATGTACATACCATGTATGTACATTTGCATGTGCATATGAACATCCCTGGAATGTCCAAAAGGGGGAATAAGGTATATACCATGTATGTCTTTTGAATGTCCACAATGATAATTAGGTACATCCCAGGTATATACATATTCATAGAAAGTATGTCCATAAGATGTCCCTGGTATGTCAAAATGCTATCTGGGAGTCAAAATGAGGTTGAATAATAGTGTTGTACACCGTGATTTTGGTCTGCATTGACAAGTTTTGAGATATTCTGCTGAAGAAGTACAGCTTTTTAGATATTTTTTTATGGATGTATTCAAAATGACTATCAAAACTTGAAATATTGTCAAGGTGAAACCCCAAATACTTAAGCGATGTAACAATTTGAATTTTTTCATTATTAATATTTAAATGTATGCTCTTAATATCAAGTACGCTATATTTATATTTTGTAGTGAAGATCATTGCATTTGTTTTTTTAACATTCAATTTTAATTTGTTTATTTTCAAATATTTATTAACCTTAACTGGAATAACATTCATTTTCTGAATAGCTACATCCAAATTTCCATCACTACAGCAGATTGAAGTATCATCGGCAAACAGGTTAATGAATTCGCACATTACAAATAGGTCAAAATCGTTAATATACAAAATAAAAAGAAGTGGGCCCAATACACTACCTTGCGGAATCCCTGTATTACTATCCATTTCAGATGATACCTGATCTTTGAAACGCACTCTCTGTTTACGATGTTCTAGATAATTTTCGAGCCACTCAATCACTGTACTCCCCATACCATATTGTTTAAGTTTAGAAATTAATATTTCTCTGTCTATTGTCTCAAAGGCTTTTTGTAAGTCGAGAAATACAGCTATTATGAATTTATTTTTATCCAAATTAATTTTTATATGGCAAAGTGTAACTTGTAACGCTGATTCACAAGAGAATTTTTCTCGAAAACCTGACTGATTATTAATTAAAATATTATTTTTCGTAATGTGGTCCAATAATTGTTCATAGACAGCGATTTCTAATAATTTTTCTATAGGAGCTAAAGTATTGATTGGACGGTATTCTTCAGCTTTATTAGTAGGTATTGGGTACTTTTTGTAAAGGTATGATAGTACTTAATTTTAATACATTAGGAATTCTACCTGTAGTGAGGGATGTATTAATTAAATTTAACATAACATGTCCAATGATTTCAAAAACTTCCTTTACCATTCTACAATTCAACGTTTCGTGACGAGAGAATTTATTATCTAAACTGTCAACCATTTTTCGCAAATCCTGCATGGAAAGTATTTCAAATTTTTTAAAATTTAAATATAGGTTATTATTTATATTATACCACGTTACAGAACTTTCAATACTCTGAACAATACCTTCAATACTTTCAACAAAATATTCATTAACACTGCTCGCTATTTCTAGACTGTTTGTTAACAATTTTGTGCCTGCTGTAGTTTCAAATATTACAGAGTTTGCCATATCTCTGCTTTTATCATTAACTATTTTTTTCCACATTTGTTTGGGATTATTTCTATACCTGTATATTTTATTATAATAATACTGCTCCTTTTTTAACTTTAACATATTTACTACCACATTTCTATGTCGCTTATAAACTTGCCATTTATGTTGTTTTTCATTACCATCAATACATTTTATTTACATTTATATATTTCCTCATATCAGTTCCTATGATCTTCAAAACTATATGATCGAATAGCTGTTACAATAGATTTATTTACCCGTTCAGTATGATTGATTTGGGGATGAAAGTTAGCGTTATACCAAATTTTTTGGACGGAATATTTATCCATAAGATTTTTGAATAAATGGCTCGTGAATTGTTTACCATTATCACAAGAGACAATTTGCGGTATCCCAAAAATGAGGAAGACATGATTTTCCAGGAAATCTACTATTGAAGTTAATTTGTTTCAAGAAAGTATATAAAGATGACCGGGACAATTGTAGCAAATCTGAACATTTCTTCAAAGCTAGTAAAATTTTATCCACTGTAGGTAACTCATTTTTGAAAAAAAATCATGCACTATTCTTCGAACTGAATTTTTATACCCTTCATCACAATTTTTGAGAAGTCCCGGTCTTCCACCACTATCTTTTTGGCTGGTAATTGTTCCACTACTACGGTATGTCACCCCCTTTTCTCCCTTTACTGGAGTTGAGGTGACAAAAGGGGGGGTTTTCTTAAAAAATATATAACGTTGCCGGTTTCTCAACGGAGAGGGGTCGAGGTAAAATAAAAGACAATTATTTAACGGTTTCACCAAATTATTTTACGTTTACTGAATATTTGATAGTCACTCACTTTTATGTCCTACAACAGTTTTCTAGGTGTAGAGTAGGTCTAACAGAAGGTGACTCACGCCGTTGACCTACTTTCAGCTGTCGCTGTCAAGTGACAATCGAAAGCACGTTGTTAAAGATTAAACTAACCTAATACAAAACTAAAATATAAAATGATTATGTTTAAAAGTAATATGTACAAGTGGGCACCGCTGATCGTTAAAATGTACAGTATAAATGACAATGTACTAATATACCAGATGGTAGAATGGCTTCCAAGAGTATACTTTTGGATTACACTGAGGGGTTAGTATTTCAATTATTAATTAGGAAATATCTATGAGCAGTTGCCACAATAGGTTACATTTATGTAGGTTCAACTTCCTAACGAATGGTGCAATGAAGTATAACAGTAAACCCTGATAGAGTTGTTGACAAACTATCTGAGACACCTACAAGCAGCAGGCACAGTACTATAATCGATCTTACTTGAATGTATCAGGTGGTGTGTTTCCAATATGTCGCAGGAGCTGGACGAAGGGGGCTGATCCTCTACTGGTAAGTTTTCTGCCACTCGTATTCCTTTTGCGTAACTTACACGGCCTTGTTACAGACTAGGAAGAGGTCTATGAAGAAAACTCTCACGCAGTCAGTGAAAAAGACTGAAGATGTTGTTGAAGACTGTTAACGAGAGGGTGGATAAGATGATGTACCAGACGGTGAATAATACGATGAATAAGACGATGAATAAAACGACGAATAAGATGGTGAATAAGAGATCTGAAATACGAAACTCCCATGATGCCTAGGTCAATAAGAGAGAAGAGTGGGTACTTACCATGGATGGAGGGTGACCTCAAAGTAATATCCTTTTTCCTGTTAGGAGGAAATCCGCTAGATGCGTTTAAATAACCACTTAAGGTATCACTAAATTTTCCTAACAGATTACGATTGTAGCTGGGCTAAATCCGAAATAACTTCGAAAGAGCACAATTCAGGTGACCTCTTGAAAAGCACCAGCACAAGAATGGAGGATTATGGACCAGTCCAAGCCTCACAAGGTCAATGTCGGTCTTCTTCTATTTATTTACCCTTAGCAACAGGTGAGCAGGTCAAAGGTTAATCTAACAAGTAGCTGTATAGTTCATTGAACTTGACTTAATAGGTCGAAAGCCTCTTGAGAATTTATCAAAGATTCATTGTCAGAAAATGTAAACATAACCAAATAAAGTTTGGGCAATGATGTTGAACTATTGATTATTAATTATTTTAGTAAATGGTATTAGAGCAATATATACAAGGTGAGTGGTGGATTTCATTTACATTCATAAATACTATTTATCTTAATACAATTTGTTACGGAACAAAGAATTATTTGTGCCTCTCTTTCAAACATCCAAAAATAAACTCTGTACCTACCAACTGCTATTTTATTAAAAACAGATCCTGATTGTTTTAAGTAGGATTAATACAATTAATGTCTCAGGAATCCTTTCAATTTTCTCAAGCGTCTCCATGAAGGGCACCTAAAAAAAAAATAATAATAAATAAGTATTTACCACTTATTTTTTTAGAACAGTATGAGATATAATAGGTCAAATATTTATATTCTAAATTTACAGAATATCTTATTTGAACATAGGATGATCACCAGATCATAAAAGTTAGTAATTGGAAAATGTAAAAGGCTTAAAGGTTATTTTGTTTACATGGTGTACAAAGTAGATGACAATCTTGTCATATCCGTCAATCTTAAAAATAAATCTTCTCAAAGTGATTTCAATCTTTCATCATAATGTCACTTTTCTATTCATAGATCTACTGATTAAAGATCATTGACCTTCCTTATCAATTAATAGTTTCTTCTTTTAATTTCTGTTATCAGAGCTTATCTCTGGTGTTAAGTACTTTGGTAATAAAGAAGTAAATGAAAAGAACATACCTTTTTTTTCTAAGACCATCCATACGTAGATAGGAGATGGGTTTTTTTTCTTCCATGTGAGGTTCGTGATAGACCACATGGTTTAGCAATTTTGCTAATTTTTGCAAATATATTTAAGTGAGCTTAGATTTTATTAGAGTGATCCTGTTGGAGCTCTACCACTCTGTATAAGTGGATATTTATTTTCGCTCAGCTTAAGTTCCTGTTTCCACATCCGTAGGCGAAACCACTTTGAGGCCACACAACTTCTACGGTGAGTTTAATTTGTCAGTGTACTATACTCAACCCTCATAACTGTTATGTATTTGTCACCCTGCCAAAAATGTCAGTCAGACAGCCAGCGGTAGGTATCGTAAAAATTGTCAAATATGTATTCTAAAAATATGAATTATAATTCAATTCCGAACCTACGGTGTTTCATTTAGTACGTAGAAACATAATATTTTGGCGACGAAGATCGGATACGAGTTGAAATTGAAGTCGTTTCTCAATACAGAAACACCAAATCAAGTACTAATACGTTGGAACAATGTCGATGATTGGTAATATAGAGCCATTTAATGGCGTGGCTGAAGAATTCGAAACATATCTTGAGCGAATGGAGCATTTATTTGCAGTAAATAGAGTGGGGGACGAGCTCAAAGTGTCAATGTTCATAACATTAGCTGGTACAGGAGTATATCAGATACTGAAAAACTTGGCTGCACCAAGAAAGCCAGGAGAATTGACATATAAAGATACAGTGGACCTGTTGAAATCGCATTATGCTCCTCCAGTGTCAGAAATCTATGAAAGATTTGTTTTCAACAGATGTAACCAGAAACCTGATCAGCGTGTTTCAGAATACATAGTGGAATTACGTAAGTTAGCGAGTTCATGCAACTTTAAAGCATTCCTTGACGAAGCATTGAGAGATAGGTTCGTATGTGGATTGAGATCTGAAAATATTCAGAGAAAATTGTTGGCAGATTTCCAGTTGACGTTTCAGAGTGCTTGTAAAACAGCACAAGCATCAGAAGTTGCGGAAAAGCAAGTGAAAGGTTTATCAGATGACAGTAGTCAAGTAAATTACCTAAAAAGACAAAACTACAAAGTACAAAACAAGTCAAATGCAGGAAGTAGTTCGCATGGTGACAACAACCGGTACAATCGGTTCAATGTTAGTCGTTGTGAAAAATGTGGCAGAGTTCATAGCAAAGATAAATGCCCTGCAAAAAGGTGGAAGTGTTTCAATTGCCAAATGTTTGGTCATGTCAGAGATTTGTGTCCATCGAAGCCAAAGGTAGGTGCAGTCCAGGAAACAGAGGATTCTGGTACCACAGTAAATGTTGTGCAGTATGATGAGAATGTGAACAATGATTTATACAACCTCAATCGGGTATGTATCGGTAATAGTAATAGTACTCCTCATTACATCATGTTGAAAGTTAACAACCAACTAACTCAGTTTGAAGTTGACACAGGGGCATGTAAGACAGTTGTTTCTAAGAAAAAGTTTGTGGAAATGTTGAATTTACCATTAAAGCAAGTATATTTCAGACTGAATACAGTGTCAGGTCAAACAATAAAAGCATTAGGCGAGTGTGTAGTCACTATAGATAATAATAATAAAAAAAATCAATTGGTTATTACTGTAATTGAGTCTGAAAAAGATTTTGTTCCTTTGTTAGGTAGGAATTGGCTTAATGTTTTATTTCCAGATTGGCAAAACAACTTTTCAATAAAATCTTTAAGTATTTCAGAAAAATCTAAGTTAGTGGATGGGTTAAGAAAAAAATACAAACATGTTTTTGATAAAAATTTATGTAATCCGATCCAAGACTTTGAGGTTAAATTTAGCATTAAAAATAATGTTGTGCCAATAGTGAAAAAAGCATATAACATGCCATACGCATTGAAACCTAAAGTAGAAAATAAGTTAGAACAGATGGTGAAAGTAGGGATTTTAAAATCAGTAAATTTCAGCGAATGGGCATCACCCATCGTAGTGGTTCCAAAAAAAGATGGTGATGTGCGTATTTGTACAGATTTTCGAGTTACTGTTAATAAAGTAGTAAATGTAGATCAGTATCCATTGCCAAAGCCAGAAGATATTTTTGCAAGTTTGGCAGGTGGTAAAGTATTTACGGTTTTAGATCTATCCGGTGCTTATCAACAGTTAAAAGTACACCCAGAATTTCAAAAGTACTTAACTATCAATACACATGTCGGAATGTATCAATTTACCAGATTAACTTATGGAATATCATGTGCGCCAGCTATTTTTCAATCTGTTATGGATCAGATTTTGTGTGGTCTTCAAAACGTAAACTGTTATCTGGATGATATACTTATTGCAGGAAAAACGTTGCAGGATGCACAAGAGAATGTTGATCTGGTATTAAAAAGATTAAATTCCTATAATGTAAAAGTTAATAGTGAGAAATGTAAATTTTTTGAGTCACAAGTGGAGTATTTGGGTCATAGAATTGACAGTGAGGGTGTTCACCCAACCCAGGAAAAGCTACGAGCAATCAATGATGCACCAGAACCTGAAAATATAACCCAGTTGAGGGCTTATTTAGGATTAATCAATTATTATAGTAGATTTTTACCAATGTTGTCTTCTAAATTGCGTCCCTTGTATAATCTTTTAGAAAAAGATAAGGATTTTGATTTCGACGAGTCATGTAGAAAAGCTTTTGTTTCAAGTAAAGAGTTGATAGCAAATAAACAGGTTCTGGCTCACTACGACCCCCGAAAGACCATAATTATATCATGCGATAGTAGTTCTTATGGAGTGGGTGGTGTATTAAGTCATAGAGAAAATGGTGTTGAAAGGCCTGTGTGCTTCGCATCTAGCTCTTTGTCAAAAGCGGAGAAAAATTATTCGCAATTAGAGAGAGAAGCCTTAGCTATAATTTTTAGTGTGAAGAAATTCCATAAATACATTTTTGGTAGACCATTTATTTTAGTATCAGATCATCAACCTTTAAAGATGATTTTTAATCCTGATAAAAATATTTCAGTTATGTCTGCATCTAGAATAATCCGTTGGAGTGTTATATTGTCAGCTTATAACTATCAGATTGAATATAGAAAGGGATCACAGTTGTTTGAAGCAGATATGTTATCAAGGTTGCCATTAAGTGATTCAACTGATATAGATAGCTCAATAAATGCTTTCAATTGTACTGATGAACTTCCTATCTGTTATGAGGATATTGCTAAAGTATCAAGTAAAGACCCTGTATTGATGAAAGTAATAAATTTTGTAAAAACTGGTTGGCCTGATAAAGTAGATTCAAGTTTAAAGCCTTATTTTTCAAAACGTAATGAATTATCTATGGAAGAGAACTGTTTGATGAAAGGCATAAAAGTTGTTGTACCAGAAGCCTTGCAAAAATATATTCTGGATCTTTTACATGAAGATCACATAGGAATAGTGAGATCGAAAATGTTAGCTAGGTCTGTAGTATGGTGGCCGAATTTACAACAAGATATTGAGTTGTTAGTCAATAGTTGCCATATTTGTCAGTTAAATCAAAGAAATCATGAAAAATACCTAATATCTTGGCCAAAAACTGAAAATGTGTTTTCACGGGTACATATAGACTTTTTCAAGAAACATGATACACATTTTTTATTGATTGTTGACAGTAAATCTAGGTGGCCTGATCTTCATGTTATGACTAAAGGTACAAATGCTACACAGACAATAGAAAAATTAAAATTAACTTTTTCTGTAATGGGGTTGCCGGATACGATAGTGAGTGATAATGGACCTCCTTTTAACTCAGTTGAGTTTGATAAGTTTTGTCAAATAAATGGTATTAATTTACTCAAGGCGCCACCCTATCACCCACAGTCGAATGGTAGCGCTGAGCGTCATGTTTATACTGTAAAGACAGCATTTGATAAATATTTGTTGCAAAAATCCACCTTAACTGTTGAACAAATGGTGGTAAATTTTTTATTTAGTTATAGAACTACTCCTACTAGCTCTGGTTTGAGTCCCAATGAAATGATTTTCAAAATTAAACCAAAAACTAAATTGGATTTGTTAATACCTAGGAAAGGGGGAAATATATATTCAAAAAATTCTTTCAATTTTGTTAAAGCTCCTGTATTTTCAGTGGGAGAAAAAGTGCTAGTAGGAAAACTAGGTCCTTATTGTTATGATAAGTGGAAACCTGGCGAAATTGTAAAATGTGTGAGTGGTGTGACATATCTGGTGAAAGTTGATGATAAAATTATGTATAAGCATGTTAATAGTATCAGAAAATTTTCAAGTTTAGAACAGCCTAGTATGATTACAGAATCACAAAATGTTCAATCAGGTTCAACTAGTGTTTTACCACATATGTCTCCATCATTAGTCGAAATTAATTCACCAACAATTAATAATCCAGTCAGTGTTCAAGAGAATATTACAGAAGTGTTGAATAGTCCAGGTAATATACCTAAAAATAATATGTTCGTTCCAAGTTCGATTCAAGTTCAAGTGCCTGAAGCTCCTGTTTTACGACGTAGTGCTAGAGTTCATCAAGCACCACAAAAACTGAATCTTTAGTTGTAAGAGTTGTTATTCTCTTTGATGAAAGAGAGAAAATGTTATGTATTTGTCACCCTGCCAAAAATGTCAGTCAGACAGCCAGCGGTAGGTATCGTAAAAATTGTCAAATATGTATTCTAAAAATATGAATTATAATTCAATTCCGAACCTACGGTGTTTCATTTAGTACGTAGAAACATAATAATAACATTTAATTATTATTACCAAATACTTACACAAGCTCCTTTTTAGGTCTCTTCCTTTCTTTCTTTCTTTTCTTCGATCTATCTTCTTTCTTTGGCTTTATTTCATACATCGATATCTTCCTTTCGTTCCTGCATCGACATCATCTACACCCAGTCATCATATCGGATACACCTCTACCTACAGGATATAGTAAGCCACCATCAGTTCTTTTGGAGGGACACCCCACAGCACCCGAATGTAAACAGGTAACCTTCAGACCTTACTCTTAACAAGGAATCCAGGGGTTTGAGTAGAAAACATTTGGCTGAAATAACAATTATCTTTATGGAAAAGTATTGTAAGTAGAGTATTTTGCCATACCTACTGAGGTACTTAGTTTCCTGGTGTCTTTACCCTCTGTGGAGGACAGCTTGTATAGTATTTAATAACAATTGCACAATCACTAGAGTTTGTAAGCCAATGTATGCATACAAGGTAGTTCATAATATAATTCTGTATCCAACCACCCCTAAGGTAAGATTGGATAGTGTAAAACTTTTCTTTTTTTTATAAATCTTCCCATGCTTTCTATTAACTTAGAATAACCTAAATAATTTGTGAAAGCCAACTTCATATAAATCGTGAGGTACAGCGGAACTACTTTAGGGAATTTTTAGCGTTACCACTTTTTAGGCAAGGCCTTGTGGTTTTTTTGGTTATCCATATGACAACCAACAATATTTTATATTAAATCAACATTACATCTGTATCAGTTTTTTATTACGAATCCCACCCTGAGATTAACAGGACCTTTTAATCAAGGTAACAAAATGGCGCCTCAACTTGGTTAATGTTGGTTTATTTAATATTTTATTGTTGGTTGAGTTATTTTTATTGCAACTGGTTTATTTTTTTTCAAATTCACTTATTTGTTAGACGACTTGCCTCTACACTGTTCATTAGTGAATGATTTTCAAAGAATCGATTATTAATATTTCAAACAATCGATTGTATATTTTTCGAGATATAAATGTGACACTTCACATTAATTCAATCGTTTGTAAATTACATTAGGATAGGTTCACACGACACGGTAAAAACGTATTTTTATTTCATTTTGCTAAAACTAATAGGTAAATCGATAAACTATTTACATAGAAACTAAATAAAAATACTTAAATTATTCTAGTACAGTATTTACATCACAACTAATTAATAAATCTTACAATTAATTAAAACTAAAAATAAATATTCTTATAACATCAAACTTATTCTATTCAACAGTAATAGATAAACATAGAGGTAACATTAAGGTGTAGTAACTTGTATGTGTAACTCAGTTCCAAGGGCACATGAGTTGTTTTGGGATGTTTGAGGAGAAGTAGATAAATTATTTTTTGCATACAGGGTGTGGCGAAACATTTTTTTGAAAGTTTGTGTTGGTACAATATAAGCAGTTCAAATTTTATCGGATTAGAATTTGAATACAGTCTATTTGAGAGATAGTCAAATATACATATACAGGGTAATTCGGTTCACTGTATATTGTGTTTTATTAGGGTTATTTATAGTTTAAGGTGTAAATATAGTTCTTAGGGAAATAGATTTAAATTAAACAGGTTAAATAACTGTTTCAAAGATAGTAGATATTGTAAACACAGTTTTTTCATCTTTAGATTGATACTTTATTCTTGCCCAATCAGTGGAAGAGTTAATTTGGATGCATTGATAGGTTTGTTACATATGGTTAGTAAGAAGGCATACTTACCCTGGTTAGACAAATAAAGCTGAGGTACATTTATTCTACTCGCATTAGTGGTATATTAGTAAACATACTGTAACGTAAATTTAAGCAGCCCATTTCGTTAGTTAGGGATTCTTAAAACCAATTTATTAAGGTAGATTATGTTGAGATAAGTAATAACCTACACAGAACATTGTTTTTTACATACCCCACACCAAAGGTAAAATAAAAATATAACTCTAGGAACAAAACAAAAACGATTTTCTATAACAAAATCAAAATAGAATTCTAGAAATAAACAAAATAAAAGTTGAAATTCTAGGAAATACAAAATACCGGAACCCAATATATATACAATATAACTACATCCTAGCCTAACTTAAACTAGACTAACTAAACTATTTTAACCTATTATCTACTACGTGCATTATTCTAACATGGAGGTGAACAGACTAAAAAGCGATGAACTCACTTACGAATTAAAAGTTCGCGGCTTACCGAATTACAACACGGTAGATGAGAAACGAGCAGCGTTGCGTCAAGCTATGAGGAAGGAGAAGGAAACTGGACTCACTCCTAACGTGCAAGTTCATTGGGATTTTCACTCAGAACTCGAAATTTGCAGTGGTAAGCTAGAGGAATTGGTCATGGAAATCGAATCTTTCGATCCTGAAAATCGTGAAAATGACTTCCGTCGATTATACTCCCGTCTAACGCACCTCATGGAACGGTTAAATAGGATAGATGGTCCCACCGATATGGAAGAGGATAAGCGGATTAGTCTGGAAAGTGACTGTCGTCAACTATTTGGTAACCTCAACTTAGCGCACGAAGCAACATCGCCGAAGCCTGGACGTCGTCTCGTCAACCCTGCAGAGCATGCTGTCCCTCGAATGGATGGGATATCTGTCCGAGCGAAAAGGGAAGATATATTCAGTCTATACCCGTCAGCAGCTATCAATCAAGGTTGTGTACCTAGAGGATTGAGGTCAGGAAGGGAACAAGAGAATTTTTCGAAACCACGGGATGCATGTTCTCTCATCGACGCTCCAATTCCACCGACACCCAGAGTTTCCAGAAGTCTTCCAATAATAGGAGATCTAATCGATTTGCCAGAAGATGGTCCAATCGAACATCAGACTCATGGGATACCTTCTAGTCGCTGAGAACCTGAATATGATGGACGAAGTCATAGGAGCCCAGACGAACGTTGTGAAAATTACACGTCACAGGGAAGGCTCGCATCATCAACATCTAGAATGGCAACTTTCGACGACGATACGAGAAGAACCTCGTTCCAGGATTTGAACCAACTTAGATACCTTGCTGACTGTCTGAACAATTTAAATATGTCTCCGATTCCTACCCAACGGCCAAGTGAACCAAGTAATTCAGCTTTCAACCCCTTCATTCATAGGTGGAATGTCAAATTTAACGGGCGTACTAGCGTCAACGATTTCCTAGAACGTATTGAGGAAGTTCGTTTATCACGGGGCGTTTCCAAGGAACAATTATTACGCTCTGCTCCGGAATTATTCGAGGAAGACGCGTTATACTGGTATCGAACGGGAAGTTTTACCTCGTGGGATGATCTTGTGACACAACTAAAAGAGGATTTCAGGCCGCATGATTATGAGTATAACCTATGGGATGAAATCAGACGAAGAACACAAGGGTCGCAAGAAAAGGTACTAACATTCATTACTGCCATGGAAAACCTTTTTAGAAGATTGGATCAACCACCCTCAGAGGAAGTTAGGGTACAACTAATCCGAAGAAACCTACTCCCCTACCTTCAAACCCAGTTGTCTCTTCGAGAGGTACACTCGGTAAGGGAATTGCTTAAATTATGCAGGAGCGTGGAAGAAACTGAAGAAAGAGTCAAGAAATTCCTTCCCCCTCCAGCCTCACATCGAACGCTACTCGAACCCGATTTGGCATATCATCGTCCCGCTCATTCAACGTCGGTTAATGCTACGCAAGTCTCACCTACCGCGCGTATATCAGAGATGGTCTCGCATCCGATACCCTCCGCCTCCGTGGAAGCAGTCAACGCTTCAGGTCAACCAGCCTGTTGGAATTGTCAACAGGCCGGCCACAAATTTAAAAAATGTCGTGAAGAACGTAAACTATTTTGTTGGAAGTGTGGAAAACCGAATGTCACCCGTATCAATTGTCCTCATTGTCAAAAAAATGTGAGTCGGGGCCAGCAATAGGTCGGTCAAAAACCCCGAACTCGAAAACTCCGACCAATCCGGTGTCGCCTGTATCTGTCGTTTTAGATTTCGTTTTAGCTCATGCCAAAGATGACAGACGCCCGTTTCTTAAGGTGTGTATTTATAATAAGATGTTTTTAGCTCTGTTAGATAGCGGTTGCTCAAAGACAGTTATTGGTGGTCCTGGTTGGGATGTGTTGAAGTCTATTTGTAAACTGAACCATGGTTTGTCGACGGAGTGCACAGTAGCGAATGGAGCTAAGTGTAAGGTCGTGGGTTCGCTCACAATCCCTATCCAATTACAAGACAGAATAAAAATATTTGAAGTCCTTGTAGTACCGTCAATTTCGCATCATCTTATTTTGGGGATAGATTTTTGGATGCAGATGGGAATCGTTCCAGACTTGTACTCTGGTCAATGGTCTTTTGTACCACATGATGACAAAATACTACCCGAAATCTCTGCTATCAATTCCCTTGACCAACTTTCAGGTGATCAAAGGAATGAACTCGATTGTCTCATCAACTCTACGTTTGGTAAAATGGGGTCAGGCTTAGGATGTACTCACTTAGTGGAACACGTCATAAAAACTTCTCATCCACCCATAAAACAGAGACATTACCCTCTTTCTCCAGCATTACAAAAGCAGGTGAATAAGGAACTTGATGACATGCTCGCCAAGGATATAATCGAACCATCTAGTTCTCCTTGGGCGTCACCAATAATACTAGTTAAAAAGCCTGATAATACATTCAGATTCTGTGTAAATTATAAAAAGTTGAACGAAGTCAGTGAACGTGACACATACCCACTGCCATTTGTTTCTGCAACCTTAGATAAACTAAGAGATGCTAGGTTCCTCACTACCCTAGACATCAAGTCAGCTTATTGGCAGATTCCTGTCGCGGAATCTTCCCGACCCTAGATTGTCAAAAGGCTATGGATACTATAAAGAATCATCTTGTATCAGCTCCAATCTTGTCTTGTCCACAGTTCGACCTCCCATTTATAGTTCAAACGGATGCCTCAGATTTTGGTCTTGGTGCGGTATTGTTTCAGATCCAGGATGGAAAAGAAAAAGTCGTCTGCTATTTAAGCCGCTCGCTGACAAAAGCCGAAAGGAAATATACCACCACAGAAAAAGAGTGTTTGGCCGTTATTTGGGCAGTGGAAAAGCTTCGTCCTTACCTTGAAGGAGCACACTTTACTGTGTGGACCGATCACCATGCCTTACAGTGGCTGTACAAGATCAAGGATCCAATTGGTAGAATTGTTACCGACATGGCTCCGAATTTCATAATGTATGGAAGAGAAGTCAATGTTCGTGGTCGATCTCCATCGGATGTTCCCCAAGAAGATTTGCCGACTCCTGAAGACCGTTCCGAAGCTCTGAAGAAGGTCTATGAGGATGTCAACAAACGTCTCCGAAGAGCATATGACCAAAGTCGAAAGGGGTATGACTTGAGAAGAAGACCAGATAAGTTTCCTGTTGGTCAGCAAGTATGGAAGCGAAACTATTCCCTGTCAAATAAAGCGAATAACATCACCGCAAAATTTGCACCAAAATTCACTGGCCCTTTTGTAATTTCCAAAATTCTTTCTCCATGGAGTTACCAATTGAGAGATATAAATGGTAAAGATTGTGGCATATGGCATGCAAAAGACCTAAAGCATCATCCTCCAGATGATAGTGATGAAGAATAAGTCCTCAAATTTTTTTGTCGTTTTGTATAAAGTTTTATATATAAAGTAATAGGATAAGCAACTTAAGATTATAACCGAATTTCAGATGTACGCTAACTAAGGCTATATGTTTTGTTAAAAGTTAGGAATGTTATATGAAGTTTCCCTTTTGACAAAGTAAAACTTCTTTTCGGGAAAGAGGGGTGTGTTACGGGACAAAGAATTATTTGTGCCTCTCTTTCAAACATCCAAAAATAAACTCTGTACCTACCAACTGCTATTTTATTAAAAACAGATCCTGATTGTTTTAAGTAGGATTAATACAATTAATGTCTCAGGAATCCTTTCAATTTTCTCAAGCGTCTCCATGAAGGGCACCTAAAAAAAAAAAATAATAATAAATAAGTATTTACCACTTATTTTTTAGAACAGTATGAGATATAATAGGTCAAATATTTATATTCTAAATTTACAGAATATCTTATTTGAACATAGGATGATCACCAGATCATAAAAGTTAGTAATTGGAAAATGTAAAAGGCTTAAAGGTTATTTTGTTTACATGGTGTACAAAGTAGATGACAATCTTGTCATATCCGTCAATCTTAAAAATAAATCTTCTCAAAGTGATTTCAATCTTTCATCATAATGTCACTTTTCTATTCATAGATCTACTGATTAAAGATCATTGACCTTCCTTATCAATTAATAGTTTCTTCTTTTAATTTCTGTTATCAGAGCTTATCTCTGGTGTTAAGTACTTTGGTAATAAAGAAGTAAATGAAAAGAACATACCTTTTTTTTCTAAGACCATCCATACGTAGATAGGAGATGGGTTTTTTTTCTTCCATGTGAGGTTCGTGATAGACCACATGGTTTAGCAATTTTGCTAATTTTTGCAAATATATTTAAGTGAGCTTAGATTTTATTAGAGTGATCCTGTTGGAGCTCTACCACTCTGTATAAGTGGATATTTATTTTCGCTCAGCTTAAGTTCCTGTTTCCACATCCGTAGGCGAAACCACTTTGAGGCCACACAACTTCTACGGTGAGTTTAATTTGTCAGTGTACTATACTCAACCCTCATAACATTTAATTATTATTACCAAATACTTACACAAGCTCCTTTTTAGGTCTCTTCCTTTCTTCCTTTCTTTCTTTCTTTTCTTCGATCTATCTTCTTTCTTTGGCTTTATTTCATACATCGATATCTTCCTTTCGTTCCTGCATCGACATCATCTACACCCAGTCATCATATCGGATACACCTCTACCTACAGGATATAGTAAGCCACCATCAGTTCTTTTGGAGGGACACCCCACAGCACCCGATTGTAAACAGGTAACCTTCAGACCTTACTCTTAACAAGGAATCCAGGGGTTTGAGTAGAAAACATTTGGCTGAAATAACAATTATCTTTATGGAAAAGTATTGTAAGTAGAGTATTTTGCCATACCTACTGAGGAACTTAGTTTCCTGGTGTCTTTACCCTCTGTGGAGGACAACTTGTATAGTATTTAATAACAATTGCACAATCACTAGAGTTTGTAAGCCAATGTATGCATACAAGGTAGTTCATAATATAATTCTGTATCCAACCACCCCTAAGGTAAGATTGGATAGTGTAAAACTTTTCTTTTTTTTATAAATCTTCCAATGCTTTCTATTAACTTAGAATAACCTAAATAATTTGTGAAAGCCAACTTCATATAAATCGTGAGGTACAGCGGAACTACTTTAGGGAGTTTTTAGCGTTACCACTTTTTAGGCAAGGCCTTGTGGTTTTTTTGGTTATCCATATGACAACCAACAATATTTTATATTAAATCAATGTTGTAAACTCACACAAATAGTAGGTGTTAGAATAAAAAGGCAGTAGTTCAATAGTCCGTCAGTTTATTGTAAATTTGGAACTTAATACATTTCTAATATTAGGTACAATGTTACCGCTTTCAGCTCTTGTTAGAGAATCCTCTCTTTTTCAATTCAGGAGGTATATCTAAAGTTGCATTTATTAAAAGAAATAAGTATAGAATAAAAGTCTACAATTATTGTGTGTTTCCACAATAATACTAAATGCACTTTTAAAACTTAAATCAAAACTTGTTTCTATAAAATACATACTGAAACTGCATTCTGCGAATTAAATAGTATGTGACAAAAAGGAGACTTAATATATTATTACAAGTAATATTAAAATTCAAATCGTGACTTAAAAAGCTTTTATAAAATGATAAGGGAAGGTTTTATGTTTCTATAGTGTACTTTCCTTTGTTAAGATTTAATACCAAGAATTGAAAAAGATAAATGAAACGAAAACTAAATAATACAGTAATAATAATATTGTAATTATGAAATAAATCGATAGTAATATTGTTTAAA
The DNA here is from genome assembly GCA_947563755.1 of Lochmaea crataegi. NCBI lineage: Eukaryota > Metazoa > Arthropoda > Insecta > Coleoptera > Chrysomelidae > Lochmaea > Lochmaea crataegi. The sequence goes on along the minus strand of OX387434.1, from coordinate 33,547,137 downwards.
TCTACCAGGTTACAACACCTCTCCTCTAAAAAGAAAAGATTGAGCATCTATTACGAAGATGTGAAATCTTTTATACTTCTTCTCCCAATAATAGATCTCGCTGTAACATTTTCATTTGGAGGGTTGTCTAAATATTCAATTGAAGCAAATTCTGGGTTTCTAAAATGAATGATAGGTTCAGACACTCTGGGAACCTCAGTATTATTATTAATTCTTATACATATACCGGGAATTGCTCCACAACATTTTCTTCCTAACCTACATCTTTTAAAACAACAAAAACACACTATAAAAATTACAAAAATAATTAACATAATGGATAAAATACTATAACTAGATGTCAACGAGCTGGGTAGCCATAACATATGGTCCAGATTTTCATCGATTTCGTCCAATTTGTGACTGGCTAAGTTTAAATCATCCAAATGCATACTAACTGTTTTGAAATTTGGGTTTAAATGCAAATTGCTAAAATTTATTTTATTACCATTTTCATCTTCTTCACAACAATCTATTTGTAAATTAACTGTAGGAATGAAATTATTATTCTGATCTAAAATACTAGAATGAATTTTATGTGGAATTAATAAAGCATTTTGGGTAAACGCTTTACAATTTTCTTGTAATTCTAAAATACCTGTACCATCTAAAGTTTCAGAGTAGATTTTATGGTCGCAATTTATTGTTACCTTTTCGGTATTAACTAAAACATAAATCCATCTATTTCCACTTGAAAGTTGATGCCAAATATTTTGACTTAAAATAATTAATCTCTTATCACAATTTTCTGGAACCGAACTCGTTGCATGAAATAATCTAACCTCACAACTTTCATGTTGGTGAGTTAGAAATAATGGCGTTTGTTGTTTACAAATAAAATTACGTTTTACAAATTCAATACATGCTGAAAACTGTAAATCTGATAATAAGTAATACTTCTGTTTAACATTGTTAATAGCCAAATATTTACTTACAGGTTGAATAAAAATATATTTATTTTCTGAAACGCGAACTGGTAAGGGAGTGAGTTTATACATTTCATAAAGTTGACTATCTGTCATTGGAATTAACAGTATATATACTAAACGTCCATTTTTATAAAATACGTTAAGTTTTATAAAGCTTAAAAATACGTGTGCATTCTCTAAAGTTGGCATTACAGGAAAATGCAAATAATTATGGGCTGAAATATTTTGTAATGTTAAAACTAATTTTTCTGGGGTTAAAATAAATGGGTGTAATTGTCCAGTTTTGGCAGACAGAATTGCATTTATTACAGATTGTGTTTCCAATTGATACTGTACGTAAATAACAACAAAATTTGAAAAATGCTCATCTATTGTTTGTCTAGTTTCTAGTAGAGTTATGTCCTTTAAATCTGAGCTTACCAATTTCTCCAGTTTATCTAAATTTTCTTTAAGTATGCGTTCGTTATTGTTTAATGTAAAAATAGTATTATTGAAATTGGATATAGAAGTTTTAATTACATGACTTTGATCTTTAAGAATTGTTACTAAATTTTGTTCATTTTGTGTAAACTGGCTAATTTTTTGATTATGCTCAAACATATCGATATATGTTATAATCTCATATTCGTCATTAAATATTTGAGAGTTTCCTAAATTTTCGTAATGAATTCCGGGTGCTTGAACCAACTTTGTAACGGAGTGAGTTTGAACGGATTGGTCACCATAACCTTGGACGAATGCAAAAGTTATCCTGTAACAAAATGTTTTTATTTATTTGCTGTGATATGGCTTTAATCGATTTTTGTGTACTTTTATCAATTTTTTATTATATTTAATGGTACAATTAACATCGGAATCAACCGAAATTATTTTATAAGGACCGGTGTATCGTGGATACAGTTTTTTACTTCTACTTGACTTTAAAGATTCATCCATCAATAATACCTTATCGCCTATTTTATACTTAATGTCTTTCGCGTTTTTATCATAACACATCTTACTATATTCTTTCTTTCTTTGTAAATTTTCGCGTGCATGCTGCCTACTTATTTGTAATTTTAATTTTAAATCGGTGATAAAATCATCATAAGCGTATGAAAATGAAGGTTGTTGCAAAATAGTACTAGGTAATCGCGCTTCTTTTCCGTAAACTAGTTCAAAAGGGGTAAAATTTGTACTACTATGTGGGGTAGTATTATAAGTGAAAACAGTAAAAGGTAACCAACTACACCAATCTGTTTTATTGTCATTGATGAAACTTCGCAAATATTCTGCTATTGTTCGATGACTTCTTTCAATTGAATTGGATTCAGGATGATATGCAGTACAATTTAGTTTTTTGATTTTTAATAATTTGCAACATTCTGTAAACGTTTCTGACATAAAATTTTTTCCTTGATCGGTAACTATTGATTCCATAATTCCATGCTTACATATTACTTCTGTAACTAACTTTAATGCAACTGTTTTAGCTTCCATATCTGAAATTGGAATAGCTGCTAAAAATTTTGTTAAAGCGTCTTGACACGTAAGAATATATCTATTTCCGTTTTCGCTAATAGATAGTGGACCTACTATATCTAAATATACTTTTTCGAAAGCAAACTGAGGAGTATCTGTTATTTGTAAGGGTGTCTTTGTCTTTTTATTTGAGACTTTATTTCTTTGACAAAGGTCGCATTTTTTCACGAATTCTTGAATATCTGTTTTTAAATTTTTCCAATTATAATTTTTTCTTATTCTTTTATACATTCTGTTTACACCTGGGTGTCCTCCAGTAGGTATTTCATGATACTCTCGCAAAATTTTAGATTTTTGGTCAGCTGAAATATTTTCGTCGCACATTACAACATTATGATACACACAAAACTTAATTTTAGTGTCTCTAAACAAATATCTAATCATCATCCTAACCTTTTCCCATCTTATATGTTTTCCTCCTAACTTTGGGAGAGAAACGAGTGGTACTTGATATTTAAGTAATTGTATTTTAAAATCAACTAAGGTATTATATATATTTTCATAACTTTCTCGATCATCGTCTTTTTCTGTAAATACTAATAAAAATAGAAATCTGTCTTTTAACTTAATACATGACACTTTTTCATGACTAACAATGCTTTCCAGAATTTGATTTTCACATTGTAAGTTATTTACTAAAATTGAATTGTTGTTAACTAAAGATACTTCTGTACTAACTGAAATTGCTAATGAACTTTCTGTTTGCGCTTTTAAAATATTATCATTAAATTCTGAAATGGTTATATTGGGAAATACATGTGATTTTGCTAACTCACAGAAATCAGTAAACGATAGTTCGTTGTTTTGTACATTGAATATTACTCTACTTAACGCATCAGCGTTGGAATTTAATTTTCCAGGTTTAAAAATAGGTTCGTATTCATATTCAGCTAATTTAAGTTTGAATTTCATTAATCTAGAACTTGGATCTTTATGATTTTTTAAATATAACAATGCTTTGTGATCAGTAACTACATAAAATTTTTTATTAAACAAGTATGGTCTCCAGTGCTGACAAAGCCATTGAACTGCTAATAACTCTTTTTCGGTTGTGGAATAGTTCTTTTCTGCTGAATTTAAAGCTCTAGATGCAAAAGCGATAGGTCTGTCGGACCCTATTTTACCTTGGGACAACGTGCCGCCAATAGCAAATCCTGATGCATCTGACGTCACTATGAAAGGTTCTTCAAAATTTGGATATTGCAATATAGGTGGACTTATAAGTTTTAATTTCAATTCTTCAAAAGCTAACTGACATTCGGGTGTCCAATTAAAAACTTGATCTTTTTTTAATAAAGTTGTTAAAGGTTTAGAAATTTTAGCAAAATTTTCTATAAAACGTCTGTAATAAGAAGCTAATCCTAAAAATGATTTAAGTGCTTTTTGATCTTTAGGAATGGGAAAATGTTTCACACAATCAATTTTTGATTCGTCTGGTAGTATTCCTTGATTTGTTATTTTATGACCTAAATAATTCACTTCTTTTTTTAAAAACTCACATTTAAGAGGACTCAACTTTAAATTATACTGACGAAGCCTTTCAAATAATTCAGATAGTTTTTCACAATGTTCTCTTAATGTACTAGAATAAACACAAATGTCATCTAAATACGCAAATGCCTTCACGTTTTGCATGCCTGACATAACTGTATTAATTAATTTCTGAAAAGTAGCTGGGGCTGTTTTCAGACCAAATGGCATACGTTTAAATTCAAAATGTTTCGAATTTGTACTAAAAGCTGTTATATGTTGATCAGAAGGTTCCATTTCTATCTGATGGTAACCACTAGATAAATCTAAGACGCTAAAATATCGAGAACGACCTAACTGATCATATATGTCAGTTATATTCGGTAATGGAAATGAATTTCCAATGGTGTTTTCATTTACTTTCCTATAGTCAACGACAACTCTCCATCTAGTGTTTCCACTAGCATCGGGTTTCTTTTTCACGATTAATAACGGTGAATTGTAAGGACTTTCGCTGTCAACAATAATTCCATCTCTTAACATTTGTTCCGTTTGTTTTTCAATTTCCTCGCGTTGGCTAAAAGGCAAACGATATTGTTTCGAATTAACAGGCTCGGAATTAACTTTAAGGGGTATTTTATGCTTAACCGCACTCGTGCTTGTTAAAAATTCTCCTTCTAAATGAAAAATATCGGAATATTTATGAATTATCTCTAGCAGATAGGATTTTTCTTCACTATTTAAATGATCTATTCTTAACAAATCTATTAATCTGTCAATCCTGTCGTTGCTTATACTTACATTATAAATTAAATTTGGTTGAATATTTGTTTCTAAACTAAAAGCTTCTAATTCTAATGTTGGAGGTTCTAACTCGATTGAATTTTCTGATATATTCATAAAACTTACAAGACATTTATTATCACTAACTTGAGTTAAACAATGGCTCAAATAAACTCCTTCTGTGAACTTTTTTCCTTCACAGATATAAGAATCACTAGGTTTGTCCACCGAACAACTTACTAATGCTATTTGCTCAGATCTCGCAGGGATCAAAATTTTACTTACAATATTTTCCGAAGTTACTTTATTGCTAGATTGACTAAGGTAATTCACATCATTTGTCTCAACATTATTTGCTAAATTCACGAAATTGGAATTTTCTAAGGATCTGCTAACTAAATTAATATTATCGGACTCAATTTTATTTTTAACTAATGTTCTGCCCACTAAATTAGGTTTATCTAAGTTTCTGTTTGCTAAATTATGATTATCTAAGGTTCTGTTTGCTAAATTATGATTATCTAAGGTTCTGTTTGCTAAGTTATGATTATCTAAGGTTCTGTTTGCCAAGTTATGATTATCTAAGGTTCTGTTTGCTAAGTTATGGTTATCTAAGGTTCTGTTTGCTAAGTTATGGTTATCTAAGGTTCTGTTTTGCTGAATTTCTAAGTTTCTATTTTCTACAATATTATTATTTTGGTTGTTTTCAAATCCAATTACTAAATTAGGATCCACGAATTTGATTTCTCTATTTGTCCATATTAGACTCTGATTTTCGTAATTTATTATTGCGCGATTCAGCTCAAAAAATTCATTTCCTAAAATACCTTCCGAGTTACAAGGAAAAACAAAATCATCACCAACTAAATGAAAGCAATTATAAAGATCGTCGTTTCCAACCTTATCGAAAACAATACCTAAAGTTTTAACCTTTTGTTCGCAAAAACCAGAAATTTCTGTTACAAAATTTTTATATATTGCTTGATTTGGTTTTACGGCTGAAATTTTTAAAATATTTATTGATGCTCCAGTATCTACCAAAAACTTAATTTTTCTATTACTCGTAATATTTAAGCTAAGGTAAATATATTTTAATTCTATAGGTTCAAATGTTAGCTTAGAATTATCGATTTGAGTACTATTTGATGGTGCATTCAAATTAGTTGAGGGGGTGGTCTCAATTGAAGTTAAGCCCTTTGAGTCGAAGGACCACTTGTCGACGGGCGCTGATCGTTTCCCGAAGTATTTGCAAAATTGTTATTTTTTCGCTTTGACTCGTTATACATTCTTTTCCTACATTCAGCTATTCTATGACCGGGTTTTTTGCAATATAAACAAGAATTATCTGACGTAATATTGAATGATCTAGGTAGTTTGTTGTAATTACTTCTCGAATTAGGAACAAAATTTGGTTTCCTTTTCAGGAAGCAGTCTCTTTCAAAATGACCCGACTTTTTACAGTTGTTACAAATTACTGTTGATTTTTCAAATCTATTTTTGTTTGGATTAGTAACTAACTCTCTTTCTTCTTCTCTAGCTAATTCTATCGCGTCCTCTAATGTTATGGGATTTCTAGCTTTTAAGTGTAATTTTAATGGTTCTACAAGACCCTGAATAAAAACGTTTAACGCTTGTTTGCGTAATAAATTAGATATTTCTGTTGCAATCACTGCGGTCTTGCCGACGGTGGATGCATCGACTAAATTTGACAAACATTTTTCAATTTTATTGGAATAATTCGCTATATCCTCGCCTTTGCTTTGCCTACATTGATTCAATTCCAACTGCCAAAAACTAACCGATCTTTTTTCCGAAAACACATCTTCTAGGTAAATTTTTAAATCATCCCAATTGTTGAATTCCCTGTATTTTGTTAGTGCTCGTGCTCTACCAACTAATTTTGTTTTAATTAAGTTAAATAAAATTATTCTTGATCTAGGATTGATTGAGCTTAAGGCTGTTTCACAATTATCTATAAAGTCATGAACTTTATCACTTGTTGTTGTACCGTCATAGTGTCTAATGAATTTAATTGCGGTATCAATTGAAACGTAAAATTGTTCAGGTTGAATTTGATTTGTATCGGCTAATGACATTTTGCTTATTTCAACTATTTTTATTTTCAAGAAGTGGCTATTAACAATAAACAAAAATAAACTTACAATAAAAGTAGAAGTCGTCTTGTATCCATGTGTAATCCAAATAATAAAACTGTCACTCAAAAACACTATCACTTGCAATCGCTTTTCACTGCACTACAAAGTCTATTAGGAGTAGACCAAAATCCAAACAGGAACACAGGAACTCGGGATTCTGCAACTTTTCTTAGGAACTCACGAACTAATTGATTATATTTCTTGTTGGTTAATTTGCAAAACTAATGTTGTCTTCTAAACTTGTGGACTTGACTACTGGTGTTTCCTCAAAAACGATTCCCTTAGACAAATTATCCTAACACCAGATTCGACAAATTTCGTAAAATTTGAAAAAATCTGCCACCGCTGCCACCAAAAATTTGTGTTGTAAACTCACACAAATAGTAGGTGTTAGAATAAAAAGGCAGTAGTTCAATAGTCCGTCAGTTTATTGTAAATTTGGAACTTAATACATTTCTAATATTAGGTACAATGTTACCGCTTTCAGCTCTTGTTAGAGAATCCTCTCTTTTTCAATTCAGGAGGTATATCTAAAGTTGCATTTATTAAAAGAAATAAGTATAGAATAAAAGTCTACAATTATTGTGTGTTTCCACAATAATACTAAATGCACTTTTAAAACTTAAATCAAAACTTGTTTCTATAAAATACATACTGAAACTGCATTCTGCGAATTAAATAGTATGTGACAAAAAGGAGACTTAATATATTATTACAAGTAATATTAAAATTCAAATCGTGACTTAAAAAGCTTTTATAAAATGATAAGGGAAGGTTTTATGTTTCTATAGTGTACTTTCCTTTGTTAAGATTTAATACCAAGAATTGAAAAAGATAAATGAAACGAAAACTAAATAATACAGTAATAATAATATTGTAATTATGAAATAAATCGATAGTAATATTGTTTAAATCTACCAGGTTACAACATCAACATTACATCTGTATCAGTTTTTTATTACGAATCCCACCCTGAGATTAACAGGACCTTTTAATCAAGGTAACAAATTGTATGGTCAAAGTTAAAAGATCTCTTCAATACCCAATGTTGAATTGAAACCGTTACAACTCTCCCCTTGCCAGAAAAAGGTTTTTTTCCTTATCAAAAACCGTTAATATTTTTTTTCCAAAATTTTACCTAAATGAACTAAAGCATAAATCTAAATATATACAACTAACAATAATATCCTATCTTAATTTTCCATCTCTGAATCAGTCTCATCTTCGTCTGGTGGGTGACTTTTCAGGTCTTTGGCATGCCATACTCCTCTACTACGTCCATTCAGTTCTATTAGCTCATATGACCATGGTGAGAGAATTCTATTAATAATAAGTGGTCCGTCAAACTTGTGGGCTAATTTAGCTGTAACACCTTTTGACTTATCGGACTGGATGTACGCACGTTTCCTTGAGGGAAAATTTCTCATCTCGCCTTCTCAGGTTGTAGCGGTGACGGTTGGTGTTGAAAGCTTTCTTGATTCTAGATGCTACGTCTTGAAATACCTCTTGCAGGGCATTGTTACGCGTCACGGGATCATAGACTTCGTCGAAAGTTTCGAGTGGGTCGCTTTCACGCCCTCGAAAATCTAGTTCTCGGGAGAAAACAATGAAGTTTGGCGATAGTTTAGTAACTTCGTGCCGACCAGATCTCATAGCACAAGCTACTTTTTGTAGATACCTGTCCCACATACGATGGTTATCCGCAACGTATGAGCTGAGAGTAGTCTTCAGGACTCGATGATACCTTTCGACAGCATTGGCTTGCGGATGAAAATTTGCCAAGTTATTTCTCCCAACTCCGTATTTGTCGAGTATGGATGTTACATGAGTGCTTTTAAATTGTTTTCCGTTATCCATGATAACTTTATCGGGAATACCAAACATAAGAAGAACTTGATCCTCCAAAATTTCCGCGATCTTGGGGCCCGTAGCGGTCCGAAGGGGATAGAATAGGACGAACTTACTGAATAAGTCACTCACCGACAGTATATACTAGTATCCCGAGGAAGACCTAAGAAGGGGACCTACCAGATCTATACATAGTACTTGAAACGGTCGGGTAGTAGAAGGGGCGATGCTAAGCATCTGACCTCGAGGGGCTTGTTGTTCTGGCTTTGTTTGTAGGCAGGTAATGCATCGTCTGATACAACGAGCTACATCAGATCTCATTTTCGGCCAGTAATAGTGAAGATTGAGTCGCCCTAATGTCTTAAAGACACCTAAATGGCCGCAAGTGGGAGGTTCATGATGGGCTCTAATGAGGGTGCTTCGGTCTTCCTTGGGAACGACCTTTAACCAGTGTGCGTCGTTTAGAGCGAGATCGGGATAGGCTGGTTTCGCTAGCTTTAAGAGACTGCCGTTTTCAACTCTCCAGTCTGGATACTTATCTGGATCTTTAGAGACTCTCTGCAACTGGCGCTTATACCAAAGATCTCTGATTGGCGTAGCTTCTGGTGTAGGATGTACTGCATCCACGCAGGTAACAAACCGCGACAAAGCGTCGGGTACGACATGTTCAACACCCTTACGGTGTATAATATCAAAGTCGTACTGTTGCAATCGTACTGCCCATCTAGCCACGCGACCGGACTGATCCTTGAAATTATATAGCCACTTAAGGCTGTAGTGATCTGTGATGACTTGGAAGTGGGTACCCTCGATATATGGCCTAAATTTCTCCACAGCATGCAGGACCGCCAAGCATTCTTTTTCGGTCGTACTAAACTTGCGCTCAGCCCTGGTTAGGGACCGACTCAAGTACGCAACAACTCGCTCACCATCATCATGCATTTGTAACAGGGTGGCACCAATGCCGTAATCACTAGCATCAGCCTGGATCGTGAATGGCAAATCAAAATTCGGGCATGTAAGGATTGGAGCAGTAATAAGGTTTTCCTTGATTTTTCTCAATGCGTCTGCACAAGATTCATCCCATAAAAACTTTGCGTTTTTGCGCAGCAAGGCCGTTAACGGGGCTGTTAAGGTAGAAAAATTTGGGACAAATCGCCGATACCACGAAGCTAGACCTATAAGTCGGCGAACCTCAGATACTGATTTGGGATCAGGAATGTTAAGGATAGCTTCCACCTTACCAGGGTCCATTAGTAAACCAGAGGAATTTACTAGATACCCGAGATATTTTAATTCCGGTTTGCAGAAGTGACATTTGTCACGATTTAGAGTTAAACCAGCTTCTCTTAGTTTGCCTATGACAGTTGCCAACACCTCTAAATGTTTCTCAAATGTTGGTGTACAGATAATTATGTCGTCCAAGTACACAAAAACGAATTGTTCAAGTTCGTATCCAACGACACGATCAATGAACCTCTGCTAAGTGCAAGGGGCTGTATGTAAACCGAAGGGCATTCTTTTAAACTGGAACAACCCTCTGGTGGGAACCACAAACGCAGTGAGTGGTCTGGACTTCTCCGCGACCGGAATCTGCCAATAAGCCGATTTAATATCTAGCGTAGTTAGATATCTTGCATCCCTGAGCTTATCTAGTGTCGCTGCTACGAACGGGATTGGGTAAGCGTCTTTTTCGCTGACCTGGTTCAGTTTTTTATAATTCACGCAAAAGCGGTAGGTACCGTCAGACTTCCTAACTAAAACTAAGGGGGACGCCCATGGAGAAGGAGAGGGTTCCACTATATCCTCGGCCAGCATTTTGTCCAATTCGGCATTCACCTGACGTTGCAGGGCAGGGGAAAGAGGATAGTGTCTTTGTTTGATGGGCTGTGCCTTGGTACGAATCTCGTGTTCAACTAGATGAGTGCAGCCTAACTTGTTTCCCATGGCCTTGAAAGTAGACTCTATCAAGTCTTCCAATTTCGCCTTCTGAGCCACCGATAGGTGCTCTAAGGACTGAATAGCCGACACTTGGGTACAAGGAAGCTCACCCTTAGTCCTAAAAGACCATTGTCCTGAATACAAATCAGGCACAATTCCCATAGAAACCCAAAAATCTATTCCCAAGATAATCGAATGCGGCAGACTAGGCACTACCATCAACTCTAATACCCTCACTCTGTCTTGTAACTTTACAGGAGCCATAATGGATCCTAGGATTTTGCACGTACCACCATTTGCAACAACACACTCTCCTGAAGATGGAGACGTGTTAAGAGAACAAACTGACTTAAGCTGGTTCCATCCGGAGCCACCAACAACTGTCTTAGAACAACCGCTATCCAAAAGAGCCAAAAATTGTTTTCCTAATATGTTAATCGTAAGATAGGGACGATTGTCTTCTTTTGAATGGGAAATGACGAAATCTAATAATACTGGTAGGGACGATGATGATGAAAACCTTGATTGGGTCGGAATTTCTGCAGTGAGTCCCCACCGACCTATTGAGGACCCGTATTCCTATTTTTTGAACAGGTAGGGCAGTTTCTAATCATTACTCCTCGGTAACCACACTTAAAACAAAAGTTTGCCTTAGGATCAGGGCAATCACGGAACTTGTGTGTTTCCTTCTCACAATTCCAGCATTTCGGTTGCGTCGAGGATACTTGTGTTTCATCCAGAAGGGTCGAGCTAACTTCTGCCCTACTTGTCTCTGTTGGTATTGGCCTTACCAATGACACATTTTGGTTTTGAGCGGGCCTACGATATGCCAGCTCTGGTTCCAATAGAGTCCGGTACGAAGTTGGAGGGGGGACAAATTTCTTCACCCTCTCTTCAGCCTCCTCAATGGCTCGGCCCAACCGCAATAATTCTTGTACGGTGTTCACCCGATGAAGAGACAATTGGGTTTGTATGTATGGAAGTAGGTTTCGGCGGATAATATTCACCCTATTTTCTTCTGACGGAGGTTGATCCAATCTCCTGAACAAATTCTCCATAGCCGTTATGAAATTGAGAACCCTTTCCTGGGAACCTTGTGTCCGTCGACGTATCTCATCCCAAAGACTGTACTCGTAATCGTACGGTCGAAATGCTTCCTTCAATTTCGAAACCAAGTCCTCCCACGATGTAAACGTACACGTTCTGTACCAAAACAAAGCATCCTGGACAAATAGCTCTGGGGCCGATCGAAGAAGTTGTTGAGTACTAATCCCTCTGGACATTCGTAACTCTTCAATCCGTTCCAAGAAATCGTTCACGCTTGTACGACCATTGAATTTTATGTTCCACCTGTGAACATCAGAGTAGGAGTGATCTCTTATTTCCTGAGGTCTGCGAGCTGAAATCGGAGAGATGTAAAGGTCATCAAATTGATCTGGAAGTCGATCTGACGCTGGCAAATTTTGATACGTTAGCCTGCTGGATTCTCCATACGTTGCTAGACGTGAGTCATTGGGCAAAAATTGTACCTGAGAAACATTTCTAATGGGTGCATTTTCTCTATGTCTCACCATATCTAAATCGTAAGGTACATAGCTATTCTGATATCCGCTGATTGGTGCTGAGGTGGGTAATGGATCTGTTGGCGGGGTTACATAATCTGGAAGTTCATATGGAACATCTATGAAATCTCCTAGTATCGGCAAACTTCTCGAAACCTCGTGAATGGGAGGATTCGGTTCGTCAAGGAAAGAAATAAGCGGTTCATCTACATTTTGAGGGCAGGAGCGGTTTGGATACGCTCTGGTTTCAGTAACCCTTTCTGCTCTCTCTTGACCGTGTATGGTGACTGGTGTCTTTAAGGGGGAGGCTACGCCTGCCCTAGCCAGGGGGACTGCGGCCGCTTGGTGATCAAATGACGGGACAGTGTCCTCACGAGCTGGTCTGTATCTTCCTGGTGGCCTAGCTGATTCGTAAGCTAGATTGAGTCTACCAAATAATTGTCTGGCTTGATCAGCCAGTCTGAATCGCCTGGTCTCTTCCTCTCGGCTGGATCCTCTAACTCTATTCAACCGATTCGACAGATGTTCTAAACGAGAATAAATCCGGCGGAAATCATTTTCTGAGTTTTCTGGATAATGTAAGTCTATTTCCTGTGTCAGTTCCTCGACTTTATTTCTACATACCTCGAGTTCGTCTAGATAGTCTAACTCCAAATTTATTTCCCCAGTCATAACACCCGTTTCTTTTTCCCGCTTCAGAACTTCACGTAACGCAGCTCGCTTTTCTGCTACGGTCTGGTAACCTGGTAAGCCTCTTATGCGCAATTCATAAGTAAGTTCATCACTTTTTAGCCTATTGACTTCCATTTTGTTGTTTTCTATGTCAATCTCTAGCTAAATATACCCAAAACCCCACCCTCACCGAGAAAAAAAATAAGTGAGAGAGATCAGAATACAGCGACAATACAATATTAAGAAAAGTTTTTATTTTTCTTGTAAATATGTAAATAAATAGTTGTAGGTAATATTTTGTAAGTTAGTATTAATTGTTAGGATAGGTAGTAATATATTTTAAGTTTAGTATAGTTCTTAGTAATAACTAGTAATAGTTTGTACCCAATATAAGTTTGTAAATATATATATTTAAGCTATCTACCGAATTTTAAATTTTTCTTACTAATACCTGCTCAAACAAACAAAAAAACATTATCTATTTGTTAACCATAAACTTCTATATTCATGTGAGCGTTTGTTCAAAACAAAATTCTGAAATTTCAAATTATTACTTATATTGCTCCGAAAATTTTTATACGTACGCCTGTGGTCGCAAAATTATCCAATTATTATTAACAAACCAGTAAATTAAAAGCTAAAATAATCCTAATGAGATCTTTACAATCAAAACAAAATATAGATTTGATTATTTTGTATAAATTTTTCCAACTAAGAAAGAAATACTTCCAAAATAAATATTATTTAGTTTCAAACCGAAATAACAGAGAGAATAAACCAGATTTTAAAAAAACTAGTTAATTATATATAGAACCTACGACCGAAATCTATATCATTCGAGTGATTCGGAATCGATGTCTACTCGATGCCTCCCAAATTGTTTACAATTCGACCACAGAAAAATATCGGATCTCGGATCGATAGATTATTTGTCCTAAATTCTGAACTTATACCAGCCACAGGTAGTGGATGTATAAACCAAACGTGGATGACCACAAATTAGAATGACGTCGTGCAAATAATACCAAGTTTGAAAAAACCCAAAACAAAAAAAAAACTGCTTTATAAAAACTACAACTTCAACACCTCCAAGAGAAGAACAAAAAAACCATGAAATTCCTATGAATACGAAATCGCTTGTGCTATTGATATTTTATAGGTGTCCAAAAAAACATACAGGGAACACCCTTACACCCACTGCAGCAAGACGTAAAAATGGCAACCTTCAACGTAAAATAAAATAATGAAACTAACTTCAACCAATTGTTGGGCGCCAATTTGTCACCCCCTTTTCTCCCTTTACTGGAGTTGAGGTGACAAAAGGGGGGGGTTTTCTTAAAAAATATATAACGTTGCCGGTTTCTCAACGGAGAGGGGTCGAGGTAAAATAAAAGACAATTATTTAACGGTTTCACCAAATTATTTTACGTTTACTGAATATTTGATAGTCACTCACTTTTATGTCCTACAACAGTTTTCTAGGTGAAGACATAGAGAAATAAAAAATAAGAGAGGTGTTAAACGTGTAGTGGTCTGTGGCACAGAGTTACCACTAGCGCCTACCTTGGCTACAGGTATGAACTATCACTTAAGACGCGCGCTTTTTGAATTTTCAAGCTTTCAGGATGCGCGTAATATTGTACAATATTTGCAATTAAATCATTTTGCACTTTAATATTATTTGTTTTCTAGTCATTTAAGTCGAGGCTTAAAAGACTAAAAAATAACATTATTGTGCTAAATCATTCAGCTGCAAATATTTTATTAGCTATATTATATATAATATTATAGGGAATTATGGTAGGAGAATAAAAAAACCCTTTGCAAGTGAGAAAATATTAATTTAACATCTTTCACAAAATAAAATATCTAAAATAACATACTAAAACAGTCAATAGAAAATAAATAATGAAATAAATCAAATACAAAAAAACAATCTCAAACAAATAATCTTACTAAAAAAACAGTTAGAATAAAAATAAACCAAATACATAAAAAAAAACAACAACAATGACAATAAATAATCAAATAAATCACAGTTTTAGCCTCAATTTTAAACAAACTAGGTTTCAATGAAAAAACAATACTTATTTCTATAAAAAACAGCCTCAAAGATTTAAAAATAAATAAAACAATAACAATTACCAACTTAAACTAATAAATATCAATATATCTTAATTCACTAGGTATTGATGGATAAGTTCAGCACCATCAGTCAGAGGCTAAACTAAACTAAACAAAAACATTTAAAATAAAATAAATCAAATACACAAAAAACAGCCTTCAACAAATAATCTTACTAAAAAACAGTCAATATAAAATAAATCGAATACATAAAAAACAGCCTTCAACAAATAATCAAATTAATCACAGTTTTATTCTTAAGTTTAAACAAACTAGGTCTCAATAAAAAAACAATACTTATTTCTATAAAAACAGCCCAAAAGATTTCAAAATAAATAAAACAATAACGAATTCCAACTTAAGCTACTAGTAATACTTTTGTAAAAACATGTAAATCTTGGTCTCTTACAGCTTACAGCATTAAAAAATTTAATATACATAGTAGGCATGAAGAAAAATATGTGAAACTAGTTTTATCTTAAGAATAGGTCTTAAGGTCCATGAATCTTATAGTATGCTCTGGTTTTCAAGATAAATGCTGAATTTTTTTTAACTTCTTATTGTCTTACTTTTTGTATGTATGTATGAATCTATTGTATATATATATATATATATATATATATATATTTATATGTATGTATTGTATGAATTGACACATCAAGTATTTGACTTTTAATTTAATTTTCTTGTATCAAAATTTAAATACCTATTAGTGTGTGTTGGGTTACGGTAAACACTTGTTTTATATCCTTTGGAAATTTATTGATAAGAACAAGTAAAAGTGGTAAATTGTTATTTTCAATTTCAAGTTTTATAGATTTGTCTTTTGTCTCCATTATTTATGCTGGTCAAAAACTGATCCAAATATACTGAGTCATAATTACAATTATATCTTAATATGGAACAAATAGTTGCCATTCCATTTGCCAGTTATTCAAATAGTCTACCAGAATTCTCTGAACTTACCATCAATAATCATGGACATTGCATAAAAATTAACATCAAATAGGTATCAGGTTAAATACCTAGGACTAGAAACTGATTCTCATCTGCACACTTATACACTAATCTACCTGGGGCCGCATTCTTGACTGAGGGAGTGAAGCTTCCCGAGAGAACGGATATTTTGTCTTTGTCACTGCAGTGACAGAGTAACTAAGCAAAATAAAGACAAAATATTTGTTCTCTCGTGAACCTCCACTCCCTCAGTCAAGAATAGGGTCCCTGGAGGCATCTTGAAGCACACACAAATATTAGACAGCAAGCACACAAATTATACAATGTTCAAAATATTGAAGCACTTCACATAAGTAGTAGGTACCTTCAACCTACAACTACATCCTAAATTACAATATTACATCTAGAGCGTACTTAGTTCCTACATATTTTGGGTCAAGAACTTATGGAAAATCTTCGTTATTTTCTGCAAAAAAAAAACGATAAAATGAAAAATAATGTTTCCATTATTTTATGAAAACCTAACCTCAAACGTTAAAAGTAAAAATCTACTTTTTTAACTAACCTATGATAAATGATAATGAATCCTGTGATAATAACTAATACTAATAATTAGAATAGTTGATGCACTTTGCAGAAATGCCAAGAAATTAATAAATTGAAAAATTCCAACGATAAATATCAAATGTAAATAATGTTGAAAATTTGAAAATGACAAGTTTCGTGTAGCGGGAGGCAGGGTTTGTTAGTTCAGCACGATGGTTCAGCAAGTTGCGGTGAAGCGCCATGCGCTACAGGTTGCGCACAAACTTTGTTCCAGCTCCTTCCATATGTTTTAAAACCTCTCTTATTATTTCTCTATGGGTGAAGAGTAGGTCTAACAGAAGGTGACTCACGCCGTTGACCTACTTTCAGCTGTCGCTGTCAAGTGACAATCGAAAGCACGTTGTTAAAGATTAAACTAACCTAATACAAAACTAAAATATAAAATGATTATGTTTAAAAGTAATATGTACAAGTGGGCACCGCTGATGGTTAAAATGTACAGTATAAATGACAATGTACTAATATACCAGATGGTAGAATGGCTTCCAAGAGTATACTTTTGGATTACACTGAGGGGTTAGTATTTCAATTATTAATTAGGAAATATCTATGAGCAGTTGCCACAATAGGTTACATTTATGTAGGTTCAACTTCCTAACGAATGGTGCAATGAAGTATAACAGTAAACCCTGATAGAGTTGTTGACAAACTATCTGAGACACCTACAAGCAGCAGGCACAGTACTATAATTGATCTTACTTGAATGTATCAGGTGGTGTGTTTCCAATATGTCGCAGGAGCTGGACGAAGGGGGCTGATCCTCTACTGGTAAGTTTTCTGCCACTCGTATTCCTTTTGCGTAACTTACACGGCTTTGTTACAGACTAGGAAGAGGTCTATGAAGAAAACTCTCACGAAGTCAGCGAAAAAGACTGAAGATGTTGTTGAAGACTGTTAACGAGAGGGTGGATAAGATGATGTACCAGACGGTGAATAATACGATGAATAAGACGATGAATAAAACGACGAATAAGACGGTGAATAAGATATCTGAAATACGAAACTCCCATGATGCCTAGGTCAATAAGAGAGAAGAGTGGGTACTTACCATGGATGGAGGGTGACCTCAAAGTAATATCCTTTTTCCTGTTAGGAGGAAATCCGCTAGATGCGTTTAAATAACCACTTAAGGTATCACTAAATTTTCCTAACAGATTACGATTGTAGCTGGGCTAAATCCGAAATAACTTCGAAAGAGCACAATTCAGGTGACCTCTTGAAAAGCACCAGCACAAGAATGGAGGATTATGGACCAGTCCAAGCCTCACAAGGTCAATGTCGGTCTTCTTCTATTTATTTACCCTTAGCAACAGGTGAGCAGGTCAAAGGTTAATCTAACAAGTAGCTGTATAGTTCATTGAACTTGACTTAATAGGTCGAAGGCCTTTTGAGAATTTATCAAAGATTCATTGTCAGAAAATGTAAACATAACCAAATAAAGTTTGGGCAATGATGTTGAACTATTGATTATTAATTATTTTAGTAAATGGTATTAGAGCAATATATACAAGGTGAGTGGTGGATTTCATTTACATTCATAAATACTATTTATCTTAATACAATTGTATGGTCAAAGTTGAAAGATCTCTTCAATACCCAATGTTGAATTGAAACCGTTACAGGTATTCCTTCAATAGTCTGTAAACTGTTGACTTTGCTACTCCTGTAAGAAAAATGTTGAGCATTTAATATTATTGTTAATTTGAAAGTTATAATGTTAACTTACCGGCTGCTTGATAAATTTTGGATATAACATCAATAGTTTTAGTATTTGGCTTTTCATCCAATATTTGTTTATACATATTTATTATATATTGTTTTTCTGACATTCCTAAATGGTCTAGACTTAGCCGTTTTCGTGGTTTTGGCGGACTACGCAAATAACTGGTACTTGGTCCATAATCGCAGAAATTCAACAAACAGGAGTTCTGAAAAGAACTGCCTTAACGAAATGGGGTGGAAAACTAAGTAAAAATTATGAAATAACAAGGGAACGGATACGATGATAAAAACAAATATAAATATTATATATGTCAGAAGTCAGAACTGTCGCAATTATCACGAGATGTCAATGCTAAAAAGTGCTGTTTGAAACTGGTTGCAATCTGGCCAATCAGAGATCTACAGAATTGCCAGCTTAAATTCAAATTACTCCTCCTGGTTTTTAAATGAACTATAGTGGTGGTCCCAAATTGTATAAAACAAATTAAAGCATTGGAATGACCTACTAGGTCTACTTATACAATGCTAACACACTTAACACTATTGAGATTATGAAAAACAAATAATATGCAAATTTCAGTTGCAAACGCAATAATTGTAATATTTGACAGATTTATTATTTTCGGTACAGCCACCACATAAACACGTTTCATTTGTTTACCGGTTGCTACGCATATAAACGATAAGCCTTCTTGATAAACTTATACTCACATTAATAGTTATTTAACCAACAAGTGTATTAATGAGGGCCATTAACAATCGAGATAATTTAACGCACGAGCAGGGCGAGTGCGTTAATGTTCGAGATTGTTAATTGCCCTTTTAATACTCGTGTTAGTTACAAAGCTTTTCCGTCGACTGTATCAGTTATATTCGTTTTTCTCAATATTTAAAAACTAAAAATATTTATTTGTTTCGTAGGTAAGTACTGTCAAAAATAAATAATGACATTGAAATGTCACAGAGAAGGTCGCCAGTTCAAATGTCACTGTTTTCGTTTTTCTTACATTATATTTTGGATGTTTCATTGTTTCAACACTAATATTATTATAATTTTGTAGAATAATATAATAAGAGCGATATGTAAGTCAAAAACTAGAAGTATTCTATACTAGGATTCATTTTTTGAAGACGTTATTGTATGTTTGGTTGCCTACACCACAGGTAACTGTCAATATAAATATAATGTATAAGATGTGCGTTGGGTTGCCTGCAGAAAATCGTTGATTAATGTAGGTAAATCATGCATTAATGGGGGTCATTAATGTATGATTTTGTCTAATTTTGAGAACGTTAATAGCATATGTTAATACACGGTCGACGGAAAATCATATTAAATTGTCTTTCAAACAGCATATTTCTTTTTTTTGATCTGATGAATAATTTAAAAAAAATTGTTAAAGTCAAAAGTTTACAGTGGGCCATGCACGCAAGTGTATAATATCAAACAACAAAATTACGGTTATTTTAACCTAAAAAAATAAACTAATGTACATTTTGGTTGGTGAGTTGGTCCAATTTTGCTTTTTTAAGTTGAATATCAAGCAACAATGATACTTTGGTCATATCAGCAATTTCCAGTCGCTTCTCCATCAAAGTATCATACTTTTTATAGCAAGTTCCGAAGTTGTCAAGGCCTTGACTTGAGTTGCTGGGCGAAGTCGAGAAAAATCATATTTTGTTTTTTTTTTGGAGCTCCATTTTCCTGCAACAAGATTGAAGTCTAAAGTAAACATTTATTGCAATGTATGGAATAATCAACTCAAAAAGAGCCAGACTCTATTTTTTTATTACATTAAAAAACATTTAGTAACATTTATTTCTTCATTTAAATTAGTTCAAATTATAAAGCTCCTAGGTAGTTAGGCTTTAAAAATAGCTACCAAAAACAAGTTTAAATGATTAGAGCCTTACTCTATATTATGGAAGTAATTCTGACAATTTGTCAAAAATATTTTTACAATTCTTCTACTTTCCTTGAAATAAAATTCAATGTATCATTTTTTGGGGCACCCTTTATAATTTCAAATTATGCATTTAACCAACCTTCATATTTATTAAGGTAATATATTGATCAAATGTTTTATTAACCCATTTTAGAAAAAGCCACATATAGTTTGACAAGCCTTGATCATTGTATGATAAATTAGCGAATAAAATTGAGTGAACCACCTTGTAGAAATACACAATACACTATTTCTTACCTCATTTGCTGACATTATTTTTCGCATTAAAGGAGCAGAAGTAGGTAATCCCAAATCCTTTGGACAATACTTTTTCGATGTTCTATTTCCCTACAACAATAACATTATTAGTACATATTCTATTCTTACCTATTTGTTCATTTTATTTATTCACTGCCATATCCCTGGCCATATCTATCAGCAGGTTTGAATATCCAAACAAGAAGAGTGACAATAATATTTCTTAGTTCTTACTTACAGTATTGGATGTTCTTGGTAAAGCACCTTCCGCCACCTCTGGGTTGTTCAGTGTCGAATCCAAATCCACCAATTCTTCGGACACTTCAATCACTTCATTATAAATATTCTAAAATAATAATTAAACTTTGTCATTTCATCTTATTATATAGCTACAGGAGTGGCACTTTGTAAAAAAATAGCAATAGAGATTCTCTATTCCCTTCGCTATAACTATGTTCAGTTGTTAAGGAAGCTATAATAGCTGTAACCCAGTTACAGCGAAGCGAATAGAGAATCTCCATTGCTATTTTTTTACAAAGTGCCACTCCAGAATGTATTGTTTTGTTTCATACCTAACTTCGTGGGTGGTTAGCATAGGTAAGTGGTTAGTGGATAACACATGGTGCACCAATACCAGAGACAACACGGGACCAATACCAATTTCATTTGAAATTACACGAAAAGTACTAAACACTGCAATGTTGTTTAACTACTTTGCTAAGGATCGGTTTGGTTTAAGTTCAGCCGGTGCAAATAGTTTCATTTTAAACAAACCTTAATTTTTAAGCATGACTTAATTTAAGAAAAAGCTTTAGAAAAGTCCGCACAAATGGCCATAAGTTGCGAATAAAATCATAGAGGTGTGTTAAAAATAGTGATCTTGTTCTCTATAAAAGAAGAAGACTTGACATGACATTAATTTCCATTGTACTGTCATCACACTGTCAGTCACTACTGTCAACTATATATGTTGGCCACGTTTAATACTCAGTTAGCATTAGGTTGTCTTTGATTAGGTTTATTATAGGGTTGCGCGATACACTTGAAAGTATCGATATTAGGTATCGATACGGATCGGAACTTAAAATATCGATACAGTAGAATATCGAATGTTAATGTATCGATACGTTAACGATCCGAGATTTTACAGCCTCCAGCGTTTCTATTCAAAAAGCAAAGTGTGGTGATGAAATGAATTAAATAACAACAAAACTATCAAAAGATATTTTTAATAACTAAAAATTATAAATAAACGACGAAACTTTACTCTATTATTAAACTGCAAACGACGAATAACGGTTGCGTGAATATATTTGCTTTTGTTAGTAGATAACGCCATTCGCCGCTACCACTAAAAATCCCGGATCGCAAGGTAACGATACAGTACAAATGTATCGAAAAGCATAGTATCGATACAACATATCGAGTATCGGAAGTAAAAGTATCGATACACTGGAATATCGGATCGTATCGCGCATCCCTAGTTTATTACCAATAGAAATAAATACTATTTGCTATTAATAAAAGTAGAAGAGTATATTTTCATATAACCACCAGTTCATTTTAATAGTATAATAGCGAAGAATACATGGTGCATAGAGATTTTTATTTCTCTATGACATGGTGTATTCTTTGATAATAGTAAGCATTCTTGAATGATTTGAAAAGGTTTGTTTCAGACACGGGTGCTATCTAATATATACTCAGAACCAATTTTATAGGTTCTAATCTAAACATGAAATAAGGTAATTGTAAAGAACAACACAACCTTCTTGTATTTTGAGTAAATTTTTGCAGAAAACTGTTCAAAATGACTAGAATGCATCTTTTGCAAGTTTCAGTCAGCACACAAAAACTCAACTTGTTATTTTGTATTAAATTATATTATTTTTCATTGAAGAAATTAAAAATTAGTAGTGTAACCTCAAAATAATTGATATAAGATTATCCTGACAATCTTGACAGCATCACAACTATAATATGGCTTTTAGAACCAATCATTGGTTAATTTATCAAGAAGAGCAAAGAACATGATTGAAGAAGGGATACAGTGTATAAAAACTGCAACTTTAAACGCCAACAGCAAGAGCAAAGTAACAAGAAGATTGTGTCAAGTGTCAACAACAGAGTTTTGTTAAGTGATCCAGAGAGCATCATTAATAATTTAGTACAATTGCTTTTCACAAAATTGAAAAGGTTGTGTTCCTTATAATGATCTGAAATAAAACGATTTATACAGGTTACAAGTTACATGACACAGTATTAAGAACATTATGAATATATTTCTCAAAATTCATAGTCTGGCATATTATTTTTCCATGCTCCCACGATACTGAAGGTTTATAACAAAACATTTGTGAAAAAGTTGAATAAAGAAAATGGCTATAATCAAATGGATTTCAAGTAATTTTCTTACATATTAAGCAGCATATATTCTATTCTATAAATTCTGGCCCAAATTCATACTTTCAAACGGAGTTTTTTTTCCTTCCATACTTTCAATGATGAAACTTATGCTCAAACAAAACTTTAAAAAACATTAATTATTTGAATTTATTTTTAGGTGGAATGGATATTAAGAGCTCATTGTTTGGCTAGGAATGTGACATGCATATTTTTGTTGATTCTGAAGACACCCTCAATTAATCCATTAGACAAAATTGATTGCAAAAAGCAAAATTTCAACCTTTAGATACAATTGGTAAGTTTATGATATTTTATATTTCCATGTTCACATGAGGAATTGAAATTTTTTTGTGTGACCAAAACAATACAAATGAGAAATGATTATGCCATAATTTATAAAATCACATAGACTGAGATCGGGAAAATGGTAAATTTATTTATTTTTGAGGATAAAATCTTGAATTCTCCTTGGGTCATTTATAACATTCCTTATCTGAATATCTTCTGTATATTCTTTGTTGTATATCCATTATTCTTTTTGTCATTTATTGAGGGAAATCAAACCACAATCTTTTTTGTTTTTATTTCATTTTAGCTACTGTTATCAAGTATAATTAAGTTTTTTAAAAACTTGACAATCAATAATATTTTGAAGTGAATTTTAATAATGCAAAAAATTGTTGCCAATTCGGCACACATAATATTGAAAGAGCTCAATTGTATAAGACAAAAAATCAAATTTGGTTACCAATGTTAGAAAGAGAAATTTCCAATAATTAATTACCTGCGTTACCAGGATAGTATCATAAGTTTTTTCTTATGATTTATCATTGGAATTGTTGTTAATCAATACACACTTCATTGCACAAAATCACAAAACTGATTTAGACACATGATAAAACAAAAATAAAAATATTTCAAAAAAAGTTTTATTAACAACATTTCCGAAATAAGTAAAAAAGTGCTATCCTTAATAAAACGGTTCCTGGAGCGTGCACTTTACTGGATGCCATTCCTAGTAGACTACAATATTGTTAGAATGTCATACAAAAACTATTTTATTTCACATTTTATCAAGGATATGACTCTGTGAATGGACCTTAAAAATTTGACAACAAATTTTTTGCAATCTTAAATTTCAAAATATTATTGATAGACTAGTTGTCGAATTTTTTCGTTAGTGTCGGATAGGGACCAGAATTTAAAAGCTCAATTATTCTTGATAACGTTGAATTAAAAAATATAAAAAAGATTTTGATTAAATTTCCCAAAATAATTAACAAAAAGAATTATAAATAATAAAATGGAATTAATGCAGAATGTAAAATGGTAGTATCACAGTCAGACTTCTAAATCTTCAAGCAGAACAAAAGGCAGAATAGAAATAATTGACAAAGAACTTCATGGTATGAAGATTTAAAATTGCTGTGAGAGGAAGAAATTAGCGAGGGAAGTAAATTTTCAATTGATTGAAATTAAGAAGAATTTTAAAGTTAGGTATTTAAATCCTGAACAAAATTTAAATTTCGATATTGCGGAATTATTATTCAATAATATTTTAAACATTTTAAAAATTTAAATTTAAATAAAATGATTTCTTTGGTATAAAATTATAATAAAAGGTAATCATAGAACAATGATAATTTTTCATATTAAAATTTTAGTAAATATTTTCCATATAAAGGCTATGTAATGTAATTTTTCACTGTAAAAAATTTTTCTGTAACCTCTTCAGAATAATTTCTT
This sequence comes from Lochmaea crataegi, assembly GCA_947563755.1. NCBI lineage: Eukaryota > Metazoa > Arthropoda > Insecta > Coleoptera > Chrysomelidae > Lochmaea > Lochmaea crataegi. Next base: position 33,522,451 of record OX387434.1, on the reverse strand, counting down.
TGTTTCTGTGTACTCTAGAATTTACTCAGGTTGTACTTCTTCTTTAATATCAACATTTCTTATTCTCTCCTAGTAGGTATACTACTTTTATATTTGTTTCTTACGACCCATATATGTTAAGATTGGCCTGTAAATACTATACTATCATCGATCATCATATGATACTTTTTTGGTGTTTTAGTTTAGTATTGTTTAAATAATAGATTTGTTGTTTGCTTTTTATATAGTTTTTTATTAATATTTTACGAGTCCCAAAATATGGCTACAAACGCCAATTTATATTATTTTGGTTCTGCTAAAACTGACCTAATTGCAACAACAATGACAAAACTAAAAAGGCAATGCTGCCAACTTAACTTACACAACACACTCATTTTTTTTCCTTTTTGCTTTTTATATTTATAATGTTAGCTTTATTTAAATGTTAAATAATCATTCAAATAGTTTGGTGGTTTAATATCTTGACGAGAGCGAGTTGTTAATTTATTATTAAAATCTACAAAGGTATTCAAATCAGAATCATAGTCCGATTCTGGAATATTCAAATCTACAATAAAGTTGCTGACATTACTGCTTGATATGTTACCAAAGTTTGTATTTGTATCTATATTTTCATTAAATGAACTTTGAATATTTGGTCTGTATGCCAGGTTTTCAAAAACTGCACTTGTGTCAGTGGTGTCTTCTTCATTTGATCGTATGAGTCAGACCCTGATAACATATCATTAAATTCATTACTCTGTAATAAGTTATCTCTATTAATATTTGAGTCGTGATTGGTAATATAAGGATCATCATAAAGCAAATTCAGATCAGTACTATCTATAGGAATATTTGTCTTATTAATTAATTTCCCGTTCCTCCTAAATTTATTGCCATTACAATCTTTAATTAAGTAGGAGCGATCATTATACTTAACCACTACTGTTCCCTTATTCCAACAATAATTTTTTTGAAAAAGAACTCCATCACCTTTATGCAAACATGGTAGGTCTTTTGCACTTTTGTCATAGTTCTGTTTTACTTTCAATGAATTTTCCTTTAGCTTTGTAACAACAATATCTTTATTTATGATTTTTGGCAATACGTTTATTTCAGGGGTAGGAATCTTTGATTTTACAAGCCGATTTAACAATAATTGGGCGGGAGCATAACCAATGTTTGGCAGAGGAGTATTTCTATATTCCATTAAAAAATTTGGCAATTCATCAATGCTGTTCATCTTTTTTAGCATATTTTTAGCAATGTTTACATACTTCTCTGCCATGCCATTGGATTGGTGGTGATAGGGACTACAAAATTCTAAATCAAAATTCCAAGTTTTTGCAAAATTTTTTAAACAAATACTATTATAGGGATTATTGTCAGCAAACAAAGTATCAGGGACACCAAATCTTGGAAAAGTTTCCTTGCAACCTTCAACTACAACCTTTGCTGTTTTTCCATTTACAGGAAATACCTCAAGCCAATTTGAATAGGAATCTACTATTAACAGATAGTCATTACGATTAAGTTCAAAGAAATCGGAATACAAATATTGCCATGGTCTAACTGGCAGTTCATGGGTTACTAGAGTCTCTTTCCTATTTGCAGGCTTGTTTAGCTGACAGATTTCACAATTATTTACCACCCTTTCGATATCTTGAGACATATGAGGCCAGAACATTATTTCCCTGGCTCTTAGTTTACATTTTTGTATGCCAAAATGGGCAGAATGTATTAGCTTAAGCTTAAGCATGTCCTGTCTAAGTTCAGGTGGCACAATTCTAGCTCTTCATCAATTGGACTTTCATTTTTTATAAACGACCTGCTAAGAGTATCCGCATTTTTGAACCAGGAACATATTCAATTTTGATTTTATATTTTAAGAGTCTTAAAAGCATGCGTTGTAAGCGAGCACTCACGTTATCAAGGTTTTTTGAAAAAATAGGAACAAGAGGCTTATGGTCAGTTTGTACCAGTACTTCACGACCATAAATCCAGTAATGGAATTTTTCACATGTAAACACTATGCTTAATAATCCCTTTTCAATTTGTGCATATTTAACCTCGGCTTTATTCAGTGATCTTGACGCAAAGGAAATTGGATGAAAATCTTGCATCATTACACTACCCATGCCTTTGCTTGAAGCATCAGTCTGAATAACAATTGGCTTATTCTTATCAAAAATCCTTAAAATTGGTTTATTTGTTATTAGGGTTTTTAATGTGTCTAATTCATGTTGATGTGCGTCTGACCAGTCAAATTTTGTGCCATTTTTTGTAAAATTTCTCATGTTGTATGTTAACTGAGAAAGGTTTGGTATAAATTTTGAACAAAATTTAAACAGTCCCAAAACTCTAAGTAGGTCTTTCTTGTTTAAGGGTATTTCAATATATCCCGTTCAGTATTAAAACCGTTGCACGTCATCAAAGAGTCGAAAAAGAGACGTTCGTTTATATTATGTCATTCTTTTGCTGCTGTCAATCCACTGTCAATCACTATGTTTAGCCTTTCTAAACTCAATAATTATTAAAATTTTTAGGTCGCATGTTATCAAAAAATATAAATATATGCTGGAAGAAAGGTTTCGTAATTAATTTCATATCAAATATAACTCGTAGGTTGATATTAAAATTAAACTCAAACTAACGTCAGTCGTACTAAAAAGTTTATATGTTGGCAAAAATGCGCGCTGTTGCCGCGATTAAAATGGTTTATTTGATTCAGTTGACGTCTTGACATTTTTGGGGTTATGTTGTGAAAATTTTATGTTATGCTCATTCAATTTTTCGATTCTTTTATCTACGAGTTATTAAAACACTGAAAAGAACTGTGAGTAATTTTTCACAAGCAGTAATGAGTTATCAAAGTTAAAGCCACATCCCAAAAAACGTATAAATTAAACTTAATAATACTGCAATAGTTGATGCATTTACACCCGATACTATTTACAGCGTGTATGAAGCAAGTGAGTATAAGTTTAATATTATACATTATACCTATTCAACTGAATTTATTATATTTTGTTAAATTCATAATAATGGACATTTATTCACAGATAATCATGTCACTTTAGGAATGTTACTGCAGCAATTGAAAAAGAACAATAATTATTCAATGTAGAATGTTCCTGAGTAGTTTACTAAAATATGATACACATCCACACTGAGAACTTATGGACTTTTCAAGAAAAATAAACCACTGTATAAACTTGTTTTTATTAATGAATCCTGAATTTTCCAAAATGGTGCTGTAGGCTGCGTTCATGTCAAAAGGTAAGTATGTTACAATAATGTAGGTATGTAAAATTTTAATATGCAAAATTGTTTTTATTCTAGATATTTTGTATTTCATGCTGAGAATGAAGATGGTTGTATTGATGGAGCAGAAAGTATATTTTTATAAGAAGTTGAGTGATTATCATGGAAAAATGAATGAAGAACATGTTTTTAAGTGGTTTAAAAACCAATTACTATTGAACCTTTCTGAACCTTCAATAAATTATGGACAATGCTTTTCGATAATATTAGGTTAATGCAACACAATATAGAATTCGATCAACAAATGTTGAAGCTAAGCTTATTTATATTGTAGCCTAGTAAGTACTAGCTGTATTTGAGAAGTGATATAGCAAATTATGTGTTAGAATTCAGAAGTCTACACAACTAGTTTAATACATTTAAAATTCTTACTTCAAATTATAGGTACCTAATAGTCAATAAATGTTGTTTTACTTTTATTTTTACAAAAATAATATTTGAAAAGAATTGAATGTTTATTTGAATACTACTCTTTTAATAAATGTTTTTTCAGAAACAAACCCCCAACAAAATATATTGTGGATTTGCTAGAACAGTATAGACACAAAATATTACCAATCATATTGTTAAAATCCTATTGAGTTAATACAGGGTACTGCCAAGCAAGCCGATAGATGCATTCTAGAAGTTTCGGGTTACAATTGGTTTGTCTGTGATCTTTAGAATTTTGATTTGACAATTATTGTTCTACCTTATTTAAAAACATAGTATTACAATATTTCCAGTGTAACTAATTTATACATTTGCAGTGTTTCTTTTTAATAAAACAATTCCATGAGAATTGGGGTGGCATTATTTATTATTTAATTTTAATCATGATATTCAAAATAAGTAATTCAGGCAGCATTTTCTTATGGTAAATGTGTATATCACAGAGCTTTATAAAAAATACAAAGAATTAATTTAATAGTTTTTATTGAATTGAAAGGTCTCATTTGATCGATCGTTTTATTAGCAATACTTGCAGCTGCGGTAGATGTTGGTGAGCTAAAACAAAATGGTAAATATAAATTTGGATTGATTAGAAGATGATGGAGTGATAAATAAGTCACCAAGATCCTGATAATTATAATATGTATTGATTTCAGATTTCAGTGCTACAATTTAGTCAATCATTCGCATATACCTTCATTCGGAGAATAGAATGGATTTGCTCTCCTTTTCTGAGCTGTGGTGGTGCTTGCTGCACAATTTTCTTTTGCTATGATCAATGATCATATATCTCAGGATTATTTTCCTTGTTCAGAATGACCTACACACTAATGCTTCACATCCCGGCTTTTCTATTCTAAAATATTTTTAAGATTTATTTCACCAAAATATAAAACAAAATTGACTACCTCAAAAAAGAGATCCAGGTTATCAGAACTTTTTTATTTATAGGATGTCTGTAAACCTTACATCCATCTTTTATATTGTAGTGACAACATTCTAGAAGCCAACATGTAGATAATTGCTATTGTAACCTAAAAATTATATTAGATAATATTTTTTCCTTGATACTATATATACATGTATTTTAAATGCTAGAATAGCTCCATAATTTCTAACTAATTAAGGGTGTGGTATAAACATACAAATAAAAGTGTTAACTATTCCATACATACCTTTTTAGTGCTAGAAATAATACCATATTTTTTAAAATAAGAATTTCTTAGTTAGTGCTGTACTGTTAACATACAAATAAAAGTTTTATATGTAACTGAAATAAGTCGAAGTTTGTTTGCACATAATAACCATCAATAACTAAACCTAACCTAGAATATTTGATTAACTCCATTTGACATATACTAGATTCTCATACTATTTCAAGGGCTTGTCAACATAGTCCAGTTATGACAGATGTGACGTGCAACGTATTTAATACTGAACGGGCTATAGCTAAAACTGCCTCCATATTTTTATTAGAAGGTTGGATTCCAGACAGATTTATTTTGACCCAAGAAAATAACTTCATTTAATTTGTATTGTAATTTTGTATTGTTATATTTGTATTGTAATTTTGAAAAATTGAATTTTATATTATATTTTAAAGCACGTTCTATTACTATTTTAAGATCATTATCATGTGATTTTTCATCAGGACCGCTTATAATTAAATCGTCAAAATAGATGCGAACATTAGGAATATCACTAAATATTTCCATATTTTTCCTTTGAAAAATTTCCGGTATGTTACACAAACCAAATGGTACTCTATTAAATTTATACCTACCAAAAGGGGTGTTCAAAGTACATAGGTCTGAACTTTGTTCATTTAACTGAATTTGCCAAAATCCATCCTTCATATCAATTACCGAAAATATAGTTTTACCCTCAAGTTGGCTCAAGATATCGTCACATTTTGGTATCATAAAATACTCTCTACAAATATATTTATTAAGGGGCTTTGGGTCGAGACACAAGCGGAGAGTTCCATCAGGTTTCTCAACTATCATTAAAGAATTTACCCACTCTGTTGGGTAGTCTACTTTTAAAGGAATAAATATATCAAAAAATTGTAAGAGACCTTTTTTGTAGAACGTTTAATTTTCTACAAGAATATACCTTGCTCATTCCGTATTGTCACCAACGTGAGTTATAAAATTCCAAAGTGCAAGAGAATATTGTTCCCATGTTATTTAAATGGAAAATCGAAATTTACGATGCGACACCTCTTAATATTAATATTAAGATCTTAAACTTTCACAGTATTTCTTTTTTGTCATTTCCAACAATATTTTCGATATAATTAAGAAAATATTTTTTTTTGAATCAGTCTAGTAATTATATTTTTGTTTTCTAAATCAACAAGTGAATTTTTTAGCCTCTCATGTAGAGCTAATGGAACTCTTCTTTGTGTTTGTATTACAAGAACTGCCTCTGGTTTTAGTTTTATATCTACATGCCCAGGCATACACCCTAAGCCCTCAAATATTTCAGAAAAAATACTCAAATCATTTTTATTTTTAGGCAACAAAACATCATTCTCTAATAAGTGACTATATTGAACTATGTTTATTCTAGAAATCATACCAAATTTTAAACACTCATTAAGACCTAATAAAGGCTCTGTATTCAGGTTTACAACTAAAAAATTGATATTACAAGTTTGATTCTTATAGACACATTTTAGATTAATATGCCCTTCAGGCTTTGTTTCAAAATTTCCATATGAAATAATAACACTGTTGGATGGAATGATTTTAGAACGATCCAACTGGAGAGTATCAAAATATTTTAAAGGCAAAATACTTGATTCTGCTCCTGTATCTAACTTGAACCGAAGTTTATTTTGGTTAATATAAATTAATTCATACCATCCTGAATCAATATTTTGCCTTTTTTGTTCATAAATGAATATATTATCACGGAGTTCACTACTTACAGTTTCATCAAGAGTTTCATTATTGCACAATGTTTTTGACTTTTCTTTCTTCAGCAGTTGTATTGTAGAAACTTCAGCATAAAACCTTCTCAACCTCACTATCATAACTAGCTGTTTCTTGTCTTACTTCTTGCACATTTTTGTGTGAGCGATTAGGTACATTACGACTTCCATTTGAGTTACCATTGAAATTTCCAGGATTAAAAGATGAAAGACCTGAGGAAGTGCTGCCATTGTTTTGATTTTTGAAAAAGTCACATTTTAGCATAATGTCCTCTTCTTTGACACACAGCACATGTTTTCCAAAAGCTGGACACTGTCTTATTGGATGTTCTGTGTCACAACGTTTACATTTTTGACTAAATTTAACTGCATCTACTGTTTCCAATTCATGTGATGGTGATAGCATCTTAATATGTTTTTTTGAAAGTTCAATTGATTTACAATATTCTTGTATTTTTTCCAACGTCATGTCAGGTTCTCGGATTAATCTCTGCTGAATTTGTTTATCATAGATTCCCAGAATTATTCGATCCTTAATCATTCTATCTACATAACTATTTTTACATTTGTCTTTCACGCATACAAAAGCACAATTTGCTGCTTGCTTTCTGAGTTCAGTTATAAGAGTCAATATTTTGATTCTCTCTTTGTACAATGCTATTGAATTTAAATGTTTCCATAGTAACATTTTGCTTAGGCAAAAAATATAAGCCAAAACATGAAAGGACGTCGTCTAACGTTTCAGTCTTGTCTGATGGAAAGGTGTTATAAATATCCAGACCACTTCCACCTATTACATGTAATAGTAGTAGGGCAATTTTTACCTTTTCTTGACTTTGGTCCTCTCTGGAAGCCAGTAAGAATATCTCAAAACGTTGTTTCCACTTTGGCCATGAACCCGAATCTTCAATGTTAAAGGGTTCGGGTGGCTTACAATCAACCATTTCGATGGTAATTCACTTTTTACACTTCTAACAGTCTTGTTATTTGATCTCCAAAACTTTTTACACCCCTGACACCATGTAATAAGTTCTAATAGTTCTGGTTCAGGATGAACTGCTTCTAATATAAAACCATTATACTACAAATTACTTTATTGTTCACTGGGATTATCTACACTACATATATATATATATATATATATATATATAATTTAAGTATTATCCCAAGACATTATGACTTGCCCCAAGTAGGGCAAAGGTTGACTCTCTAGTTTATGTTGAAAGGAACCTCGTGAATACTGACAAATATCTGTTTATACTTTCTTTCATCACGTATACTCGATTTGTTGTAATAACACAAGGTGATGTTTATCAATAAAATAATAAACATACCTTGGAATTATTATACAAACCACTATACTGAGTGTTAAATATATTTGTTAGAATTCACTTCACACCTTCCCCCTTTACAAGACGAGGGAAGTTAGTTACTACAAAGTGAGGTAACTGACCGAGTCGAGTCGTTGAGTCTGCAATGTGGTAACCTACTTATTTGCTGACTGTACTTTGACCTTGTCATTATGTTTTAGTTTTACAATATACTACTATGTTTACAAACCAATGGCCTGTTATCACAACATTGTTATTTGCTAAACACTTACAAAATTTAGAAATAACTTATGTGCTCGTACCTGGATAAATAAAATATAAATAAAAGAAAATAGAAGTGAAATAAAATAAAATTCAAATTTTTTACACTATAAATATGTATATACCAATTTAAAAACCTAAAAATAAAACACTCCTAAAAACTTCCGAAATTTGTTCTATATTCACGGAAAGTGTTCACTGTATTTCACTGTCTTCACTTGGTGCCACGGGTCTCTGCCCATCATACGGATATATTCTATTCTTATGAACAGTTTCTACCTTCCCTTGAGCTGACTGAATACTGCAATTGACCCCGTCTGTTTTGACAATTTTAAAGGGAACTTTATACCAAGGATCTAGTTTATTTCTATTTTCATTTGTATAAGTAGCACTAATTCTCCTATTTTTAATTTCAATTCTCTAGTTGTTAAGTCTAAATTTTCTTTTCTTTTTTTCTTATATTTGTTGAGAAATTGTCGGACTCTTTCATGTGCCACCTGCATCTTATACCTTACCTCCTGTTCATAAGCATCCATGTTGTATTATAACAAAAAGCATACAACCTACACCATTTATCCCAGTCAATCTTACATTCATTTGTGAAATTTCTCAACTACTAATTAAATACTCTACGGTTTCTGTCACACCCCCCTATGGCTTGTTTAAATCTAATTCTATTTTTCTCATTGTATACCTTTCTTCTCTCATTTTATCGTTTTCCGTTGGTGTTCTTTCTCTTGCTGTTTTCTTCTTTCCCCTGGAGTTTGTTCAACATTGCCTCCGGCTATGTAGGGTGTTCCAGTTTTCCATCGTTTTACATCCTCTATAGAGTATTCCGTTCCGTTTATGATAAGTTTATTGTATTTAATTGTCGCTAAGTGTCCCTGTTTTCTTGCTTGCCTCATGTGGTAAAGCAACTGTTTTCTTTGTACCTGTATTTCCTTGGGATAGTCTTCGCTAATTATCCAGTTTGTATCTTTAAGATTCCTTGTTGTTTTTAAAATTTCCATTCTTTTGTTTCCGCTTGTCATCTCGATTTACATTGGTCTGTCTTTATTTTTACCTTTCCTCCCTACTCTTCTTATGTCCGCTATATCATGTTTTGTTTCTAATCGTATTCCAGTCTTATCTAGTACTTCTTTAACCTTTTGTTCCTGAATTTCTGTGACTTCCTTCTCGGTTTCCTCTATTCCAAATATTATTAGGTTTTTCTTTCTTAGATTCCTTTCAAGAATCTCTATTTTTTTGTTTTGTAGGCGTATTTCTGCTTTTAGTTTTTCATTTTCTAGCTTTCTCTCCTTATTTTCTGATTTTAATAAATCGAGTTCATTTTTAATATAATCTAGCTTTTGCTATATTCTTTTGTCTCTTTTTACCTCGATTTCGCACATTCTTACGTTCCTCTTCGTGTACCTACTGTTATTCCGACCACCACTGGAGGTCCAATTATTCCTATTGTACCTATTATTAGGGTAACTACGTTCCACAAATTCACGGCTCCTGCCATATTGACCATTGTCTCTTCTATTCTGGTCTCCGCCTCCAGGCACCCCATAATTTCTGTAATTTTTCACATCACTAGTAACTCTCCAGCCTGGTCCCTTATATTCATGCCCTTGTCTCTGTACCTGATACCTTAGTACATTTCCTACATCTGACGTCACATCAACAGATACCAATTTTGTCAGCACCTCCTGCGTAGTTGTAAAATTACCCGCCATCAGGACTAGCTTTGCTGCCTCTGAGCTAACATTTTGAATCAAGGATTTTGTGGTCATCTCGGTGGTGTATTTTTGTGCCAAATTAACGGGCATGCCCTCAGCCACGTAAGCCGCATATAATCTATCTGCTAACTGTTCCACATCCGACACGTAACTAACTAGATCCTTATTATTCTGCCTATGCCGCCCTAACTTTGCTATCAATAAACTGGAACTATCTCCTTTGATGCCCTGCTGTAGACTAAAAACTATCTCGTCCAGCGAAGCCTCATTCGTGATCAGTGTTCTCGCCTTCCCTGTCAACCTAGTCTTAACAAAAGAAACTGCATTTAACTCCTGTCCTGCTGCATTTGCCTTGAGTAGAACCAATCCATCAATAAAACTTCGTAATTTATTCGGTGTCCCGTCAAATTCCATGGGGATCACATTGCTAGCCATATTAATGAATTCTTGTATGTTTAGCGCCATATTTTCTACACCGTCACTTTCCTCGCTATCACTCTCTTTCTCAAACACCTCAGTCGCTATTGATTTAACACACGAAGTAGGTATCAAACATTTGCAAGATCAAACTTGAAATACCCTTACTACCTTATACCTCAAGCAATCAAAATTTACTTTACAAAATTTCCGTTGATTTTCCTCTAACTGATTCCAACATTTATTGACTACAGATGTGTGAGCATTAAAATTATTAATTAAATTTAAAATGATATCTTCCCTAATTTCCTTACTTTTTGTTACCTGTTTTTTTTTGCTCTTTCACTATACTAGTTTTATTTATTTTAGCTACTAAATATTTCAATTTTATTTCAACTTGATCCCATGTTATGGCTTTGAACTTATTGATATTGCAATCCTAGCAATTTCCAAAACAAAACACAGTCTATGCGACATTCAGCCTACTCATCACAACAATATTTTATTTATAGAACATTTTTTTTTTGTCGGTTATTTAACGTCGGTCTGTTTCTGCAACTCAGGCTAATCACCGACGCCGGGAGCACTCTACCCCTAACCGGAAATTTTGCCGAACCCACTAGTGTTCCAACCAGTGGTAGGGATCTTTATCGAGCCCAACATCCATGGACTCGGGACCTCGGTTTTACGTCTCATCCGAAAGACGGCATATCTACATTATACCTCGTGCTCATTGGTATAATGCCTGCGAGCTGTGATATGCTACTGACCCTAGTAATCTAAGGTGTTTCGCTGCAGGCTGTACGGGCTCTACGACGGTGTTTCCCCAGTGGTCACCCATCCAAGTACTAACCGTGCTCGACCTTGCTTGGTTATAATTATCGCATCAGAAGCGTTCCACTACAAAGCTGGGCCGACGCCCTTATAGAACATAAAAATCGACAGTAAAAATTTTTTTTTAACAAAATTACTGTTCATCAGAATAAAATAAATCAAAATGTAGGCTTACCCCTTTACACTTCCAATGTACTTGTAGCTCTTCTCATTAACTTTTTCTTTAACTGCCTCCATAGTATACGAGCTTCACTGCCAATTCTTACTGCCTGTTCTTGCACTATAAAATTAGAATTTACCACCCCAGTTTCCATTACGTCCTGCCTTGTTGATTCATATTATTATCCATTAAAAATATTATACAATTAGACCACCATATCTTGAACTATTAACCGTTAACCATATAAATCCATACCGTTCCAACAAAATGAGAAAAAACTTTTTCCTCCTTCATGGCCCTCAACGGCCCATCCATTTACTTCACTATCCGAAGAGTCCATTTTTACCATTGAGTCTCTCCATTTCGTCACGGTCGCCATGTAATAAGTTCTAATAGTTCTGGTTCAGGATGAACTGCTTCTAATATAAAACCATTATACTACAAATTACTGTTTCTACTCCTGTTTTATAATATACTTACTAAAATACTAAAATCTGCATCATAATGATATTCATTATGATACAAATTTTCATTATGATACAGATTTTTAAGCCAATAGGAATGCGACATTCGCACAATGTTTAATATAGCCATGGATACCTGGTTGACATTTCTGAAATTAATTATATTAGGTGACACTTAATTTGACAGCTGTCAAATAATTTTGATTTTCAAAAGTAAAGTAGGAATTATAAACTTTACGTTCGAGTTCAGTTCGTAGTTGGCAGTTGGTAGTTCAGTTCGTAGTTGGCAGTTGGTAGTTCAGTTCAGTTGAAGTTAAACTAAAGGAATCCCACAATTACGTTTATAAAGTCAGTCCGCGTTAAGTTCGCAGTTTCCATTACGCCCGTTACGCTGCGTCCGCGTTCGAGATGGCCAAGATTTAAGTTCGCAGTTGGCAGTTCAGGTATAAACCAATCAAAACGAAAGTTATGCACCACGTGAGAAACGTCATTATCAACTGTTGACTTTACTCTTCACTTCTAAAATGGTTTTTCTTTGTTTTGTTTAGGTTTGTTCACGTACTTCGTGGGTGTTTTTTTCAATATTGTTTTTTTACTGAAAAAAATGTCGGTTACCCTATGAAAATTGTCAAAATAATTTTCAACCAATCAAATCCCTAACTGCCAACTGAAAGTTGTGAGGTTTATAAATGCAAAAATTTACCAACTGCAGAATGGAAACGACGCGAACGTCGCCAACTGCGAACTGAACGCGAACGTAAAGTTTATAATTCCGCCTTAACTATATATGATAATTATTAATTAAATAATTCTTATTAATCGGAGTAGAAAAAATATTGTATGCAACTTTCATGTAATGGCCATTAATACACTCGCATATTATTTATTTATGCTGGAGAATCTATTACCATAAATAGAATAAAGGATTTTTATGAAAAATTGCACGAATTTGAAGATTATAATCTTACCATCTGTTCACCCTGATAGAAATATAATTCTCATATTTTTTTTTAACTATTGTGTATCTGAGCTAGACCGAAACAAAAATTAATAATTGCATTTAAAGTAAAAACATTAAACTTTATCATTAAATTCTGAACTAATAGCAACCCTGATTTAATTTTTTTTTATTCAAAATATTGTTACAATTGTCACCATAACTCTTTCTCAAAATTAAAATTACAAAATATTGTAATAATATATATTGTAGTGTAGATAATCCCAGTGAACAATAATAGTATTTTATGCAACGATCATGTAATGATAGCCATTAAGACACGAGCATGTTGTAGGATACGAGTAATTATGCTATGACAGTTCTGGACCAATATCGAGTTTTTAACATGGTAATCTCCATAAGAAAATCTAAGGTTGAAAAACTCCGAAATTGGATTCTAAGGTGGGTTCACACCGGCAACCGGACGGCAACTAATCGCGGCAAACGACGTCTCGTTTGAAAGGCCTTAACGTCTAGTGTATACAAAAAATAATGAAAAAAATCCAGCTACCCCCTTTCATCCCCCATACAGCACCCCTCATACTAAAAGTTAACCAATCATAGCAAACGACGTCTCGTTTAAAAGGCCTTAACGTCTAATACATGAAACATTGAAAAAATTCTACCCCCTTTCATACCCTACGACCATAAAAAGTTAACCAATCAAACGACGAAAGGCCTTAACGTTAAGTATATACATAAAACAATGAAAAAATTCTAACTACCCCTCGTAGTTAACCAATCAAAAGATGTCGCAAAGGCCTTAACGTCTAGTATATACTTTAAATCTAATCCCACCCCCCCCCCCCAATGCCCACCGGATTCTCAAATTCCTAGGACCCCCAAATCCACTATCCAAATTTACACTCACCTAAAATCATATTATTTAAGACCCCAAGTTCCAATACCCTCCTGGACCCCATTGGCCCACCCCCAAAAGTTTAGGACCCCCAAATTCAACCTCCTAAATATCCATCCCAAATATTTAGAACCCCCCATTGCCACACCCCAAATGTTTAGGACAATCCACTCTCTAAATTACCCAAATATTTAAATTTTTAATTGAAAAAATTTTCACCGGAGTCTGGGCGCGAACCATCAACCTTCGCGTCTGAAACAAAGCGTCTAACGAACATGGCTATTCACACTCATAAGTGTTAGTTATAAAATAAGGTATAAAAAAAAGTGCATTGGTTTGAAGTAAAATAGACTTGAGTCTAATATGCACAGGTATATTGAAAATTAAAACAAACACATCATGATAAGTGGAATATCGTTGACCTCTACTACATGATTCTTTTAACATATACAGAGTGCTGTAAAATTATAGTTCACGAATCAACTAACGTATCGCTGAAAAGACATTAACGTAAAGAGAAACATTCTTTCATCATGGTATATCATTAGAGTATAAAGTTAAGTGACATATCGTTGAAAGGGGTATCTAGATACATCTCACAGAGTGTGTATAATTGGAGTACATAGAAAAAATCAGGTGATATCCATCTAGTTTTTTTTTATAAACTTTAATAAAATAAAAAATTCCACTATTATTATAATTCATATGGTATATACAAGGTGTTTAAATAAAAAACCAATTACTCTAAATAATATTTTTTAAATAAATCTATATAAAGGTAATACAGTATTTTAATATGTTAATTAAAAAATACAAATGGTTAATGAATGCTGAGTTATTCAACACTCACTGGTGAATCCCCATATTTTAGTAGGACCACCCTCTAGAAATGAATAGATATAATGGAATGCGTTATGTAAAGTATAGGAAACAATCCCCGCCCATGGCTATTATACATTAATTATATACGAAATGAATATATTTTAAATGGTGTTAGTATCTGTCATTGTTTCAATTTAAATCTTCATGTTTTATAAATTTCTTGGATTATGAAAGGATTTATTCTACACACCACCTTGAAGACTTATGGGGTAAGATATCGGCGCGTTATCTTTTCTATTTGTGGTAATCCACAATCTAAAAAACCATTTTCATCTATTAGGTTAGTTAAATAAAATAACAAATAGTTTTTTAAATTGATATAATACGGTTCATTTTCACACCATCTTATATATCACAATAATTGATATAAGGAAATAGAACCATGGCGCGTTGTATTTAATATTTAAAGTGGCAAATACATCCCCTATAGGCCTACAGAAAACCACTTTGAAAAGAAGTAATTAGGTAATATTTATGGCTCTTTTTTCAAACAGCACGAACACTAGTCTCTAAGCTAATAGAAACGGTTCATTAATTCGTTTGGTTTTACATCATTCATAAGAATAGGACTTTTATATGGCTCTTTTGATTGATAATTACCTAACCAATCCTTTTAATTTAAACGTTTGCTAACCCTATGATTATATAAACTATTTAGTAAAATTAAATTGTTACAGTAGTAATATTAAAATTTAAAAAAATATATCTAATATGCTGGCTCCTCCAACAATAATGTCCCCATGGTAACGTTTCATCCGACCCAGAAATCACGTAACGTTTATCATCCTCTGGGCTGAGGGCAACCTTATGTTGGATAGTGGAGTACACCTGATGTTTTTCAGAACGAATCAGATTTTGAATTATAGTTTTTTCTTTCCAGGTATTGAGACATTCTTCATAATCTTCATGTGTAATTATTGTTTTTACAACAGATGCCTTTACTCCCTTAGCTTTCTTTGTTACACCCAGGTTCTTGAGTTCAGACTCTACTTCATCCTCATCATACCCTTCTTCAATTAACCTCTTCCTTTTCTTAGCAATATTATCATCAGTTACTAATATTCTGGTTGAGTAGAGTTTCGAACGAAGGCCCACGTACTCAGTCATTGGAATGTCATATATATTTTCGAGAGCATACTCGCTTGTATCAAAGCGCCGATGACAGTCACGCTTTATAACTTCATAAGGGTCTTGATGGAGCTCTTAAATCAGAGAATCAGTATCTGTATACATGACTGAGCAGCTGGGGAAAGCATCAATCATATATCCATAGTGAAAATAATAAATTGTAGTTTTAGCAAGATCGAGGATTGTCTGTCCTACATATATAGGTTTATTTAATCAGATCTGAAGCTTCCGCAATTCTATTGCAACTAGATCAGGATTTTCACTGAAAATTGTGCTATTCTTAAACTCAGGCTTGGCAATGTAAGCCTCCGCGCCATACCTTCCGTTCCACTCAGTCACCAAACGAATATTAACCCTCTTTCTAACGTTTTCCATTGTTTTACCTGTAACAAAGAATACATTAGTATTTAGGACATATGTTTGATATTAGAGCTTACCAAACACCGCATTGTTCATCAATTTAAACAAATTCTCTTCAAATTCATTCGTAGCCTTCGTTCGTAGCTCAGTATTCAGATCTATGTAAGACTTCAACCACGGTGCCTGTTTGAATTTGAGAACTCGATGGATTTTCTTTAACACCAACCCATGCGTAAGCGCCTGCTTCAGCGTTCGGTAATGGATAACATACTTGGTTTTATTATGGAGGGTAGCCATTAACTTGGTTAACTCTTTCGCATCCTTTGGAGGTCTCATTGTCTTGGGATTGATGTGAAGAGGACAGAATGGGATATTTTTATGAAGATCGTGTAGGTGTTGAGGATATTCCAAGTCCACTTCTAGCATATACCCATCATCAGCATCATCAGGTACTGTAGTGACATCAATGTTGGTATCACACCATTCAAAACCACCATAGGGAAGATACTGAGACATTGCCCAACCATACTAAAAACAAAAAAACCTTAATAAATTTCTCACTTATTTTTAAATGAGGAGTAACAAACCTGATTATTTATATCAAAATATATCATAAATGTCATTGGCTTAGATGGATCATAGTTGTTCACATAATGGTTGTTAGCTTTGGCTCTCCTCTTACTGCAAACTTGACTAAGACCGCCACGAATACCACGTTCAACGAAGAGAAACATATCCATTTCCGTTAAAAGCTCCAATTCAACCCCGGTATATTTCAACATGGCATCCCAAGTGTAACCGGGCAATGTAAAATAGTGGGCAGGATCTAGACCATGTGATTTGAGGGTGCTACTGCGAAACATTTCAAATACATCAGCAAGAAGGAGAATATCTGTCTTCATATATAGGTCAACGTAATCACCTAATGTATTACATTTGAAAGTACTCCATACTTGGTGAGCACGATGGTAGAGACGGCTTATTCACACTCATAAGTGTTAGTTATAAAATAAGGTATAAAAAAAAGTGCATTGGTTTGAAGTAAAATAGACTTAAGTCTAATATGCACAGGTATATTGAAAATTAAAACAAACACATCATGATAAGTGGAATATCGTTGACCTCTACTACATGATTCTTTTAACATATACAGAGTGCTGTAAAATTATAGTTCACGAATCAACTAAGGTATCGCTGAAAAGACATTAACGTAAAGAGAAACATTCTTTCATCATGGTATATCATTAGAGTATAAAGTTAAGTGACATATCGTTGAAAAGGGTATCTAGATACATCTCACAGAGTGTGTATAATTGGAGTACATAGAAAAAATCAGGTGATATCCATCTAGTTTTTTTTTCATGACATGTGTAATAGTATCTATCTTTGTTTTAATTTGAATCTTCACATAAAATTTGATGAATAAACAGAATGTTTAAAACGACGTATCGTTTGAAAAGCCTTTATAAACTTTAATAAAATAAAAAATTCCACTATTATTATAATTCATATGGTATATACAAGGTGTTTAAATAAAAAACCAATTACTCTAAATAATATTTTTTAAATAAATCTATATAAAGGTAATACAGTATTTTAATATGTTAATTAAAAAATACAAATGGTTAATGAATGCTGAGTTATTCAACACTCACTGGTGAATCCCCATATTTTAGTAGGACCACCCTCTAGAAATGAATAGATATAATGGAATGCGTTATGTAAAGTATAGGAAACAATCCCCGCCCATGGCTATTATACATTAATTATATACGAAATGAATATATTTTAAATGGTGTTAGTATCTGTCATTGTTTCAATTTAAATCTTCATGTTTTATAAATTTCTTGGATTATGAAAGGATTTATTCTACACACCACCTTGAAGACTTATGGGGTAAGATATCGGCGCGTTATCTTTTCTATTTGTGGTAATCCACAATCTAAAAAACCTTTTTCATCTATTAGGTTAGTTAAATAAAATAACAAATAGTTTTTTAAATTGATATAATACAGTTCATTTTCACACCATCTTATATATCACAATAATTGATATAAGGAGATAGAACCATGGCGCGTTGTATTTAATATTTAAAGTGGCAAATACATCCCCTATAGGCCTACAGAAAACCACTTTGAAAAAGAAAAAAAATATTTCTCCTCAATTTTCACTCGGGCTGTAACACATAAAAAATAGAATATATTAATTCTTTTGAGTGATAAATTTTATACTTTTCTTCAAAAACATATATCATAGAAAATGTATTATTTATTAGAAAAAAAATTAGAAAAAAATTCATTAATACTTACGGATCATTGATGATCATTACCCCTACATGTGATGATGTACATGTTCATTTTACATTTTCAATTTTACCCAGATAGTTTTTACGTTTAAAGACCAGTCGAGGAACAGGTTGAGATAAGCTTAGAGAATAATTTCATTAATTCTTACGGATCATTAACGATCATTAAAAGATTAATAACCTAGTTTTTTTTTCTCTTACCTACTTACGCACTTGGAAGAACAGGGCACCCTAAAATATATTATAAAAATTTTCAATTACCAACAATTAGATACTGACACTTACACATATTTTTTTTTAATTATTTTGGGCTAAAAGACTCATCGCGTCCCCACAGGAGCTAGTTGATAAACCGCTGAAGTTTCAAACTTTCTAATAAATTCCTCCCTAAAAACATAATTTATTAGATTGAAACTTCAACATATTAATACTTACATTTCAAAATTGTTAATAAGACTGAATCCTACATTCACTGATTTATATTCATTCTTCTTTTTCCACCACCCTTTCTCGTGAAATTGTTTTTTTTGATCAGGAGGTGAAGTTCCAAGGTTTTAGGTTATTGATATAATATATTTAAAAGTAAATTAAGATTACTATTATTTTCCATCTGTCAGCATTTATTATTATCTTACATTATTTTTTTCTAAAGCGTACATTATATAAAACATTATTTTCAAATAAGATGATAAAATATTAATATTCATATATAACTCTATAATTACATTGTTACTGTTACCAACCATCTGTCAATATTTTTTCTTATCTAAAATTATATTTTTTCCTACAGGCCTATATTATTTTTAAATGTTAGCAATATTTAAAAATAATATCTTTTGCTTTAATTTTAAGTGTAACTAGAATTTTTAATAATTTAAATAAAAGTATAATAAACATTATTTTTTTTAAAAAGATAAAGAAAATATTAATATACGTAAAATAATATCTTTTGCTTAAATTTTAAATGTAACTAGATTTTTTAATAATTTCAAAAAGTATGAAAAAACATAATTTTCCTAAAAAAAGATAATGAAAATATTAATATACCTTTATTAAGACTCTAGATTTGAATTATATTGCTTAGAATTCCAATAATTTTTTCATTAAAGTGATTTTATCAAATGTTTAATAAAAAATAACATATTTTTTAAGAGATTACATCATAGTAATTTTAGAACCATATGTATTACATTTATATAAACTTTATATTATACTATAACATATCAATAAAATATTTTTTTTAAAAAAAGAAGATAAAGAAAAATATTAATATACCTCTATATACCTTTATATACTAATTAATTAAACAGCATTAATTTTTCATAATTGTGAAAAACATAATTTTCACGTTTCTTCAACCTACTAACTTATGAGTTCCATTTTTTTACCTACTCCATTGTTTTAATAAGTTTATTTTCATTATATTTTTCAAATATAATTTAATGATTTCAGAATAGAATTTTATTATCTAAAACGTATGATGTTTTAAATTAATGATAACTAAAATCTAGAAATTTTGATGTAGTTGCAAAAATCTATTGATATTTTCGAATTTTGACTAGTTGCATAAATCCCCCTTTTAGGATGGTATAAAAAGATATCTATTTTGCTCTTTGCTACTAGTTTAACTTCAACTGTAAATTTGAATTGAACAAAATGTCTTTATGTATATATTTATTAAATATATTTATTTTATTCTCTAATTTTAACGACGGCGGCGGGTAGGTTTAATTTATTTTATGATGATAGACTTCCAATGTTGGAGCGGGAACTAGCTTACCAATTTAAATTGAATAAAAACTTGAGTGAAGAGAACCAATTATTGAACGATCTACTGAAAGAGAAGAAAAATGCAACTAACAAAGATGTTATCAGGTACGTTTTTTTTTTAATTCTCTAACGTTATGAATTTAATTTTATTAATTATTATTGCTAATGAAGGTTTCATTTCTTCACAGGCTATCAATATTAAATGAAAACTGCGCTGTAGAAAATATTAAGCAGCGTGAAATGTTTAGGGAAATAATTTCAGATCAGGGAAAAAATATTTCTCTTTTAGAAGATAATATTAACCTGATCTGGACAAATTTAAATAATTGTTTGGGAAACGTATCCCTTCTAGAAAAAAAAGTTAAATCGAAAGATTCTGATCTTTTTCTTCTAGAAGCGGATAATGCAGATGTTATTCAAGAAAAAGAAAAATTAAAAATCACAAATAGAAGATTGAGAAGAAAAATAAAAAAATCAAATAGAGTTAAATAATTAATATAGTATAGTTCTTTTATGAATGTTTATCTTTCTTCTCAATCTTCTATTCATGATTTTTTAAATTATTTGTAGATAAGTGTTAGTCTAATCATTCTAATTTTCTTTATTTTTAATAGTCTTTAATTAGTTTTCATATGTTATTTGTTTTTAAAAATAGGTACCTATAGAGTTTTAAGTTTTTATGGATAATTTTAAGTTTTCTTTTCTTCATTTCAAAATTTTTGAATTTATAGTCCTGCATAGTATGAATTTTCTTCAACTATAATTAATCATATCACTTTCGTTGATTATTATTTTTTATTATTAATACAACTGAAATTTAATGTTTTATTATCTATTTTTTAAAAAAACAAAAAATCATATCTCCATTAGTGTTTATGTTAACTATTTGTTTTTTTAAAAGGTACCTTCATAGTTTTAAGTTTTTATAGATAGTTTTAAGTTTTCTTTTTTATAAAATTTATGAATTTATAGTCCTGTATAGTATAAATGTATAAATTTTTTTCAACTACAATTAATCATATCACTTTCATTGATTATTATTAATCATATCACTTTCGTTGATTATTATTTTTTATTATTAATACAACTAAAATTTCATGTTTTATTATCTATTTTTTAAAAACAATAAATCATATATCCATTAGTGTTTATGTTAACTATTTGTTTTTTTAAAAGGTACCTTCATAGTTTTAAGTTTTTATTGATAGTTTTAAGTTTTCTTTTTTATTATAAAATTTATGAATTTTTAGTCCTGCATTATATAAATTTTTTTCAACTGCAATTAATCATATCACTTTCATTGATTATTATTTTTTATTATTAATACAACTGAAATTTAATGTTTTATTATCTTTTTTTTAATCAATAAATCATATATCTAAGATATAACTTTCGTATTGAAAAGTTGTTTTTTAAAAACAATTTAAATTTACACTTAAAATTTATTATATTTAGTACAATATAAATATTAGATAATAAATTAACAATTAAAAGCTTTAGAACAGAAGTTGAATTAGAAGTGTCTATTATCGTCTAATTAGAAGTATTTATACCTTCTAGTCGAGGTTGCTATTGGGCGGCGGCTTCCTGGAATTAAATGCAAAAGCTTGCATTTTTGGTGCACATAACTCCTCCCTTCTTAAGCTGAAAAAATAATGGAGTTAGTTTTTCTAGTTTCTTCCAAATTTTCCATTTCGGTTTCGGTGGATGGTTTGGATTTTCTTGTCTTCTTTTTCTTGATTATTATTAAAATTGTTATTATCATTATTATAACTATTATGCTAAATATAGCCCCAATTGTTGAAGGTACAATATATGAGTTGTTATTGATTTCTTGAAGGGGTTCTAATTGTTCGGCTATTTGATCTAATTCAAAAAGGTTTTCGAAATTAATTTTAGTGATATTTGAATTTTGAAATGTTTTTCTTGTTTGAAGTGACGAAATCTCGATTTTTGGTAGTATTAACGCTTTTCCTTCTTGAATCTGTGGATTATTGCTAAATGTCATTTGTTTGATAGTGATTTCACATTTTTCTGGAATGGTTACGAGGGATGGACGGTAGATTTCAAGAAATTGATCTCTTTCGCACTTGGAAATTACTTTTTCTGAGTTATCTGGGATGATAAGGACTTCGTTATTTGTTATTTGCTCTATGATGGAGTCATGGATTCTAATTTCGTTAACGGAACATTTTTCGGGAAGGTTGCCATCAAGAAGTTGTAGGGTGCAGTTGTCTCTTGATGCGAAGTCTTGTTTGCAATAATACACATCTTCTAATTTTGGGCATTCTTCTTTTTGGGTTTGCGTCTCTTGATTTTTCCGTGCCAAGTAAGGATAGATGGGTGTAAATAGTTTAAGGTTCTGAATTATTGGATAGATATGGTAAAATTCTAGGTATTCTGGTTTGAGGATTGGGATATGTATGGCAAAGATGAGTTTGGATTTTGAAAAGGTTACTTGAGTTCCAAGGAGTAAATAATATGTTAAGACATTCTCAAATTTGGGAATTTCCTCTGGATCATATATTTTATGCAAGTAATCAATCATGTCTATAATTTCTTGGCTAGATATTATTGAATTATGTAATGAGTTTAATTTTGAGAATATGATTGCGTTTTCAATATTATCAATAAATGTTATCATATTTTGGCAATCTAGATTTATTTGACTTATTGTACCTTGAAAGGTGATGTAGCTGTCTAAATTATTAATTTCTTTGTATATCGCATCTTGAAATCTTTCTAAATTTGACTGAAGTTTTACTTGATTTTGCCACATTGTTGTGAGGGATTTATTGTAGTGATCTATCAGTTTTTTATGTAAAGATATTTGTAAATTGGTTTCATGAATAAGTTGTTTTTGGTTTTGTTCTAAAGTCTGAATAGCACTGTCGTATTTGATACCATCGTCGGAATCAAGATTTCCGAAAAGCCATTTATTGACTTTTCCTAGTCCGTTTATAAGTCCTCTTTTTGTCCGAATGTGAGGTTGTATATTTTCAACTCTTTTCTCGAGTGAATTTATCAGGAATTCTGTTCTCTCTAGCATATTTTCGGCTAGGGCATGATAAGAAATTGGATTTGAAGCATTAATTCTTGCAATATTATTTCTTATAACTAAAAAGTTGTCCTTTAAAATACTAGTTTGTTTAACTATTTCACTTAAATCTAAATAATGAATAAAAGTATGTTTAGTATAAACTAATCTACAAGTTCCTAATTTGATGGGTAGTAAGAGATTTTCGAGGGGTATGACACGAATGTCGTCATTGCATTGTGTCCTCGGCAGATTGAGTACCAGGTACAACGTCAGAATCGCCATCGGGTTCATGACCTTGCTGTTCCTGTAAAATATTATTAGAATTACTTTTAGGTTTTCGGGCGATACTTTTATGATAAGTACCTTTATCTGTTTTCAAGATTATACCTTTGTCTTTGATAATTTTGGTTTTCTTAAATTTTGGTAATTTTTTATCCCATGATTTTGTTCGGACATAGGCTGTTTCTTGTTTGGAATAATCAGGGGGGTCTGATCTTTTTTCATTTATTTTTGTAATTATTTTTTCTTTTGTTGCTGCATTTCTTTCATGAATGTTTTTATAAATATCTTTAGCCGCTTGTTTATGATTTTGGACGTAATAGGATATCACGAGGTGATCGTTCAGATCAAAAGGATCTGGGTTATTGATATGGCCTTTAATTATTTCGAAGGGTGTGAATTTGGTTACAGAGTGAATCGAATTGTTATAGGATAGGATTGCATGTTTCATTAATTGATCAACGGTTAGGTCTTTATTGGTTTCTCTTAAACATCTGAGATGTTCTATTAGAGTAGAGTGAAATCTTTCTACAGGGGAATTGGAGTTACTATTTTTTGAAGTAGTGTAATGTAATTCAATTTTATGGAGTTTACAAAAGTCTTCTAAATCGTGGTTTTTGAATTCGGTACCACAATCGGCGGTAATCTTAAAAGGTAGTCCATGGTGTGTTGTATAGTTCAGGAGACCATCTAATATTGATGTACCATTGACACTGGAGAGAGGGTAGGATTGTCCATATCTTGAGAATGAATCAATAATGGTAAGATAGGGGTGGTTTGAGAAACGGAATACGTCAATGTGTATGTGGTCAAATGGTTTTGAAGCTGTTGGGGTTAGATTAAATTTTATTACAGGGGGATTTCGATCATACTTATTTTTAAGGCATGTTTCGCAATTGTTTACAAATTTCTCTATGTCTTCTGACATTTTGGGCCAATAATATCTTGAGCTAAGTGATGCTTTAAGCTCATTTATTCCTCTGTGTCCTTTTTTATAAACATGAAAATAATTAAGTTTTTCAGCTTGTTCGTCTGTAGTTAAAATGTCACTTAAGATTTTTGTACAATGCACAAATTTGTACGAGGAATTTTTAAAGAAATTTTGAACTGTTACAGCAAATATTTCAGGGGTGAGAGGGGCTCTGAAATATATAGCATACGTTCGTTTTGGATCTATGAATTCTTTAACAAACTGAATTATGCTTTGTTCTAAGTTTCTTTCAGATAACACAGCAAGCACGCGATTATTTTCAAAAACTTTCTCTCGTGTGGGTTTCACTTCATTAGATTCGCCACATGTTAGCAAGATTTGATTTTTATATAAATTCAATGCTTTATCTGTGATAGGTATTCCTAGAATAGGATTTTCTGCTGATGTATGAACAGTTTCCAGGTCGGTATCGTCAGGCTGGTTTATTTTGTCTGGTGGGTTTATTTGAATATCAGAGATTATATTTACTTTTGAATTATTGCCTAAAATATCATTCACGTCGTCTGCAGATAAATTAGGTAGCATGTCAACGTTTTCAATTGGATTTCGTTGCGAAGTTAGATTGTCAATTTCTCTTCCAATTATTTCGTCAAGATCGTCAACATTAACGTCTAATGAGTCTGTCTCGAATGCATTTAGGTCACAATCAGGTTTAATTCTTGATAAAGAATCAGCTGCTAAATTTGATTTACCTTTTAAGTATTTTATTTTATAATCGAACTCTTCCAATTTCAATCGCCATCGAACAAGACGTGAATTTGGTTCTTTTAACGAAAACAACCATTGCAAAGGTTTATGGTCTGTCAGAATAAGAAATTCGTGACCAAATAAATAGGGTCTAAAATATTTGCATCCCCAAACAACAGCTAATAACTCTTTCTCAATTGTAGAGTAATTAATTTCTGCACTGTTAAGGGTTCGCGATGCATATGCAATAGGATGTCCTTCTTGGGATAAGACGGCACCTATGGCGTAATTTGATGCATCGGTAATTAATTCAAAAGGTTTATTGATATCTGGGTAGGCTAAAATGGGTTCGGAAGTTAATAAATTTTTACATGTATTGAAACAGTCAATAAATTCTTTTGTATGTTCGACTTTGTTTTCTTTTTTCAGACAAATGGTCATTGGTTTGGTTATTTTGGCAAAGTCCTTAACGAACTTCCTGTAATAACCTAATAACCCTAAAAATGATTTAATTTGTTTTTGTGTACGAGGTATAGGAAATTTTTTTATTGCTTCGATTTTTTTTGGATTTGGTTTAATTCCATCTTGGGTCACTACATGGCCTAAAAATTCAACTTCTTTGCGTAAAAATTCGCATTTATCTAGTTGGATTTTAAGGTGGGCCTCTCTTAATTTTGAAAATACTAATTGTAAATTTTGAAGGTGCTCTTGGAGACTGGTACTAAAAATTATAATATCGTCCATGTATACCATACAAATTTTATTTTGAAGGTCTTTTAATACTTCATCCATTACTCTTTGAAATGTTGAAGGGGCATTTTTTAAACCAAAGGGCATTCTCAAAAATTCGTAATGACCGTTGTCTACGCTAAAAGCTGTTTTTTCTATCGATGATTGGCTCATTTCGATTTGATGAAAACCGGCTGCTAAATCAAGGGTGCTGAAATATTGGGCTCTACCCAATTTGTCTAAAATATCAGTGATGTTTGGCACTGGATATCTGTCAGATATTGTTTTTTCATTCAGTCTACGGTAGTCTATCACTAAACGCCATTTTTGACACCCAGATGCGTCCAGCTTTTTACTCACTATCCATATAGGTGAGCTCCAAGGGGAGTAAGAGGCTCTTATGATGCCTTTATCTAGCATTTCATTGATTTGTCTCTTAACTTCTTCCCTGTGTACATAGGGGTACCTATAGGATTTAGTATGAACTGGGCTTTCATCTGTGGTTTTAATCATGTGTTTTACTTTGGAAGTGAATGATAATGGATCGCCTGGTTTTAGAAAAATATCAGAAAATTTTCGACATAATTTAATTATGCTAGCTTCCTCTTCAGAGTTCATATGATTTGTTCGAAGCAAACTATTTATGTCTACTATCTTATTATTATGTACTGCTTGTTTTTCGAGTTCTTTGTTAATATAATCGAAGTTATGTAATTCGTATTGAGTGGATAAAAAAGGATTAACCGAAATTGGTTCCTTTAAGGTTATTGAAATGGTTTTATTGCTTTTATTGGTTATTTCAACTATAGCATAGCCATTTTGGGCAATGGTTAATGTTTCAGGAATGTAAAGTCCATCTAAATAAGTTTCTTTGATTAAAATTTCTCCATTAACTATGCTTACAGGTAATGCTTTCAATAATTTTTCTGTGGGACCTACTGAGAATTCGAATTTTATATCTGTGGGTGACCGAAATTTTATGGGAATAAATACTTCATTACTAATTAATTGTTTGTTAGTAAAATCTATATTAAAATTCATTCTAACCATATCTTCTACGCCTATGATTCCATCGAAAAATTCGTGAAAATCATATAAGATAAAGTTAATATTACCTTTGAAATTGAATTCCTTGAATGCTGGTATTTCAGCTTGATATCTAATGCGTTTGCTGACAAGCGAGGTTTTGATATCAACATTAGACTGATAAATGCAATTAGAATACCATTGTTCTGCAACTGATGGCCTAATTAAAGAACGTGTACTGCCTGTATCAATGAGAAGCTTTAAGTTTGGGTTTTTAATTTCTATATATGGAAGTGGGTTATCTGATGCTATATTTATTTCCATTATCTCCGATTTCTTTTCAGAGGATTTAGACAAAAATTTGTATTATGTTCTTTATCGTCTTTAACAGAGTGAACAAAATTATCGTCTTCGACTTCTTCATGATCATCGATTTGATCACCTTCATCGATTTCGTTTTCGTACAACTCTTCAGCTACGAAATTTGGTTTTTGGCCATTATTTCGAAAATAGTGATTATTATTTTGATGTCTATTTGTATTATTATTATGAGTATTTTTAGTATTATATGAGAAATTCCTCGAAGTTGTTGACATTGGCTCGGGTTTAGGTAATTTGTTAGCAGGTATTGGGTTAGGTTTAAACACATTACGTGGTCGTCCGAATACTTGAGCGTTAGTTGGGTAATTTCTAGGAGGCTGAGGCTGTGGTTGTATATTGATGGGTTGACTTGGAAAATATGGCCTTTGATAATTATTGTTATTATTATTATATAAATGTTGATTATTATTTCTGGGATAGTTAAAGTTATTACCTTGCATTTGATAGGTTTGAGGCTTAGAATTATTTCTGAATGGTTGATTTCTAGGTTCGTTTAATTGACCGTATAATCTTTCAAAGTTTTCATATTCATCGACATATGCCATGGCATCTTCCAAAGAATTTGGCTTTTTAAGATGCATATTATTTTTCAGGATGCCAGTACATCCAGCAATAAACGTATTAAGCGCTGTTTTGTCGCAATGATTTATATGGCATCGTATGTCATTTTCGTTAAAACTTATATCATTACTGATTCTTTGGATTACTTTACTTTTTAACAATTGTAACCTAGCACCAAAATCAATTAAATTTTCATTTTTAAATGGTCTGGTTCTTGTTAATTCTTGTAATATACAATCTAAATCTCTCCTATCAGAAAAACACTGTCTTAATGCGTCTTTAATTTTTTGCCATGTATCAAGTTCCATTCTATTACCAACCATAGCTTCCGCTTTTCCCGTTAATTTTTCTTGAATACATTCTAGGATGTGAGCATTTATTTCCGGTTCCTCATATACACCGTAGGTTTCAATTAGTCGTTCACAACGAGCAATAAATTTATTAAGAGTATTACAATTACCATCATAAGGTTTAATGTTTTCTAATTTTAATTTAAAAAGATCCCAATTGATTGTGATGGGTGATTTAGTACTTGTAGTAGCCATTTTTGAATTATCAGATAAATCTAGATTCTCAAAATTATTAGATATCAAGGGTTTTTCAATATTTAAATCTGAAATTTGTTTTATTAAGATTTCTAAATCATTCATTCAATGTAGTATGAATAAATATTATTTTCATAAATTGCAATGAGAATATAATGAAATTCTCAAATTATTGAGCACGTCTCAACACAATATCCCTCCTATACTCTAAATAAAAGGTTTAGGAAAGGCAAAAGAAACTTGGCACTTACAGTGATAATCTGAAGCACTGGAGTTTCTCCTCGACTTCTTCAACTTCCTCAAAGCTACCAGAACAGCTCCTCCAAGGGATAGGTTCTTCAGGATCCGCACTTCGATGTTGAAACACCAAGATTATGGATAGATCAACCGACACTATGCGAAAGTCTTTCCACAACCCGCACGAATCCTACTGACTGCGCCAGATATAACTTTCGTTATGAAAAAGTTGTTTTTTAAAAACAATTTAAATTTACACTTAAAATTTATTATATTTAGTACAATATAAATATTAGATAATAAATTAACAATTAAAAGCTTTAGAACAGAAGTTGAATTAGAAGTGTCTATTATCGTCTAATTAGAAGTATTTATACCTTCTAGTCGAGGTTGCTATTGGGCGGCGGCTTCCTGGAATTAAATGCAAAAGCTTGCATTTTTGGTGCACATAACTTCTATTAGTGTTTATGTTAACTACACTTTAGGTTTAATAAATAATCTAAAAAATCTTTTTTATTTTTACTCCTTTATTACCTAAAGTCTGTTTAACCATTTGCTTTTTTAACTTACTAGAATGATGACCTCAAAACGATAAAAGAAACTCGTTTTTACGCTTATTTTATTTATTATTAAAACAGTTTTTAGGTGAATTTTTCTTTTATTTCTAACTTTATTTTCTTACTTTCACTGAATAGATAAAAATAAGTAATAATTAGTTAAAATAGTTTATTTTATCGTATGGATTATATAAAAAGATGAAAAATTGAAAGTTTATAAATTTCATGATTTATCAAGTAAAGTGAACCGACGACCTCGAGACATCTATTTGCGAGATAACTTTCTCACATAATTATTTATGCAGTCCATTATGATTTAAAGTGTAATTATATATGAATTTTTAAATCAGCTTAAACTGCACTCATTTCACTTAACCAATTATTTTACTTTCTAATAAAAATTAATGTTTCTCTGTCTTTACCGACTTTTCAACATCAAGTTTCTCTGAGGTTCACCTACATAAACAAGTTTATTCTTCAATCCATCTGGGAATTTTTTATCTGACCTTTTGAAAGTTGTTTTATACTGAATCGAGTGAATATATAAAGTGGAAGTATTTTTCAGTTTATACTCAAATTCACGCTATTAATGTTTGTGATTTTAAATGTTAACCAAGAATTTTATGTCAAGAGAATCTTTAATGGGTGAGTAATTGTTTGTTTTTTTCCAATCCGTAAAATCCACCGATTTTTTCACTTTAGAATATATTTTTATAGAGTGATTATTTAAAAAAAATAGTATATTATGCAATGAGCACAAAATGATGCCCATTTTGCACGAGTATGAAATTTGCAGCACGAGCCGAATGTAAGTGCTGCAATTCATGCGAGTGCGAAATGGCCATTTTGTTGCGAGTTGCATACTATACTTTTTCTATGACAACATATCGTTCACGTTTAATACATGCATACATTGCAAAAACTATGAAAGCAATAAACTGATAATATTTCATTACTCCGAATTCGCCCCTAATGGGCTTTCTATCAGAATTAAAATATGAATTGAAGAAATATGTAAATATTTAATATAAATATACGTTTCCGGTAATAAATTCAGTGTTGTTACGTTCGCTGCTTCTATTATGTTCGGAGGTGTCAAATCTAAGTCAATATCACTATCAGTTTCCATTTTAATTGATAGTTTTTATAGAAAACAACTATGAAATTACTCGTTACCTACTAAAACTTTGACAGAAACGATCTGCTGACATTTCATCAATTTGTCGCTGGACGTCATAATTTGACAAGCCGTAGTCGTCGTGATTTTGGAGTGAACCTAGACCTAACACGAAATATTCCATTTCGCATTTGTTGCTTAGCAACTTGCCTAGCAACCGATGCAAAAATGAAATTCTGTACAAAATGTGCTTGTTTATGATTGAAGTTACGGTTATAAAATAAACATTTATCGAGGTTGTCGTAGAAAAAAATAATTATGATTTTTGAAATAGTTTTAGAAATTTAATAACCTCTTTGTTATGAATAAAGCAGATTTATAATATTTTTTCTTCATCTTAGTGGATGGTTACGTTTTTAAAAATATTTTAACATCTTTGTAAAACGTAAATATTATTCGATTTTTAAAATATATACTATTATTAATCTACTCTAGTTCTATGATAGTTCCTCATATATTTCAATTTAAAACAAAAAAAACTCATATTACCTGAATTCTGATGTAGAAATTTTTTTTTAGATATTAAATTTTAATGGTATTCTGTTACATAAAAATTATCATCATTTTATCTGATAATTTTAAATGGTATAGTATGATAAATAATACTCTATTTAAATGCTCGTTTTAAGTCCTTTTCAATATAAATTTGATTAAACTATTACTATATATAAATAAATTCATAAGTTAAAGCTAGCTTTTTAAATTTCTTAAACTTTAAAATATTATTAATTGTCTAGTTATCGTTTTTTTTTATATTGTTAGGTAAGGACTATAATTTAGAAAGCCATTTATTCTTGATAACAGTATCTGGAACGTTGAAATAAAAATATTATTGTTTAATTTCATAAAAAATCGAAGAAAGAATAACTTTTAATTAATTTCTTACTACTTCAATAGTATAGCTATCAATTTCTGTGTAATTGACTTGTTGAGAGTGCTGTGATTTTATTTTCATAAATTCTTAAAAAAACTCCAATCATTTTCACATCTTCAAGGGTTTTACATTTAAATTCACCTTTTCTTCATTAAATATTAAAATCATGTGGTTGGTAGTGCTAAAAAGGAGGTGTAATTTTCATTTCATTCAAGTAAATCTGTGTGTACGCAAACAGACTTTGAGACGTTGAGTTGATTGTGCTCTCACATAGGATTAGCTACAACCATGACTACACATACTTCAAAAACTTCAATAATAAGTTCCCTACTCTTTTATTTTAATCCATCTGAAACGTATCTCACTTGATGTTAAATGAAGAGTGAAATGAAATTTATTGAAAAAAATAATTGTATTCAAAAATGATTCTCAGGGGTGGCTTTCGCCGAACTTAAACAATGACAGAACTATAGCTTAAAAGAAAGTAGTTAATTAAGTTGAGCGCCACGTGGTTTTCTTTCTTTTTTATAAAAAGAATAGGTTAACCCCGAAACTATGAATATATAGTTCTGTCCTTTTAGTTAAGCATCCACTATATAATCCACTATTTGATAATTTGCATTGTGTGTCTATAAATTCAGTAGGAAGGAAGTTGAAATAAAATTCCACAAGTTAAGCAATAACAATAGATATGGATTTAATTAGTTTCTAAGTGTAAAAATATAAAATTTATGTTAAATCTATTCTAAAAAAATATATATATTAACAATGTCAGCGGGTGAAGCCCTTAAGTTTACAAATTATATGAAATAAGAATCACAGTGGGTGAAGCCCTTTAGATTTACAAATAATGCGAAATAAGAATTTTAAGCTTGAAAGGTTGACCTTGGTGAAAACTTCTTTGAATATAAAGGTACTTATCTTAACTGAAGTGCTAGTTTGGGAGCCTCCCTGCCTTCTTGGGTATCAGGCTAAAATAATATTCCCTCAGCAGTGGAGGTATGCCTTGAAATCCATCAGCTCTTATGAAACCATAAAATCGGTTTAAAGGTAAGTATCAATTTCAAGATACTTGTTTTAGTTTCTTTTTTACCAAATTTTTTTCAAAAAAAAAATCTATGAAGCCAACTGCTAAAATAATACATACTAATTAAAATCAAGATTATAATGATTATATCAACAACTCTCTGAAAAGTTAATTTATCTTTAAGAAAAAGTACATTTTGTTTGTTTTCTTAGAGCTCATGAAATTAGCTAAAGTATTACTAATAAAATAACTTCACCAGAGAATTGTTCAAGAAAGGGAAAAATTATGAAGAATTGTTCAAGAAAGGGAGGGAAATAATTTAGGGAATGTGAAGGTAACACGAGGTCACATGTCCTAAAATGTTGAATAAATTCCACAGAGATTTTATACAAAATCCGTTATCAAACACTAAAACTATTAGAATGGAAATATAGAATCTTACCTGTAGGAATATCATAAATGAAAAAATAGTCTTGATGGTGAAAAATTTAGATATATATTAGCAGATATACCCCACAGCGGTTGAGATGCTAACGTCTGTTTTCATAGACCACTTAGATCGGAAAGCAAGATGGCTGTTTTCGATTCACAGTTAACCACCTCCACTTAGAACGATATATGTGACAATTAACATCAAGTCCCAAGTTATACGATACGGCAAAGCAACCGGAAGAATAACAAAAGGCGACTGTGAAACTTCACGTTTCACATCCGTAATGCTATACCTTTTACATATCTTTTTCTACTATACCCACTTTTACTATCGAAGATATTCTATATTTAAGGTTAATTCATTAGATATTTCAATTTCTGATAGAAGTGAGTTACAGTAGTTTGCTTAAATAAATTCTAACCTAATCTAACATTTTATTAAGATAGGAACAAACATATTTCAAACAATTATATTTTTAGCGGATAAATTCTACGTAAACTTAACTGAAAAGTTTTCAACATCATGTCGGTTTTTCATATGGCGATATATATCAGTTCTATTCATAAACTTTCCACATTTCTCGCAAAGTAGCTGTCTCCGATCATAATTAAATTGCCAATTTTTAAAATCTTCATAACTCAACCATGAATACACATTAAATGGAATCCATTCACCACTATTTTCTCCACCTATAATATAACATTTATCACATAGTTCATGAATAGTAGAAGGGTGCTCAATAGAACAGCGCTTACAAATTTTTATCATGACTGTAGGATGGTTAGATGTAGAATGATTTATGTGAGTCTTAACAATAAGTTTTAAATATATTCTCTAACTAATATTTTTTTGATTCCAAAAGTGAATTAAATTATCAATTGTATGACTAGCTACTCCGTTTTTTTACTGATTGTTTGACTACTCCGACTCATGTTCAATTTTAGCTGAAAAAACAACATTATTGAGGGTGGTTTAAATGGTTTTTACACTCATTTTTCACATACAGTTTTATATTAACCTCCAATATTTTGGAAATGGATTGTAAGCTTAATTTTTCTAACTTTAATATCTAACATGATATCAAATATTTGAGTCTAAGTATTAAAAGGAATCAATTACTCCGTCTTACTGAAAAGCGTTATACTTAACAATAATTATTTGCTTTAGAAGCGTCCCTCTTCATAATAATTTTTATTAATTTAAAAGTAAGTTATCAATTATTTCCATTTTTTCTCAAACATGATATTTGAGGTTATGTATTTAAAAAATAATCAACAGTTTTCCATCCATCTAAAAGTATACTTTATACTTTATAAATCATTTTTTTCATTCTGTTTCAGAACTTTGGGAAGCATTCAGAATTGTCCTCAGCTCCTATTAATTTGGATTTTTATTATTTTTTAAGAAAGTTTTCAATTATTTCCATTTTTCTCAAACATAATATTTGAGGTTATGTATTTAAAAAATAAACAGCCGTTTAGTTTTCCGTCCGTATAAAAGTATATTTTTTACCTAACAATTCCTTTTTTTTTTCATTCTGTTCCAGAACTTTGAGAAGCATTCAGAATTGTCCTCAGCTCCTATTGATTTGGATTTTTATTAATTTTAAAGTAAGTTATCAATTATTTTCATTAACGTAATATTTGAGGTTATGTATTTGAAAAAATAGTTAGCCGTTTAGTTTTCCATCAGTCTAAAAAGTACTTTACACCTATTAATAATTATTTTTTTTCACTCTGTTTCAGAACTTTGAAGCGTTTAGAATTATCCTCAGCTCCTATTAATTTGGATTTTTATTAATTTTCAAGTAAGTTATTAATTATTCTCATTTTTCTCAAACATAATATTTGAGGTTATATATTTTTAAAAAATATCAACCGTTCAGTTTTCCATGTACCTTATATCTTTCAATAATTATTTTTTTAAATTTTATTTCAGAACTTTGAGAAGCATTCAATCATCCGACAGCTCTTCCTATTTAGAAAGTTTTTAATTTATTTAAAAGTAAGTTATCAATTATTTTCATTAACAAAAAGTTTTCCAAAAAAGTATAAGATATAATTATTTTTTTTCCATTCATTCTCATTTTTTTTTTCAGAATGGCTCAATTCACTGATTTAGTGAAATTTATAGCTACATTGTTGGGATTGGTGACCCCAAATAATGATAGAAAAATACGTGAGGGACTGGTTGAATGTCATAAAGGGATTAAAAGAATTCAGAATGTAATGAAGACTGCAAAGACGATGGGTGAAAAACAGCATTTGGAGGCCTGCTTAAGAAATATAAAAACCATGAGACAACAATTTAAAGCGGCTCAAAAGAAGGGGGCAGGGCTTTCCCTGAGAAAAGCGTTTCCTTCGGATCGAGTAAGATGGGAAGATAGTGAATCTACGTTCAACTCACGAATAAGAACGGGGGTAATTTCGAACTTAAAACATAAGGATCCGAAATCATTTCTCGTTGACGCTAAATCAACATTAAAAAATAAGATTCAGGAAGCTCTTAAGCAGAATGCTGCAGTTAAGGTTAATACCATATTTTGTGGAGAGTTTATAGTAGTAAAGGGAGATAGCGTACAGACTGAGTACAAGTACTTTACTACATCGAACTCACCAATATACAGAGACACCAACTTAGATTAGTGGTTTGACACTGAGGTTAATGCTCCCATCATGAATGAATTAGAAGAGTTCCAAGAGCGTGATTCAGGCTGGGCTCTTAGGAAAGTTATAAATTTAGGAGTTAATATCAACAAGTACACCCCTCAGCTTGGTTCCTCATATATTGAGTTGCCGGATCAGATTAAGCGTAAGCATGCCTGTATCAACGTGAAGAACAATGATGATGCATGTTTTGCATGGGCTGTTACCTCAGCATTGTATCCTAGTGAAAAACATTCAGATCGATTCTCATCATACCCCCACTACTCATCGGTGTTGAAACTGAAAGGGATACAGTGGCCTATAACTATGAAGCAGATTCCAAACTTTGAGAAACAGAATGATGTGTCAGTTAATGTATACATCCTAGAAAGGAAAAAAAAATCTTTTGAAACTTTACCAACGTATTTATCTAAAAATAAACAGGAACGCCATGTAAATTTATTGATGATTCAGGATAGATATGATGATACTGAAGGAGCCCTTAGATACCACTACGTCTGGATAAGAAGTTTATCACGCCTACTCTCTAAACAACTCAGTAAACATGATGGTCAAAAATTCTTCTGTGATCGTTGTCTTCACTACTTCATATCAGAAGATAAGTTAGATAAACATATCGAGGATTGTGTGAAAATGAATGAAACTGCCATCAAGCTGCCTGAGCCAGGAAAGAACATTTTGAAATTTAAAAATTATGAGAATAAAGAAAAAGCACCATTTATTGTTTATGCCGACTTGGAATCTGTGCTTAAACCGATAGAGGATCCTAAGAAGCCGCAACACCACGTTCCAGCTGCTGTTGGGTATTATCTGAAATGCAGCTATGATGACACCCTCTCTTTTTACCGATCATACCGAGGGCAGGACTGTATGAAATGGTTTGCAGATGAGATGAGCAGTCTTGCTGAGGATATGTCTACTGTGTTTTGGTGTCCATACAATATAGATATGACACGGTTGCAGGAAGTTGAGCACCGAAGAGCTTCACACTGTCACATATGTCAACAACCCTTCACAAAGGAAGATAAAAAAGTGCGTGATCACAACCACTTAATCCCCACCAACAACTATCGTGGAGCAGCTCATGAATCATGTAATATCAACTATAAGGATAGTCATGTGGTGCCGGTAGTGTCG
This sequence comes from Lochmaea crataegi, assembly GCA_947563755.1. Classification (NCBI taxonomy): domain Eukaryota; kingdom Metazoa; phylum Arthropoda; class Insecta; order Coleoptera; family Chrysomelidae; genus Lochmaea; species Lochmaea crataegi. The sequence continues at coordinate 33,485,939 of OX387434.1, read as the reverse complement.
CATAATTTATCAGGTTTTGACGCCCACTTTTTGATCCTTGAAATTGCCACCCGGATTAGTGGAACGATAGACTTGCTTCCTATTACAAAGGAAAAGTATATTTCATTCACCAAACACATTGATGACTATCCAGTTCAATTTAGGTTCATCGATTCCTTTAGATTTATGGCATCTGGTCTTGATAAATTAGCTTCTTATCTAACTGAATTCCCAAATTTAAAATCCCAGTTCCCAGAGTTACCTGAAGATCATTTTAATATGTTAACAAAAAAGGGTGTGATGCCCTATGATTATTTCAACCCTTTCGAACGATTCGATGAAATATCCTTACCTGCACTGGATGAATTTTTCAATAAACTTGAAAATAAGCCTTGCCCCCGCCGTCTCTACCATCGTGCTCACCAAGTATGGAGTACTTTCAACTGTAATACATTAGGTGATTACGTTGACCTATATATGAAGACAGATATTCTCCTTCTTGCTGATGTATTTGAAATGTTTCGCAGTAGCACCCTCAAATCACATGGTCTAGATCCTGCCCACTATTTTACATTGCCCGGTTACACTTGGGATGCCATGTTGAAATATACCGGGGTTGAATTGGAGCTTTTAACGGAAATGGATATATTTCTCTTCGTTGAACGTGGTATTCGTGGCGGTCTTAGTCAAGTTTGCAGTAAGAGGAGAGCCAAAGCTAACAACCATTATGTGAACAACTATGATCCATATAAGCCAATGACATTTATGATATATTTTGACATAAATAATCAGGTTTGTTACTCCTCATTTAAAAATAAGTGAGAAATTTATTAAGGTTTTTTTGTTTTTAGTATGGTTGGGCAATGTCTCAGTATCTTCCCTATGGTGGTTTTGAATGGTGTGATACCAACATTGATGTCACTACAGTACCTGATGATGGGTATATGCTAGAAGTGGACTTGGAATATCCTCAACACCTACACGATCTTCATAAAGATATCCCATTCTGTCCTCTTCACATCAATCCCAAGACAATGAGACCCCCAAAGGATGCGAAAGAGTTAACCAAGTTAATGGCTACCCTCCATAATAAAACCAAGTATGTTATCCATTACCGAACGCTGAAGCAGGCGCTTACGCATGGGTTGGTGTTAAAGAAAATCAATCGAGTTCTCAAATTCAAACAGGCACCGTGGTTGAAGTCTTACATAGATCTGAATACTGAGCTACGAACGAAGGCTACGAATGAATTTGAAAAGAATTTGTTTAAATTGATGAACAATGCGGTGTTTGGTAAGCTCTAATATCAAACATATGTCCTAAATACTAATGTATTCTTTGTTACAGGTAAAACAATGGAAAACGTTAGAAAGAGGGTTAATATTCGTTTGGTGACTGAGTGGAACGGAAGGTATGGCGCGGAGGCTTACATTGCCAAGCCTGAGTTTAAGAATAGCACAATTTTCAGTGAAAATCCTGATCTAGTTGCAATAGAATTGCGGAAGCTTCAGATCTGGTTAAATAAACCTATATATGTAGGACAGACAATCCTCGATCTTGCTAAAACTACAATTTATGATTTTCACTATGGATATATGATTGATGCTTTCCCCAGCTGCTCAGTCATGTATACAGATACTGATTCTCTGATTTATGAGCTCCATCAAGACCCTTATGAAGTTATAAAGCGTGACTGTCATCGGCGCTTTGATACAAGCGAGTATGCTCACGAAAATATATATGGCATTCCTCTGGTAAATAAGAAAGTCTTGGGAATGATGAAGGATGAAAATAATGGTGTTCCAATGACTGAGTACGTGGGTCTTCGTTCGAAACTCTACTCAACCAGAATATTAGTAACTGATGATAATATTGCTAAGAAAAGGAAGAGGTTAATTGAAGAAGGGTATGCTGAGGATGAAGTAGAGTCTGAACTCAAGAACCTGGGTGTAACAAAGAAAGCTAAGAGAGTAAAGTCATCTGTTGTAAAAACAATAATTACACATGAACATTATGAAGAATGTCTCAATACCTGGAAAGAAAAAACTATCATTCAAAATCTGATTCGTTCTGAAAAACATCAGGTGTACTCCACTATCCAACATAAGGTTGCCCTCAGCCCAGAGGATGATAAACGTTACCTGATTTCTGGGTCGGATGAAACGTTACCATGGGGACATTATTCCATTTCATCAACTTCATCTACACCTATGGAGTTGGAGGAGCCAGCATATTAGATATATTTTTTTAAATTTTAATATTACTACTGTAACAATTTAAATTTACTAAATAGTTTATTTAATCATAGGGTTAGCAAACGTTTAAATTAAAAGGATTGGTTAGGTAATTATCAATCAAAAGAGCCATATAAAAGTCCTATTCTTATGAATGATGTAAAACCAAACGAATTAATGAACCGTTTCTATTAGCTTAGAGACTAGTGTTCGTGCTGTTTGAAAAAAGAGCCATAAATATTACCTAATTACTTCTTTTCAAAGCGGGTTTCTGTAGGCCTATAGGGGATGTATTTGCCACTTTAAATATTAAATACAACGCGCCATGGTTCTATCTCCTTATATCAATTATTGTGATATATAAGATGGTGTGAAAGTGAACCATATTATATCAATTTAAAAAACTATTTGTTATTTTATTTAACTAACCTAATAGATGAAAATGGTTTTTTAGATTGTGGATTACCACAAATAGAAAAGATAACGCGCCGATATCTTACTCCATAAGTCTTCAAGGTGGTGTGTAGAATAAATCTTTTCATAATCCAAGAAATTTATAAAACATGAAGATTTAAATTGAAAAATTGAAACAATGACAGATACTAACACCATTTAAAATATATTCATTTCGTATATAATTAATGTATAATAGCCATGGGCGGGGATTGTTTCCTATACTTTACATAACGCATTCCATTATATCTATTCATTTCTAGAGGGTGGTCCTACTAAAATATGGGGATTCACCAGTGAGTTTTGAATAACTCAGCATTCATTAACCATTTGTATTTTTTAATTAACATATTAAAATACTGTATTACCTTTATATAGATTTATTTAAAAAATATTATTTAGAGTAATTGGTTTTTTATTTAAACACCTTGTATATACCATATTCATTATAATAATAGTGGAATTTTTTATTTTATTAAAGTTTATAAAGGCTTTTCAAACGATACGTCGTTTTAAACATTCTGTTTATTCATCAACTTTTATGTGAAGATTCAAATTAAAACAAAGATAGATACTATTACACATGTCATGAAAAAAAAACTAGATGGATATCACCTGATTTTTTCTATGTACTCCAATTATACACACTCTGTGAGATGTATCTAGATACCCTTTTCAACGATATGTCACTTAACTTTATACTCTAATGATATACCATGATGAAAGAATGTTTCTCTTTACGTTAATGTCTTTTCAGCGTTCAACGTTAGTTGATTCGTGAACTATAATTTTACAGCACTCTGTATATGTTAAAAGAATCATGTAGTAGAGGTCAACGATATTCCACTTATCATGATGTGTTTGTTTTAATTTTCAATATACCTATGCATACTAGACTTAAGTCTATTTTACTTCAAACCAATGCACTTTTTTTTTATACCTTATTTTATAACTAACACTTATGAGTGTGAATAGCCATGTTCGTTAGACGCTTTGTTTCAGACGCGAAGGTTGATGGTTCGCGCACAGACTCCGGTGAAAATTTTTTCAATTAAAAATTTAAATATTTGGGTAATTTAGAGAGTGGATTGTCCTAAACATTTGGGGTGGGGCAATGGGGGGTTCTAAATATTTGGGATGGATATTTAGGAGGTTGAATTTGGGGGTGGGCCAATGGGGTCCAGGAGGGTATTGGAATTTGGGGTCTTAAATAATATGATTTTAGGTGAGTGTAAATTTGGATAGTGGATTTGGGGGTCCTAGGAATTTGAGAATCCGGTGGGCATTGGGGGGGAGGGTGGGATTAGATTTAAAGTATATACTAGACGTTAAGGCCTTTGAGACATCGCTTGATTGGTTAACTACGAGGGGTAGTTAGAATTTTTTCATTGTTTTATGTATATACTTAACGTTAAGGCCTTTCGTCGTTTGATTGGTTAACTTTTTATGGTCGTAGGGTATGGAAGGGGGTAGAATTTTTTCAATGTTTCATGAATTAGACGTTAAGGCCTTTTAAACGAGACGTCGTTTGCTATGATTGGTTAACTTTTAGTATGAGGGGTGCTGTATGGGGGATGAAAGGGGGTAGCTGGATTTTTTTAATTATTTTTTGTATACACTAGACGTTAAGGCCATCAAACGAGACGTCGTTTGCCGCGATTAGTTGCCTTCCGGTTGCCGGTGTGAACCCACCTTAGAATCCAATTTCGGAGTTTTTGAACCTTAGATTTTCTTATGGAGATTACCATGTTAAAAACTCGATATTGGTCCAGAACTGTCATAGCATAATTACTCGTATCCTACAACATGCTCGTGTCTTAATGGCTATCATTACATGATCGTTGCATAAAATACTATTATTGTTCACTGGGATTATCTACACTACATATATATATTATTACAATATTTTTTAATTTTGAGAAAGAGTTATGGTGACAATTGTAACAATATTTTGAATAAAAAAAAATTAAATCAGGGTTGCTATTAGTTCAGAATTTAATGATAAAGTTTAATGTTTTTACTTTAAATGCAATTATTAATTTTTGTTTCGGTCTAGCTCAGATACACAATAGTTAAAAAAATATGAGAATTAAATTTCTATCAGGGTGAACAGGTGGTAAGATTATAATCTTCAAATTCGTGCAATTTTTCATAAAAATCCTTTATTCTATTTATGGTAAGATTCTCCAGCATAAATAAAATACCAACAAACCTTCAAATGACAATTTATTTTTTTAGTTGCTCTCTAAATGAATATAATGACGTCAGATGTGACGTAAACAAATTAAAAGTAAAATTGAACAATAAAAGAAATAGATAAACAGAACTAAATACTACTATATCTTAATTTAAATAAGACATACTTTATACTAGTGAAACAAATGTAAAATAATTAATAAAAAAATCTTAAAACATAGAATCAGTATTTTTTTTTATCTATGGTGCTTCTCAATAACACACTAATATTGGTTCTATGGTTTATGTCATTTGTCAATAAAATTCTGTGGTTAGAAACACAACAAATACCTTTTTTATAAAAAAATTAAATACAATCACCGACGAAATGTGCCCACGCGGCCACGCAGCACTATTCAAAACTTCCAAGGGCTTAGTGAGAAAACCTTCACCAGCAACAGCAGACCTGCAGACGAAGTACAGGGAAAATTGTGAAAAGACCTTCAAGCCTCACAACAAGAAGACGACCCTTATATCCACTTTGGCATCAAGTAGATAACCCAATGTTTTTTTATCTTAACTCCAACAACCAACTGCAGACAACGGCACTTCTTTTGAACTGGATACAAATCACCAAAAATATAATAATGAGTGGTATATTTACCAAACACAAGTTTGTTCAAACTTGTAGAATTTTTATATCACGAACTCTGCTACATTTCCTTGATAATACCAAGGAAAACTCGCTGTGGAATTTTTTCTTTTCTCTTTTCAAAATTCACCAACCTCACCAGTTTTTGCTTTTCGCAATTCAACAACCTCTTTTTTTATTTCTCCATGGTAACAACACTAAAAAGTTCTGGATTGGATTACAACAATTTCCATTGGTAAGTTTTTCACTCTTAATGTTTTTTTTCTGCCCTTTCACAGATTTCAATAGAACCCTCAAATTTCATGTTTCATTATAAAATTAATTAAAAAAATTTTACTTGTGACAGAATGCTATCTACAGGATGTTATAAACTTGGTGAATAAATTTAACTGTTGTACTAAGTATAATTATATTTTTACAATCTAATTGCATTAAATGTAGTTTATTATGAATTTGTATAGTTAGAGTTGTCTTAATAATCAATTTTATACAGTTATTTATTTAAAATTTAGGTTGTACTTAGATACATTCTGTTAAAAATTTCCCCCTTAAATCTTGCAGATACGGCTTAGCTATGATTAAGTAGTTTCGAAAGATTTAAAAATAAACAATACAATATGTAACATATTCAAATTATTAGAGAACAACAAAATATCCTTAAATAACAATTAAAAAATAAATAAATATGATCTACAAATTTAATGGATATAGGCTGTCGATGTTAAATGTGCCCCTTATTTTATTAGAATCAGAGTAAATAACTATTGACTCCGTCTTGATTTAAAATTACATAAGGTCCTTCAAAAAGAGGTAAGAGTTTCTTACATTTGTTTTCCCTATGATTGGGAACTCTTAAAGCCTTTAAGAGAACTAAATCGTTCTGATTAAATGTTTTTATTTTTATAGATTTGTTAATTTTAGAGCCTTTTTAATGTCTTTTTGTCTAGCTTTTTCTAAAATTGAATTGTAGTTTATTTCTGGAGTATACCATGGTCTACTAGCTGGTATTCCTTTGAAAAGAATAATATAGGAGATATTTCTGTTGTAGAATTTGGTGTATTATTCATAAAGTGTTGAATTTTTAGTAAATGATTTTCCCACAGTTGGTGATTATTTTCTATTAGTAAACGAAGATTCTTAGTAACTTCATGTATATTACGTTCAGCTAGGTTTGATTGTGGATGCCTAATGCTCGTGTACTTAACGTTAATATTATTATTAATAAACCAATTTTTTAAAGCTTTACTAGTAAAATAAGTGGCATTATCCATTAGGCAGTTCTTAAATTTGCCATGTTCTGACATAAAATTATTTAAAAGTATTTTTACTGATTTTACATTTGTTTTATAGCAAGGATACAATTGAATGAAAGGAGAAAAAACATCTACTACTACAAATATATGGCAGTATCCACCTAGTTATGGTATTAAATTTGAAATGAAATCTACATCAATTGTTTCTAGAGAATAATCTGATGAAATGGATTTAGGTAAGTTACCATAGTGTAAATTTCTATTTTTATTAAATTGACATGATTGGCAAGACTTCAGATAAGTTTTTATTAATGAAAGATCATTTTTACAGTAAAAGTTTTCTCTAAAAATAAGATGTGTTTTTCTAGTACCAATATGATTGAATTTTAAATGAATGTCATTAATAATTAGTTTAGTAAGTATTGTTTTTATAATAAACTACACTTTGTCACTTGAGGATATATTGTATTACATAGCGTGGCATCATTACTCATACATATATGGGTATAAAAATAGTTACAATTATGGAGAGTACATATTTCATTCTACTTATTATACCGCCATTTCTTAACTTATCTTAACCTCAAAAAATCTCTTCTTCTCTTTTGTATATACAGGAAGAAAGGATAAAGGAAGCATTACACGTAAGGATCACTGATCTAAGATCACAACACCCTCTCTTAATGCTTACCTTATTCTTGTACATTTATAAAAACTGAAAAATAATATTGACTAGTTGGAAGTTGGCAAACTATTGAAAATTAAAAGAATACCCTCTCTTAACTGAAAGATTATACTTACAAATAAAATAATACCAATGAAATGATCATCCTAAACCTATACAATCAACTTTTCTACATCTATCTTAATCTACCAATCCTAATCCTAATTTACTCAAACAAAATTGGTCCTTGTTTTGGGCTTTTGTTAAAATATCTGCCAATTGGTTTTTGGTATTAATATACTCTAATGTCATGTGCCCTTTATTAACAACATCACATACAAAATTGTATTTGAGATCTATATGCTTCAGTCTTTTGTTGTTCTCAGGATTTTTTATCAATGCTATACAACCCAAATTATCCTCGTATACCTTGAAATTGTCAATAACTACATTAAAATCTGTTAGTAGTCTTTTAAAATATAAACAATCACGAACTGCATCACACAAAGCAATTAATTCTGCCTCAGAGCTGGAAAGTGAAACACAGTTTTGTTTTCTAGTTACCCATGCAACTACATTCCCGAATATTTTAATCACAAACCCTGTAACTGACTTTCTATCTAAAACATCTCCTTCCCAATCTGAATCAACAAAACAAACTAACGGAATTTCACTACGTTTTTGCTCATATTTTAGATAAACACCCACAGTACCCTTTAGGTATCTCAACAATCTTTTCAGTCCAATCCATGTTTCATTAACATTTTTATCTTGATATCTGCTAAAATAATTGACTGCAAAACATATATCAGGGCGTGTGCCCAGCATCAAGTACATTAAACATCCAATTAAAGGCTTTACAGGCTTAGCATCTAATTCACTATTTTCACAAATGTTGATTTTAAATTTTGCTTCCATTGGGGTTCCACATGGTTTACAATTGTCAAAATTAAAACGGTTCAGAATTCCTCTTACATATTTTTCTTGACTCAATTTCAAAGTCCCCTTTTCTATGTCATAGTCAATTTCGAGTCCTAAAAAATTTTTTAGGTCTCCTTTGTCTTTCATGTCAAATTCTCTCATAAACATATTTTTATATCTTTCCAAGGTCTGCAAGTCTGGTCCTGCGAACATAATATCATCTACATATATTAATAGATATAGTAAATTGTCACCATCTTCTTTTGTATAAAGGCAATAGTCAACTTCTGACCTTTTGAATCCCAAATTTATTAAATAATCATTAATCTTTTGATTCCAGCACTTGCTTGCCTGCCTTAAACCATAAAGTGCCTTGTTCAACTTAAAAGCATGATTGTTCTTGCATTTCACACCCTCTGGTGGTATAATATAAATGTCTTCTTTTAACTCACCGTTCAGAAATGCTGTTTTAACATCAAATTGTTTAATAAAATAGTGGTTTTGATTAGCAATGGATAATAGGGTTCTGATAGTAAACATCTTAGCAACTGGTGAATATATTTCATCATAAACAAATGTGTTCTTTTGTGCAAACCCACGTACAACTAGCCTTGCCTTGTATTTGTCTTGCATTTTCTCTTCTAGTGGCTTTTTTGTAAATACCCATTTTGTGTTCAATATTTCTGCATCTTCCCGTACTTTGACCATTTTCCAAGTTTCGTTTTTATTTATAGAGTCTAGTTCTCTCTGCATTGCCTCTATCCACATTTGTTTGTCATGTCTTCCATTTACTTCAACACTCTGCGGAACATTTTCTATGTATGATATAGCATCAAATGCCATGAACATTTCAAAGTCTGAATACTTCTCTGGCAGTTTTATTCTTCTTTTTTCCCTTTCATTACTATTATTTCCGTCTACATCCAGATCTAGTTCTGCTTCTTCATTTTTTTTCATATTATATTCTTCACTGAAGTCTTCAACATCTTGGCTATTTTCTTTATCATCCATGCAGATACTTATATGGTCGGTTTTAGAATAGAATTTATTTTCATTAAACTTTACATTTCTTGATACAATAATTTTCTCTTTTTCTATATTCCATAAACGATACCCTGTGTTGGTATATCCCATCATTATACACTTTTCTGCTTTGCCATCAAATTTACTTCTGAACTGTTCCGGGATGTGGGAGAATGCTATGCATCCAAATACTTTCATATTCTCAATGTTCGGTTTTATTCCATTCCAAACTTCAGCTGGAGTTTTATTGTTTAAATTACTGTGTGGACTCCGATTTAATACATATGCTGCCACTCTAACTGTCTCATTCCAAAAACGTTTTGATAAACTAGCTTCTTCTAATATAAAGCTCTAGCTTTTTCTACCAGGCTTCTATTATATCTTTCACTTTTTCCGTTCTGTTGGGGAGAATAGGGTGTAGAATAATCTATCACTGTTCCATTTTCACGGCAAAAATCATTAAATTCACCCGAAATATACTCACGACCGTTGTCGCATCTTAACACTGATAATTTTGAGCTAAATTTAGCTTGTGCATCATTAACAAATTCCTTAAAACATTTAAAAACTTCATGTTTACCTTTAATCATAAAAACTTGAACAAAATTAGAATAGTCATCTATAAATGTCACAAAATACTTCTCACCCTCATGACTAATGGGTGTTATTGGGCCTACTACATCTGAATGTACTATGCCCAATATTCTGGTTGCTTTGTTTCTGGAATTATAAGTTAACCTCGTCATTTTACCCTGTATGCAAGATTCACAAAAATCAACTTTATTAATTTTCAGATGTTCCAAGCCCTTGACTATATTTCCTTTAATTAGTTTTTCCAAATTTCCACTACAAATATGTGCTAATCTTTTATGCCATAATTTTAATTCATTATTTTCTATTTCAGTATTTAAGCATTCATTAAAATTTACCTCAAAACCAATTTCATATAACTTGTTTCGTTTTCCAATCCCTACTAATTTTTCATCACTATATAAAAATACCTTACCATTTTCAAAAATTACCTTAATGTTGCCAAGTTCCAACTGTTTTACAGACATCAAGTTTTGTCGAAGATTAGGTACATAAAAAACATTTTTAATGGTACATTCAACCTTTTTATCATATACATTACTAAATACTTTGATATTGCCTACACCTATTGCTTCAATAAAATTATTACTTTTTGCAACAGCTATCTTAATAGGATTATTTAACAACATGTTATCAGAAAAATAGTCTTTACTGCTCACTAAATGATTTGTGCAACCGCTATCTATATAAAACAACAGGTTTCGGTTACTTACAGATTTGTCTTCTTCAGTATTGTTTTGGGTCATAAAACATATACCTGTGTCAGCATGTTCTTCGTTTTCAGCTAAATTACCTCTAGAATGTTCTGTTTCTCTTATATTACCATATCCTGTTCTGTTACCACTAGCACTCCCTCTTGATCCATCTCCATAATTGTTAAAATTTCCTCTGTAACTTCCTCTTTGGTTATTATTTCTACCTCTGTACTGTCCTCTTTTATTTATCGAAAATCCTCTGTAACCACCTCTTCCTCTATATACATTACTTCCATTTTTACTTCTTCTACAATCTCTTTTATAGTGTCCTTTTTCACCACAGGTGTAACATACTCCTATGTTTGCTGTATATGCTGCTGGCTTTACATACTCTTTTCCATTTTTGTTCATTTCTGTATCACCACTTGCTTTTCTTCTTTCTATTTCAGCACGTAATTTTGTTTTTACTAAATCTAATGTTAAGTCTTCAGGTGGCACATTTTCTAAAATAGTGATTACTGTTTGGAATGTATGGGGCATTGCCATTAATAAGGTACAAACTAAATCTTCTTCCTTCAGATCTGCTCCTGTGACTTTCAACTGACGTACTATTTCATCAAATTCTGTTAGAAATATTTCTAGATTCCTTGCTTCTGTTAATTTCATACCTATAAGCTTTTTTCTTAATACCATTTGACCTGGCATACCCTTTTTTTCATATCTTGTCTCTAATGTGGTCCACATCTTATAAGCAGTATTCTGTTCTCGGATCAATTCAATTTGTGCATCGTTCATGCATTGTACAATATAAGATTTACATCTATTGTCTCGTTTTCTGCCTTCTTCCTTTCGTCGATCATCTGTGTAATTATTAGGGTCATACTCTGTAATTATACATTCTGAAACTTCTTTTTCCATAAATAATGTCTGCATCCTAAATTTCCATGTGTGAAAGTTATTACTATTCAGCGGTTCAATGTTAAAACTATTCTTGAATGTTCCATTGTCTGCCATTTTGTAAAAAATTCTTTTTTTTTCTTGACCCTTTTCTTTTTGCAATATCTCCTATGAGTAAATTACGGGATGCCTGGGCCCATAACCTAACTTAACTTAACCTCAAAAAATCTCTTCTTCTCTTTTGTATATAGAGGAAGAAAGGATAAAGGAAGCATTACACGTAAGGATCACTGATCTAAGATCACAACAGTAAGTTTTTCACTGAATACATAAAGTTCTTGATTATTTATCATTTTAAAATAGATATTGTCTTTCAAGATTAATTTATTTTTTTGTTCTAAACTAAGATATTTGGTCTTCAAGAATTATTTCTTTTGAAAACATTCCATGGTTTTTCTTAAAAATATTATATCCTGTTATATGTACTTTAGGATTATTAAGAGTCTCACCATCCATTCTAGTAATGGCATCACTAATGATGTTGAGTTTCCCTGGAATGTGTTCAATTGTGAAAGAATACTGTTGTAAAAGGAGACTCCATCTATGAATTCTACTGTTATTGAATTTATTTTTTAAAATAGTTGTAAGAGCTATATTGTCAGTTTCTATTTTGAAATGACCTCCTAACAAAAAATACCTTAATTTATTAACTGAAAATATTATACTGAGCAATTCAAGCTCACTAACTGAGTAATTTTTCTCAGCATTTCGAGTTAACCTAGAAACAAAGGATATTGGAACTTCTAAGTCATTGTGTCTTTGAAAAAGAACACCAGCAATAAGGTTTATACTAGCATCAGTACGAAGAATAAACATTTTTGAATAATCAGGATGAAATAATTTTACCTGTTCATGGAAAAGGTCTTTAAGTTTTTGAAAAGCAGTTTCTTGTTTATCTGTCCATTTCCAAATTACATTTTTCCTAAGAAGTTCTACAAGAGGAAGTTCAAATTCAGATAAATTAGGTACTAATCTTTTAAAATAATTTAGGGTATCAAGAAAACCACGTAAAGTTTTTAGATTAGAGGGTCTTCTATATTCTTTTATAAGTTTAAGTCTTTCAGTATCCATTTCGATACCAAAAGGAGTTATTTTGAAACCAAGATAAGTTACTTCTGTTTTATAAAATTGACATTTATTTATACTAATCTTTAATCCAGCTTTATTAAGATCATGTAGTATATTATCAAGATGTTGTAAATGTTCTTGTTCGTTTTCCGAAAAAATTAAAATATCATCAATGTAGTGAATAGAGTAGAGCTCATGTTTTTCTAAAATTATATTAAGTGCTTCAATAAGAGCAGAACTAGCTGATTGTATACCGTAAGGTACAACATTAAAATGGTAAACTCTACCGTTAATTTTAAAACCAACTAAGTGTCTACTATTTTCATGTAGAGGTATTAACCAAAAACTGTGTTTTAAATCTATTTTTGTAAAAATTTTGGCATTAGTAATTCTACCTAAAATAGCTTCTATCGTTAAAGGGCTCTCAAATTCTGGAATACTACAATTATTAAGATTTCTCCCATCAAGACACAAACGTAACGAATTATCGCCTTTGAGGACGCATATGACAGGGTTTAAATAAGGTGTAGTACTGTAGCTAATAATACCCTCGTCAAGATAATTTTGTAATGCTTCATTAACTAAATTTTGATGTCTGAAAGGTATTGGGTAACTTTTAGCTTTAAGGCTCCGTTATTAGCCACTACGGTAAAATAATCAACTTGAATTTCCTCTTAAAACCACCAGATGGGGAGAGGATGTGGTTTTATCAATTTGTTGACAAAATTTGGATCAGATATCCTCGAAACTGGTGATTTAGTTGACCAAATAAGTGGTCGATGGTTGATTACTATTATCATCTTGAATAAGTACCTGTATACCCTTATACCGGACAAATATTCACGTGTCGGCTCCCACTTCCAGGCCAGTTTGTATCATTCGATACAATACTGAGTGATAATACCGAGTAATATGTATTTAGGTAGGAACTTATACATACTTGTTTTTTATTCAGGGCGATTGAATATTGCGAGAAAAGGTTACCAAATCTTGAAAGTTTTTACTTTGATAAGGTCCTCACTGAAATAGTACTTAGAAGAATTCCCAAGGGATTAGAGGCTCATGAATAAAAATTGAGTATTTTTTTAGAACTATTTGTTTTTGACTTTTAATTTATAAAAATAGATTAAATTTGTGTATATTTTTATATACACCCCACAAAAGTTATCGCATCACTGGTATTTTAGGATATTTTTAATACTTAATTTTAGTTTTTTGGGACAATCTGTATATGTATCAACTTAATAGATATTTCTGGTTTCTTATCATGGGCAAAAAATTATCACAATTTCTTACAAATTTTTTTGGAAGCAAAAATGCTCGAGTAAATCATTTCTGTCTTGGAGAATGCATTGAGATCAAGAACTTTCTAAGCAAATTGTGTTATTGTATAGTGAAAATTTAAAATTATTCTGTTAATAATGGATGTGCCTCAACGTTTAACAAGACATGTGACGAATGAAGAAGCCGCTAGAATCATCGCGCTCATACAAGATGGCCGCAGTCAAAGATACGACGCCGGGGTAATTGGAGTTCAACAAAGCACCATATCCAGAGTTGTTATTCGCTACCAAGAAACAGGGCAGCCAACCGGAAGACCCGGACAAGGCTGCGGAAGGGTAACTTCGGTAGTAGATGATCGTTATTTGAGGTTAACGGCGTTAAGAATTAGGCATACCACCGCTCGAAGGCTGCAAACAGATCTGTTGGCTGCTCGTAATGTCCGAATAACCCTACAAACAGTTCGAAATAGGCTGAGAGAAGCAGGTATACGAGCCAGAGTGGCAGCTAGAGGTCCACGTCTTACCAGAGAACATCGAGTAGCAAGATTGGAATTTGCTCGAGAACACGCAAATTGGAATATTCAAGATAGGTCCAATATTTTAATCACGGATGAATCAAGATTTTGTCTGTATTCATCAGATAGGCGTGTACCAGTATATAGGCGACGTGGTGAACGGCACGATCAGGTTAATTTTTGTCAAACTGAAAGCTTTGGTGGTGGCTCTATCATGGTTTGGGGAGGAATTTCTTTCGAGGGTCGCACGGAGTTAGTACCAGTAAATGATGGAAGACTGAATGCTGACAGGTACATAACCAATATTCTAGAACCCCATGTAGTGCCCTATATGCCTCATATCGGTGGCAACTCTGTGCTAATGCACGATAATGCTCATCCACACGCTGCTAGAGTGGTTCGGCAGTACTTAGAAGAGGTCGAGATACCCACCCTCAATTGGCCTGCACGTAGCCCGGACCTTAACCCAATAGAGCATATCTGGGACCATCTAGGATGGCAAATTCAGCAACATCCGGCACCAATAATAACACTAGATGATCTTCAAAATGTTCTTTTTAACTTCTGGGAAAACATGCCGCAAGGATACGTCCAGAACCTGTTTAGAATCCTTCCAAGACGAATGGAAGCTGTAATTAGAGCGAGGGGCGGCAACACATGCTATTAAAAATTCATTGGCTGGTTTAAGTTTAAGCACCGTTCATTTTTTTGTATAGATGTTTTCTATGTTTTGGTAAATCAAACTTTTTGTCCTCTGTAGATTAAACTGATATAAAAAAATGTTGCAAATGGCGTATCTATTGGTGTTCTAATTCGTAATAATAATAAAATTCGAAAAACAGGCAACACATTTAAAATATTTAAAAAATAATGAGTGATGCGATAATTTTTGTGGGGTGTATAGTTTGAAAAGTCTTTATTTGTTAGAATGTAATAATATTAATTTGTTTCTGTATATTTTCAAAATTATAAATACATCCAATACAAAACGATGAAATAAAACAATTTAATTTGTTTAAATCTCCATTTTATTTTGAAATGATGTTCAATTCAAAATTAGTTTGATAAAGCTAATGTGTAGAGAAACGCGTCACTAATTTTAAATTGAACATAAGTTCAAAATAAAATGTTATTCTTAAAATAGTTTTCGTTTCAAGTAAAATAAATTAAATCATGGGTACACCCTAATATTTCAGAAATGCATTTCTCCACAATTATCTGAAATAGATAAGTAAAATATCATAATGTCACGTAGCCTTCGAGGCCACGAAAGGGGAAAGAAAGGTTTTGAGAACGATTTGGGTTTTAGTTGCTAGAAGATAACTAAAGTGTTCACTTGAGCCAGATAAATTTAAATATATAAAATATAGTGTGTATTGTGGTGCATATCAGGAGTTAAATAGGTGAGTCTATCTCACAGAGTAATTCAGTTTTGCCTGTTATTTGATATTTGATTTTAAAAGATATTTTATCACATAGAGTATAGTATATTTGCTAATTATTTTTAATAATTACTTTGTTTAAAGTTCTTTAATATTCAACGTTATTAAGAACATTAATTTGCTGTTGCATTTCCTATTCATCCAATCCTACTGCACTGTGGAGATTTTGTGCCACTTGCAGTTTAACTCACATACCTATACTGTATTGTGGAGAGTTTGCGCCACTTGCGGTTTGTCCATTCCTGATACAGGGTGACTTCTCACGTCACCTATATCTCCTTCCACCCCCCTGTATTGTGGAGAGCTTGAGCCACTTGCAGTGTAACCTTATTTAGCTGTACTGTGGAGAGTTTGTGCCACTTGCAGTTTAACTCACATACCTATACTGTATTGTGGAGAGTTTGCGCCACTTGCGGTTTGTCCATTCCTGATACAGGGTGACTTCTCACGTCACCTATATCTCCTTCCACCCCCCTGTATTGTGGAGAGCTTGAGCCACTTGCAGTGTAACCTTATTTAGCTGTACTGTGGAGAGTTTGTGCCACTTGCAGTGTATTATTATTTTGCTGTACTGTGGAGAGTTTGTGCCACTTGCAGTGTATTATTATTTTGCTGTACTGTGGAGAGTTTGTGCCACTTGCAGTAGTTATAATATTGTTTGTGGAGAGTTTGTGCCACATATTCCTTACATGCATTGGGGAGAGTTTGCGCCCCTTGCACCTTTCCTAATAACCCTAAATATTTACTATTAGGCATTTATTTTTGATCAAGTGAAGTTTTAACTTTACTTTAGTACTGATATGCATAATCACAGTTCAAACACATAAGATGCACCTTGTATATTATTAATACTTTCATTAATTTTGGGGATTTCAACTATACTAATCGTTAGTTAAATAATTAATCATTATTTATGGCAAATTGAATACTCAGAGTGTTTTTCTATCTAATTCCAGGTACGTCATCTCGGTTGTTCAACCTACTTGGACCATGTCCACATGGACTGTTCAATTAAATCCAGGCATCACGTCCAGTGTCTTGTAAATAGTTAATTTCAACATTTAGATTTGTTTTATTATCTGTATTATAAACAATATAATGTAAGTACACAGTAAGTAATTAAAACTTAAATTCTAATTAAATATATCAATCTTTACAAATCACTCATTCTCCTCAAGTCAAGTTTTCCCTCCTTACACAAATTAAATTGTTTTATTTCATCGTTTAGTATGGATCTTCATCAAGTAAAAGCCTCATCTATTCAACATCCAATAAAATTAAATGTCTTTATATTTATTACCTTACGACATAACACAAAACAAAGATATAGACAAGTTTACAATAAATGATAAACATATCCAAAATGATAAAAATATCCAAAAATATTAAGTTGTACATAACATTGTCCTTCTGCATTTAAAATTGGAAATTTATTGGTATTATACAATCATCTATTTACAATGTAATTCAGAATATTTCGACATCAGGAATATTATCAGACTTTGCCTTTATAAATCCTTATAATCTCACATAGCTAATCGGAATTATAGCAGTAAATTTTCAATATTAGAGACCATTCCAGAACACCTGACTTTGACAAGTCGGCCATATTGGACTGGGTCCCCCGATCAGCTGGAGTTGAAGTTTGTGTGTTTTGGCATGTGGTTTAAGTCAGTTGGTTGTCAGACATACTTTTGCACACTTATAAACACTACAATACGATGGCATTTTAGATAATTCTAAGAATTTACTACTAATTAAAGTCAAACTAACATCTGTTATTTACCAGAAAACAATAAAAACTAAATAGAATATGACAGTAGATAACCTACATGAGAACCTACAGCAGTATAGCTTTAACATTATGACGTCACAACTATGGTGAGCAATCGTGGCGCGTTCATAGTCACGTGATTTCTTTTCAAATTTTATCGATTTTAAAGACAAATCAATCTTTTTTTTTTGGATTCCCAATTATTTTCCAGACTTTTGAAAACGACTAAATATCTTGAGTAGAAGACCAAGGTTTGAATTTGAAAAAAGCCTTTCCCATTTTCCAATAAATCTCCCGCTTATCGACTAAGCAGGTATACAGTATATGAACATCGCTTCCCGACCAACTAACACAGATCCACAGATTATAAAAGCACATATCAAAGTGTAAAACTGTCTATAACAATACCAGAAAATAAGTGTCATAAAAATTTGGAGCCATTTTTCGCAAAAGCCGCGATTGTAAATATTTACCATATATTATGTCATGCGTAGAATTTGCAAAAAGAAGCACCACCTAGCGAAATATTACCTAGATTTCATATATTATGTTGTTATATTTATTATCAAATTTATATCTCTATTAGCTTTCCCTTTGTATAAGCGCTTTTTTCTCCGTGTGTACGTCAGGTTCGTGGTAACCGCCTTTGCGTTTTTAAAACCAGTCAACTCTATCCTATACTGGAACGAAAACCAGTGTTGCCAGCTACTACCGAAACTATTTACCAGATCTTAGCCTAAATGCTGAAAATTATATTAAAAAAGCAAAAACCATGACAAAACCCTTAATTTTCATCCAAACTTCAAAAACAAACAATATTCAGCTGAATAAATCGATTTAAATAAATAAAATCACTTTTAAACATCTAGCTTAGAATGTGATATATTATTATAAATAGAAAATAATATGTGAGAACTTTGATTTTCCATATGAAAAACGCTTTGAAGGCGTTCATGTATAACAAATACTCGCTATTAAAAGTTAACAAGCCAATATTATTGCATTACACACGTTGTACCAGTGTACATGTAGATTATCAGAGTACCAAATCTGATACAATCGTCAGCTCTGGCAACACTGGATTGGAAAATTAGAGTCGTATATATCGGAAACTATATCCTCTCGATATATATCACTCGAATGATACTGATTCAGTCAGCGCCCTCTGATTCCAAGTCGGTTCAACCAAATAAGACTGATTTTTTGGCTACCATATTTGAATTACGGCGCCGATTACGCCGCTTTTATTTCATTCACTTCTAGATGAAATAACAATATTTTCGTTGCATTGTCACACATTTGTCTATAAAATAATGTTATAAAGGGTGTGTCAACTTTATTTCATTTCAACCTTCATTGCCCAAAATTGGGGATATTTGACAACGTCTGTGAAATTTATTATTAACAAGAAACCCATATAAACTATGATGCACACTACCTTAACACTTTGGCAATCCATATTACACCTTACGTCTTCACTAAAATCATTAATAAAAATTAACTGAATGAAAAACGTAAGCCATGTTTTTACGCTCATATTTTTGTTCAATAACGGGCCCTTAAACAATTTCAAATCCTTGACTTTAATTTCATGTACAAAGTCTTTGGCAATTCTAGGTTTTTTATTTACTAAGTCTTTATATTTTAAAATTAATAATTCTACCTGTTTTTCCCAGGTTTTACAACACTCAAATTCAATAGTATCTTACTCATTTAGATTACTATTGACATTTTTCACATTAAACAATCTTTCTGATTGTAATAATTGATTTTTAATATTTGGACTATGTAAATCTGAATTTCCTTGTTCTTGCCTGAAGCTATTGGTTAAATTGAAGTCAATTTCATGAAATTTGTCTATAGCAATTTTGTTAAGTTCAAAATCAATTTTAAAATTATATTTATCTAGTTGATCACTACCCAATAGAATGTCAAATTCTAAGTTGTTAACTATTAGTAAATGTAAAATAAGTTCTACTGTATTTATTATAACCTTGGCAACTACAGTTCTGTTAGAAAAATATAATGTTTTCTCATTAACACCAATTAAATTAACTTCAGGTACTTTAATTATGTTGTTCTTGAGTTCAGGAATGTCGTTGACAAGTTTCTCAGATATTAAAGAAATAGTAGAACCAGTATCTATAATGATACTTAATGTGTTTTTTAAAATTTCACCTTTAATTATTATTAACCCAGATTCTTCTCTTTTTAGGTGTTCATCGGAAAATTCAAAAGTAGAAAGTTCCAGTGGGGACACAAAATAACACCTATTATCCAATAATTTGCACCCCGATACTAAAAATGCTGATTTTCTGATGTTTGAACAAAAGGTTCAGAAGAAGATGATCTTCTAGGATGTTCATCGTTATGAAGAAAATCATTATTAGAGTATGTCTCTCCATACTCCTAGTTCTGTGATGGCTATCTGTAGTACGATTCAAGTTAACACGTTGATTTGAAGAGGGTTGATTCCCTTGTGTATTACCATTATTTTGATAGGAACTCCTACCATTATTGGACTGTCTGGAATTATGTCTGTAATTATGATTATTATTAAAGTTACGTTCATAATTATAAGGTCTATTGTAGTTATTATTGTTGGAATTCTGTCTATTATTTTCATTGGACCTAGGTAAATTTTGATTGTTATTATTATTGAATGGCCTTTGAGATCTATTTCTTTGGCTGTATTCATAATTTTGATTATTACAGTACCTATTTTGATTCCTATTAGAAAAATTATTGTCATTATTTATATTAGTATAATTAGAAAAAGTGTTGTTGTTTCTCTGTGCATTATTGAAATTAATCAATTCATTATAATTTTTAGAGTTATTGTTATTTTTACTATTATTATTTGTTTTCATAGTAGTACAATTTTCTAGATTTCTTTCAATTCTACCTAGATAAGTTAGCAGTTGATTGAAATTTGTGATATTTTGTATAGCTATAGTTTCACTTAGCTCAGTTTTGTAGTGTCTAGACAAAAACATAACTATTTCAGATTCAAGAAGATTTGGTTGTAAATGTTGTACTAATGAATAAACTATTAGAGTATAATTACTTAGGGAAGTACCTTTACAATCGTACTTTCCAAAGTAAAGCATCTCTCTTACTTGAGATTGTTGTAAAGAACCCCAAAAATTTTCTAGAAAACGATTCTCAAAGTCATTAAAATCTTTAATTTTCCCTTCTATACAATTCAACCACAATAGAGCCTGTCCTTTCAAATTTGATCTTAATAGTTCACATAGTTATGTAGTGTTTCTGATATTTTTAGTTTTAAGTTTTAATGTTTTAATAAAATTTATTGGATGTACCTTTTTGAAATTACCACAAAATTTTTCCGATTCCTCTACTTTGGTGAAAATATTTTTTAAAAGAGGATTAAGCATACCTATGTCTGAGATTTTCTCACCATTCATGCTTTCAGCAATTTTCCTATTAAGGTTCAACTCCAATTTTCTTGTTTCAGTTTCCGCTAATAATAAGGTTTCTTGAATTCCTTGTTTTAGTTCGGATTCAAGATCTGTTATCCTTCTTGAATGTTCCATGTTTTTTTTTAAGTCAGATATTCCATTAAAATTTTCTTTTATTTTGTTTATATTTTCCCCCACTTTAATCTCCACTTCTTCAATTCTTATTTTGTTATTAGAAGTCCTTTTTTCAAATTCTACATCAGTTTTGTTTAGTTTAGTTTCTACGTTGTTTATTTTTATTTCCAATTACTTTAATCCTTTTCTACTTTCTTTCATACTTTCCGCTAAAATATTTTGTCCTATTTCCAGTTTTTCCACCGTAGTTTTCATTTTGTTTTCGAGTGCTTTCATTTCCGTCTTTAAATCTTCTCTCAACTCTTGTTGTCCTTTCTTTAAATCTTCTCTCATTTCTTTCACACCCTGTTGTCCTTTCTTTAAATCTTCTCTCATTTCTTTCACATCCTGTTGTCCTTTCATAATAATTTCCATCAAATTCATGTCTTCTGAAGATATTGTAGGAGGTGTTTGTTGAACAATTTCTTCCTGTGTAACATAAACTTATTTTTCTCTTCTAATTCTTCTTCTCTCCTTAGAGCTTCTTTAAGCCTCTCAATAAGGACTGCCTTTAGTCCTTCTTGGCTAAGGTTTCTTTTCATTAGTTGTTCCTTAAGTTGGGTTGCTGTTAGTTTGTCAAGTTCGAAAATGTCAGACATATTTATATAAATTTTGATAACAAGAGATTACTGTTGTGATAATGGAAATACAAATTCTAGTTTAATTTGACTCACTGCAGTTAGCAAAACGATATTTAAAAATTGCTTTGTTATTGTTTTTAATAAAATGTTTGAATAATCTTGTTTTTATTCTTATTTTATGTGTAGAAACTATGTATAAAAGTGTAGGAATTGTCCAAAACGTTGGGCGCCAATTATTACAATATTTTGTAATTTTAATTTTGAGAAAGAGTTATTGTAACAATATTTTGAATAAAAAAAATTAAATCAGGGTTGCTATTAGTTCAGAATTTAATGATAAAGTTTAATGTTTTTACTTTAAATGCAATTATTAATTTTTGTTTCGGTCTAGCTCAGATACACAATAGTTAAAAAAATATGAGAATTATATTTCTATCAGGGTGAACAGGTGGTAAGATTATAATCTTCAAATTCGTGCAATTTTTCATAAAAATCCTTTATTCTATTTATGGTAATAGATTCTCCAGCATAAATAAAATACCAACAAACCTTCAAATGACAATTTATTTTTTTAGTTGCCCTCTAAATGAATATAATGACGTCAGACGTGACGTAAACAAATTAAAAGTAAAATTGAACAATAAAAGAAATAGATAAACAGAACTAAATACTACTATATCTTAATTTAAATAAGACATACTTTATACTAGTGAAACAAATGTAAAATAATTAATAAAAAAATCTTAAAACATAGAATCAGTATTTTTTTTATCTATGGTGCTTCTCAATAACACACTAATATTGGTTCTATGGTTTATGTCATTTGTCAATAAAATTCTGTGGTTAGAAACACAACAAATACCTTTTTTATAAAAAAATTAAATATTAAATACAATCACCGACGAAATGTACCCACGCGGCCACGCAGCAATATTCAAAACTTCCAAGGGCTTAGTGAGAAAACGAAAACCTTCACCAGCAACAGCAGACGAAGTACAGGGAAAATTGTGAAAAGACCTTCAAGCCTCACAACAAGAAGACGACCCTTATATCCACTTTGGCATCAAGTAGATAACCCAATGTTTTTTTATCTTAACTCCAACAACCAACTGCAGACAACGGCACTTCTTTTGAACTGGATACAAATCACCAAAAATATAATAATGAGCGGTATATTTACCAAACACAACGCACACTCAATAATAAAGTGGCATAACTAAAAATTTTCATGTTTTCACTTTTAATCATAAAACGGCACAAATGGCGCCCTCTACATGTGGCTATTTGAATGACGTCTATACTCCCATGATAAGACGTGCTGCATGATCTTATGTCTCTTTCTTACTAAAGGTCTTTTGCGAGTATTTTAAAATTAAACCGACGCGTTTCAGTAATGCTCCAACAGTCGTGAAAGGTGGTTGTTTATTATTTGTTGGCTAATTTACTAATGTGTCTTTTTATTATTTAAAATAAGGTAAGCATTTGTTTGTATTTTTTAGATGTAACATGGCATATTACTAATTGAGTCACTTTATTATTAAATATTAATTGTTCGAAAAGAACTTTTTTGATTTGTGCCTTTTTATTGCAAATATCACTGTCCTTTTTACGAATCATTCAGAGAAAATTCTTTTTATTATTAAAATTTAGTAAGAAATATTTACCTCACAGTAAACATTTTAAAAGTTTAGTCCCTTTATTATTAAAAAAGCAAAAAAAATAAGATTTATGTCTTATTATGACACCTTATTCTAAAAAGTAATTCATATGCCATAATTTATTTCCACTTTCACAGATTTTACGAATTTTTGGCGTGGCAAATATGGGGGCAAGGGGAAGGAAAATTTTAAGAGAGATGAATATAGAGGTAAGTGAAATGATTTCAACAATAGAAATAAATATTTATCTAAGTAGCTATAGAAAATTTGTAGTAAGGAAATTGAAAATGTGCAAAAAATATAGCTGTGTATAATAATAAAGGTGTCAAAGTATAATCTTAGAGCCTGCTCTCGATTTTTTCTAAACAGTTCCCCACTTCAAATGAGCAGCCAAAAGCAAGAATTAAACGTGTTGATATATTAAAATAGGCGCCAAACCATTAAAAGAGTCGGAAGAAAGAATCGAGCAAGGTGCTTCAATACAATATGAAAGTAGTGTACTTGTTACAGAAGGGGAAGTGGATGTAGCAATATAGTTTATGACAAATCTGAGAAAAAATCTAATTTTTTACATCTACTTTAACTAACTTTAGATTTTTTTGTAGCCTCCCAGTTTAAGTAATAAGCAGCCAAAAGCGAGCACAATACCGTTGGAAACAACGAGAGAAGTAATAATTGAGCAAAGTACTAAGCAGTTTCCCGTCGGGTCTAACGTAACAACACAACATGAGCAAATTTCTCCAGGACCATTGCGTGAGTTTTATGTTGAAACGAACAACGCTATATCTACTAAGCTACGGATATTTCGTAAAAAAAGATATTGCATATCACCAATTCACTCTAATGAACGTGTTATTGATGAGAGTGATACGGATCCTAACTATGAAAATGAAATGGCCAGCAAAAAAGTTTCCTTTTTTAACTGAAACCACAGTGACATCCTCAGCATCTGAATCGTCTGAAAATGAAATTGAGCAGAAAAAAAGCAGAAAGCATTTAAAAGACCAAAATAAATGGAAACAAAGCAGAGCTAAATTTTTAAGAAATACAGGCCAGGCCTATGTGTCAATGTCAAGTTCTAGGAAAGCGTGTACAGCCAGAGAATTAAAACCTCCGTGTGCGGAGAAATGCCGGTTTAAATGTTACCAAAGAATAGAAAACCAAAAAAGGATTGAAATATTTAATTCTCTTTGGAAGCTTTCCGACATATCCAAGCAACGTGCCTTCATAAATTCATGTATGAAGGAGGTTTCCCCAAGATATAAATATACCAACGTAGAAAGGCCAAGAAAAAGCAACAAGGCGTTTTATTTAATGGTTGATAACTTGCAGATAAGAGTATGTTCAGTTTTTTTAAAGAATACTCCTAATGTAACTGATCGAATGATTCGCACTGTAGTAGATAAGATGGACCAGAATGGATTTTTAGAAAATGATTTGCGTGGCAAGCACGATATAGTCACAATCGTGTCGACCCCCCAACTTCTTCAAGACATAAGAGATCATATAAATTCTATCCCGAGAATAGAATCTCATTATGTAAGGGCAAACACATCCAAAGAATTTATAGACGGAGGAAAGATTATAACAGACTTGTTTCGGGATTTTCAAGAACAACAAACAGAAAAGGAAAAAACATTTGGAAAATACATTTTGTTCTTTAAACATGTAGTGTTACTATTTATTTAGTATCTAAGTTAGGTAGGCACAGCTAAATTTTCTATTTAAGTTTTAAACTTTTAATTCAATCTTGCGTTTGATGTTAAGGTTTTATGTTCATTTTGTACTTTAAATATGTAGAATTACTATTTATTTCGTAAGTTAGGTACTTGTTTGAAGTTAAAATATTTTATGTAATTTGTTTCTGTTAATTCTACCCAATAAATATTATTAAGAGTTTTTAGTTTTATATTTTTCTAAACAAACAACCAATTAAATACTAAATCGACATTTTTCAGAATGTACCAGCAGAAAGGATAAAAATTTAAATTTAAAAAGACATTATTTAGTTTTAGGTCACTTAATTTTTTTCATTTTGAAAATAAAATGACACAATATCTGACCACCCGTCGTTTTGTCCCACTTATAGACTATCTAGCTAAGTGATGAAATAAAACAAATTAATTTGTTTAAATCTTCATTATTTATTTTGAACTGACGTCCTAGAAGCCCTAGAGGGCTTCTAAAAGATTTACCTCGAGATTAACAAAAACAAATATTCCGGTAATCTGCTTAACGACCAAATAGATATCAATCATTCTCCCTTATTAAACCTTTTTACCTAGAAAATGTGATAGTTGTTGATCAATTTCCCAGGTACCTTTTTTCAATACCTTTGTAACTTTCTTAGAATCCCGTATTTAGACACTTTTTGTACTTATACCTATTTAAATATATTATAATACTTTTGTCAATATCTTAGAATTCCGTATTTAGGCACTTTTTGTACTTATCCCCATTTTTAATACTTTTGTCAATATCTTAGAATTCCGTATTAAGGCACTATATAAATTAAAAGTTTTTCATTGTAGCTTCACTAGTTTGAAAAAGCTACTGTGTAGCGAAACGCGTCACTAATTTTAATTTGAACGTCAGTTCAAAATAAATAATGAAGATTTAAACAAATTAATTTGTTTTATTTCATCAGTAGTATGGATCTTCATCAAGTAAAAGCCTCATCTATTCAACTATCTAGCTAAGCTTTAATAATTATTGCTTTACTGTTATTCACATTAACTAATAAGACACTGAAATAGTCATTCAAACTGCGCCTAAAAAGTCTTAAGCGCGAAAAGCGAATAAAATCAACCTACTTTTTACGATTCTCGAAAATTACGTTTTTGGTTTTGTGTCACTTTATTATTGAGTGTGCGACAAGTTTGTTCAAACTCGTAGAATTTTTATATCACGAACTCTGCTACATTTCCTTGATAATACCAAGGAAAACTCGCTGTGGAATCTTTTCTTTTCTCTTTTCAAAATTCACCAACCTCACCAGTTTTTGCTTTTCGCAATTCAACAACCCTCTTTTTTTTATTTCTCCATGGTAACAACACTAAAAAGTTCTGGATTGGATTACAACAATTTCCATTGGAAAGTTTTTCACTCTTAATGTTTATTTTCTGCCCTTTCACAGATTTCAATAGAACCATAATAGAACCCTCAAATTTCATGTTTCATTATAAAATTATTTAAAAAAATTTTACTTATACTTTTACTTTTACTACAGGATGTTATAAACTTGGTGAATAAATTTAACTGTTGTACTAAGTATAATTATATTTTTACAATCTAATTGCATTAAATGTAGTTTATTATGAATTTGTATAGTTAGAGTTGTCTTAATAATCAATTTTATACAGTTATTTATTTAAAATTTAGGTTGTCGATACATTCTGTTACAATATATAATTTAAGTATTATCCCAAGACATTATGACTGGCCCCAAGTAGGGCAAATGTTGACTCTCTAGTTTATGTTGAAAGGAACCTCGTGAATACTGACAAATATCTTTTTATACTTTCTTTCATCACGTATACTCGATTTGCTGTAATAACACAAGGTGATGTTTATTAATAAAATAATAAAGATACCTTGGAATTATTATACAAACCACTATACTGAGTGTTAAATATATTTGTTAGAATTCACTTCACAACCATGTCTTAGTTTAGTATTGTTTAAATAATAGATTTGTTGTTTGCTTTTTATATAGTTTTTCATTAATATTTAACGAGTCCCAAAATATGGCTACAAGCGCCAATTTATATTATTTTGGTTCTGCCAAAACTGACATAATTGTAACAAAAATGACAAAACTAAAAAGGCAATGCTGCCAACTTAACTTACACAACATTTGGGACATTCTCTCACACTTTTACTTCTTGAATAGAAAATATTTAAAAAAAACATTTGAAATTAATTTCTTCTCATGTGATTGGCATATAGTTTTCACAACCATTTTTCATATTTTAAAAGGAAATGTTAAATTGACAAAAATAACTATAAATATAGAAGGAAGATTTTCGATGTGAATTGACAAAAGAGACATTGAACCAGTATAATTTTAATTGCAAATCATCTTTTTGTGTTATTTTCTAAAGAAATTTGTTTACTTGATTCTTTCTAATTTTTACTGTTGTCCTACAAATTTCTTGCAGTAAATTTAAGCTTATATTTGTATTGCTGCCATAATTTTCTAAATAATTCATCAAAGTAAATCAGTTTAGTGGTTGATAGTACAGTCAAATAGTAATTTTTAATAGAAAAAAGTTATAAAATTATCATATGAGGTAGATTATGTTCCTTCAAGAAAATCCACAAGAAGTACTTATCTGACTATTGTTAGTAAAACATCCCTTATTTTGCTTATCTCTTCTCGTAACTCGGACCAACGTAAAAAATGTTTATGATCAAAATTGTTGACAATTAAATTTTACCAAGAAACCAAGTACTTCCCAAGTAAGTATTTTATCTAGTCCTAACTGTATTCCCGCAAATAGCGCTGAAAGTTAAAGTAGCTTTTTGCAAACTATAAAAAAATATTCAAAATAAAGTTTTCATTGTAGTGATTTTACATTATTCAATAGTCTAGAAGTAATAATACTTATATGGGGTGGCCCAAACTTATGACATTGGAAGATTACATCGTTTTGGTAAGATATATAGCTTTAAAATTTTTTGTGAGCCATAACAGTTACTGAGAGCACATTTTGAAACTATTTTTACATATCCTAAAATTAGTGGTGTATCAAAATTTAGTTTTTTTTCGAATGGATCATCCTATATTTAGTTCCATTTTTAAATTGAGTGTGGAAAATAAAATAAACTTTTAAAAAGGTTACCTATTCCTAAATACAGAGGCTCTGATTTAGTCCATTTTTTCTTAATTTGTAAGGGCCCAGTAAAAATTTAATAGCTCTAAATTGTATTTATTCACAAAAGTTTTTTTTAATCCATAATATTGAACTGTACTCCTTAACACCGAACATATGCATATATTGCTCACCGGCGACAATAGTGGTACAACTCAAAATTGAATTTTATGAAGAAAACTGCATTTAAAGTTTAAGTTATTTAAATTTTTCATGTTGTAATTTTATTTGAAAATCATTAATGAACTTGACAGTGATTATTGGTGGGTTTTTATGTGCTGAATTATTGGGGACTGTTAAGTTATTTTTTGCTTTAAAAACAGTTAATGATTTGTAAGATGTGTCACTATTGTTGCAACCAAGTGACACAATTTTGATGGAAATTTGAAAAAAGTGGAATAAAATCCGTCAAAAGTTATTTTTAAATAAAACTAAAATATAGGAAATACTCTTGATTTATTGAAAAAGGCCATCAAGTATAAAAAAGAAATACAAACAAAGGATCCTACTTTAAATATATAACAACTACATCCTACTTTAGAGATACAACTACATCAGTCTTACTTGATGGTTTAATCATTTTGTTATTCAAAATTTAAACTGTTATAAAAATAATTGTGACAATTTTTAATAGAGTTTGTTCTTAACAAAAACATGAGATCATCATATTTTTTTTAGCAATAGGCATAGGATTATCGTAAGCTCTCTTGATTTTAAAACCTGGAAATGTAGAGAGGGATGAACCTGAACGTCTTGAATTAATTATTACTTGGACTTGTTTAAAATCTGAATTTTTAAAAGACGTTTTGTAAAAGATCGAGTCTAAGTGATTTTTCTCCACCTCAATTATTGAGGCATCGGCGATTTTAAAGGTCTCGTCCATTGTGTTTTATTGAAAATTTGTGGTGGTATGTTCAGTTAAGTGTTTGAAGTCAAGAAAATCTTCGTGAGACTTCTCTATTACGTTAAAGGGCTTGCCCGTTTTTTATGTTTGTACTATAGCTGCATACTGGGATGGCATATAAATAGGGCCGGATTTTAGAGCTCTTTTGATGTTTTTTTTCAATTAGGTTAGGTTAGGTTAGGTTTTTGGTGAGTGGGTCTATAAGGCCCTCCACTGCGACTCGCAAGAGTCTATTGTGGCTCACGCCTATTCAGATTTCACCAAACAAATTCAGCTTCTTAACAAAGCCAATTAGTTTATTTGGTGAATGATATTTCAGGTCCGAGGGCGAGAGAGAATTCCTGCCAAACATCAGATACCTGATTCGAGCCGCGGCGGGGCAGGCACAAATTATATGCTCTGCTGATTCATCATCTTTCAGACAAAGACGGCAGGTCGGATCTTCCGACAGTCCAAGTTTTAGCATATGATGATTCAGATGACAGTGGCCTGTTAAAAGACCTGTTAGACAACGTAGGTCATGCCTGCTATAGTCTAACATTTTTTTGGAGACATTCTTCGAAGGATGTATGAAAGCCTTTGAATGAACCAATCCTGGTAAATTATGCCAGAAGTCTAAAGCTCTTCTTGCCGTCCAGGTATTCAGTGTTTGTTTGGCAAAACTTATTGCGATGCCAATTATTGGTTCTGGTTCGATAGAAACACGTACGGCACCCTCCCTTGCAAGAGAGTCTGCCTTCTCGTTTCCTTCCATGCCAGAATGGCCAGGGATCCATGCCAGCAATACTTTATTGAGTTCTCCGATTAAGGAGAGTCTTCTTTGGTAGTCTAAAACCAATTTCGACGTTACACGGTGAGAGCTAAGTGCTTTCAAAGCCGCTTGGCTGCCCGAGAAAATTTTTATTGTTCTATGTATGAGATTGGCTTGCTCCAATCTCTCCACACATGAAACAATGGCGTAAATTTCCGCCTGGAATACGGTTGCATAGGATCCTTTTTTTCAATTAAGGAATGGGCATTATCGCCTTCGTTCTGGGTATGCCCAGTAATAAGGTATTTATGAGTAATTGCCTTGGTTTTAAAATTAGCTACGGCATAAATGTAAGCTGCAATTATGAATTTGTTTTTTTGTTGGCCTGAACAATTATCAGAATAGAATACTATTTCCAGATCTTCACTATTACAGGCAGCAGCCTTTTCCTTTAAATAATGCAATAGGCAAGTGCCTATTTCAACTGCCCCTCTCTTACCCTGACCTTCGTGCCACAATTATAAGTAGACAGTTTCGATCTATAGTAGAACGAGGATACTTGTCCATTTGGTGTTGGTAGAGAGGCTTCCAAATCAAAACATGCCACTTGATATGAGGAAGAAGTACTCTTTTAGTCGTTTTCCTTTTCTTCTCTACTCAATGTGGGTGTTGTGTACCTCTTCTAACTTTTTCTTTTCTTCTTCTGATGAATTTTCATAGGAGACGCAGGCCTGGCACTGATCTTTTTTAGGAATGAAGAATGCTATATTGAACTCGTGGTTGAATATGTCCCTGTACATAGTGAGATTAGCAAAAGGTTTTTCTTGATTCTCGCATTCGTGAATTTTGTGTTGCATTTTGGTTTGCATTTGGAATCATCACACGGTGGTTTTATTTGTCGTTCTGAAACTGCTAATCACGAAGTCTTATAATAATATTACTAAATAATTTAAAAAATAATTACCATGATCGGACTTGTCAATATCTAATTGGGGGTTTGATACACCTGCACTAAGACTGCAAACTTTCCAATGTGGGCCTTGCCCTTGTTGCTCCGTTTTTCGTAGCCTACAAAATTTTAATTGTAAATATTCAATATTTTTAGATCAATATTTTTTTGAATTTACCTAATACCAATCATTGACAGCATCTCCTCTGCCCTGGCACCTTTTCCGATTAAATTGCTATCCATTTTGTATAAAACCAAATAAAAAAATCACTCACAGTAATAGTTTATACCTGCACAACTAATAAATAGCAATTAAAAGTGCAGTCGATATCGGCATAAAATCGAATATTTTAACACAATTTATAAGCTATACTACTAAGTAAACAAAAAAGTATAAAGAGACTAATGCACCAGCAAAACTAAAATTTTTGATTTTTGCAATTTTATACACATTTAATTTATAAACACAAAGGTTTTGAAAATTACCTAGTTTATTCTTATTTCCTATACATAATACAAAAATATAATAATACATGTTTAAACAATAAATAAAATATATCAGGTAACAAAAATCATGAATTATATAACAATATTATTTTTATGAACTTCGACATCTTTATCTCCAATTTTTACAACTACGTTACTATTTTTATTTTCTATGGCCTCATAAGGACCTTTGAATAGAGGATCATTTTTTGTAGACTCACCCATGTTTTTAATTAGTACCTTATCTCCTACTTTAACATTAACAATATTTATGTTTGTATCGTATTTCGCTTTACGAAGTGTTTTTGATGCAAATAAATTATTTCTCGCGTCATTCCAAGCGACTTGCAATCGATACTTTAATTCTTTCGGATAATCATCGAAGTTATAGATCAGGTCTATATGATTTGCTACGTTTGAAGGCAATCTACTAGCTTTTCCAAAAACTAACTCGTAAGGGGTATAGCACGTTTCTGTGTAAACCGTGTTATTATATGCAAAACACCAAAAAGAAACCCAAGAACTCCAATTTGACGCGTATATGCGTAAGTAAGCGCCTAGATTTTTATGTGAGTTTTCTAGAGCTCCTACAGTTTCGTGATGATATGCTGCAGAGTTTAGTTTTTGAATGTTTAAGAATTTATAAGCTTCCTCGAGGGTGGAGGAAACAAATTCGGATCCCTTATCCGTCAAGATCTGTTCGGGGATGCCAAAACGAAGTATAAAATTTTCAACAAATGCTTTAGCAACTGTAACAGTTTCTTTATTCTTTATCGGATATGCTTCGACAAATTTAGTTAAATCACACTAACGTCAGAATGTATCGGTTATTTTCGTTGTCTTGGTCCAAGGGGCCCACCAAGTCAAGGAAAACTTTCTGAAAAGCTGACTTAGCAGTAGTTGTAATTTGTAATGGTTGTTTTATGTTTTTAGAATATTTATGTCTTTGACAAGCTTCGCAACGCTTGACAAAGTCTTCAATATCTTTTCGAGGTCCCGGCCAAATGTACAATTTTTTAATATTTTTGTTCATCCGGTTAATTACGGTATGCCCTCCTGTTGGAAGCATATGATAATCGTTAATTATTAGCTGTTGTGTTTCTTTATTATTAATATTTTGAGTACTCTTTATTACACTTATTTTTATACCTGCATTTCTTATATCAATGGGAACTTTTAAAAACTTATTTATTATTGAGCGCATTTTTCATTTTTAACTATAACTAATTCCGGAATTTTTTCAGTTTCGCAAATTTCTTTCAAGGCTCTCAAAGTTGTGCCTAAGCTGTCCGTCTTTGATACAGTTGCTTGATTTATATAAATAATATTTGATTTTTTATCAAATAAAGTATTAACCTTTTAACAATCATTATTCTTTTTACATGTTCCCTTGCTAATTAAAATCATTAACACACATAAATCTTAATTCGACACATTCTAGCGGTGATTTCAATAATTCCACAACTCGCCATGTGATATCCTTTATTAAACATTTAAAGTACTTCTACAGGTTCTTTTTAATCTAGCTTTTATTTCTATCACCCATACTTAGAATAACAAGAGAACTTACTGGTTTCATATGTATTTATTGAATGATCATCAAAAGTGATATCTACAAATCTATAACCCAACAAAAGTGCTTACACTACAATAAAACAAATGGGTACCTAGCAACAGTAGGGACGTATACTGCATTCTTTTAGTTCATTCAACTACGTAATTCGCGCATTCCTAAGTATTGACCAACTATCAATTACTGAAATATTAAAACAATATATTTTACGAAATATATCTTTGTATACCCACTACAATTTTGGTTAGTTATAACATGATTTACGAAAGTTTTACTGGTGACAGTTGAACGTGTACATTGCCTTATTCCATAAGCTAAGAACAGATTTGATATTTTATTACTATAAAAATAATTAACTATCAAGTCTATATTAAAATCACACACTAACACAAATTTTTAATTAGCAGAAAACAAAACATCACAGATGGCTTCCAAGTCATTAATAAATGTGGAATAGGAAGTAGAAGGAGAATGGTACAAATATCCACTAATGATATATACAGCGTTGCTGAAAAGTCTCGCACCAAGGGATTATATTTGAAACGGAAAAAGGGAAAGTTATGAAATTCTAGGACGATGAATGAGACTTTATTCTGCATATCAAATGTTTTGACGTCAGCGTTAAGCTTACGGTCGCCATCTTGAATTTTTTAAAATGACAACCTAGATCGGGTGACGTATCACAAAGAAGCTTATTTTTTTTTCTTTCCAAAAATAATACTTTTGAATAATAACTTTTATCCGTATAATGTTTGAAATTTCCAAGTATTGGCTGAGGATGATTTTGATAGACGATTCCAATTTTGTGAAACATTTCAAAAGAAAATTAGAATGCAAAACAATTTCTTAGATTTTTTGGTATTCAGTGATGAAGCCACATTTTGCTTGAGCAGACATAATTGCTAGTACTGGTCAAATTGTAATCCGCACTGGTTTGAAGAGGTTTGTACACAGGGTCCTCAAAAAGTTAATGTGTTGGTGAAAAACCATTTGATCGGCCCTTTTTTATTGAAGGTACGCTTACCGGTGCTAAATATCTTGATTTACTCCAAAATGAAATTATACTTGAAATAAATCGATTATTTCCTAATATGAATGTATACTTTCAACAAGATGGCGCACCTCCACATTATCAAAGAGACGTGTGGCAATATTTGAGTGGCCGGCAAGATCCCCTGACTTGACACCACTTGATTTTTTTCTCTGGGGTTACCTGAAAGACCGCGTTTATGTTAAAAGACCAACCAACTTGAACTATTTAAAGGATCGCATACGTCTCGAAATGAAGGGAATTACTGCACAAATGATCAACGACTCTATTGGTAGCTTGGAAGAGAGATTGTATCATTGTCAACAAACATTTTGAGCACTTATTGTGATGCAACTTAAACAAATGTTTAGTTTATAAATTTCTGTAACATTCAGTTTTGTTTAAAATTATAATTTTAATATTTTTGTTAAATTATAATTTCCGAGTAAAGTGATACATTGTTATTATTTCTGGAAAGAGAAAAAGATAAGCTTCTTTGTTATTCGTCACTCGACCTAGGTTGCGACTCCAATTTGCTCCAAGATATGCAGAATAAAGGTCGAAACTCACTTATCAGCACCTCATAGGAACAGCGACTGACCATCACCAGCAGATTTTATTTCTTATGTGTATTTAAATGTAAGCGCGCCTACCTAACAACATCAGCACAGCACCGACAAGGCACTTCAACGCCTCAACCACAACACATTTCTCAGAGAGAATATTTTGCGGACGGCGTGCTTGTGGTGTGCTAATCCTTTGCCGACGTTGTACACTCACTTATCAGCACATTTCGGTTATTACAGTACAATACAATATCTCTGACAATATAAAGCGAAGCCTATAGTCGGGAATCGCGGCGGTGCTGATCCCGTGTCGATGCGTTAAGTGAACCCAAACTCTACCGTCAGGTTGTCCACTCGACGGTGCTGTGACGATGCTTGTCAGGTGCTGTGCTGTTGAGTGAGTATCGGCC
This sequence comes from Lochmaea crataegi, assembly GCA_947563755.1. NCBI lineage: Eukaryota > Metazoa > Arthropoda > Insecta > Coleoptera > Chrysomelidae > Lochmaea > Lochmaea crataegi. Next base: position 33,450,882 of record OX387434.1, on the reverse strand, counting down.
TTAAAGTCTCATTCATCGTCCTAGAATTCCATAACTATCCCTTCATCCGTTTCAAAGATAAGCCCTTGGTTCGAGACATTTCAGCAACGCTGTATATCATTGTAATAAGATTGTAACGGTAAATGTGTGCTTTTAGTTGGGCGCCAATTTGTAACGGTAAATGTCTGTACCCCACAAAGGGCACCAGCTCGAAGGGCTCCGGCTAGAGACTCCTCTCAAGGGTGATTCGACCCCAAGTTTATGTCACACAAGGATAACAGAAGGGTTGTAAAAATTGAGGGCGCCACTACCTTTTTGACGATAAAAACTACAAAAAACTAAGGCGGAAAAGGTAGAAACGCCTTGCAAAATTTAAATAAGTTAATAATAAAAAAGTTACTAAAAATCACCCCGGGCGATATCTCCCTCAACTTTTATAGTTGAGGATTTAAAAAAATGAAAGATACGAGTTAAAACAAATTTATTCTGCCACAGGAAATGAACAACGGAATTTAATAGAGGAATTTGTACTTTTATAGGTACTTAGCTTAGATGAAGTGGTTTCCTGGAGAAGAAGTCAGGTCTTGATCTGAACTGATGTGTTCTGTTCTAGGGCGGTATTTTGGGGTTCTATCCTTGGCTTTATATCCTCGGGTTGTATCCTAGGCTATATTCTTGGGTTATATCCTAGCCTAGGGGCTGTGCTTACCACAGCAAAATTCATAAGATAGGTACTTAAGATATGAAAGATAGCGAAAGATGATCTGTCCCCTTAGGCGGTCGATAACAGAAAGGGGTGTTTCACGTGGCGTTGTGCAAAAAATGGTAGCGTCCGTTGGCAGACGTCAATTGTCTAACGGTCAGGGTTGAAGAGTTTGGGATCACAGAACTATAATTGGATGTGGCTAGTGACGACGAGCGCTAATTAAAAGGATTTATTCTGTAAAATCGAAACAGGTCGATAGACATGTTACAAGATTAACTTTAAGTTACAGTTTTCATTAAGTATGAACATTTCAAAATAGGAGAAATTATAGTTATCTTTAATATACACAGTGTTCATTTGAAAAGCACCCACCCTTAATATTTCAGAAATGCGACATATTAGAAAGAAATGCCGAGACAAGTCAACTTTTTACTTGAGGGGGCACTTTTCAGCGCTTATGTCATAAACGTCAGATTCACCCCCTCCCTACAGGAGAAAACCCTTAGATTTTTTCAAATGGCATTAGGCATCAAGTCGTACCTCATTTAAAAGGTCTGTTGAATCTCTATTCAATCATTTTATTTTGCCTTTGATACCAGCATTCCATTGTTATTTAATCGTTATTTGAAATTGGCTTTATTATTGCCTGAATGTTAATGGTGGTCACTTTGAACACATGATTAAATAACAGTTATTTCTTGTTAACAGTTATCTTCTTACTATTTGTAAATGTTTTATTCTTTAGAGTCTTTCTGTCATAACCTCATTCGGGGGCATACGAAAAGTAGAAAGAGAGCCAATTTTGAACAACGATTGAATAACAATGGACGGCTGGTATCAAAGGCAAAACAAAATGATTTAATGGAGATTTACCAGACCTTTTAAATGAGGTATGACTTGATACCTAGCGCCATTTGAAAAAATCTAAGGAGGATCTCCAGTAGGGAGGGGGTGAATCTGACGTTCATGAAATTAGCGCTAAAAAGTGTCCCCTCAAGTTAAAAGTTGACGTGTTTTGGCATTTCTTTCTTATATGTCGCATTTTTGAAATATTGAGGATGGGTTCTTTTCAAATGAACACAGTGTATAGTGTATGTCTACTTGTGGAATCACATTAAACAAGCTTGTACCCATCCCGTTCTATCTCAACATCAACTATTCTAGTTTCACCAAGTGAAATTACTTTTGGAGTATAACAAACTATAGTTTCATGTCTTCTGTATGTTCCTTGTGGTGCATTCATTATTCTTTTTGTTAATTATTTTGGGAAATTAATCTACAATCTTTTTTATATTCTTTGAATTTGATCAATTTTATTTACAATTCTTTGAGCATTATGTCCGAGTTAAATATTATATTAGGGTTGGTTATATGTTTTTTGGTCTATCTTATCCCCAATAGTTGGTCTATTATTTATAAATCTAATAACTTTATTTTCTCCATTTTCATTCATCTGTTGCAGTTTTGCTTTTACAAATTTAAAATACTCAAGTGTTTTTTTGTTTGATCAGCAAATATTTTAATACCTGTAGTTGGATCAAGTTGTTTATTTCTAAGCACTAATTTCTCTTTATCTGGGGACTTGAGCAATAACCTTGATAGGTCTAACTTTGTTTGGTACATACCTTTCAAGTCTAAACATTTTCAAATTACTTTTGTCAATACTGCACTTTTCTAGTCCCGTTTCTATGAGTTTCTTGTCTTCAGAGTTTCGTTCTTGCTGAGTTTTTAATTTTGATTCTTTAATATTAGCTATAATTATATTCGAAGCACGATTTTGCCGATCAATTGTTTCAAACATCATATTTTCATATTCTTCCACCGAAGACCATTGGGTAGTACTCGTATTACTTATATAAGTATTATTTTTCAGTTGGTCGATTTAAGCTGATAGATTTGATCAATCTTAGTGAGAAGTTTGGGAACAAGCTCAATTCCATTTTGGCAATCCTCACAGTAAAATGTATGCAATGTTTTTCCTTCAATGACCACCACTCTAATTTCACTAGCATTAAGGGCAGATCATTCTTTATGCGTTGATCTTCGGCAACTGTCCCATAATAACATCGTTCTAATGAATTTCAAGTACTCGTTCTTTCATGAATTACCACAAAAAAAAACGTTGAATGGAAAATAAAACTACTAGCTTGTACACTTTTAACTTCAAATTGCATTGAAAACATGAAGACATCGTCCTAGTTTTATAGGCCTCACTTCATAATTGAGAAAATTTGTCCTAAACTTTTCCATAATTGCAGGTCCTTTATATGACTTTCTAAAACAGGATGTATTGTTCCAGTCTGGAACAGATCGAATGAATAGTTTTATTACTCTGAAAAATATCTTGATATCTAAACCTGATTTAGCCATCTATTCACCTACTGCTGAAACCCAAATCCATTGCGATACAAGTTTTTGTGGTTATGGTGATATATTACTACAAAAACAAGCAGATCAAAAATTCCATCCAGTTTTCTTTTACAGTTAGAGAACAACCCAAGTTGAATCCAAACAACACATTTTCATTTTGGGGCTAAAAGCTATTAATTGGTTCAGGGTGTACTTACACGGCATTAAATGCAGAATATCGATAGACTGCAATAGTATGACAACAGCCTTGAAGAAAAAGAATGCTAGTCCTAAAATCATACGATGGAGCCTTATTCTTGACAGTTGTAACGTGCCTCCCTTCTTACACGTGGCTCCTGCCACAAGAACACGTCACTATGGACACCCTTGATGCAAAATTCGGGTTTTTAAATCTCGGGCGCCAGATTATTAACGTGGTTTGCTCCACGGCCCCTTGACCCTTAGCGTCAAGAGTTCCAGATAGCCTCAGATGGAGGTTACGGAAAATTCCAGGGGTCTTGTTGAATTAAATTTAACTAACTAGTGAAAATCGGGAAAAGCCAAATCTTGGTTCTCCAATCAATAAATTGCGGTTAAAAATGAAAATAATAGAAATTCAAAACTTTGATCTATTAATACTCTGTGGTCTATTTTACGAATAATTCTTTTTAGTGACAAACAAATTAACCGGGAAAAGAAAAGGAGGTATGTATTACCTATATCTGGGATTTTAACGGACTTAACGGTCAGGTTATCAAATACGGTTCAAATCTACCGGGTTTTACGGGGTCCCTAGTGCACGATTTAGATCTGCCGGGTAATCAGACAAATTGTGGCTACGCCTCTTCCAAGTCTGATTAACCCTTGAATCCAAATGAAACCGGCAACTATTATTCCGACGGGAAAAAAAAAAATAAATAATGATTCTACGAAACGGGAAAAGAACGATTTAGATCTGCCGGGAAATCAAACAAATTGTGGCTAAGCCTCTTCCAAGTCTGATTAACCCTTGAATCCAAATGAAACCGGCAACTATTATTCCGACGGGGAGAAAAAAAATATAAATAATGATTCTACGAAACGGGAAAAGAACGATTTAGATCTGCCGGGAAATCAAACAAATTGTGGCTAAGCCTCTTCCAAGTCTGATTAACCCTTGAATCTACTAAAGCCGTTAACTATTATTCCAAAAAAAAAATTAAGAACGAGTTAGATCTGCCGGGAAATCAAACAAATTGTGGCTAAGCCTCTTCCAAGTCTGATTAACCCTTGAATCTACTAAGCCGGTAACTATTATTCCGAAAAAAATAAAATTTAAGAACGAATTAGATCTGCCGGGAAATCAAACAAATTGTGGCTAAGCCTCTTCCAAGTCTGATTAACCCTTGAATCTAACTAAAGCCGGTAACAATTAAAAAAAATAATTTTCCCACGAGTTAAACGGTACCCAACTATCGATACACAGAGTAAAAATATTCGTACTAGCATAAACTTTAAAATATTATACCTAATCCACTTGGATATCAATTTAATTTAAAACTACTGACAACCAAAAGCATAAAATAATTCGAGAATCCACTAATAATTCATATCAGTTAATTAATATATAATAAACGCAGTAAATAAAAATTCGAAATCAAATTACGGTTGACAAATCTTTATTTTCAGATAAGAGAAACAAAATAAAAAACGAATTTCAGTTCAACAACAAAAGAAAAAAATAGCCGGTCGGAAAATTTTCAAAAAAATACATTCAACAATTTAATAATAAGCGGCGATACGGAAAGTTTCGAATACACAGTTTATTTGTTAAAATTTATTTACCTTAATAAATACAGCCCACACACAATCGGAAGACGGAATACACAAAATTTTCGCACTACGGTTTTTCGGTTTTTCGGAAGAACGTTTAACGGAGAATGCTTAGAGCCGAAAAAGGAACTGATTCTTCAGAGCCGAAAAATGAACTGATTCTTCAGAGAGCAAAAATGAACTGATTCTTCAGAGAGCCTGAATGATGCCCGTCAGCCAATTTATATCCCAAATTTTAGTTACAGTTTTCGGTCGTCGTCCCCGGTGGCGGAATTAAAACGTGAAATTTATCTAGTTTCGACAAAAACTTGTAAGTATACTAGACGGCTCTCGATTAAATTAAAATGTTGTATATACCGGGCGTCCTTTCAGTTGAAAAATTTAAATATCGGAAAGGAATAAATTGTCTATGGTAGAAGTTGGATTTGCGTAACTCGGACTTATACTAAAATATACACCGGTAATAGCAAAAAAAATAAATCACTGCGGTAGTCGAAAGGGTTGTAAAGTAACGAGTTATATACACCCTAGTGGTAAAATAAAATATATTACGGAATAATAAAAAAAATAAAAAATTAAACTTGCAAAAAGCAGAAAAAAAAATAACTCGTTACACACCCCCTTTACTTCGGTAAAAAAAAAATGAATGAGCGAAAGTGCAACTTTCGGACATTACATTTTTTTTTTAAACAACAACTTACACCTAATAATAAAAAAAGGTGAGAAAACAAAACGGTGATCCAGGGTGTAGCGTCTCACAGCCTGGAACGTCGGCGTAGGGTCGCTTGGTGTGGATGGGGCGGTCCTCTTCCACGGGACGCCTGTCTTCGGTATGACCTGGAACAGCGTCCGGCTGTTTCCAGAGCGGGGTGGGGTTGTTCGATGCTACACTGGCTGGAAGCATCCTGCATTCGTCGGGGTTCGTCGCTACGGGAGACCAGGTGCGCTTGTACTGCCACCGATCGGGTACGGGGCCGCGTCGATCACACGGGCATTCTCGGGACATCCGTCCTACTTGTCCACATCGGGAACAAAACAGAATAGACGGCCTGCTGCAGTTCTCTCGGCGGTGTCCGGAGATTCCACATCTCCAACAGAGATCATCCGTCAGGGTGATGAACCTGCCGGCTACCATTCGTTGTCGCAGGTGGGTCTCTGGCGGTTTTTGCTGTGACGGTTTGTACTGTTGACATCGCAGACACCTCTTTACGTACTTGGTGATGTCCCTGAACATTCCTGGCCAATAGTACAATTTTGCAATCCGGGTGATGGTTTTAGCAATTCCCAGATGACCAGCATTCGGATTATCATGGTTTTCTTGCAACACCCGGGTTCGGTCGGGCTTTGCTATACACAGTTTCCAGGGATCGGACATTTCTGGCTCTCTGAAATCATTGATACCCCAGAAATGACGGTATAGACGGTCTTCTTCAATGCAGTAGTCCGGAAACTTCTCTGGATCCTTCAGGACCTCTTCCTTCCTGTTCCGGTACCACGAACATTCGGCGGTTACATCGGTCAAACAGAGTGCAGACGGTGAATCGGTCTCGGCGGTCATTGGTAGCGGATTTCTGGACAAAGCGTCGGCCACACGATTTAGAGCACCTTTACGGTACTGTATCTCGAAATCTTACTGTTGTAGAAAAATACTCCACCTGGCTAAATGTCCGGACGGACTTGATATGGAATGCAGCCATCTAAGAGATTGATGATCGGTAACAACCGTGAAATGGTAGCCCTCCAAATAAGGACGCATCTTTTCAATCCCCCAAACAATGGCAAGACATTCTTTTTCGGTTACGGAGTAATTTTTCTCGGTAGCACTCAGGGTGCGACTTGCATACGCTACCACGTATTCGTGACCATCCTTCCGCTGGGTAAGGGCTATTCCCAAACCATATTCGGAGGCATCGGTCTGCAGAGTGAACGGTACGGTAAAATCAGGACAACTTAAGACGGGTGCTTCTGACAGACAGGTTTTGATTCTAGCGAACGCGGCTTCTTGTTCCTCGGCCCACTTCCATCGCTGAGATTTGCGGAGTAATTTCGTTAACGGAGCTACCTTTTCTGAGAACGATGGCACGAATCTCCTATACCAGGAGGCAACTCCCAAAAACCTTCTCAGCTCTCGGAGATTTCTCGGTGCTGTATTACTATCTCCCAACTCTACGAGAGACGATGAACAGACTTCGGTAACAGATTGCTCCTTGTCAACCCCTAACACCAGGGAAGACTCAGAGACTTCGGAAACAGATTGCTCCTTGTCCACCCCTAACACCAGGGAAGACGCAGAGACTTCGGAAACAGACTGCTCCTTATCAACCCCTAACAACACCGGGGAAGACTCAGAGACTTCGGAAACAGATTGCTCTTTGTCAACCCCTAACACCAGGGAAGACGCAGAGACTTCGGAAACAGATTGCTCCTTATCAACCCCTAACAACACCGGGGAAGACGCAGAGACTTCGGAACTAGTTTGCTCCTTGTCCACCCCTAACACCAGGGAAGACTCAGAGACTTCGGAAATAGATTGCTCCTTGTCAACCCCTAACTCCATGGAAGACGCAGAGACTTCGGAAACAGCTTGCTCCTTGTCAACCCCTAACACCAGGGAAGACGTAGAGACTTCGGAAACAGATTGCTCCTCGCCAACCCCTAAAACCAGGGAAGACGCAGAGACTTCGGAAACATCTTGCTCCTTGTCAACCCCTAACACCAGGGAAGACGCAGAGACTTCGGAAACAGATTGCTCCTCGCCAACCCCTAAAACCAGGGAGGGCGAAGAGACTTCGGAAATAGATTGCTCCTTGTCAACCCCTAACACCAGGGAAGACGCAGAGACTTCGGGAACAATTTGCTCCTTGTCGACCCCTAACTCCAGGGAGGACGCAGAGACTTCGGAACTAGTTTGCTCCTTGTCAACCCCTAACTCCAGGGAAGACGCAGAGACTTCGGAAACAGACTGATTTACAGAACGGCGGTCTTTCCTAAGACGGTGGGTGGTTTCTTCTCTACATATTATCGGTACAGCGGAATTGACTTCTTTCATAGGCCGGTTCACGGCCTCCAATATTCCAACAGGACTGGCCACTTGTGAACGCCTCACTAACTCATCATTCACGTATATTTCTCCGGTTCCTAACTCCAGCCGGAAATTATACTTTCGGAGGACATCATGTCCTAATACAATGTCGGTTATTAGACCAGGGAAATGCTCCAACGAACCCTCCATTGTGACGTCATTGATTTTCCATTTCAGCTCATATATGTCGGTGATGGAGACTAGATTTCCATTAGCTAAACGGGCCTTCGCAGCTTGACGAGAGGTAGTTTGCTTTCTTTGGGAAAAAGTCTTAGCTACCTGATCACCAATATACGACTTTGCTGCTCCGGTATCCAATAATGCTCTAAACATATGATTTCCTATTTCAACGTCTATGTGCGGTCGGGGGTCGTTCATTTCTGCTGGCGGTTCGGTATGAGAGGCAAAGATTTGCGGAAGCTGTGTCGGCCTCTCCTCGGTACAGCTTCGTTTTAGTTTTCCTGCCTCCTGCAGGAACAGTCTCGGGAAAATACTCCTTCCTTCTGGCAACGAGAACAGAATATTTTTGGCGGGTTTTGACAGTTATTCCTATAATGTCCAGACTCACCACAACGGAAACAGATGAGTTGACGGGAATATTGTCCTGAAGGTTGACGAGTAGTATCAGGCGGCGGCGGAGTATCGGTCGGTGACGGTTGGCTGGGACCGGCGATGGGCTCTCTGGATGGAGGCATCGTGTTGTGAGAAGGTCCATATCTCGGCGAACTCATTGACTGCGGACGGGGATTTGGTCCCCGGTTCGGTCCAGTGTGGTTGGGTATAGACTGGAGTTCCTTCCTGAGGAGCTCATATTCCCTGACCACCTGACAAAAGGAGGAAAAATCGTCAAAGTCCCCTTTTCGGACTTGCAGACGGTGTTCCGGCAACAGGTTACGGTACAGCCATGCTAACTGCTGTTCGGGAGTTAGCTTTCCATGTCTTCGCATCAAAGTCTGGAGTTCGGTGATGTATGTGGCGGCGGCTTCATTCCTTCGTTGTAGACGACGGCTTATCTCAGCTTCCAAGTCGTCTTCGTAATTAACGGGGTAGAAGAAAATACGGAAATCTGTTTCAAATTCCTCCCAGGTAGAGTATCTGCTGCGGTTATTCCGGTACCAAAGAGCGGGCTCACCGGACAGTAATTCAGGTAGCAAAGGAAGCAAATTATCTTTTTGAACATTCCTTGCGGTACATATTTCTTCAATTCTTTCGATGAATCCGACCGGATCTCCTCGACTTCCGAAGCACACTTTCCAGTCGTGTACATTTAGCGGAGGGTTGGCCATAACGGTCGAAACGGTTACGGTATCGGATCGGTCAGAAACGAGTCGTGGAGAAATATTTCTTCGTCTTACAATTCGACAAGTCTCCCCTGACCCTTATCAACAAAACGGATGAGTCAATCTCTTCGGAGTTTCTTCTGGACATTCGCCTTTTAACTCCAGCTCAGACGTCTTCTTCTTCTTCCAAAATGAAAAAAAACAACAAAGGCGGAAAGAAGGAAAAACTAGCACCGGCAAAACGGTCACTATTGAAATTTGCAATACAAAAACAAAAAAAAAAAAATAGTATATTATACTGAAATAACGGTCCCTGTTCAAATCAACAATGGGCAAAAAACCCGTAAAACAGTATAAGCGGTCCAGCAACAATACGCTAAAAAAAATATCCACAGCTGTATTTCAGTTCCTGCTATAATCAGGTCTCTTTAACAATACGGTAAAATAACGGAAACGGAATAACGGTTCCAGCTCTAACAAATAATCAACTCTCTGCAATAATACGGTAAACAAAAAAACAGTCAACACAGACTTAACCGGTCCAAGCGAAAAAACGCTTCAAAAAAAAAAATAAAAATTTAAAACGGTATTAAACTGATCCTATTGTAATCAACAATCGGGTCTCTGCTCTAACAAAAAAAAATACGGCAGAAAATAGTAAAAACAGACTTAAACGGTCCAAGCACAAATAAACGCTAAAAAAAATGGAAAACGGTATTAAACTGATCTTACAGTAATCAACAATTGGGTCCCTGCTCTAACAAAAAAAATACGGCAGAAAATAGTCAAAACAGACTTAAACGGTCTAAGCACAAATAAACGCTAAAAAAAATGGAAAACGGTATTAAACTGATTCTACTGTTATCAACAATTAGGTCCCTGCTCGAGCGCCATTTTGTAACGTGCCTCCCTTCTTACACGTGGCAAAATGCAAAATTCGGGTTTTTAAATCTCGGGCGCCAGATTATTAACGTGGTTTGCTCCACGGCCCCTTGACCCTTAGCGTCAAGAGTTGCAGATAGCCTCAGATGGAGGTTACGGAAAATTCCAGGGGTCTTGTTGAATTAAATTTAACTAACTAGTGAAAATCGGGAAAAGCCAAATCTTGGTTCTCCAATCAATAAATTGCGGTTAAAAATGAAAATAATAGAAATTCAAAACTTTGATCTATTAATACTCTGTGGTCTATTTTACGAATAATTCTTTTTAGTGACAAACAAATTAACCGGGAAAAGAAAAGGAGGTATGTATTACCTATATCTGGGATTTTAACGGACTTAACGGTCAGGTTATCAAATACGGTTCAAATCTACCGGGTTTTACGGGGTCCCTAGTGCACGATTTAGATCTGCCGGGTAATCAGACAAATTGTGGCTACGCCTCTTCCAAGTCTGATTAACCCTTGAATCCAAATGAAACCGGCAACTATTATTCCGACGGGAAAAAAAAATATAAATAATGATTCTACGAAACGGGAAAAGAACGATTTAGATCTGCCGGGAAATCAAACAAATTGTGGCTAAGCCTCTTCCAAGTCTGATTAACCCTTGAATCCAAATGAAACCGGCAACTATTATTCCGACGGGGAGAAAAAAAATATAAATAATGATTCTACGAAACGGGAAAAGAACGATTTAGATCTGCCGGGAAATCAAACAAATTGTGGCTAAGCCTCTTCCAAGTCTGATTAACCCTTGAATCTACTAAAGCCGGTAACTATTATTCCAAAAAAAATAAAATTTAAGAACGAGTTAGATCTGCCGGGAAATCAAACAAATTGTGGCTAAGCCTCTTCCAAGTCTGATTAACCCTTGAATCTACTAAGCCGGTAACTATTATTCCGAAAAAAATAAAATTTAAGAACGAATTAGATCTGCCGGGAAATCAAACAAATTGTGGCCAAGCCTCTTCCAAGTCTGATTAACCCTTGAATCTAACTAAAGCCGGTAACAATTAAAAAAAAAAAATTTCCCACGAGTTAAACGGTACCCAACTATCGACACACAGAGTAAAAATATTCGTACTAGCATAAACTTTAAAATATTATACCTAATCCACTTGGATATCAATTTAATTTAAAACTACTGACAACCAAAAGCATAAAATAATTCGAGAATCCACTAATAATTCATATCAGTTAATTAATATATAATAAACGCAGTAAATAAAAATTCGAAATCAAATTACGGTTGACAAATCTTTATTTTCAGATAAGAGAAACAAAATAAAAAACGAATTTCAGTTCAACAACAAAAGAAAAAAATAGCCGGTCAGAAAATTTTCAAAAAAATACATTCAACAATTTAATAATAAGCGGCGATACGGAAAGTTTCGAATACACAGTTTATTTGTTAAAATTTATTTACCTTAATAAATACAGCCCACACACAATCGGAAGACGGAATACACAAAATTTTCGCACTACGGTTTTTCGGTTTTTCGGAAGAACGTTTAACGGAGAATGCTTAGAGCCGAAAAAGGAACTGATTCTTCAGAGCCGAAAAATGAACTGATTCTTCAGAGAGCAAAAATGAACTGATTCTTCAGAGAGCCTGAATGATGCCCGTCAGCCAATTTATATCCCAAATTTTAGTTACAGTTTTCGGTCGTCGTCCCCGGTGGCGGAATTAAAACGTGAAATTTATCTAGTTTCGACAAAAACTTGTAAGTATACTAGACGGCTCTCGATTAAATTAAAATGTTGTATATACCGGGCGTCCTTTCAGTTGAAAAATTTAAATATCGGAAATGAATAAATTGTCTATGGTAGAAGTTGGATTTGCGTAACTCGGACTTATACTAAAATATACACCGGTAATAGCAAAAAAAATAAATCACTGCGGTAGTCGAAAGGGTTGTAAAGTAACGAGTTATATACACCCTAGTGGTAAAATAAAATATATTACGGAATAATAAAAAAAATAAAAAATTAAACTTGCAAAAAGCAGAAAAAAAAAATAACTCGTTACACAGTTTTGATTGTTATAGAACACATATCCAGCACAAACATGAAACATGTTGGTGCTTTAAGTAGCTGTTTTGAAAGAGTTTTAATCATTGAAGGGAATTCTATTAAAACCAATTTATCAATTAAACAAAGTCAAGACCCAGTTATTTGTAAATTAAAGACTACATTGGAATCAAGCGAACATAAGCTATTTGAATTGAATAATGATTTGGTATATAGGAAAAATAATATTTCACTATTTTATGTGCCTAGGTCAATGGAAAATAATGTTACTCGTACTTGCCACGATGAATTAGGACATGTAGGTTTAGACAAATGTGAATCCTTAAGGGAATCTCACTAGTTCCCTGATATAAAACAAAAAGTGAAAAGTTTCAAATTGTTTATGCCCCAAGTTGTAAAAAGAAAGGGTTTTTATACAACATACCAAAGGGAGGCAAGCCTTTCAACACCTTACATTTAGATCACTGTGGTACTCTGAAATAACGAGAGGAAATGGTAATAGACATAGTTTTACAATTTTTGATGGTTTCACTAAATTTCTAATATTTCTTCTATGCAAATCAACAAACTGTAATTAAGTTATTAATGCCCGTTTGCACCGTTTAGAATTTCGTAAGTTCTCCTTAACTTTATGAAGTACTTAATTGTCTTTTTCGTTGCATCGCTGCAGCTTAAGCATTACTTAGTAAAGAAACGCTTAACGCATTGCATACATGGCAACACTGAGAAAATCTAGTAACTTATTAGTGAATTTTCATAATTTGACTTTGAGTGACAGCTTTCGCCCGCGTCAAATGTGAACAATTAATCTATAAATAATACGAAAAAAAAACAATAAAATTCAGTGCAACCACCGTAGTGCATTATCAGCATTTTATCACTCTTAACTGTTTCTACTGCTGTAGGTATTTACGAATCAAAGGAAATGGAAAGCAACTTGGTAATGTCTGAATTACATAGCCATTCATACTTAAAATACGAATTTGTTTTCAATTGTAGACCAAGAGAAAATTTCGTTCGCCAAACTTCACCGGCACAGAGAAGCAACTGCTACTAAATGTTAGACATAATTGAAAATGAGAAGACAGATGGTGTTAGTATTGATGAAAAAAACAAAGCATGGGAAACAGCTGCGAAGGAGTTTAATGCATCTTGTCCTGAAAACAGACATAGAAATGTGCAATCATTAAAAAATTCTATGGTAACAGAAAGATGGAAGTTCGAAAATTGTGGCTGAGGAAGGAGAGGAAAGATATTTGACAGGTTTGTTTAGCACTATCAATAACTATATACGTATATCAAATGCTCGGAGAAAGAACTGTTTCTATCCATTATGAATGATGAAACTGTAAATGGATTAGAAAAATTTAACAGTTGTAGGTATTTATTGAAATATAAATGAAAATTAAAATAGTGTATACATACCTAGATTAATGTTTAAATTTTAAGGATGACGAACTTAAGAGCAGCACTGAAGAGATTATAACTCCAGAAGAAACTGAAGATATTTTGCTGGTATGTTGATGTGGGAGTAACATTTATGTTAATCTTATTATTTGCAGCCATGAAAAAGAGTAGGTTACCTAAAACTCATTCAATATCATCTGTTTCAGTCAAGTTGGAGTTCGAACAAATTAAAAACTAGTATGTTGAGTGCACCAGCAAATATATCTTTGCAAAAAGCTTCGAAAGTAAGAGCAACCAGTGTATGTAATCGGTTTTTGCTATTTCAATTTCCGTTTATGTACTTGCTTTATAATTAAGATCAAGCCAGTGCAAGCAGATTGACGACCAGCAATAGTGAAGTTGTTAACATCTTCGGTTATCGGTGAGAAATACGATCAGCTGCTTACAAAAAGGATTGCCATTGCTGATGGTTTCACTAAATTTCTAATATTTCTTCTATGCAAATCAACAAACTGTAATTAAGTTATTAATGCCCGTTTGCACCGTTTAGAATTTCGTAAGTTCTCCTTAACTTTATGAAGTACTTAATTGTCTTTTTCGTTGCATCGCTGCAGCTTAAGCATTACTTAGTAAAGAAACGCTTAACGCATTGCATACATGGCAACACTGAGAAAATCTAGTAACTTATTAGTGAATTTTCATAATTTGACTTTGAGTGACAGCTTTCGCCCGCGTCAAATGTGAACAATTAATCTATAAATAATACGAAAAAAAAACAATAAAATTCAGTGCAACCACCGTAGTGCATTATCAGCATTTTATCACTCTTAACTGTTTCTACTGCTGTAGGTATTTACGAATCAAAGGAAATGGAAAGCAACTTGGTAATGTCTGAATTACATAGCCATTCATACTTAAAATACGAATTTGTTTTCAATTGTAGACCAAGAGAAAATTTCGTTCGCCAAACTTCACCGGCACAGAGAAGCAACTGCTACTAAATGTTAGACATAATTGAAAATGAGAAGACAGATGGTGTTAGTATTGATGAAAAAAACAAAGCATGGGAAACAGCTGCGAAGGAGTTTAATGCATCTTGTCCTGAAAACAGACATAGAAATGTGCAATCATTAAAAAATTCTATGGTAACAGAAAGATGGAAGTTCGAAAATTGTGGCTGAGGAAGGAGAGGAAAGATATTTGACAGGTTTGTTTAGCACTATCAATAACTATATACGTATATCAAATGCTCGGAGAAAGAACTGTTTCTATCCATTATGAATGATGAAACTGTAAATGGATTAGAAAAATTTAACAGTTGTAGGTATTTATTGAAATATAAATGAAAATTAAAATAGTGTATACATACCTAGATTAATGTTTAAATTTTAAGGATGACGAACTTAAGAGCAGCACTGAAGAGATTATAACTCCAGAAGAAACTGAAGATATTTTGCTGGTATGTTGATGTGGGAGTAACATTTATGTTAATCTTATTATTTGCAGCCATGAAAAAGAGTAGGTTACCTAAAACTCATTCAATATCATCTGTTTCAGTCAAGTTGGAGTTCGAACAAATTAAAAACTAGTATGTTGAGTGCACCAGCAAATATATCTTTGCAAAAAGCTTCGAAAGTAAGAGCAACCAGTGTATGTAATCGGTTTTTGCTATTTCAATTTCCGTTTATGTACTTGCTTTATAATTAAGATCAAGCCAGTGCAAGCAGATTGACGACCAGCAATAGTGAAGTTGTTAACATCTTCGGTTATCGGTGAGAAATACGATCAGCTGCTTACAAAAAGGATTGCCATTGCTGATATGGAACAACAAAAGTTCCAGAATTATTTAAATTGGCAAATTGAAAAGCAGATACTGGAAAGGCAGTTACTGCAATTGGATCTAGAAATAAATAAAGAAACCTTGATAAAAATGAAGCAAACATAATATTATGTAGTACTTTAAAACATGTTCAAAACTGTATATATTTGTTATAAATTTAAAAAAAATTATTAATTATATCAGTACGATTATCAACAATTATTCCATCAACTGCAATAGGAGCGTGGATCTTTTGACCATTACAATCAATCGTCTAATTCAAGAGCACCGATGTCATCTGGGAGTAGTGAAGGGTTTTCTTCGTGTATATTGCGAGCCATCTTTTGTAGAACTGCAGTTGGCGTAATAGCAGCCAATATCGTATCCATTTTAAAGCGCATTCCATAAGCCAAAACTGGAAAACGTCGTTTCCAGTTTCCAAACAAACGTTCTACCGTGTTGCGTGTGCCTCATTATACAATTCCTCTGCTCTAGTTCTTGTATTCTCCTTTGGTGTAAGAAAATACAATTTTAATGGATATCACCTAGAAATTTAAAAAATATTAAGAAATGAGTATTTCCAAATAACCTATTAGCAAACTGTTTGGAAATTCTTCCATTTTCTATTCGTGCCCTTATCCGACTATTATTAAATATAGTAGCATCATGGGCAGAACCAAGCCACCTAATTACCACATCCATTATTTCTAATGATGCATTGGTAACAGCTTACACATTAATAGGGAAATATTCTTTTCTGTTTCTAAATACTTCGGCATCGTTTCCCCCTGGTTATTGTATTCTTATATGAGTACATTCTATAGCTCCCACTACTCTTGGAAATGCTGCTATCTCAAAAAATTCATTTTGAATAGTGATTCTTTCTGCTGCAGTTTGTGGCATCTTAACAAACAGCGGTCTCAGAGATGCGATTGCTCTCGACACCCTTGCAATGCTTCATGAAGCAGTTGCAGTATGGATTCCACAGAAATCAGCAATGGTTACCAAATGCCCAGCGGAAGCATAAAAGCGTAGTGCTGCTAGCAACTGGTTCATGGGGGACACGCTGTTGTTTCTGTAATAATAGAATACTAATTTGTTTCATTTGGTCTACAAGGTTTTCTTATTAGGTAATATTTTACTTACAAATCATTTTTAAATTCCAGAGCTTCCTCTATCAATCCCAAAAACCCGCAAACAACATTGCTTTGTCACCCTAAATCTTTGGTAGAATGCAAATTCCTCCATGTCGTGAAAATGATTAGATCGAGTGTAAAGCAGTCTCAGGAATCCAAGTCTATTATTTCGAGGATATCTAAATCATCTTCGAAAATGTCGTTTATTGCCAGCTCCATTTTATTAAATGTATCATGTATCACACTTTCACCTAATCGCAACACATCATCACAATGCGATGTCAAATAATAATTTGTCAGATTAAATCGCCAGTCATCCGCGATTTCAAACTAAGTCGAACTTAAGTCGTCCCAATCGGGAACTTAATATTAAGGGCACCTTAACTGGTTTAAGGAATACTTAGAATGCGGTGCAACGCAAACTAGTCTTTTTAACATTACTTAATTTTAAGACTGTTTTAAAGTGAACGGTGCAAACGGGCATAAGCATTTGAATTCATATTTTTCTAGCTACAGTAAATCATCAAGAATAGTGACTGACCGTGGTTCGGCAATCACATTTGAACAATTCACAGAGTATTTGGAGAGTAATGGAATACAGCATGTTCTTATAGCTTAGGGCACAAAACATTATCATACGGACTTAGAAAAAGAACTGCACTATAATTGTCAGTTTATAAAAGCTTGGTTCCCAGACCAAACCGCGTCTAGCGCAGCAACCGTGTTAGCGGGAAATTTTTATTTACAGCCACAGGTTGTTTCGAGATGTTTGTCCTTTTACCATAAAAACATTGACATGCTTTGACAATAGGGACTTTCTGACATTGTCTCCTAGATCATGGAAACCATGGATGTAGTCTTATCTTTGACTATATGATAGTCCCATATCAATTGACATCTCATAGAATATAATAATTGATTTCCTGTCAATTATTTTTAATTTATCAACTTGTGTTTTTAAAGATTCCAACAAAGGATTATCTATCCCTGTTGGCAAGTTGGCAAGGTTTGTTATTGTTTTTTTTTGTAGATAAGGTGGATAGGAGTCGATAGCCTTGCTTTTAAAATGCTTAGACATAAAACTTTCTCATCCAAAGTAAATCTCATTGCATTTGGTCTTTGTTTTTGGGTCCCAAAATCACTGAGGGATTTCGGGGGTGCTGTAAACCATAGATGTTTAATGTTAATATGATTAGTTCATGGAATATCACTGAATTGAGGTCCAACTTATTATTAAAGAAAAATTGAAAATTATTCACCCTCATTTACTGGAGTTGGTGGAGGAGTGGAAATCAAGTCAGAGTTGTGTGGAGTATCTTCACACCTTGGTTTAGATGGAGGAGGGGGTAATTTACTATGTTTCATCTTCTTCGCTTTCGTCAGAGGACAAAATTTGATTCTTTTTTTTTCTGTATTTTCTGGATTTTGAATCTTCCTCATTCAAGTCGCTGCTGTATTCCGCAACCTTTGTTTTGTTTCGAGCTTCCAAGTAACTATCTGAAAAAATGAGAATATAATAGAATATAATTAATTTGCCAGTCAGAGATTACACAGACATAAACAATGTTTAAAATGTATCCTGTAATAATATACCCTGACAGAATAATCTACTTACTGTATGTTGCATTACGGAAAATGGATATTTTGTGGCTAGGCCAACACGTATTCATGTCCTCATAATTGCGGATGGAATGTATTACTTTTTCCCTAGGGTAGGGTGGCCACACACAAGTGTTTCCAACCAACCAATGTGTGGTGACTGCTTCCACAGAATTCTCTTCCAAAAATTTGACCACCGTCCATGTTTTATTATCTATCTTTGGAAACTGGTGAATCAGATCACAAACAAATTATAAAAAACATACTCTTTCATTATTTCACAATAAATTACTACCTGAAATAAATTTCAAACTACAAAAAATCTGAAAAAAGCATCTGTATATGCAATAAACTCAAAATAAAGGTTCAATATGTGTAAATCTGATGATACCTAATATATAAAATTGAAAAAAAAATAGTCAATTCAGAAAAAAATCATTGCATATGTAGCAATGGAATGATTACACTATTATGTTCAATTGGCAATATCATACATTTATGCAATATATCACTTATTTTCCTTGGTTGAAGTGAACTCATATCATGAGTTGAATCCAAATAGATACCTAATTCTGATGATTTACAAGGTGAAATAAAGAAGTCTGTCAATTTCAAAAACTTCTGGACCAGAATAGTTACTTGTGAGTCCACAGTTACAATATTTTTAATAATCACAATACTATTATCTCGAAGGCAACAACAATTATTAGGTTCAGAAATGGTTAGCAAACAGTTTTTTCTGAGGTAGATTTTTCTGAATTGCTTCATAATGTTCAGACCAGGCAATAATGGACAACTGAAATGTTCCATTTGTGGACTCTCAACATTCTCCTCAATATTAGATGTTTCATTCAATAAGTGTCTCTCATTCAATCTACATATAATCTGTTGTAAGGGTTTTTCACTTTTTCGTATCATCTTTTTGAAGGTCTGCATATAATTTTCAAAAGGGAATGCACTGAATTGATCCAAAATTCCAAAATTTGCAACGTCATCACAAATATGCAGTAAATTATGAACATTATGTGAAACATGTTGTTTTCCATACAAAATTATGAATGTTTCAACAAAATATTTCAGTAATGAGTTGGCATATTCAATGTTGTCCTGATACTTTGATGTTGAAAGAAGAGTCATTGCAACGTGAAGACATAAAAAATTTGTATATTTGTCTGAATCTACTTTATTTTTGAGAACCACTGCGCCTGTATAAAATAAAAATAAGCGAAATTCAGTTGCCTTCCAACGGTTCACCTCTTTCAAAGCTCTTGGCTTTCGACAAAACTCATAAGAAATATAGGGAACCAACTGAAGAAGTGAGTCTGAAATGTCTGATATTTCTCTGAATGAAAATTTATTAGGAGGTTTTCCATTCATCCAGAGATTTACAATCATTTTTTTTACAACACCTAAACAAACTAGATGCATGTAGTCCAGAGGAAAATGAGCAATCATATCCAATCCTGGAATCTCTTCTAGTATTGATGTTCCACTATGGTTTTCATTTTGTTTTTTCATCCTGAAGTCAGGATCAGAACGAAGTGTCAAATTATGGGTTTGAGGAAAACATGTCCTTATGTCCCTGTGGTATATTTTATTAACGCTTTTGCAGGAACATCACATATAAACATTTTTATTTTAAGTTGATATATTTTATCATTGTAAATAAATCCATTTGCTATTATATTTTTGGCTTCATCAACGAATGCGCGTAAAAAATCATTAGCAGAGGCAGGTTTTTCATTACCATGATATATTCCTATCGTTTCAACATGATTTTTATTTGTGAATAAACTGCATAGTATGGGGTATAACTGACCTCCTGAACTTTTAGAAATGGGCAAGCCATCAATATTAATGCATACTTCTAATGTGGAATCAGATTGTAAAATATTATTTGTAGAACAATTCATGAGTTTTTCCAAGCAGTTTTTAAATCCAATATGATAATACATTCCAGGAGCAATTACAGTTGGAAATACTTTACGAGGAGTTTTCAATAGTGTTCTAGCATCTTTTGGTAATTCAGAAAAATGTGGTTGTAAAAGTCTTAATAAATCATTGACAGCATTATGAGGAACATTATGTTCCAATGCCCACGTTGCCAGTTGGGGAGTAAGCGAGTGTTCATCCACTTTTTTATGTTTAGAAGGATCTGAGCTTAGATTTAAAAGTAATGCTTGATCATAATCATCAGATTTGTTCAGTTCTTCCTCAGAACTACTGATGCATTCAAGCAAGGAAAGGTTAGATTCCTGTGAATCAGAATTAGCAATTGCAACACACTCTTTGTTTGTGGAAACACATAAATCATTATGAAATAAGTTAGATCCACTGGTAGACTGCTCAAGCTCATCGTCAAATTAAGAATCACCTTCATTCAATTGCATTCGCGATGCTCTCTTATAATATTTGTACAAAAAAAGTTTTTTAGAGCTCATGCTCTTCCTTTTATTATGATTATTATTCATTTCAAACAGATATTAGATAATAGAAGACGGTAAAGTATACTTAACTATTTTTGTTTCTTCGTTGAAGAATACTCTGCAATCACCAAAACAGAAACACTAAAATATTACCACACTATACAAATAGTTTTATCCACTTAGACAAGAGCACCAAGAGTTTTAACTAATATACACAATTATTCATTACACTTGCACAAAGACAATAACAAAAGGCAGAATGGCGAAAAGATTCGACCGCGAAAAGAAAAATAAACACCCAACCTCAGATATTCTTCTTCTTTTTCTTCTTACCTGATTATTCTTTCACCGTCCCCAAAGGGTATTCTGCCCGCCGAGTTAAAAAAAAATTTAATATATAATTATATTACTATAAGTGAATTTACATATCATTATATTATCAATATTCAAAATCAATGATAAATACATGAGCATGAATTGAACGTCCACTGGATGATTACTATTGGACGTACAGGTAATGTCCAGACATGTGTATCAATTGGCTGATCATAACGCAATACATCGGTTGAGTTTGTGATTTAATGTATTGCTAATAGAAATATATTTCTAGTTCTGGGATGAAATTGAAATAGTACGAACCAGATATTTCATCGTAATATATCAGTACTCAAGTAATTTTTGGTATGTTATATGTACGTACAATGGGTGACAGAACTGGAATATCCATTATACGTCCATGTCCTATACGTACAGTGGATGTCCATTCAACATCCATGGACGTTTGGACTTGGGCCGGACGTAAAACGGACATCCATTGGATGTCATGTGCTGTGTGGGAAAAGGACCACCAAAGTCAACTCCGACCTTTGTAAAGGGCCTGGATGGAGTTACTCGATCTCTAGGAAGATCCGACATGATCTGTTGACTTGATCGGCCTTTAAAACAATAACAAGTTACACAATTGCGAATAATCCGTTTTATCTCTAACAGACCTCCAAGAGGCCAAAACCTTAATCGAAAATTTGACATTACTAACTGTGCCCCACCATGACCCAATCTAAGGTGCTCTGCCTTTAGCATCAATGATACGACCAAATTTTTCGAAGGAAGTAGAACTGGATGTTTTTGTGCATAGGGCAGATTTGCGTAGGCTAGACGACCTCCAACTCTCATCAATTCATTGTCATCGAGAAACGGTGATAATCGAAGAATGGCCTTGTTCGAAATGGTCTTATTGGATTTCAATGCTTGAATCTCAGTCGAAAAATTCGATTTTTGTAACACCTTAATAATAAACTGTTGGGATTTATCAAGCTCCTCAACCTTAAGAGGGCCTACAAATCCCTTGAATTTATCCTTTGAATTATTAACAAGGCGAAAAACGAAGGCAATTACTCGTTGTAATTTTGAGTAAGAAGAGCTTCTTTCAAAAACAGAATTCCAAAAGGTAGATGTATCCTCCACTTTATGACCGAGTAAAACAGTTTTAGTTTTTCGTTCCTCCGGAATATCATGTAATGTTATTTTTGCCAGATCAAATTCATCTAGTTCTAAATTGGGACCACTCAAAAACGCCGGACCGTGAAACCACAAATTTGAAACCAAAATTTCATTAGGTGTCATTCCTCTAGATATCAAATCTGCGGGATTGTCAGACGACTTTACATTTTGCCAGTGATAATTTGAAGTAATTTTTTGTATTTCCGATACTCTATTGGAGACAAATATAGACCATCTAGAAGGGTGAGATTGCAACCAACACAAAGTAATTTGGGAGTCTGTGTACAAGTGGATACCTTCAAAATGAAACTTATTTTCGAAGACGTTAATTATTTTTTTTATAAGCTTGGATAGAAGAACGGCTCCACAGAGTTCAAGACGAGGTATTGAAATAGTTTTTGTTGGTGCGACACGGCTTTTTGCACATACCAAATTGCAAGAAACAGTTTTGGTTAAATACATTACTCTAATATAGATGCAAGCGCCATATGCCTTAAGGCTAGCATCGCAAAATCCATGAAGTTCAATTCTGATAATGCTATGATTAAGAAATAAGTTTCTCGAAATTTTTAAATGTGCCAGTTTGGGAATATTGGAAACAAATTCTGTCCATTCAGACATAAGATCTTCTTTAAGATTCTCATCCCAGTCGATTTTAGACAACCAAATTTTTTGCATTATAATCTTTGCTACAATTATAATAGGAGCAGCAAAACCTAACGGATCAAATAGTTGTGCTATTTGGGAAAGAACTTCTCTTTTAGTAGCGACGACCTTATCAACAACCTTTGGTAGTGTAATGGTGAACTCATCAGAATTCGAATTCCATGAGATTCCTAGAACCTTATTAATGTCATTTTCGCATTTGATTTCATACATTTGAAAACTAGGAGAAATATTAATTTTCAAAATTTCCTTAACAAATTCCTTAGAATTCGAACACCACTTATGAAGTTGAATATTTGCTGATTGAAGCAATGATACAAGCTGTTTGTGGGTTTCCTGTAGCTCCTCCAAGGAATCACAGGTGGCAAGTATATCATCAACGTATGACTCATGTAAAATAGCGTAAGCAGCTAGAGGATATGTGTCTTTGTTTCGAATTGCAAGTTCTTGAAGAACACGGGTTGCTAGATAAGGCGCACTATTGGTGCCGTAAGTAACAGTAAGCAGCTCAATGCATTGTAAGGGTTGTTCTAAGTTATCACGCCATAAAATGTTTTGAAGAAATATTTGTTTGGGGGAAACTCGAATGCAACGGAACATTTTGATTATGTCACTAATGAGAACAAATTTAGAAGTTCTAAAACGGGTAAGTATATCAAAAGTTCAGGCTGTACACGAAAGCCCTTTAGCATAATATCGTTTAATGAAAACCCGCTTGAACTTCTCATCGAGGCATCAAACACTACCCTGAGCTTAGTGGTAGGGCTGTTGTCTCGAAGTACACAATGGTGCGGCACAAAATACTTGTTTTCTCCATTGGCATTAAAAAGGTCGAGAGGAACATATCTAGCATGATTCAAGGAGATGTATTTATCAATAAATTTCTTGTATTTAAGAAAAAGATCAGTAGATTTTACAAAGCGTCGTTCGAGATTTAGAAATCGTTTTCGAGCCATATTAAAGGAATCGCCTAGTTTTAAATGTTCATTTGGTCCTTTTAAAGGAAGTGTCACTTCAAAGAACCCGTTAGGAATAATTCGAACTGTTTGACGAAATATTGTTTCTGCAAGTTCATCATCAGGATTAATTATTCTTTCATGGGGAGTAATTTCTTCCTGAGTCCAAAATTGTTCAAGTAAAGTGTCAGCTGGGATTTGTGTAAACATACAAGTTTCGAATCGAGATTGTGCGTTGTCAAGTTTTTCCTCATATGAGATAAATTGATTGGGGACAGGACCACCAATCACGAAGCCTAGATGTGTGTCAACGAGTGTAAAAAACCTTTCATGTAATCGAATTATACCTCCTTTTAACAACTGATAATAGACGTCTGCACCAAGCAGTAAATCAATGTGCGAGGGAATAAAAAACAAAGGGTCAGCCAAGCTGATATTTTTAGGAATTGAAACAGAGTCCAAATTAAGCAAAAATGATGGTAAACGATTAGTTATTTTGTCTAAAACTGTACAAATCACATCAAAGAAGTAATTTCTCTCAATGTTCGAGTGAATCGTCAACTTTACAATCCTATTTGAGTTTGTGACAGTGTTACCAACACAGTCAATTCGAATTTGTCTAATTTCAGGTGTATATCCAAGTTTTTTAAGTGAACATTCGGCCATTAAAGAGATGGTAGCGCCAGAATCAAGAATTGCCTTAACATTTAGTGGGCAGCCATTTTTGTCAAACACAGTTACCATTGCTGTAGCCAAAAGAGTCTCTCCACTTAAGGCTGAAGTTGACAAGACTGTTTGTTGTATAGTAGATTGTATGGGTGTTAGTCATAAAGAATTATTATTCGAACTATTTGGTGAAAGTTGAGGTGTGAGTGGTTCTACTGCAGTTGAATTTTGATGGTTGGTTCGATGCTGTTCTGTTTGTTCAGAGTATAAGTTTGAATTATTTTCAGACTGCGAAAATCGACTAACCGGATGCAACAAAGTATGATGCTTATAATTGCAAACTGTACAACCACGTGATGCGCAATTGTCAGTTACATGGTTGGGCATTAGGCAATTGTAACAAAGTTTCTTATCTTTAACAAAATTATACTTTTCAGAGCGAATTAATTTAATAAATTTTTGACATTTATAAATTTTGTGTCCTATAAAATTGCAGTATGTACATTTTCAATTATTAACTTGAGAAGAAAATACCTTTTGTTCTTCTTTACTGCTACCTTTATTTTGAACAAAATGAACCTTGTGATGTACTTTAATTTTATTAGCATTTAAATCCGGAATTGCAGACCGTTCGAAAATGATACAGCGTTTTTCAAGGAAATCAAAAAGTAATTTTAAAGTTGGGCGTGCGTTTGTACCCATTTCATAATCAAAGGCTTTACGGGTAGTTACATCAAGTTTCTGAGAAAACATATACACAAGAACTAGATCCCATTGATCTACATTGACATTTAAGTTTTTTAAACCGTCCATGTTTTGTTTCAAAAGAGTAACAAAATCTCTAAGTGACAGAATTATTTTTACCTAAAACAAATTTTTTATGTATGCGTAAATTATGTTCAATTCATTGTCACATCTATCCTTTAGAGTCTTAAGGGCTACATCGAGTTATCACTGATCAATTGTAAATAACAAATTAAGTTTAAGGGTTCGCCTTTAAGATAAGTTTTAAGGTAGATTAGTTTTTCAATATTGGTTAAACTAGCATCATCTTCAATAAAGTTCTTAAAAAGCTCATAAAAACCGCGCCAAGTAGTAATATCACCAAAAAACATAGGAATATTCAACTGAGGCTTAGTTAAACGAGAAACACTAGAAGTAATATTAGGAGATCGTGAAGGGGAAGAAACATTTCCCAGTATTTTTAATTGATCAATCTTAGCTTGTAATTTAGACCTCAGGCCATAATATTTATTTTCTGATGTATCTCGCTCTTCATTATCATCAGTTTGTGTTAAACATTCAATTTCATCTTGATATTCACAAATTTTTGCAAAAGCTTTTTCAAGTCCATCAAACCTAATTTCTAGCTCCTGTATAATAGTACTATCTGCATTTTGAGTGAACCAGTTTTCAATTCTAGTCATACAGCCCTTTGCAGTGGCCCGTTTTCTAATAAAATTATCCATGATGAAATATTATTATATACAAAGAAAGTCAATACAATATTTTAGCTTAAGCTTGCAATAATAAAATATAAGATTTTTTATAAGAATATTAAATTTTGAATTGTTATTGTGCACCAATTTTTCCAAAAGGTACCGTGTAAATGATGAATTCGCAAAAATATGTGAGCGTATTGTTAGAAACAGCTTGAACAAGCACTTACAACCTGTACAAAAGTTAGGTAAGTACTACAAAGCGAGTACTGAATGAAAACTCAAATTCTAAATCAATGTTCAATGGTCAACTTCAAATTATCTCTACTTTTGTACTTTAACAAATGGAAAGAAATTGTTTATTTTCTTTAATAATGTCACTACCTCGGAGAAGGGCTCGGGATCAATTTACGAGTCATTCGAATTCCAACAGATCTGGATAAAACTTCAAAATGACAGACGCCCTGTTAGTAGTAGTTAATAAGACCTGCATAAGTAACCTTTAATAATCTTGATATTATGAAATATTTGAATATTTCCTCGAAAATTTTAAAGCAGAAAACGTTGCGACATGCGACAAAATCGGTTAGCTCCTACCTTGTTTTAAGTATTTTCTCTTCACTTTTTCCTTGCACTATTTGTCTCAATTTCCACAATAAGTAGCTAGTACCTCCAAAAGTCTCAAGATTCAAAATCCGGATCGATGTGACCAATTCGTGTTTGGACACGAAGGGTACGTGAATTCAATGTGGACTGTATAGTTTAATACGTTACTTTATTAATGATATTTTATTTAACAACTCGCAAAATAAAATGATAAAAATGGCGGAAAAACTCATCTGACATATATATTGTCAAAAAAACTCACTACACACTATGTTTCTTTTTTATCTCAAAAATAAGGGCACGTTCCGGTCTTGGGACACACAAAGGTGCGTTCACACATTGTTCTGGTTATCAGAACAGAGAATATTACTTTCAAATGCTTTTAAGTATAACGAAGGCAAAGCATCTTTCTTCAATAATTTTCTACCACAGTTCTGAACATAATATTTCTCTTCAAAGTGCAAGCTACACATTCTACGATTATTGTACAAAGTGTTAGGATGTACATCTCTAAGGTCTTCGTTGTTAATTAAACTGAGCCACATTTGCCAGTGGTCTGGGTTCTTTGGGAACCGGTGCATTACACGTGAACCAGAGCAATTTGGAACACAACCTTTTTTCCATATTTGATTTTATTAAAAATCTTTGTAATTTATCTGCAACAAATTATTTTTATTATTATTATTATTATTATTATTATTTTATTCCATTTTTCTTTATAGATATTAATAAATTAAATAAGAACCTAAAGGAGGCAATTATTTAATTGTAAAGCACTACATCACTCATGTGATAGTTTAACATAAAATATTTGTTTAACTCACAATCCACATGTGGATTGTGGTGTAACTTTTAACTACTTACCAGAATGTTGCAACGTTAAACGCCCCTGGCTAGAGCACTCTCCTCAGGGAGTGGAATTCGGCACCAATTAAATTATTTTATCGGCTATCACTGGGATGGGGTGTACAACTAATATTAAATTGGACGCCACCAGCTTTTTATCGAAACAAAAACAAAGAAAAACGAAAGCAAAAGGTGGAAAGCTGGAAACACCTTGTAAAAATTAACGTTAATTTAAATAAAAAATAAAATCAAATTAATAATTCCTGAACCCGTTTATCCAATTTAATAATCATTGAATATTCAATACAAAGAATGGAAACAATAATTATTTATTGAAATTTAAAAATTCAACATAAATTGGATATTAAAAAATCCAAACGAGGAGAACAACAAGTTATAATAACACGCCAAATTCAAATCTTGTAAACGCTAAAGATAAGACGAAGGAACTTATCTTAAAGGGCTGGGTTGTTTGCAGCTCTTAGCGATGGCGGAGATGACTCCAAGTGAAACAGGAACAGGAACAGGAACGGGAAAACTTGAGTACTAGACTTGAAAACTCGCCGGAAACTTGAGTGCCGAACTTGAGGGAAATCTTGAGTGGGAATCTTGAGGGCTGCAGAGCTGCGGAAAAAAAGAAAAACAGGGATAAGGAACTAGAAAAAACATTAGGGAAGGAACGAATAAATAGAACAGATCAGGTAAAAAGGAGCTTATGCTATAGGGCATACAAAATCCGAACTCCACGTGTTAAAATGCAACTTAACAGTGATCTGTTTTATTATATTCGTTTTGTTCCTTAAATATACAAAAAATGCAAATTATCAAATAAGCAATAATCATAAATAAGCTGTAAGCACTACACAAGAAAATAACCTGAGGGAAAATACAAGAATTAACTTACCAACCAGACGATATAAATTGTTCACCAACAAATTAAAATTAAAATATTTTTATATTGAACTGTTGCCTTTAAGGTGGCAGTTAGAGGCAGAAAGAGTTCCAATCGACAATTTAAAATTTCGAATATCGAAAGACAAAAATGGAAGGGGAATTCGATAAAAATGAATGTTTTTAGTTTGGAGTGGCTAATGCGACAAGGAAACGGCATGTTTAGAAATATATTAGAAATTTAGGAGGAAGTGACTAATGAGCCACAAAAATTAACTAAATAAAATAGTTTAAAAACAAAAAACGTAACAAGCTGAACAGCATGTTACAATGTATAAGCAAATCGCAAACTCAAAACTATCAATAACACAATGTCTAATAAAAATATTTAAAAAAACGCTGGGTTGGGAAACAAAAACACAATATGCCAAGACTGAACTTACTCAAAGCACGATCAAACACAAAATGGTCGGTTATAACGGCTTCGTTTCGTCGCTGATTTGAAAGCACAACAACAACAGTGGCGCCTTCGCGTCTTTCTGGTTAGGCCGGGAACTATTATTTTCATTTGACCTTGGCCATATAGCTTTCCTTTCCAAGTCCGTAGGTTAATGTTTTGTGGCTGTGGGCTAATGGACGAATTGAGAGGTTCAATCGGTTCATCATACCAATGATTGCTAAATTAACAAAAAGTCCTGATTGTTGGGATCGAGTTCCCAATGGAGTTAAATTCGCAGTCAATAAAACTGCTGGGAGTACAGGTCAAACGACGACCAAATTATTGTGTGAACTGAACCAAATAGGAAGTGTCAATGACTATTTGGCATACTTTCTCTCATCTATGAATGAAGGTGAAACCAATATTGACGAACTGCGTCAAAACGCAAGTGTGAAAATAGAAAAAACTAAACAGTATTATAAGCTTCATTATGATAAAAAAGGCCATCATATATGATATTGGCGATTAATAATAATAATGTTTATTTGCAATAGTAAAAACAGAAAAACAGTTCATACAACATTTACAATGAATATATACAAGTACAAATATACATAATTTACTGACAGAAGCAGCACAACTGCTTATACGTGAGAATTGTAAATACATAATGCATAATAGGAAGTGTTTTCTTAATCGGATAATAAGTCGCAATTTGGTAATAAATTATTATGGTACCTTATCCTTATATTGATGTCACGCCTGGCATAAACATATATCTTACCTAAGTTTAAAGAACCATACATCATTAGAAAAATATTACCAAATGACCAATATATTATTTCCGACTTCGAAGGGTTTCAAATAACCAAGAGACCTTTTGAAGGCGCATTTGATGCTGATCACCTTAGATTATGGATCTCTAAGAAAAATATATATTTACCCTTTTATATTGTAGATATGTACAGTCTTACTTTGTATTCCAGCTTATGAGACTAATACTTACCTCTATTATGCCATTTTACTTTGATTCTGACCAAAATATGTACCATCAAACGTTTTTGTTGCTTCCAGCTATGTATGAACTTTATGTTTCGTTTGAACGCCAATTGGTGTAACTTAATTTATGCTTATGATATATCTTATGTTTACTTTATGGTTTACGTAAATACAAATTTATTTATACAAATTTATACTTCTGATAACTTATGTTCAATGACTTTATGCTTGTGATAGTTTATGAATATGATTTTATGCTCATGATACCTTATGTTTATGATTGACTATGCTAATACTTTATGTTTCTGAGTATCACTTTATGACACTTTACATTTATGAATATTTATGATTTTATGTTTATAACTTATAATACTGTAACGTTTATTCTAATTTATATTTACAATTAATTTATATTTACAGATTTATATGTAATTCAGTCCTTATTTAATAATTTATGTCATACACTAAACACACTAATTATAATTTATATGAGAGTCACTTAATAAACACTTTATCGATGCGCGATTACTTTCCTTCGGTATCAACACTGACTGATTGACTAATTGCCTGCAGCGAAGCTGGTGGCCTATTTATACTCGCACGCCGTAATTCTCGAAGTATCTCGGCGTTCTCGCGGGCGCATTGGATATTCTCGATGTTTCGTATTCTGGATGCTTCTCGAAAATTGGGCGGAGGAGCCATAGTCGTCTCATACGGGGATTTCACTGGGGGCACTAAGTGAGAATATTATTGCAGTAGCTCGCGTAACATTGCCCCCTCCTTAAGAGACAGTTCCTCCTGGAACTAGCTAGGAAACTGGAACGAGATGACTGTATCGGCAACTGGTCCCCTTGTTGCATTTTCCAGTTGTATGGAAGTAACATGCGACCGTCTTCTCTGTTGGCTGTGTCTCCCGAGCATGGCCGCAAAACAGTACCTGCACTTCGGTGTCTCGGAAGATTACTTCTACCATGTTACGGATTATTCGCCAATCTAAATGCCTACATTCAATCTTGGGCATGGCTAGCCTGTACACGTTCAATTCAAGCACATGCTCCCTCAGGCTTCGTAATGCTTCCCAGACATCCTCGTACGTTGGTCTTTCGTCGAAGGTGTTCCTCGTCACTAGGTGGAAATTGTAGCGGGAGCCATTTTGCAGCTTCAGAGCTTTACCTGGTACTGGTAACTGGTTTACCAAAGGTCGTGCGCCACTCTTCTTTATAAACAGAGATGCCAGTCCGCGCGCATCGGTTACGCTGGCAGGGATGTTCATTGCCAGTGAGTATTCCTCCGGAACGGTAAGCAGGTCTTGTCGTCTCTCAGTGGTAACGCCGAATCTCGCTTTTCCGGTACCACCATAAGCACCCATGAACTCTACAAAAGCAGGATCGGCTACTTCCTGAAGCTGGTTTACTTCCTCATCGTGGTCACCCTCGAATGGCGCTAGTCGGTTACGGTGTACCACCTTTGGCTTTCCATTTGGGATCTTGCTGATACGATAGATGACATCGTTGATTCTTTTCTTTACTAGGTACGGACCGTCCCAAGCTTTCTGCAACTTTGGAGAAAAACCCTTTTGTCTTCTTGGGTTATGCAGCCAGACTTTGTTTCCTTCGTGGAAACCTCCTTCCGTAGCTTGCGTATCGTACCTTTTCTTCATCCTATCGCTAGCGATCTGAAGATTCGATCGAACCAGCTCGTGTACGTCGTCCATTCTTTTTCTCAGCTGGGTCACGTAATCTTCACCAGCTATGTCTTCTCCGTGTCGGCATCCAAATTCGAGGTCGCAGGGTAATCTCATTTCGCGTCCGAACAGAACTCTTGCTGGTGTTTGGCCGGCGGACTCATTGATGGCGGATCTGTAGGCCATCGCGAATAGCGAGAGATATTGGTCACAATCTCGCTGATGGCTAGATACTACTTTAGACAGGTATTTGCCAAGAGTTCTGTTCATTCGCTCTACCATCCCGTCCGACTGTGGGTGCAAAGCCGTAGTTCTCGTTTTCTTCATGCCGAGCTTTTCACAAACTTCCTGGAACAGCTGGCTTTCGAAGTTTCTGCCCTGGTCGCTGTGTATTTCCAGGGGCACTCCATATCGGCAAATGAACTCATTCACAAGCACGTTGGCAACCGTTGCAGCTTCTTGGTTTGGAATGGCATACGCTTCTACCCATTTTGTGAAGTAGTCCATCACCACCAAAATGTACCTGCTGCCATTTGCTGTCGGTGGAAAAGGTCCGGCAATGTCCAGGGCAATGCGTTCAAAAGGGCTTCCGACATTGTACTGCTTCATAGGAGCCTTTCTTCTCCCGTGCGGTCCATTGGTCGTAGCACAGGTAGTGCACTTCTTACACCAGTCCTTCACATCTTCGGAACTGTGCATCCAATAAAACCGTTCTCGCACTTTCTGGAGGGTCTTCTTCACACCTAGATGTCCTCCTGACGGACTGTCGTGTAATTTCCGCAGTACTGCTGCTATCCTTGTTCTTGGGATCACCAACTGTCTTCTACTTTCGGAACCCTCATCGTTCTCGATTACTCGCTGTAGCAAACCGTTTTCTAAAACCAGCGAGTCCCACTGGGCCCAATACGATTTCATCGTTGGCGAGTACCTTGAAATCTCCTGCCAAGTAGGTCGACAGTTCTCCTTTTTCCAATGTCGGATTTTCTTCAAGTCGGGATCGTTCTCTTGTTCCTCTTCCAACTTTTCTGGTGTCCATTCGTCGGTGGTCACCGTGGTTCTTCGAATCGCAGCTTCCTTAGCTTCTGGTTTGCTGCAGTGAGAGCGCTCTGCAGGGCATGGTCTTCTAGAGAGGGAGTCTTTGGAAGGTCTTCGGGTCGAAGCTGCCCTCTGAAGGTCGACCCTTCCTAGTTTTTCCTGCTGGGCATCTTTGTTTGTAGCAGTTCTCGGTCGCTTACACGAACTGCGTACATGTCCCTTTTCTCCACAATTCCAGCATCTCACAGCTTTCACTTTTCCATTTGAGATGCTTTTCATCATGTTGACAATCTGGTCGAGCTTGTTCTCAACTTCTTCGTCTACTACAGCCCTCACCTTGCCGTATACTCCGGAAGCCTGTGTAGCTGCTTCGTACTCCAAGGCTGCAGAGAGTACGTCGACCAGTGTCTTATGCCGAGCCAAGCGTAGAGTTCTCTGCATTTCATGGTCACGAACTCCGTCGATGAATGTCTGTACCCCTAAACATTCCATGACATTCTCCGGTGCCGATGGATAGGCAAACCGCACCAACCTCGCAATGTCTGCTTCGAATTCTTGCAGAGTTTCGTCGCGTTTTTGTTTGCGGTTTTTCAGCTGCGACTGGTACAGATGCTCCAGGTGTTCCAGGCCATATCTCATATTCAATCGCTTTTTGAGTTGTTCAAAATCTTCGGCCTCTTCCACTGGAATGGTCTGGAGGATATCCATAGCGTCTCCTCTAAGGGCAAGAGTTAAATTTAACGCTTTTTCCTTCTCACTCCAGTTGTTTGCCTTTGATGCCGCCTCGAATTGCTTAAGATAGTTCGGCCATGACGTTTTACCATCGAATGTTGGCAGTTTCACTCGGCTGTTAATATCGTTTTCCATTTTCGGTTTCAACTCTACTTTCTCTGCCAGTTCGTCGTTATTCGGGGCTTGCCTAGTTGTAATATCCGGTTTATTACTATTCTTCCTTTCGATTTCTTTGATTTTTTGTTTCATTTCTTGATCCATACTTTTAATCTTTTCTTCCACGGCAGAAATATCAGTCTTCATGGATGTCATTTCATTTTTCATGTCCGTCGAAATTTTATTCTCCATGTCCGACATTTTGTTTTCCATGTCCGCCGAAAGTTTACTTTCCATGGATGAAATTTTATTTTCCACGTCCGACAATTTGTTTTCCATGTCCGCCGAAAGTTTACTTTCCATGGCTGAAATTTCGTTTTTTATATCCGTCGAAATTTTATTTTCCATGGAGGAAATTTTATTTTCCACGTCCGACATTTTGTTTCCTATGTCCGACATTTTGTTTTCCATGTCCGACATTTTGTTTTCCATGTCCGCCGAAAGTTTTTTTATGGAAGAGGTTATAGAGGCGGACGCTTCGTCGGTGAATTCAAACGTTTCCGGGTCCAATCCATTGTTAATCATAGCTTCTTTTAGTCGTTCCACTAACACTGACTTGACCCCACTTGTGTCCAATTCGTAATCCTCCAACTCTCTTCGAAGCTCTGAAACTTTTAATTCACAAAGTTTCTTCGCCATCTTCCTGTATATTTATTTATTTTAACCCCACTTCTGACACCAATGTAACGTTTATTCTAATTTATATTTACAATTAATTTATATTTACAGATTTATATGTAATTCAGTCCTTATTTAATAATTTATGTCATACACTAAACACATGTAACGTTAATTTCGTTCACTTTACTCCCCTTGATTGAATTAATAAATTATCGTATGGGCGGCGAATAGCCAGTCCTTTCTCATGCCCAACACCGAGAAATGTTTCAAGGCTGAATATATTTACTGTCGACGAGAGTCGAAATCAACGTTTCTATGCGCGATGATCGAGGCCCGTCTGTCGGAAAATAGTCACGCCCATCTTGAAATTCCCACTTCGATTTCGTGTCTCTTCTTCTTCTACCAATTATAAATCAAATATGAATCAAGAATTCACTACTGAAAGGTAAATTCCTTTCCTGGTCAAATCGTATGAGCGTGACACGAACATGAGACGTAAGTCGGTTGTCGTTCACATGATTTAGTGTATTTAAACAAGTGGCAAAGGGGTTTCGTTCTTTCTTTCCTGCATACATGTGCTATTGAAGCCTTATGGCTTATATTATCTTATCTTAGAAGTGCATTCATTTGAGTGGTAAGGCATTTCGCTTAAATGCACAACTAACTCTCCTTTCTTAATAGCTTCTACCTCCCTATCTTTATTATGTAGCAATATCATTCCAGTGCCAGGAAGAATATATATCGATATGAATTTGTTTTTCTTTCAGTTTTTTTTATATTATCTATTTAAAAATATCTATTTAAAAATATATACGTATTTAAACAAATGTATGTATTTACCGGTGCAGAATCGGTTATTCTATTTTATCGTTTTTTTATTTGCTTTCTTTTTATCTAAAAATACAGGATGTATGAACCACGTTGTCAAATAATTTTCTTTAATATCGTAATATCATACTTGTAATATCATACTTCAGACATCCTGGATTTTGTTGAATTTGTGAAAATTGTTCCTGATACTATATCTGTTCCCTAGCACTTTACCTGGGACATTTACCTGAGACACGTTACCTGAAACTTTACCTGGGACTAAACTTTACCAGGACCTGAACCTTTACCAGGACCTGAAACCGTGCCAGGACCTGAAACTTTACCAGGATCTAAAACTTTACTAGGACCCGAAACTTTACCAGGACCCGAAACTTTACCGGGACCCTTACCTGAGACACTACAACAGGAAAGTACAATAGTTCTTGCTCTCCAACACAACATACAACAACATATGTCGACTATTCATTTTTTTTTGATATTTAATTTTGTTTGAAAATATACAACTTGTAAATTTAATAACGTTGTTCATATAGTTTTTTTCCCTTCCAATCTTCCAGGATTTGTCGCTATAATGCAGAGGTGAATAACAAATAAACTAGTATTATTCAGAGTGGCGCCCACTTACCTTTCCTAATTTACATAATTTATCTTTATTTCACTTTAAATAAATTTCAAGTAGAATTACCCGCGAACCGGTAAGACTACTCTCTGAATTTATACTAGTTTGGTCTCAGAATCTACACCTGAGGTGCTCTCTAACCTGAGCAGCCGTAACAAATTGGCGCCCAACGTGTGTGGGCCTTGTTTTACACATCTGCTTTATATCAATAAATCTTGAAACTTGGAAGTTTGGACAGTAGTTGAAGTCAGAAGCAATATCTTTTCTTTCACTTATCGTATTATTTATCTTTCTATCTTTTACTTATCATATCGTTCATATGTTGAGTTGGTAATATCTATTTTTATTATCGTTTATCTAACATATCTTTATATTTTTATCGTATATCTTCACGTATCGTACCTATAAAATTTTCTTTTTCGTCAATATCAACAGTACTCGTTTTTTCTCTTTTATCTTATATTTTTAATACCGTCAATTAACGTATAATAACATGGCTCGAATTTTCAAATTAAATGTTGATTATCTTTTATCTCATGAATTGGATTACGAACTTTCTTATCGTGGCTTGGAAATCCCTTCACTGGTTACAGAGAAGAGGAAATTATTACGCGGTGTTCTAACACAGGAAGTATCTATGAGGAGTTCGATTTCATATGTTGAACTTCCTTTTATTACCGAAATTACAGGTATTAAGATGTCTTTTGCCGACTTGAAGAAGAAGGTTCAAGATTTTGTTGGAACTTCTTCGGATGTCGAGTACAGAAGATTGACTTGCCGTCTAACTCACCTCACTCAACGTACTTCTCGTGTAACTTGCGAGGAGGACGAACAAGAACAAGTAAAGAGACATTTAACAACAGAA
This sequence comes from Lochmaea crataegi, assembly GCA_947563755.1. Taxonomy (NCBI): domain Eukaryota; kingdom Metazoa; phylum Arthropoda; class Insecta; order Coleoptera; family Chrysomelidae; genus Lochmaea; species Lochmaea crataegi. The sequence goes on along the minus strand of OX387434.1, from coordinate 33,414,765 downwards.
ATATTTTGTTTAGAAGGTGAATTAGATAGCAAAATCAATGTTATCGATTCAGACAGACAATCCACTCCAGTAAATACAAGTCAAAGCTTTTCTTTTTCTAAACCTGTACCTGTACATAAATGGGGAATAAGATTCTCAGGAATAGATTCCAAAGAATCTGTACTTGGATTTTTAGAACGCGTAAATTGCCTCAAACTTTCGAGAGGTATCACAGATGCTGAATTGTTTTCTAGCTCAGCTGATTTATTTAGTGATCAGGCTTTTAATTGGTATCTTATTAACAGATGCAAAGTTCAGAATTGGGAACAATTAGTGACCAAATTAAAATCCGATTTCTTACCGTATAACTACCAAGATGATTTACTAGAGGAAATCAAGGCTAGAAAACAAGGTCAACATGAACGAGTTACCTTGTATATTAACGCCATGTGTGGTTTGTTCAACCGTCTTGATGACAAACCAAGTGAAAGTGCCATCATTCGCATTATTCGTAGAAATCTTTTACCTCATTATGCACAACCATTAGCTTTAATTGATATTGATACTGTTGATATTTTGACTGAAAAATGTAAACGACTAGAGGAAACATTAACTTGGGACCAACAGTTCACAGCTAATCATAAAAGCAGTCAATATTTACTTGAACCAGATTTGAGCATACCTAGTACCTCTTTTAAGGATAATTCTTGTTTTAGCAAACACGAAAAAATCTATCTGTAGTATCTTCTACCTGGACTTGCTGGAATTGCAAACAAGCAGGTCATATGTATTATAACTGTCAAGTTCCTAGGAAACTGTTTTGTTTTGGTTGTGGACATCCTGATACAGTAAAAACGAAATGTCCAAAGTGTTCAAAAAACGAACAAAGCGGTGGTCGAACTTCCCACTCAACCACAGTCGCTCAGAAACCGGGAACATCAGGAAAATCCAGCACCAAAGTAAAACCAAAACCTCAGGAAAAACCTACAAAAGACAAAAATTGAGGCTATCTCAAATAAATCCTGTAAATTCCAGTTCTGCAAGGAAAATTTCTCCTTCTATCTTAAAAAAGGTTCCTACTGTAAGTCGCTCCGACTGGAATTCATGGCTTTTATTTGTCAAAAATTTCTATAAATTAAATTCAAGATCAAGTTCAATAGTTTCAAATTCGAAGCATAAGTCTTTAGCAAATGTAGGGTCACTGTTGTATAACATGGAAAATGATAATCGACCTTATGTCGATATCATAATTTTTGATAAAACAATTTCTTGCCTTGTTGATACTGGTTCAAATATCTCATTGATTGGTTCTCGTGCACTAGATTTTATTCATAACTTATCGATACCTATCTTAGACGATGATAACTTAAAAATATCTACTGCAGATGGCAAGTTGCAGGACGTTCTTGGTTATATCGAAACATATGTCATCACAGACAAGATATCTAGGCTTATGAAATTTTATCTAATACCTTCTGTTAAACATGACATTATTCTCGGTATGGACTTTCTTAAGATTTTTAATGTAAAAATAAATTTCTCTAAATTATCTTTAACTGTAAATTCTCTCTCGTTGGCTGTAGTCAATACAATTCGGGATGTATCTCATTTAACTCCTAATCAAACTGGTAAATTAAATCAAACTATTGATCTCTTCAAGACTATTAGTCCTTCAGATAAAATCGGCAAAACTCATTTGATAGAGCATTTCATTGATACCGGAAATTCCCCTCCCTTTAAACAAACCCAATATCCCTTACCTCAGGCAATGCAAGCTTACCTGGAAAAGGAAGTAGATACTTTGCTTGAATTAGGTGTAATTCAGGAAAGTAAATCTTCATATTGTAGCCCTATCTGGTTAGTTCAAAAGGGAGATGGTAAATACAGAACGTGTTTTGATGGACGTAAATTAAATAGTTTATCTTTAAATAAAGATGCTTATCCCTTACCTTCAATCGAAGTTATACTGAGTCAACTTCGAGATACTCGTTATATATCTAGTATCGATCTGAAGCAAGCATTTTATCAAATTCCGTTGGAGAAATCATCTCGGGAAAAAACAGCTTTTGCAGTTAAGGGTAAAGGTTTATTCGAGTATGTCACTACCCCTTTCGGTTTAGTCTCTGCTCCTGCTAGTATGTGTCGTTTGATCGATTTGGTCATTGGTCCTTCCTTAGAACCGTATTGTTTTTACTACCTGGATGATATCATCATTTGTACTCCTGATTTTGACAAACACATGGAAATTCTTCAGAGTGTTTTCGAGAGATTACGAGATGCCGGCTTGACGGTGAATTTAGATAAATGTCAGTTTTGTCGTTCTTCCCTTAGATATCTAGGTTATGTCGTGGATGAAAATGGTCTTCGTACCGATCCTGAAAAGGTTTCTGCTATTTGTGAGTATCCTGTTCCGAAAACTGCCACTCAGGTGCGTAGATTCTTGGGAATGGTTTCGTATTATCGACGGTTTCTTAAAGATTTTTCTTCCTTATCTGCTCCAATTTCTGATCTTCTAAGTGAGCGAAAGAAACACCAACCCATTACTTGGACACCCCAAGCAGATCAAGCTTTCGAAAAGGTGAAAACAGTCTTAACTACCGCTCCTATCTTAAGTAGTCCCGATTTCACCAAACCTTTCTTCCTTATGACAGATGCTAGTGATGTTGGGGTAGGAAGTGTTCTTTTTCAACTGGAAGATAGACTCGAACATCCCATAGCTTATATGAGTAAGAAACTCACAAAGGGTCAAAAGAAGTTCAGTACTACCGAAAAGGAACTGTTAGCAGTTTTGTTAGGGATCGATCATTTTAGGTATTATCTTATCGGTCGTCATTTCACCGTAATTACCGATCATTCTTCTCTGGTTTGGTTGAATAACATGAAAAAACCTTCTCCTCGCTTAGCTAGATGGATATTGCAATTGTCGCAATACAACTTTTCTATCGTACACCGTAGATCTACCGGAACTGTAGTTGCTGATGCTTTATCTCGTATACCTGAAGTTAGTATTTTAGACTTATCTACCTTGCATCCTGATAAATGGTATAATGATATGATTTCTCATGTTCAGGATTTTCCGGAAAAATACCCAAGTTTTCGAGTTGAGAATAACATATTATATAAACATGTCTTTAATAAATTTGGACCAATTAGTAATATTTCCGATTGGAAAATTGTCGTTCCTACTAAAAATAGAAATGAAATTCTACATTATTTTCATGATAGTCCAACTTCTTCTCACTTCCGTGTTTTTAAAACATTAGAGAGAATTTCTGAAATTTATTATTGGCCAAATCTTAGAAAATCGGTTTATAAATATGTCACTCGTTGTAAAATATGTGCATCGTGCAAACCCTCTAACTTACCCCAAGCAGGATTAATGGGACAATATCGTAATATTAACTTCCCTTTTCAATTAATATCGTGTGATCTTTTAGGGCCATATCCCCGATCTCGCAAAGGTAATCAGTTCGCACTTGTTGTAGTTGACTGGTTCACTAAGTTCGTATTGGTTCATCCCTTACGTCAGGCTACCGCTCGTTCTATAGTGGATTTCTTAGAAAATCATGTTTTTCTCATTTTTGGAATACCTCAAATTGTTTCGTGTGATAATGGTAAACAGTTCACGAGTCATCTTTTCAAAAATCTCATGGAAAAATATTCTGTACAAAAGATATGGTATAATGCTAACTTTCATCCGCAAATTAATCATACTGAGCGCGTAAACAAATCCATTGTCACAGCTATACGATCTTATAGTTATGAAGATCATAGAACATGGGATGAAGAAATATATAAAATTGCTCAAGCAATTCGGCTGTCGAAACATGAGGTTACCGACTTCACCCCTTCCTTCCTTACCTTTGCTCGAAATGTACCTGTCTCGGGAAATTTTTATGGTAAAATTGCAGAAAATGCAAATAATCAGGTTACCATTTCTGACAAAGTTCACCGAATTCAGGATACACAAGAAATGCCTAAATTTTTCGAAGTGGTGAGAAAGAACTTGCAAACAGCATATCGACAAAGTAGTCAACGTTATAATTTGCGCAAACGTGATCATAGGTTTTATGTAGGTGATCGGGTTTGGAAAAAGAACTACCCAAAATCGGACAAAGCCAGATATATTTCCGCAAAATTTTTACCCAAATATACACAATGTACCGTATATCGTGTTATCTCTCCCTTAGTGTATGAATTAAAAGATGAAACGGGAAAAAATATTGGTCGATGGCACATGAAAGACCTTAAAGCTGGTATCTTGTCTGATGATGAGTGTTCTGATATCGATGATTCCGAAGCGGCCCTAACGTAATCAGATAGATATATCTTTCCTAATTTTTCATTCTATTTGTGTTGTATGTTGGTGTCTCGAATATTTTTTTAATCTTTTTGTCATAGAGATTTTCCTTTTCTTTGACTAGAAAACGATAATGACTTTCTTTCCCTACTACTGATTAGCAAATAACATTCGTGTTCTGGGATAAATGAGTAGTAGTAATAAATATTTTCCTAGCCGGATGGAATTCTAATCTAAGAATTATAATATAAAATCTGTTGAGAATTTTTTCGAATTTTTAAAATATTCAAATTTATTATAATTTTGAAAAAGTTTTTTTTTGCACCATCAAATCAAATTGAGTAATAAACCTGTTGCGCACATGCATAGAGGTTAATGAATTGGGTCTAATTGATTTGGAGAAATATCGGATATACCTTAAATGTTTAGGGGTGATATTATATCTTCAGTACCTTATCTTATCTTAATTATCGTAGTTTACGATAAATATCTTAACTTATCTTATCTTATCTTATCTAAGTGGACGTGGACAAGGGTAGTCTACTGTACTATATATTTTATAGTACTTATCTTATCTTATCGTTACAGACAAAGTGTCTTGTCTGTATTTATATACCGAAAGGGTATATTAAATTTTTTTTTAAAGACCATTGACAATTTGACTTTGCAATTAACTTACATAGTTGCTGACATATCAGGGGATATCGAAGTTATTATCTTAGCTCTAAAGTTTTATTTCTTCAGTTATCTATAATTTCTATTATCTTAACTATCTTGAAATTTTAATATCTGAAATGTTTTAAAATTTCCTTTATCTTAATTATCTTAAAAATTTTCATTACCTTCATGTTGAAAATTTTTAGTATCTCAAGTATTTTAAATTTTTTTATTATCTATTTGTTAATATGTTCGAGATGTCAACTTACATTACAGAAATTATTTTTGCCTATCTTCAGTCAATATCTTACCTAGTATCTTGTTTACTTAAAATTTTTCTATTTTGCTCATTACATACCTCTATCTATGATCATTCCGAAAGATTGATCTAGATATTTCACTTATAGACATGGATTCAATCTGTCTATATTTTATTGCATCACATTTTCCCTCTTTGATATATTTTTTGTTGGATTTCTCAGCAGTGGGTGTTGAGGGAGCTCAGAGCGGTCTGGAATGTGTTTCAGGGTTCAGCGTCGGGGGGTTAATCAGCCTGGGAGGCAGAGGTGGCTAAGGTCTGCTGTCATTTAGTTAAATCTACTTGGGGGGTTAGCTACTGCGTTTGTGCCAACATGGCTCACATATCGCTCTGGGGATTTTCCAACAGTACTGTTGTGGGATGCCGTTGTCAATTTCTCTTTTCCCCAAATTTCAGCTTGACAGAAGCTACATTCTGTTAGGGGGTTAGATCGAGTCTCCTTGGACCTGCTGTATCAGCTTGTCCCAAAAAAATTTTTTTGAATTTTTTTTCTTTCGTTTTTATCGGTTGTTGTTATTCATCATTTAGTTTATCGATCTTAAAAGCTTTTCTATTTAAGGAACGTTATGTTGTATTGTCATGGTGTTTCGAGTTTGGATTTCATCTGAAGCTGAGATTGAAGACCACGACGCGATTTAACATCTCTCGCGAGGTCCTTCTCATTAGGCAGAAGTTGATTTCTTGATCGGTGATACTGTGGTGATGCACATATCCGACCAAAAATATGAGTAGTTTTTTTTGGGTTTTTTTTATTTTTCTTTCATATATCGTTATATGGGGTATAATACATTGGAAATTTTAGCTTGACAGGAGCTACATTCTGTTAGGGAGTAATACAAACTTCCTTGGCATTGTTCCAAAACATTTTAGCTTGACAGGAGCTACATTCTGTTAGGGAGTAATACAAACTTCCTTGGCATTGTTCCAAAACATTTTAGCTTGACAGGAGCTACATTCTGTTAGGGAGTAATACAAACTTCCTTGGCATTGTTCCAAAACATTTTAGCTTGACAGGAGCTACATTCTGTTAGGGAGTAATACAAACTTCCTTGGATTTGTTCCAAAAATATATTTTTTTTTCTATTCATATGATAGTAGTAATTAAATAAAGAAACATTTTATAAATAATAACTCATCCATATCTTTTTTTTATCTAACTGAGGGATAATCAATGTATCTGATGGGAGTCTCATTTCTTTCCTTATCTTATCTTATCTTAAGTCATTATCTTTGGGAACCCACTGATGCAGTGATTTATCTTACTATTAAATTTCTAAAATTATTGGTATGTAGATACCTGGTACTGGTTCCGCTTTTCTCAGAATTTACCGTTCAAAGTTTCTGCTGTGTTTGTGAGATGATTTTTTTTCCTAGTGTTCTGCTTGCGCGATGACCAATGGCTACTGTGGACGCTAACTGGCAACCTCCCTGGTAAGAGCCTAGGAAGAAAAAAAAATCACCTGGCTTACCGGTGAAGACTTTGGAACGCTCCCTTTCTTTCATATTTTTTTTAATCTCTATTTTTCTCTAAATTAATTATTCGGAAGAATCTCCTCAAATTTGTTCTTTCCCTTCAGTATCGCAGTGACTCGTTCCTTTATTCTTAGTCTTCCTATCGTTCAATATCTTCTTAATATCTTCTTTACTTCAGTCTCGTAATAGCTCAATGATTTTCACTTATAAAAAATTTTTTTTTTTGAAAAATTTTTTTTTTCGGGTTGTAAGGGTGTGTAACGTTAATTTCGTTCACTTTACTCCCCTCGATTGAATTAATAAATTATCGTATGGGCGGCGAATAGCCAGTCCTTTCTCATGCCCAACACCGAGAAATGTTTCAAGGCTGAATATATTTACTGTCGACGAGAGTCGAAATCAACGTTTCTATGCGCGATGATCGAGGCCCGTCTGTCGGAAAATAGTCACGCCCATCTTGAAATTCCCACTTCGATTTCGTGTCTCTTCTTCTTCTACCAATTATAAATCAAATATGAATCAAGAATTCACTACTGAAAGGTAAATTCCTTTCCTGGTCAAATCGTATGAGCGTGACACGAACATGAGACGTAAGTCGGTTGTCGTTCACATGATTTAGTGTATTTAAACAAGTGGCAAAGGGGTTTCGTTCTTTCTTTCCTGCATACATGTGCTATTGAAGCCTTATGGCTTATATTATCTTATCTTAGAAGTGCATTCATTTGAGTGGTAAGTCATTTCGCTTAAATGCACAACTAACTCTCCTTTCTTAATAGCTTCTACCTCCCTATCTTTATTATGTAGCAATATCATTCCAGTGCCAGGAAGAATATATATCGATATGAATTTGTTTTTCTTTCAGTTTTTTTTATATTATCTATTTAAAAATATCTATTTAAAAATATCTATTTAAAAATATCTATTTAAAAATATCTATTTAAAAATATCTATTTAAAAATATATACGTATTTAAACAAACGTATGTATTTACCGGTGCAGAATCGGTTATTCTATTTTATCGTTTTTTTATTTGCTTTCTTTTTATCTAAAAATACAGGATGTATGAACCACGTTGTCAAATAATTTTCTTTAATATCGTAATATCATACTTGTAATATCATACTTCAGACATCCTGGATTTTGTTGAATTTGTGAAAATTGTTCCTGATACTATATCTGTTCCCTAGCACTTTACCTGGGACATTTACCTGAGACACGTTACCTGAAACTTTACCTGGGACTAAACTTTACCAGGACCTGAACCTTTACCAGGACCTGAAACCGTGCCAGGACCTGAAACTTTACCAGGATCTAAAACTTTACTAGGACCCGAAACTTTACCAGGACCCGAAACTTTACCGGGACCCTTACCTGAGACACTACAACAGGAAAGTACAATAGTTCTTGCTCTCCAACACAACATACAACAACATATGTCGACTATTCATTTTTTTTTGATATTTAATTTTGTTTGAAAATATACAACTTGTAAATTTAATAACGTTGTTCATATAGTTTTTTTCCCTTCCAATCTTCCAGGATTTGTCGCTATAATGCAGAGGTGAATAACAAATAAACTAGTATTATTCAGAGTGGCGCCCACTTACCTTTCCTAATTTACATAATTTATCTTTATTTCACTTTAAATAAATTTCAAGTAGAATTACCCGCGAACCGGTAAGACTACTCTCTGAATTTATACTAGTTTGGTCTCAGCATCTACACCTGAGGTGCTCTCTAACCTGAGCAGCCGTAACACACACTAATTATAATTTATATGAGAGTCACTTAATAAACACTTTATCGATGCGCGATTACTTTCCTTCGGTATCAACACTGACTGATTGACTAATTGCCTGCAGCGAAGCTGGTGGCCTATTTATACTCGCACGCCGTAATTCTCGAAGTATCTCGGCGTTCTCGCGGGCGCATTGGATATTCTCGATGTTTCGTATTCTGGATGCTTCTCGAAAATTGGGCGGAGGAGCCATAGTCGTCTCATACGGGGATTTCACTGGGGGCACTAAGTGAGAATATTATTGCAGTAGCTCGCGTAACAATACTTTAATGTCTATGAATGCTATTTTTATGTTCCTTATGTATAAGATGCAATAATTAATAATATGTTATTTATTCAATGAAGAGCGAGAGCGCTCTATATTGTCAGGCAATACGAGTTGGAATTATTTTTAAAATGTGCACTCGATAACTATTATTAGTCCAGGAAATATAGCCTGAAAATAACCATTTTGCATTGTTTCCATCAAAGTGGATGATTGTGAGTGAATAGAGGGCAAAATTGATGTAGAATAAGATGCACTTTTCCTGATCTTCGAAATCGTTTGGCAAAAAAATTTTCTGGGGTGAGTATGGTGCGATTTGAGTCAAAATAACGTTTTTCTTGTATATCTTTTCACCCCTCAATTTTACAATAAAAACGTTAAGAACTTTTCTTCTCCTCTTCAAAAGATCTACAAAACTAGACTTTGCACGTCAAAAAATATTAATTAGGTCCGAAGTTATGAGCAAATAACCATTAATTACAATATTATTACTAAACAAATTAAAAACCCGATATTATTATCATGACGTCTTTATATTACACCTAATTATGCCCTCACATGTACAAATAACGTGTACAAAATCTGGAATCTGTAACTTGATTAGTTTGCAAATTATGTTGTTATAAACAAATTTATTTATTCTAGCCCTCTACAACATTGCCCATCACCCGTATTTATGCGGTTTGCTTTGTTGGCAGATGTCACTGTGATAAGTCATGTGTCGTTATTATTTTTCAAAAATATGCAATTCCGCGGCCGTGGGAATGATTATTTAAAACGACCTTAGTTGCAAAATGCAATATACCGCGTGCTCAACGAATTTTGCAATATATTATTACGTACATTGATAGAGCATAAAAAAAGCTGTAATCTGAAAAAAGATTCGTTTAGATTGCTTGAAAAACAACGGAGTAACAAACCGTCAAAGTTAAAGGCTCATTGTACAACAATTTCGAGATGCAGCGAAAAAAAAATATATTCATGGTCGGAAAACGGACTACTTTCAATGTGCAAAATATTTATTCAAAGGGGAACAGATAACTAAGCCAAAAGCCATTTCCAAAGTTCACGCGACGCTATCATTTTTGCTATCTGGCTCGTGACGACGGAGTGTGGGGAGCCGACTCGGACTCGACTCACTCGAGAAAATTTCTCGCTGCGCGACTTCAAAATCGACCACCGAGCTGCATTGGCACTTTTCTCGGGAACTATCCAAGATAAATTAATGATTTTTTTTAAATTTCATACTACTCGACGAGAGGAATCTATTTTCATTATCTGCAATTATCAAATTTCACATCCCGAGTCGTTAATGTCGCTTTTATGAAATGTCTGAAGTTTGCGGTATTTTTTTTGGCTGACATTAATAATATTCATTTGGAATAATTGTATTGTAATAACATGAAAATGTAACTCATTAGCAACTATCCTTTTATTTCATATATAATAATTGAGTATTTTCATTAAATTATTTCAATTGTTCAAAAATTGTTATTCACGTTATGTATTTTGTACTTATTTCTCAAAAGTACAGTTAATCTGCGTTAACGTCTTCTGTTGCGTCAGCTCTCTGTATTTATAATGTGTAATATATTATTAAAAAAAATTAATAAATATGTTTCATACGTTTGTCTTACATTACCTATTACTATCCTAAATTTGAAACAAATTATGTTGTAAAAAATTCCAAAAAATTCACTGTACAAATAACTTTTTTCACAACTTATCATAATTTTTAATAATTGCTATACATGAAATAGACAGTTTTATTAATGTCAGCCGAAAAAAATACCGCAAACTTCAGACATTTCATAAAAGCGAAATTTTCTCGAGTGAGTCGAGTCCGAGTCGGCTCCCCACACTCCGTCGTCACGAGCCAGATAGCAAAAATGATAGCGTCGCGTGAACTTTGGAAATGGCTTTTGGCTTAGTTATCTGTTCCCCTTTGAATAAATATTTTGCACATTGAAAGTAGTCCGTTTTTTTTTCGCTGAACCTCGAAATTGTTGTACAATGAGCCTTTAACTTTGACGGTTTGTTACTCCGTTGTTTTTCAAGCAATCTAAACGAATCTTTTTCAGATTACAGCTTTTTTTATGCTCTATCAATGTACGTAATAATATATTGCAAAATTCGTTGAGCACGCGGTATATTGCATTTTGCAACTAAGGTCGTTTTAAATAATCATTCCCACGGCCGCGGAATTGGATATTTTTGAAAAATAATAACGACACATGACTTATCACAGTGACATCTGCCAACAAAGCAAACCGCATAAATACGGGTGATGGGCAATGTTGTACAGGGCTAGAATAAATAAATTTGTTTATAACAACATAATTTGCAAACTAATCAAGTTACAGATTCCAGATTTTGTACACGTTATTTGTACATGTGAGGGCATAATTAGGTGTAATATAAAGACGTCATGATAATAATATCGGGTTTTTAATTTGTTTATTAATAATATTGTAATTAATGGTTATTTGCTCATAACTTCGGACCTAATTAATATTTTTTGACGTGCAAAGTCTAGTTTTGTAGATCTTTTGAAGAGGAAAAGAAAAGTTCTTAACGTTTTTATTGTAAAATTGAGGGGTGAAAAGATATACAAGAAAAACGTTATTTTTACTCAAATCGCACCATACTCACCCCAGAAAATTTTTTTGCCAAACGATTTCGAAGATCGGGAAAAGTGCATCTTATTCTACATCAATTTTGCCCTCTATTCACTCACAATCATCCACTTTGATGGAAACAATGCTCCCAACTCTATATTTCCTGGACTATATAGCTCACAAAATTTGAAAGTTATATCTCTTACCACAACGATGTAATCCTTCAATATCACTTGGTATAAGTGATCTATGAAAACTTTATAAATTTTTTCTTCTATTCAATTTTTTTATGTTCAATTTCAGTGTACTATTAGAAGAAGTATAAGTTCTGCATGGCGCTGATGAATACATTTCTATTTTCCATATGGGAAATATCAAGAATGAATTACCCACTCGAATGAGTCAAAGGAATCAATTTTTTTGAATAAACATCCACAAACATTATGACATCAATGCAAGAGGTATTTGTTGTTGCTATCCTTATTTTAGAATGAGGTAATTAATTGAGATCTTGGTTAACAAGTAGACCGGGAGCCAGCTACGATTAGTCATCCTTGATCGGATTATTTCTACATATGTGATAGTTCTCAGTGAATGTCACCCCAATATACATACCATAACAAATGATCAGTCGATGAAATGAAGCTAAAATAGTGTGCGAACCACCCATCCACCCTCATAGGAAATAATTTTGGAAATAAAATCATCGTTGATCAGGTATTATCAAAGTATGTATTAGTTTATAGCCTATATAAGACAGAAAAACTGACAGAAATATGACGCTAAAATAGTGGTGGATGTGCAAACCACCCTCCCACACGCATAGAAAAAAATTTTTGAAAATAAAACCATCGTTGATTAGGTAATGAACTGTCATTTAAATTAATTAAAAAACTTTATTTGTAGGTATTACTGAGACCTTCATCGTTATATGGATATCAACACACGAAGATAATCTATTGATCAAAATAGCTGATGAATATAATAAGGCAGTGACAACTTTGATCAGTTTTTTTCTATCCCAAGTTATGTATTGATTATTAAAAAATAGTTTTTCTATAGGTACATAGTTGTATTATGAATACTTATGTGGCAATTCTAGGTTCAATCGTAAAATTTCTATAAATTCGTAAATCTTATCTTACGATGATCTGTTACTTTTGTGATTATGGAATCGTCAAAATGGTAATTCTGGGGTACTTTCTGTAAACGTTTAAGGGGTCAACGAGGTTCAACTAATCCAGAATTATAATTTTAAACGAGTTTAAGTTCTGTAGGTTACTAGCATTAAACCGGCTTAACAATACCGTGCAACACACAATTTACATTTCAACCAGGTTTTAGCTTAAACTTGGTTTAATATAAGTCGGTGCAACAGGCCATACAACACAAATGAACTACTGCAAACTTCATGCCTATTTTCATACGATAGTACATAATTTTAACATAACGAATCCTTTGGTATTTTGTAAAATGTTGCTCGAGATTTTCATTAATAATCTAATAGATATATAAATGGAAGAAAGAGGTTTGAAATGAAGTAAGGGAGAATAATATCTTCAATAGAACAGTTTATGAATAATAACAATTCAACGTGAAAAACACGAATTACATAAAAAGGAAACGTTCCAAAAACACCACCACTCAACAATTATTTGAGTTATATTTGGAGGTAATGGAAGATCTTTATATTATTAAAAGTATCCATTTTTAGTTTTTTTACCAAAAAATATCTCGACAATGGAAAATAAACAGCACAATAACCTCACAAAAACAATCTGTAAGACGCATCGATTTCCAAACACCCGATCGGAAATACTTAAGTTTTATAAGCTATAGTATTTGTAACGGTAGAAGTTGTACCTCACAGGGCACCAGCTCGAAGGGCTCCGGCTAGAGACTCCTCTCAAGGGTTATTCGACCCCAAGTTTATGTCACACAGGGATAACAGAAGGGTTGTAAAAATTGAGGGCGCCACTACCTTTTTAACGATAAAAATACTAAGAAAACTAAGGCGGAAAAGGTAGAAACGCCTTGTAGAATTTAGATAAAAGTTAATAAAGAAAAGTGACCCCGGGCGGTATCTCCCTCAACTTTTATAGTTGAGGATTTAAATAAAAAAAGAATTAAAAACAAATTTACAATTTATTCTGCCACAGGAAATGAACAACGGAATTTAATAAAGGAATTTGTACTTTTATAGGTACTTAGCTAAGATGAAGTGGTTTCCTGGAGAAGAAGTCAGGTCTTGATCCGAACTGATGAGTTCTGTTCTAGGGCGGTAGTTTGAGGGTTCTATCCTTGGCTATATTCTTGGGGTTATATTCTTCGGTTTATATCCTCAGCGTTATATTCTAGCCTAGGGTTATATTCTTGGCTTATATTCTCGCCTAGGGTTATATTCTTGGCTTATATTCTCGCCTAGGGGCTGTGCTTACCATATTAGTACAAAAGAACAGTTTATGACCACGTGTTGAATTTAATTTCGTCTATCTCACAGCAAAATTCATAAGATAGGTACTTGAGATATGAAAGATAGCGAAAGATGTGTCGCCTTCGGTGGTTGTTAACGAAAAGGGGTGTTTAACGTGGCGGTGTGCAAAAAAAATATGGAACGGTAAAAGTTGTACCTCACAGGGCACCAGCTCGAAGGACTCCGGCTAGAGACTCCTCTCAAGGGTGATTCGACCCCAAGTTTATGTCACACAGGGATAACAGAAGGGTTGTAAAAATTGAGGGCGCCACTACCTTTTTAACGATGAAAACTACAAAAAACTAAGGCGGAAAAGGTAGAAACGCCTTGTAAAATTTAAATAAAAGTTAATAATTAAAAAAAGTCACTAAAATTACCCCGGGCGATATCTCCCTCAACTTTTATAGTTGAGGATTTTAATAAAAAAAAGAATTAAAAACAAATTTACAATTTATTCTGCCACAGGAAATGAACAACGGAATTTAATAAAGGAATTTGTACTTTTATAGGTACTTAGCTTAGATGAAGTGGTTTCCTGGAGAAGAAGTCAGGTCTTGATCCGAACTGATGAGTTCTGTTCTAGGGCGGTAGTTTGAGCTATGTTCTTGGGGTTATATTCTCCGGTTAAATTCTTCAGCGTTATATTCTAGCCTAGGGTTATATTCTCGGCGTTAAATTCTTGGGTTATATTCTTGGCTTATATTCTCGCCTAGGGTTATATTCTTGGCTTATATTCCCGCCTAGGGGCTGTGCTTACCTAGAAGTACAAGTGGATCAGGGATATGTAGGAACTTGAATGTTATGGCACATTATGTTGGTCAGCTTTTCAGGTTAAAGAAAAGGAAGGCAGTTATTTGAAAGTCAAAAAAATTTATTTAATTTACTGAAAGCTTTCCAACATTATATGTCCCATGTTAAAACAGTAAAAATAGCAATTATCGGCTAAATAAAAAAAATATACTAATGATCCGAAAGAAACTTATGATAGCAAAAAGTTATTTATTTAGTTATATGAAAAAATATCGTGCTTAGGAAATATATGAAACCGGCACTGGCGTTACGAAAGAATATTTTATAGGTTACCGGTAATTCATAAAAATGTTATTTTATAATTAAGTTATTTCGCAACTGAAAAAGCTCGAAAATGTTTGTATGAAAGTAAAAAGTGAATTATAAAAGAATATTTGGCTTAAAACTACCATATTAGTATAAAAGAACAGTTTATGACCACGTGTTGAATTTAATTTCATCTATATCTGTAAAAAAATAAAGAATGCATACGAAAATTATATCAGACAGTACTTTAGAAGAAGCTTATTAATTATAGATTATGATTTTGAACTTACCACAGCAAAATTCCTAAGATAGATACTTAAGATATGAAAGATAGCGAAAGACGATGTGCCCTCTTAGGCAGACGATAACAAAAGGGGTGTTTAACGTGGCGTTGTCCGTTGGCAGGCGTCAATTGTCTTACGTTCGGGGTAGAAGAGTTTGGGATCACAGAACTATAATTGAATGTGGCTAGTGACGACGTGCGCTAATTAAAAGGATTTATTCTGTAAAATCGAAACAGGTCGATAGACATGTTACACCCCCTCTCCTCCGGGAAAAAAATGATTCGAAGAATTATTTTTTTTTGTGAAAAATGGGCTTAATAAGATAAAAGGATGGGTGAAGTATCATTGCAAAATCTATGTATCTTAGGTAAGGTAAGGCAATTGTCAAAGGTAAGGTAAGGCAATTGTCAAAGGTAAAGGTAAGGCAGTTTTGTCATCTTGTGATTATCATGTAGTTATGTCATCGTATAACACAAAGCACACACTGAGAACGAAAGGTAACGATAGGGTGCGATAATTTCTCAGTGCAGGCGAAACGATAAGATAAGGTACGGTAGGGTCTGTTTTGATAAAACGCTGGGATTTCAGATACGCAGAGCGAAAAATTCCAGGAAATACCAAACCAATGTCTCTGGGAGAGACACAAAAATAAACACGGTGAGTGATGTCAGCCTAAAATTGATTTAGAATGCAATTCCGTCGGAATTCTAATTAATTCGTAAATCAGCCTAATTTTCACCGAGCAAAGAGTAAAGATTTGTCATAATGACGTCACCAGGGGTGAAATACTACTTGACTTAGCAAAGATTATTGGCAGGGCGACAGCACTTATAGTGTTCCACAAGGAACGGTTCTAAAATATACGATAACGGTAGGTAGTTCACAAGTATCACAATACGGCAACGCAAAAGGTATGTTAAGGGAGAGAAAGAAATACATAGATACTTACTTTGAATGGTTTAGGGTAAAAGAGAATTGAAGATAAATAGGGTGATTCTGAAAGGTAAATCGTGGTCGAAATAATGGTATGTGTGGTTAGGAATAGTTTGTGGCGACACTATAAAAAGAAAGACGATAGATTCTTATCACGTGATCAGACAAAAAGGTATTCTGGTTTATACGCCGAGAGCACAGGAAGAGGGCAGAAACAGCAGCGCGATCGACATTCGGTGAGGTTGCCAGTTAGCGTCCACAGTAGCCATTGGTCATCGATCCGAAAGTCAATCCAGCTACATGCATTCAGTCCGTTGATATTCTCTCTTTGTTAAATCGAACAAAGGTATTGTTACTAAAATTACACCCATGACTCTGTCAGGGAATACGGTATATCGGTCCAGAACTCTACAAGAGTGTGGCCAACCTGGTTAAAGATAAGGAAAAAAACACTAAAAACTACGGAAGTACTGCCATTGAAGGCAAAGAAAAGGAAGAGGTTGCTATAGAAGCCAGGGTGAAGAGAAAGAGCGACTAAGCAGTCATTTTTCAAACCTATTATGTTTGTAAACCGAGCGCAATCCGCCACTCAGCAAAGGCCAACCCAGTCCAATTGGGGCCTAACGTCTTACGGTACGTCAATCGAGACTCTACGTTAGTTATAAAAAGCAAAATTGACCGTTTATTTGTTTGAGAAACGGTAGGAAAACTCGGGGCAACAAAAAGACATATAACAAAAAGGGGGACCAAAAATTTGAATGACGTAAAATCCATTTCCGCAATGGAGAGCTCTCAAGGTGTCTAGCCGGTATTTTTATGTTTTGTAACAGAATGAATGAAATGCGGGATAAGAAAAGGATCCGTTTTGTTCGGAGAACGGTATAAACTCCAATGTAGCTTGGTCTACTTCCTTTTCTACGCGGAGGGTAAAAATGGTTGGGAACCAAGTTGAGTATGGGTTGAGTAATCGGGACGGTAAGTAACAAGGTTGCCTAAAAGAAAGAAAACGGAAAGAGAAGAGCAAAAACAACTCTAGTGTATCGTTTTTGTAGGAGAACGATAGCGAAACTCCAAGAGAATGGCGCGGTTGCCTAAAGTAAGGAAGAAAACGAAAACGGAAATAATAAAAATAATGGTCAACTAAAACTCGATTGTACCGTTTTTTTAGGAGAACGATAGCGAAACTCCAAGGGAATGGCGCGGTTGCCTAAAGTAAGGAAGAAAACGAAAACGATAATGAACTAAAAACACAATTGTACCGTTTTTTTAGGAGAACGATAGCGAAACTCCAAGAGAATGAAACGGTTTCTGAAGTAAGTGACTCTACGTTAGTTGTAAAAAGCAAAACTTTCATATGCTAGTTCAAGTGACTTTAAATGATTGGCCTGCATCTTGAAAATATTTTAAAAGGAGAGAAAAAGAATAAAAGACGGTATCTAAATGAACAGTACTAATCAAATAGCACTAGCGAAAGCAAAGGATCTAAAATCCGAGTGAACATAAATGCCTGGCAACGAGATATAGATATGGGAACTCTATGTACGTGAACGACTGTAGGTATAAAAACAGCAAATACTTATTGCCGATAGACGTCAATTAAAATAAACAAAACCGTACTATATTTTCAACAAGTCATACGTAGTAATAAAAATGTTGCATAATAACTCCATAAAAAGTATAAGTATCAAAATATATAACTGATCAAGATCAAAAATGTATCATAAATTGTCATTAAAATTTTTGTAGCACATCACAATCTCTGTCGTCAAAAAAACTGAACTGCAAAATATTTATAGTTAACGATAAATTGTTAATTTGGCAACACTGCACTTTCTATTAACAATATTAGACAAGAAAAAGTAAGGGAGTTTAAAGACAAATTGTTACTTTGGCAACACTGCACTTGGTTAACAATAGGTAAGATAAGATATTTCAGTTTGTGTAACTCGACACAATTCAACTGAACAAGATACAAACGGCAAGATATTTCAGTTTGTGTAACCAGACACAATTCAACTGAAAAAGATAATTTTACTAAGCAGCTACATAAAATATAACAACTTATCAGAAAACAGACACCTTAAGAATTTACTTAAAACGTGGCAACATTGCAAACAAATCAGATGTAATTCACCTTTCCTGAAAAAATCAATAACAAAATTCCGTTTCGGGACAACAAAAGATTGTGCTATACTTCGTTATCTCTTAAAAAAATAAACCCAGAGAATATTCGTTATCGTAGACCAAAATATATATTGTAAATAAGGCAGGTAGTTAAGATAAAATTAAAAAAACGTCCAGGGTCGGTACAAGATAGTTACTTGAAAAAGTGAAATTTTTTTTAAAAAAGTTAGTTGGAAGCAAAAATTCTAAATTGAACGATAAGAAAAAATTTTAAAGAGAATATGCAAAAATAAAAAAACTAAAATCCTTCCAACCCAACTGTTACACTGTGCAACAAAAACAATGGGCGCCAATTTGTAACGGTAAAAGTTGTACCTCACAGGGCACCAGCTCGAAGGGCTCCGGCTAGAGACTCCTCTCAAGGGTGATTCGACCCCAAGTTTATGTCACACAGGGATAACAGAAGGGTTGTAAAAATTGAGGGCGCCACTACCTTTTTAACGATGAAAACTACAAAAAACTAAGGCGGAAAAGGTAGAAACGCCTTGTAAAATTTAAATAAAAGTTAATAATTAAAAAAAGTCACTAAAATTACCCCGGGCGATATCTCCCTCAACTTTTATAGTTGAGGATTTTAATAAAAAAAAGAATTAAAAACAAATTTACAATTTATTCTGCCACAGGAAATGAACAACGGAATTTACTAAAGGAATTTGTACTTTTATAGGTACTTAGCTTAGATGAAGTGGTTTCCTGGAGAAGAAGTCAGGTCTTGATTCGAACTGATGAGTTCTGTTCTAGGGCGGTAGTTTGAGCTATGTTCTTGGGGTTATATTCTCCGGTTAAATTCTTCAGCGTTATATTCTAGCCTAGGGTTATATTCTCGGCGTTAAATTCTTGGGTTATATTCTTGGCTTATATTCTCGCCTAGGGTTATATTCTTGGCTTATATTCCCGCCTAGGGGCTGTGCTTACCTAGAAGTACAAGTGGATCAGGGATATGTAGGAACTTGAATGTTATGGCACATTATGTTGGTCAGCTTTTCAGGTTAAAGAAAAGGAAGGCAGTTATTTGAAAGTCAAAAAAATTTATTTAATTTACTGAAAGCTTTCCAACATTATATGTCCCATGTTAAAACAGTAAAAATAGCAATTATCGGCTAAATAAAAAAAATATACTAATGATCCGAAAGAAACTTATGATAGCAAAAAGTTATTTATTTAGTTATATGAAAAAATATCGTGCTTAGGAAATATATGAAACCGGCACTGGCGTTACGAAAGAATATTTTATAGGTTACCGGTAATTCATAAAAATGTTATTTTATAATTAAGTTATTTCGCAACTGAAAAAGCTCGAAAATGTTTGTATGAAAGTAAAAAGTGAATTATAAAAGAATATTTGGCTTAAAACTACCATATTAGTATAAAAGAACAGTTTATGACCACGTGTTGAATTTAATTTCGTCTATCTCTGTAAAAAAATAAAGAATGCATACGAAAATTATATCAGACAGTACTTTAGAAGAAGCTTATTAATTATAGATTATGATTTTGAACTTACCACAGCAAAATTCCTAAGATAGATACTTAAGATATGAAAGATAGCGAAAGACGATGTGCCCTCTTAGGCAGACGATAACAAAAGGGGTGTTTAACGTGGCGTTGTCCGTTGGCAGGCGTCAATTGTCTTACGTTCGGGGTAGAAGAGTTTGGGATCACAGAACTATAATTGAATGTGGCTAGTGACGACGAGCGCTAATTAAAAGGATTTATTCTGTAAAATCGAAACAGGTCGATAGACATGTTACACCCCCTCTCCTCCGGGAAAAAAATGATTCGAAGAATTATTTTTTTTTGTGAAAAATGGGCTTAATAAGATAAAAGGATGGGTGAAGTATCATTGCAAAATCTATGTATCTTAGGTAAGGTAAGGCAATTGTCAAAGGTAAGGTAAGGCAATTGTCAAAGGTAAAGGTAAGGCAGTTTTGTCATCTTGTGATTATCATGTAGTTATGTCATCGTATAACACAAAGCACACACTGAGAACGAAAGGTAACGATAGGGTGCGATAATTTCTCAGTGCAGGCGAAACGATAAGATAAGGTACGGTAGGGTCTGTTTTGATAAAACGCTGGGATTTCAGATACGCAGAGCGAAAAATTCCAGGAAATACCAAACCAATGTCTCTGGGAGAGACACAAAAATAAACACGGTGAGTGATGTCAGCCTAAAATTGATTTAGAATGCAATTCCGTCGGAATTCTAATTAATTCGTAAATCAGCCTAATTTTCACCGAGCAAAGAGTAAAGATTTGTCATAATGACGTCACCAGGGGTGAAATACTACTTGACTTAGCAAAGATTATTGGCAGGGCGACAGCACTTATAGTGTTCCACAAGGAACGGTTCTAAAATATACGATAACGGTAGGTAGTTCACAAGTATCACAATACGGCAACGCAAAAGGTATGTTAAGGGAGAGAAAGAAATACATAGATACTTACTTTGAATGGTTTAGGGTAAAAGAGAATTGAAGATAAATAGGGTGATTCTGAAAGGTAAATCGTGGTCGAAATAATGGTATGTGTGGTTAGGAATAGTTTGTGGCGACACTATAAAAAGAAAGACGATAGATTCTTATCACGTGATCAGACAAAAAGGTATTCTGGTTTATACGCCGAGAGCACAGGAAGAGGGCAGAAACAGCAGCGCGATCGACATTCGGTGAGGTTGCCAGTTAGCGTCCACAGTAGCCATTGGTCATCGATCCGAAAGTCAATCCAGCTACATGCATTCAGTCCGTTGATATTCTCTCTTTGTTAAATCGAACAAAGGTATTGTTACTAAAATTACACCCATGACTCTGTCAGGGAATACGGTATATCGGTCCAGAACTCTACAAGAGTGTGGCCAACCTGGTTAAAGATAAGGAAAAAAACACTAAAAACTACGGAAGTACTGCCATTGAAGGCAAAGAAAAGGAAGAGGTTGCTATAGAAGCCAGGGTGAAGAGAAAGAGCGACTAAGCAGTCATTTTTCAAACCTATTATGTTTGTAAACCGAGCGCAATCCGCCACTCAGCAAAGGCCAACCCAGTCCAATTGGGGCCTAACGTCTTACGGTACGTCAATCGAGACTCTACGTTAGTTATAAAAAGCAAAATTGACCGTTTATTTGTTTGAGAAACGGTAGGAAAACTCGGGGCAACAAAAAGACATATAACAAAAAGGGGGACCAAAAATTTGAATGACGTAAAATCCATTTCCGCAATGGAGAGCTCTCAAGGTGTCTAGCCGGTATTTTTATGTTTTGTAACAGAATGAATGAAATGCGGGATAAGAAAAGGATCCGTTTTGTTCGGAGAACGGTATAAACTCCAATGTAGCTTGGTCTACTTCCTTTTCTACGCGGAGGGTAAAAATGGTTGGGAACCAAGTTGAGTATGGGTTGAGTAATCGGGACGGTAAGTAACAAGGTTGCCTAAAAGAAAGAAAACGGAAAGAGAAGAGCAAAAACAACTCTAGTGTATCGTTTTTGTAGGAGAACGATAGCGAAACTCCAAGAGAATGGCGCGGTTGCCTAAAGTAAGGAAGAAAACGAAAACGGAAATAATAAAAATAATGGTCAACTAAAACTCGATTGTACCGTTTTTTTAGGAGAACGATAGCGAAACTCCAAGGGAATGGCGCGGTTGCCTAAAGTAAGGAAGAAAACGAAAACGATAATGAACTAAAAACACAATTGTACCGTTTTTTTAGGAGAACGATAGCGAAACTCCAAGAGAATGAAACGGTTTCTGAAGTAAGTGACTCTACGTTAGTTGTAAAAAGCAAAACTTTCATATGCTAGTTCAAGTGACTTTAAATGATTGGCCTGCATCTTGAAAATATTTTAAAAGGAGAGAAAAAGAATAAAAGACGGTATCTAAATGAACAGTACTAATCAAATAGCACTAGCGAAAGCAAAGGATCTAAAATCCGAGTGAACATAAATGCCTGGCAACGAGATATAGATATGGGAACTCTATGTACGTGAACGACTGTAGGTATAAAAACAGCAAATACTTATTGCCGATAGACGTCAATTAAAATAAACAAAACCGTACTATATTTTCAACAAGTCATACGTAGTAATAAAAATGTTGCATAATAACTCCATAAAAAGTATAAGTATCAAAATATATAACTGATCAAGATCAAAAATGTATCATAAATTGTCATTAAAATTTTTGTAGCACATCACAATCTCTGTCGTCAAAAAAACTGAACTGCAAAATATTTATAGTTAACGATAAATTGTTAATTTGGCAACACTGCACTTTCTATTAACAATATTAGACAAGAAAAAGTAAGGGAGTTTAAAGACAAATTGTTACTTTGGCAACACTGCACTTGGTTAACAATAGGTAAGATAAGATATTTCAGTTTGTGTAACTCGACACAATTCAACTGAACAAGATACAAACGGCAAGATATTTCAGTTTGTGTAACCAGACACAATTCAACTGAAAAAGATAATTTTACTAAGCAGCTACATAAAATATAACAACTTATCAGAAAACAGACACCTTAAGAATTTACTTAAAACGTGGCAACATTGCAAACAAATCAGATGTAATTCACCTTTCCTGAAAAAATCAATAACAAAATTCCGTTTCGGGACAACAAAAGATTGTGCTATACTTCGTTATCTCTTAAAAAAATAAACCCAGAGAATATTCGTTATCGTAGACCAAAATATATATTGTAAATAAGGCAGGTAGTTAAGATAAAATTAAAAAAACGTCCAGGGTCGGTACAAGATAGTTACTTGAAAAAGTGAAATTTTTTTTAAAAAAGTTAGTTGGAAGCAAAAATTCTAAATTGAACGATAAGAAAAAATTTTAAAGAGAATATGCAAAAATAAAAAAACTAAAATCCTTCCAACCCAACTGTTACACTGTGCAACAAAAACAATGGGCGCCAATTTGTAACGGTAAAAGTTGTACCTCACAGGGCACCAGCTCGAAGGGCTCCGGCTAGAGACTCCTCTCAAGGGTGATTCGACCCCAAGTTTATGTCACACAGGGATAACAGAAGGGTTGTAAAAATTGAGGGCGCCACTACCTTTTTAACGATGAAAACTACAAAAAACTAAGGCGGAAAAGGTAGAAACGCCTTGTAAAATTTAAATAAAAGTTAATAATTAAAAAAAGTCACTAAAATTACCCCGGGCGATATCTCCCTCAACTTTTATAGTTGAGGATTTTAATAAAAAAAAGAATTAAAAACAAATTTACAATTTATTCTGCCACAGGAAATGAACAACGGAATTTACTAAAGGAATTTGTACTTTTATAGGTACTTAGCTTAGATGAAGTGGTTTCCTGGAGAAGAAGTCAGGTCTTGATTCGAACTGATGAGTTCTGTTCTAGGGCGGTAGTTTGAGCTATGTTCTTGGGGTTATATTCTCCGGTTAAATTCTTCAGCGTTATATTCTAGCCTAGGGTTATATTCTCGGCGTTAAATTCTTGGGTTATATTCTTGGCTTATATTCTCGCCTAGGGTTATATTCTTGGCTTATATTCCCGCCTAGGGGCTGTGCTTACCTAGAAGTACAAGTGGATCAGGGATATGTAGGAACTTGAATGTTATGGCACATTATGTTGGTCAGCTTTTCAGGTTAAAGAAAAGGAAGGCAGTTATTTGAAAGTCAAAAAAATTTATTTAATTTACTGAAAGCTTTCCAACATTATATGTCCCATGTTAAAACAGTAAAAATAGCAATTATCGGCTAAATAAAAAAAATATACTAATGATCCGAAAGAAACTTATGATAGCAAAAAGTTATTTATTTAGTTATATGAAAAAATATCGTGCTTAGGAAATATATGAAACCGGCACTGGCGTTACGAAAGAATATTTTATAGGTTACCGGTAATTCATAAAAATGTTATTTTATAATTAAGTTATTTCGCAACTGAAAAAGCTCGAAAATGTTTGTATGAAAGTAAAAAGTGAATTATAAAAGAATATTTGGCTTAAAACTACCATATTAGTATAAAAGAACAGTTTATGACCACGTGTTGAATTTAATTTCGTCTATCTCTGTAAAAAAATAAAGAATGCATACGAAAATTATATCAGACAGTACTTTAGAAGAAGCTTATTAATTATAGATTATGATTTTGAACTTACCACAGCAAAATTCCTAAGATAGATACTTAAGATATGAAAGATAGCGAAAGACGATGTGCCCTCTTAGGCAGACGATAACAAAAGGGGTGTTTAACGTGGCGTTGTCCGTTGGCAGGCGTCAATTGTCTTACGTTCGGGGTAGAAGAGTTTGGGATCACAGAACTATAATTGAATGTGGCTAGTGACGACGAGCGCTAATTAAAAGGATTTATTCTGTAAAATCGAAACAGGTCGATAGACATGTTACACCCCCTCTCCTCCGGGAAAAAAATGATTCGAAGAATTATTTTTTTTTGTGAAAAATGGGCTTAATAAGATAAAAGGATGGGTGAAGTATCATTGCAAAATCTATGTATCTTAGGTAAGGTAAGGCAATTGTCAAAGGTAAGGTAAGGCAATTGTCAAAGGTAAAGGTAAGGCAGTTTTGTCATCTTGTGATTATCATGTAGTTATGTCATCGTATAACACAAAGCACACACTGAGAACGAAAGGTAACGATAGGGTGCGATAATTTCTCAGTGCAGGCGAAACGATAAGATAAGGTACGGTAGGGTCTGTTTTGATAAAACGCTGGGATTTCAGATACGCAGAGCGAAAAATTCCAGGAAATACCAAACCAATGTCTCTGGGAGAGACACAAAAATAAACACGGTGAGTGATGTCAGCCTAAAATTGATTTAGAATGCAATTCCGTCGGAATTCTAATTAATTCGTAAATCAGCCTAATTTTCACCGAGCAAAGAGTAAAGATTTGTCATAATGACGTCACCAGGGGTGAAATACTACTTGACTTAGCAAAGATTATTGGCAGGGCGACAGCACTTATAGTGTTCCACAAGGAACGGTTCTAAAATATACGATAACGGTAGGTAGTTCACAAGTATCACAATACGGCAACGCAAAAGGTATGTTAAGGGAGAGAAAGAAATACATAGATACTTACTTTGAATGGTTTAGGGTAAAAGAGAATTGAAGATAAATAGGGTGATTCTGAAAGGTAAATCGTGGTCGAAATAATGGTATGTGTGGTTAGGAATAGTTTGTGGCGACACTATAAAAAGAAAGACGATAGATTCTTATCACGTGATCAGACAAAAAGGTATTCTGGTTTATACGCCGAGAGCACAGGAAGAGGGCAGAAACAGCAGCGCGATCGACATTCGGTGAGGTTGCCAGTTAGCGTCCACAGTAGCCATTGGTCATCGATCCGAAAGTCAATCCAGCTACATGCATTCAGTCCGTTGATATTCTCTCTTTGTTAAATCGAACAAAGGTATTGTTACTAAAATTACACCCATGACTCTGTCAGGGAATACGGTATATCGGTCCAGAACTCTACAAGAGTGTGGCCAACCTGGTTAAAGATAAGGAAAAAAACACTAAAAACTACGGAAGTACTGCCATTGAAGGCAAAGAAAAGGAAGAGGTTGCTATAGAAGCCAGGGTGAAGAGAAAGAGCGACTAAGCAGTCATTTTTCAAACCTATTATGTTTGTAAACCGAGCGCAATCCGCCACTCAGCAAAGGCCAACCCAGTCCAATTGGGGCCTAACGTCTTACGGTACGTCAATCGAGACTCTACGTTAGTTATAAAAAGCAAAATTGACCGTTTATTTGTTTGAGAAACGGTAGGAAAACTCGGGGCAACAAAAAGACATATAACAAAAAGGGGGACCAAAAATTTGAATGACGTAAAATCCATTTCCGCAATGGAGAGCTCTCAAGGTGTCTAGCCGGTATTTTTATGTTTTGTAACAGAATGAATGAAATGCGGGATAAGAAAAGGATCCGTTTTGTTCGGAGAACGGTATAAACTCCAATGTAGCTTGGTCTACTTCCTTTTCTACGCGGAGGGTAAAAATGGTTGGGAACCAAGTTGAGTATGGGTTGAGTAATCGGGACGGTAAGTAACAAGGTTGCCTAAAAGAAAGAAAACGGAAAGAGAAGAGCAAAAACAACTCTAGTGTATCGTTTTTGTAGGAGAACGATAGCGAAACTCCAAGAGAATGGCGCGGTTGCCTAAAGTAAGGAAGAAAACGAAAACGGAAATAATAAAAATAATGGTCAACTAAAACTCGATTGTACCGTTTTTTTAGGAGAACGATAGCGAAACTCCAAGGGAATGGCGCGGTTGCCTAAAGTAAGGAAGAAAACGAAAACGATAATGAACTAAAAACACAATTGTACCGTTTTTTTAGGAGAACGATAGCGAAACTCCAAGAGAATGAAACGGTTTCTGAAGTAAGTGACTCTACGTTAGTTGTAAAAAGCAAAACTTTCATATGCTAGTTCAAGTGACTTTAAATGATTGGCCTGCATCTTGAAAATATTTTAAAAGGAGAGAAAAAGAATAAAAGACGGTATCTAAATGAACAGTACTAATCAAATAGCACTAGCGAAAGCAAAGGATCTAAAATCCGAGTGAACATAAGTGCCTGGCAACGAGATATAGATATGGGAACTCTATGTACGTGAACGACTGTAGGTATAAAAACAGCAAATACTTATTGCCGATAGACGTCAATTAAAATAAACAAAACCGTACTATATTTTCAACAAGTCATACGTAGTAATAAAAATGTTGCATAATAACTCCATAAAAAGTATAAGTATCAAAATATATAACTGATCAAGATCAAAAATGTATCATAAATTGTCATTAAAATTTTTGTAGCACATCACAATCTCTGTCGTCAAAAAAACTGAACTGCAAAATATTTATAGTTAACGATAAATTGTTAATTTGGCAACACTGCACTTTCTATTAACAATATTAGACAAGAAAAAGTAAGGGAGTTTAAAGACAAATTGTTACTTTGGCAACACTGCACTTGGTTAACAATAGGTAAGATAAGATATTTCAGTTTGTGTAACTCGACACAATTCAACTGAACAAGATACAAACGGCAAGATATTTCAGTTTGTGTAACCAGACACAATTCAACTGAAAAAGATAATTTTACTAAGCAGCTACATAAAATATAACAACTTATCAGAAAACAGACACCTTAAGAATTTACTTAAAACGTGGCAACATTGCAAACAAATCAGATGTAATTCACCTTTCCTGAAAAAATCAATAACAAAATTCCGTTTCGGGACAACAAAAGATTGTGCTATACTTCGTTATCTCTTAAAAAAATAAACCCAGAGAATATTCGTTATCGTAGACCAAAATATATATTGTAAATAAGGCAGGTAGTTAAGATAAAATTAAAAAAACGTCCAGGGTCGGTACAAGATAGTTACTTGAAAAAGTGAAATTTTTTTTAAAAAAGTTAGTTGGAAGCAAAAATTCTAAATTGAACGATAAGAAAAAATTTTAAAGAGAATATGCAAAAATAAAAAAACTAAAATCCTTCCAACCCAACTGTTACACTGTGCAACAAAAACAATGGGCGCCAATTTGTAACGGTAAAAGTTGTACCTCACAGGGCACCAGCTCGAAGGGCTCCGGCTAGAGACTCCTCTCAAGGGTGATTCGACCCCAAGTTTATGTCACACAGGGATAACAGAAGGGTTGTAAAAATTGAGGGCGCCACTACCTTTTTAACGATGAAAACTACAAAAAACTAAGGCGGAAAAGGTAGAAACGCCTTGTAAAATTTAAATAAAAGTTAATAATTAAAAAAAGTCACTAAAATTACCCCGGGCGATATCTCCCTCAACTTTTATAGTTGAGGATTTTAATAAAAAAAAGAATTAAAAACAAATTTACAATTTATTCTGCCACAGGAAATGAACAACGGAATTTACTAAAGGAATTTGTACTTTTATAGGTACTTAGCTTAGATGAAGTGGTTTCCTGGAGAAGAAGTCAGGTCTTGATTCGAACTGATGAGTTCTGTTCTAGGGCGGTAGTTTGAGCTATGTTCTTGGGGTTATATTCTCCGGTTAAATTCTTCAGCGTTATATTCTAGCCTAGGGTTATATTCTCGGCGTTAAATTCTTGGGTTATATTCTTGGCTTATATTCTCGCCTAGGGTTATATTCTTGGCTTATATTCCCGCCTAGGGGCTGTGCTTACCTAGAAGTACAAGTGGATCAGGGATATGTAGGAACTTGAATGTTATGGCACATTATGTTGGTCAGCTTTTCAGGTTAAAGAAAAGGAAGGCAGTTATTTGAAAGTCAAAAAAATTTATTTAATTTACTGAAAGCTTTCCAACATTATATGTCCCATGTTAAAACAGTAAAAATAGCAATTATCGGCTAAATAAAAAAAATATACTAATGATCCGAAAGAAACTTATGATAGCAAAAAGTTATTTATTTAGTTATATGAAAAAATATCGTGCTTAGGAAATATATGAAACCGGCACTGGCGTTACGAAAGAATATTTTATAGGTTACCGGTAATTCATAAAAATGTTATTTTATAATTAAGTTATTTCGCAACTGAAAAAGCTCGAAAATGTTTGTATGAAAGTAAAAAGTGAATTATAAAAGAATATTTGGCTTAAAACTACCATATTAGTATAAAAGAACAGTTTATGACCACGTGTTGAATTTAATTTCGTCTATCTCTGTAAAAAAATAAAGAATGCATACGAAAATTATATCAGACAGTACTTTAGAAGAAGCTTATTAATTATAGATTATGATTTTGAACTTACCACAGCAAAATTCCTAAGATAGATACTTAAGATATGAAAGATAGCGAAAGACGATGTGCCCTCTTAGGCAGACGATAACAAAAGGGGTGTTTAACGTGGCGTTGTCCGTTGGCAGGCGTCAATTGTCTTACGTTCGGGGTAGAAGAGTTTGGGATCACAGAACTATAATTGAATGTGGCTAGTGACGACGAGCGCTAATTAAAAGGATTTATTCTGTAAAATCGAAACAGGTCGATAGACATGTTACAAGCGCATAATCGCAAATTGTCTATAGGCTTATAGAAAGTTATAGATTTGCTTACAGATGTGCACACAATTGACCCCATAAATCTGAATATTATTCAAACTATCTATAGAAAAACTTTTCCAGTCTTTGTTAGTTATTTATTTACATTTCGACATGATATGATCGCACAGATTATATTGGTGATTTCAAGTAGCTTTCTGAAATTAATGATAAACAAGATAACACTGATAATAGACTGGTAGCCCATGACACATGTAGGCTTCATTATTTCGAATGGATGTCGTGTTCACTATCGAGTTTCATGTGAAAAACAAGGAGAATAAGGCTATTCCCCCAATATCCAAGCTGAATAAATCGACGCTACAGTGGACATTGGAAATCTTAAAATTTTCACGAAACTGGAACAATTAACTTATGGATGCCGTGTACTTGGATGCATACAAAGCGAGGGTTAAATATTGATGAAAAGGTGGAAAAAAGACAATTAACTTATGTAGGTATGCCGAAGAGAGTTTAGATTTTGTTATCTTAGTAGATGTTAAAAACATTAGTGGCATACATTTTGCGACGATTCTTCATTTATAGATAATTTTCCAAATATGATGTAAAGGTTATAATTAAAAACAATCGGTAGAATTAATAATATAATCGCTGCACTGACAAGTTCTAATGAGCTGCAGCACATCTCTTCACCCTCATTTTTTTAGAAGCGATATCGTTCTCATCTCATCCTAAACATACACCAGGATTACTTTTGAGAGTATAACTATTTATTTCATTTCTATCAATGTGATTGGTAACATGTTGAAGAAATTGTCATTTAGTTGCAAAACATTTTGATGAGTGCGAAGCTATTATCATCGCTTGGTGCATTAACTTACAATTTAAAAGTTAATTGATGGTACTTCGCCTCTCATTTTTATTGACTTTTCTCATTTTTTTTCTCAAGTGAAGTGATGTTTCATGTGAAAATTGGGTTTGTCAGTTATCTACCTACATATGCTTAAATTGTAGAGAATATTCTACAAAAATAGGATATCATTTTACTTTTTGCTGTCAAATTCAACCTTTTTTAAAATTATTAAAAACTGTCTCTGATGATTATTGGTATGTCTTGCTTTAGTGGGAAATTGTTATGTCTTGTACCAATAATATATTTTATTCAAAAAATGATAATTCGTCAGGTGTACACCAGTAGTGTACATCAGTAGGTGTAGAGTGTTTGTTGATTTTTTTTTGTTTTTGGTCATTTTTGCTGCCGCTGACTGTAAAATTAGTGCTCTCTTGTTTCCATGTCTCTCTCGCTCTTCCTTTATTGTTCAGTACCCGTGCCTGCAATACCAGTTCTATTTGTCTTTTCGGGTCCATCCGATTGATGTGGCCAAACCATTTTAATGGATTCTTTTCGATCACATTAAGTATTGGTTCTAACTCTTCTCTGATCTGATCGTTTCTTATTATTTCCTATTTACTGCTTGTATCCTGCTTTTTGGTGATTTCTTTTTTTCTTGTAACCGACCTACTCTGACTGTACCATGCTTTGGATGCATTATTTATGATTTCGTTTTGTACTTATCCTCCTATTTTAAAACAAATATACGTGCTGATTCTCGTGCGATGACTACATCCCCCCCTTATGGAGAATGGTTTTAGGGTTGGCCAGCCTTTAAACCATTTATATAAGGGTGTTTTCAAACGCGTAATAGTTTTGATTTTGATGGATAGTTACGACCTGCTATAATAATAATAATAAAAATAATGATAATAATAGCGCGCCCTTTGGGGCGCCTCCACTTAGGTACTTATTTTAATTGTGAGGGTTAGCCATTAGCATCCCCCCGCTTGACCCATTTGCGGCCGATGAAAGAAAAAACTTAAATATTAAAAATAATATATAAGTAACACATATTTATTTTTGAAAAAAAAAATTAAAATTAGTCACTTCTCAAAATAAATGGTGTTGCGTATACGCATCAATTGCCTAAAGCGTTAAGTGGTATTGCCGGAATCAGTCGGCGTGTAAATAAACTACACACACGACATCTTCTACGAGAATCAGTTCTAATGATAACATGCCCAGCTTAATCAATCCTCACTTCATTGGGTGGTCAAGATGGAAGTACTGTTCTGATCGACACCGTCCAGACCTCCGTCCGTTCACTTTTCATATACCCTTTTTTTTTTTTTTTTTTTGGGCCGAGATGGGAAACTCATGTTCGAATGGGTCCAGGACCCAAACAGTGTTGGACTCATCCCCAAGGAGATGCCTACCAACCAAACCCACCTCAAACTCGCCGTTACCCCCGCCTCGGAATCACTACCCTAGCATACTTCGAGACAGGCGGCGGTCCCTCGCACACTCTCCGCTCACACTGTCATCTTCTCCCTCCTATCACTCCTGCCTCTCATGCCATATCGAGTCCTTCTCTCCCCCTTACCATGCTCTCTACTACTCCACTCACCTCCATCCATTCCTCCTCCCCCCTCAACATTATCTCCACCATGTTTTCCCAGTACACCGCCTCCCCTAGTTTCCTCTCCAACTTCTTCAGCACTTCCTCGTTCCTCCAGCATCTAAACACATGCCCCACATCATCCTCCACTTCACACATCTCGCACACACCAGTCTCTCGTTTCCCAATCTTGTGGAGGTACCCTACTCTCGACCCATGTCCAGTGAGCACTTGTGTCAAGAAGTAGTTCACCTCCCCGAATTTCCGGTCCATCCAATCTCTCCTATTCCCAATCGCTCCTTTTAGCGCGCCCTCATACTCCTCCCACCTTCTCTCCATTTCCTCCTCCATCCATTCCCGTACCTCTTCTTTGGTCGCACCCCTCCAGCGTTTGCTCCTAGCTCTAGCCAACACGTCCAATGGGTAGGACCTTGCCAGCACCGCTGCTGCCAGTCCACCCACCGTCCTGTACCCCTGCACCACCCTCAGCAGTATCCCTCTCTGCACCCGCAGAAGTGGCCTAACCCTCGCATTCACCCCCGCTCTTTCACCCCACACCGTACAGCATACTCTGCTCTACCGTCCTACCAATTACCCTCCTCTTCCACTCTCCCGGCCCTTTCACATTACACATCAATCTCCCCAGCCATGCTGCCCTCACTTTACCCTTCTCTGCCGCCTTTACCATATGGGTTTTGAAGGATAATTGGCTATCCAACCACACCCCTAGGTATTTCACAGACTCCTCCATGCGAATTATCCTTCCCTTAACCATCACCCCCACTTCCCTTGCCCTGCTCCGTCCCTTCACTAGCAACCCCACCGTCTTCTCTTCCGCCACTTCCAGTCCGCACCGCTCTATCTTCTCCACAATCTTCCTGCACATTCTCTCCGCCTTTCTTTCTATCTCCGCCTCTCCCTTTGCCGTACATACCAGACACACATCATCCGCATACACCGTAATCTCACATCCCTCTTCACATACTATCCCACAAACCTCATCAAACACACACTTCCAGAGCGTCGGTCCAAGAACCGAGCCCTGAGGCACTCCAGCCTCCATCTCATATCTCCTCCCTCTGGAGTCTACAATCACACGCCCCGTCAGGTAGTCCTCCACCAGGTTAACCAACCCCTGCTCCACTCCAAGCCTCAGCAACGCGCTCAACACTGCCCGTTTGCTGACACTGTTGAACGCGTTCCCGACGTCGAAGAACACGAGTAGGGCCAATTTCTTCTTCCTCCAGCTGCCCTCCCTAGCTCTTTCCACCAAACCCATCACCTTGCTCAGTGCCGAGATGCAAGATTTCCCCTTCGTGAACCCATGCTGGTTTACCCTAAAACCCCCATTCCTACCAACTTCCTCCTCAATCCTATCCCTTATTATCCCCTCCATCAATTTACCCATACCACACAGCAGGCTGATAGGCCTATAGTCTCCCGCCCGCTTCCCCTCTCTACCCGCCTTCTTCATCAGTATCACCCTGGCTACCTTCCATCCTTCCGGGAACTCCTCCTCCCTCGGCACCCTGTTGAATAGTTTCCAGAAGTACTCCCTATTGTCATCCAACAGCCTCTTCACCATATCACCCCTCAGGCCATCTATCCCTGGGGCTTTTCTCACTTTAATATTTCTCCCCCAATCTTCTACCTCCCACTTCTCTACCGACTTATCCCCCTCATTTTCACTACCCCCCTTGTATCTTGGATTTCCTGAATTCTGCCACCCACTCCTCCTTCTCCCCCTTTGAACAATTTCTCTATGATCTCCTTCTCCCAATCCTCCTCTAGAACCTTGTTTCTATTTCCACCCATCCTCTTCACCGCTATCTCATACGCCTTTCCCCATGGATTGTTTTCCAATTCCCCCAGTAACTCTTCCCACTTCCCTCTTTTTTCCCTCTCCACTCTACGCTCCAGTTCCTTCTTCTTCTCTTTATATCTCCCTCTTCCCTCTATCCTTCCTCTTCCCCTCAGCATCCGTCTTCGTTCTTTCTTACACTCCCTCCACAGCTCCTCTATTTCCTCATTCCACCAGTAATTGGCCCTCCGCTCACGCCTATTGCCCCTCTTTCCCTCTCTTTTGCAGCCCTGTATCACATTGTACAATTCATCTGCATCATGTCCAAGTCCCCTTCCTATCTCTTCTCTTACTTTCTTCCTCATTCTCTCTGCCTCGGCTTTCGTCCACTTCCATTCCCACTCTTCCACTAAATCCTTTCTCTCTTTCCTTATATCCGTCTCCACATACCTATGTAAGCTCAAGCTTTCCTCATCCTCCAGCACCCCCCAACTAAACACTCTTTCCCACAGCCATTCATCACATGCTGTTATATCAATGAATGATGAACCCCCGTCACCCCTCACGAAGGTGGGCAGTAGTCCATCATTCAGCACCACCAACCCGTTGGATGTTAACACTTCCTCAAGGATCTCCCCTCTCCTGTCCGTTTTCTTCCCCCCCCATATAGTATTCTTCGCATTGAAGTCCCCTGCCACCATTCTCCTTATGATCCTCCTTTTTCCTTTTGACACCCTCAGATCGTCCTCTAATCCTGTCATGCTCCTCTCATATTCTTCCAGGCTGACATTTGGGCTTATATACACACTATACACCACTATGTCTCCCATTCGCACTACCACCCATCCATTTCCCTTCCTCACTTCATCCGCCCTCAATCCATCCCCCACCACTCTTATTCCTGCTTCTCCTGTATCGTCCATAATCCATCCCTGCTTCCCCACATATCTAGCATTCACCTCGGATCCACACACTACATCCACTTCCCTCCTAAAAATCACTTCATCCAATATATCATGCGCTATCCTACATTTCCCTAAATTTATCTGTAACACTCTCCATACATCCCCTACATTCCTCCTTCCCGCGCAAGGCTGTCCCCTTCCTCCTATTTGACCAGACTCGTCCCCTCTGAGGGGTCCAGAGGGTCCCTCCCATTTTTTCCTTCACCTTTTCCATAGTCTCCTTCTACTTCTTCCCTTCCCCTACTACATTCTATCTCCCCTGGCCTGTGTCCCCTTTCCCCACATACCCTACAAAGGAAAGCCTGCCGACAGTCTCTCGCCATGTGATCCTCGCTCTTACAAAGCCAACACTTACTCCTCTCCTTGACTACCTTCACCTTACACCCTGCCACTTTATGGCCCTTTATCCCACATCCAAAGCATCTGTCATCCTCTCTACCCTCTATAATATTTACCCTGTTCCACCCCAATCTAATCTCCTTTTTTTTCAAAAAGGCTACCGCTTTTTCCCATTCCGCCCTCACCACCGCCATTTTCATCCCGTTCCTCTCCCTTACCACTTTAATCACCGTTGTCCCTTTCCCAATCAAATTCTCTATTTTCCCCCTCACCTTTTCATCTTCCATCCACGGTTCTATCCCTACCATTTTAATGGTTTTTGCTCCCCTCCCCGCTTCGACCACCCTAGCTCCTGTTACCCTTCCTACCTCCCCCAGAATTCCCCTCACCTCAACCCCCTTCTTTGCCTCTATTACCACCTCCCTATTTCTTGAGACTCTGAGTCTATCCACCCACTCCCCTGTCATCTCCCTCAACCCCTTCTTAATCCTCTCGATCCCCTCCTGATCGACTTCCCCGATATCCTTCAGGATTATCGCCCCATTTCTACCCTCCTTTTCCTTCTCCCCATCTGTATAGATTGTTACCTCCGCCACCTCTCCGCCACCTCTCACCCACGCCACCATCTTCTTCAGCACCTCCACCTCTACCTGCTCAAGCCTGTGGAGTCCAATGTTGTCCCCACTCCCCACTACCCCAAACAGTCGACTCATCAGCTCAAACACCTTTTTCTCATCCCTACAATCTCCCTCCATCCGACAGATCAGCTCCTCCGTCTTCACCCTTACCCCATTCCTTTCCGTAGTGCGTACCTCCTTGACCCACTCCATTTCCTCTCCTTTTCCTCCTAGCATCGGGTACCTATCCCTAAACATCCTCTGTATTCCCTTCTCCATTCCACTGTCTTCCTTGGTCACCCATACCACCTTTACCTTTTCATCCCCTAATATTGGATTTCCCACCTTCACCTCTATTCCCTCCCCCTTTTTACCATCCCAGTCCCTATCTCTAACCTCCAGCCATCCTTCCCAGTCTCTTTGCCCCACCTCCCATCGTGTTTGCATTATCCCGTTGCTATCGTCCTCCCCCCTCAACCTCTCCAATTCCTTGACCCGCCCCTCTGCCGCTGCCTTCTCTTCCTCCAGCCTTTCCACCTTCTCCTCCAGTCGCCTTACCATATCCTTCAATCTCTCTACACTCTCCTTCTCTTCTTCCTCCCAATCCTCCATTTCCTTCTTTCCTTTCTCCTTCAGTTTCCTCTTCTGTTCCTTGTCCTCCAGAGGCGATACCTCCTTTCTCTTTACTCCAGCATCACTCCTCCCTCTCGTCTCCCCCGCCTTATCAGGCGTTCGTTTTACCTTCGTCGACTTACCAAAAATTCCATTTCCTTGCCTTTCTTCATCCATAACCTCCTGTTCTATTTTTCTTTCTTCTTTGTCCATATTCCATCCCACGAGTAGCTAGGGAATTGAATGTCCACCACCACAGAGCCCCGCTTGTGGTGGTAAGGCTGGTTACTCCGGGAGGTCACCAGGTATCCCGGAGGCACCGTTTCTGACTGACTTTCGCGCAGCCATTCATCCATTGCCACGGTAGCTAACAACGTAGATTACGGATTGTTTTATCGAGGTTTACTCCTCTAGGCTTTTTCTCACGGTTGCCTCCGGACGCAGTGGCTTCCGTTGCCTACACTATACCACAACATAGCTGCCTTCCCTATGTCGCTGGTTTTTTATCGAGGTTTACTCCTCTAGATTCCTGGGAATCTAACCTATTAGTCGCCTTTTACGACAGGTGGGCTATCCCCTGGGGGTATTCTTCTGAGCCCGCCCCCAGACGGGTTTTTCATATACCCTGGAGCGAGGCCACGCCCCCTCCAGAAAAATCAATACTTGTACATATTCATCTACCAATCAGGACGAGGTAGGTGACTATAAATAGAGCTCTCAAGCAGCCTCAACTGGAAGGAATACAAAAGGAGAACTTTAACTGGAATCAAATCAAACCAACGAATAATAATAATATTAAGCCGAACTGCCTTATACAAATAAATTTGTCTTTTATTTCAAAAGTGGAGAAATAGTGAAAGTAGCGAGGAAACCGCAAAAAGGAACGCAAACGCAAACGCAAACAGGACGGGAAAAGCAGAAGAGACCCGAGAGTCTCACGGAAAACGGAATCGCAAATCGGTAGAAATATCCACGGTCTCGCGTCGAGTTGGATATTCGCGAGAAACGCATCGGGAAGCGATACCTACGGAACCACGGTGTTCATAGGTATCCACGGGCTCGCGAAGTACAGAGTATTTATGGCTGCTCTCTTCGTGTTTATTGGAATCTAGTGTAAAACACTGAACAAGTATATTTATAGATTGTGGTTGCGCTGAGCAGTTTTAAATACTAGTCGCGGTTACTATCGGGTAGTAACAAACTCTCTGACGATACAGAGAGACGGTCGCTCCGCGTACAGCTAGTTCTTTCCGTACAGAATCTTTCTAATTCAATATTTTTCAGATAATGGACTCGATAATGAGTTCATTCGAGGTGGAGGACGACCTGAGATTTCCTCCGGTTACGACTTCCACTTCACAACATGGCGCCCAACGTGATTTAGAAGAGGCTTCTACCATCCAGATGGATGACCGGACCGACGGGAGAGAACTACCAACGCCGAGCAGACGACGGACCATTCAACTGGACACATCGACCCAACCAGATCCACTCAGCATCATCGCGGAAACCCTCAGACAGCTCACCCTGAACAACAACCAGCAGCGATGGAGACGAGACCCACCGACATTCAGCGGAACCGAGGACCAGTGCCCGGAAGCCTTCCTACAGGACCTAGAAGACTACTTCGAATAAGTCCAAGCCCCCAGAAGCCAATGGACGAGGATACTCACCAACCAGCTACAAGGAGATGCAGCCAGATGGGCCCAAGGATACGGACAACAGACCAGCTACAACTTTATGACGTCCAGGATGATAGACCACTACAACCACCCAGCCACCATCGCTAGACTGACATCGAAGTTCTACGGCAGCCTTCAGAGGGACGAGACAGCAACGACGTTCATCATGGCGAAATGGGCCACATCCAAGAGACTATTCCCGGAGATGTCGGAAACCACACTGGTGAGGACCATCATCGAGCAGCTACGACCCGAGACGAGATGCCTGCTACGAACTTCAGCACCCAGCCGCATCGAAGACCTGCTCCGAGTAACCGAGGACATCGAGAGGGATGCCAACGTGAGGACCAGGACCTACCAAGCTCCCAGAAGGATGACATCACCTCCCAGAAGGATGACATCACCTCCCAGAAGGATGACATCACCTCCCAGAAGGAGAACATCACCTCCAAGAAGGATGACATCACCTCCAAGAAGGATGACATCACCTCCCAGAAGACCGCCATCACCTCCAAGAAGGATGACATCACCTCCCAGAAGGCCGACACCACCTCCCAGAAGGACGACATCACCTCCCAGACGCTACCAACTTCCCAGAAGGATGACTTCACCTCCCAGAAGGATGTCACCACCTAGAAGGACGACAGCTCCACCGAGAAGGATGTCACCACCACCTAGGAGGTCCTCACCAGCCAGATGGAGAGAAGAGCAAAGGGACAGATCAAGGACTAGACCGACACCTAGACCAAGACAATCGACCCAACACGAACAACCGACCCACAACCCAGACCAGCAGTCAGAAAACGACGACAGGGACGTTACACTGAACAACACCGAACAGTCAGCCAGCTCCGAGACTCACACGCTCGACACAGCCCGAGAAAGTCCCGAGACAGCGAGCCTGCCCGTCATCGAAGCAGAAGTCCAGGGACGTTCAGTACGTATCCTCATAGACACTGGGGCCACGTCCAACTTCTGCTCCACCAAGCTGACGACAGCAGACGAAGTCACCAGCGACGAGGCCAAGGTTCAGCTAGCCTGCCAGAACCGCCAGGAGACGAGTCCCGGAACCACCACGCTGACTGTCCAGAACCAGGATTGGACCTTCCCAGTAGAATGTCGTCTCCTTCCAGACATCAATCACGATCTGATCCTTGGAATGCCATGGCTTAAGACCGAGAACGTCCTGATGGACTTCTCACGTCAACGCCTCCAAGCCGGCAAGACGTCAAGACGACAAGACAGACCATCTCCTGGAAGGCCAACACCAAGCCAACAACACGTGAAACGACCCAGACCACGACCAACTCAGACCAGACCACGCAGGAGGCCTACGAACTAGCCCAAGGCCTTCCGCACAAGTCAAACGACACGACAGACACCAGAAACCGAGCAAGAAACAGCGGACAGACATGGAATGGACCACAGCGAACTGACACACATGAAGCAGAAAGACAAGACGGTTCAACCTCGACAATTTACCTAAAAGACATTAAACGCGCCCCACCAGAAAGGAAACAAAGTGAAACAAGGTAGAACAAAAGTTTCAACTTTTTTACTCGAATTTTGACAGACCCTGTATATACTTTTTTCAAAAATTCGATGTAATATGTAACTGACTTTTTCATACCATTTTGTATATAACTTGTATGTTTTTTATGTCTCAATATGTCAATGTAAAGTTTATTTTGTCTTTTCAGAATTTTTCCAATGTATCTCATATGTTTTTATTTTATACCATAACTGTAAACTATGTAAAATTATTGTACATATTGGTTTTTTTCAATAAAGACGACAGTTCGTATTATTATTATTATTATTATTATTATTATTATTATTATTATTATTATTCGATATTGCCTTTTTTCTTGAGGTTTTTCCCTATGTAAGGTATTTTTTGTTTCCTCTTCATGTACCGCTTATGCACCATGGTAATTGTATTTTTTAGACTATCTAAAATTTGGCAATCTCATCTCTTCTCCCAACTTCTTTTTGGCGTTAGCTGGAATTTGCTTAAATTTTGTTTTTGGGTGTTTAGTCAGGGATGCAGTTAATTTCCCTGAATTTATTTCTTCTATTCACTGGATTTTGTCCAATATTCCTGGTGATTTTTAGTTTCTTTATTTTTGTTTCATAAAAATGTTTAACTCTAATTTTTATTGTTTCTCGGAGGTCTATTATATTGAATTTATCATGTAGTTCCTTGTTGGTAATTTCAAGTCTATTTTTGCCTGCTATTAGTCTATAGCAGGCATTTTCGACAGCTTGGAGTTTCTCTAGGTTCTGTCTTATGGTAGAGCACCACACCGTGCATCCATAAAGCAGAATTGATTTTACGTATGAATGATATAGCGTGATTTTTTGTTTTTGTTCCAATTGGCTGGTTTTGTAGATGTAAGGCTGTATTAGTTTTTTCCCATATAGAGCATTTTTTCTTGTTACATCAACATGTTTTTTAAAGGTTAATCTTTTATCCAGATATACTCCCAGATATTTTATATTTTGTTCTTCCTCCGTTGTTGTGTTATTTATCTTTATTTTGGATTTTTCTTTGGGGTAATCATTGGCAAAGATTATTAATTGCGTTTTTTCATTGTTTATTTGCACTTTCCATTTGTGAGAATAGTTATTAATTTCTGTGATATGTTCTTCTAAATTTTTGGTTATGATACTTCTATGTTTAGATGTTGTCATCAGGGCTGTATCATCCGCGTATAGAGCTAATTTTGTTTTATTATTTTTTGGTATGTCATTAATGAAAATATTAAAAAGTATGGGAGAAAGCACACTTCCTTGTGGTAATCCTTCGGGCATATCATACCTTTCAGATTTCCTCTGTATAGCTGTGATTTCATATGTTCTGTCTGTCAAGTAGCTATTTATTAATTTTATTATGTTAATATCTATTTTTTCTTTCTTCAATTTATAAATTAGTGCTTTTTTCCACACTGTATCATACGCTTTTTCTAGGTCTAGAGTTGCCAATCCAGTTTTTTGTTTTTTGTTGAGCTCTGTTTTTGCAAAGTCAATTATTCTTGCCAATTGTAGTTCCGTTGTATAATTTTTTTTAAAGCCAAATTGTTCAGGAATTATTGTATTGTTATGATTTAAATTTATACTCATTCGCTTCATGATTATTCTTTCCCATATTTTGCCCATAGTGTTCAAAAGTGATATCGGCCTGTAACTGTTAGGTCTGTTTGCATTTTTATTGGGTTTTTTGATTGGAATTATCTGAGCATTTTTCCATATTTTTGGGAAATAGTTCTTTTTAAGAGTTGCATTTATAATATAATAAACTTGCACTATTGCCTTTTTTGGTAAATTTTTCAGGACAATGGCTTGTATTCCATCTTCTCCTGGTGCTTTATTTTTCATACTTTGTATAACTCTTTTTATTTCTTCAGGGCTTGTCATTATTATTTCCGGATCTTCTTCATTTATTATCTCTTCATATTTTGTTTCTACCAATGTTTTTGTTTGTTCATCAGATTTATGTGTTGTTAGCAGATGGTGTCTTCGAAATTGCTCTGCTATTGCATTTAATTTTTCGTTAGGATCTTGTACTAATATGTCGTCCATTATGAGAGGTGGTATTTCATTATTTTTGTCTCTGTTTTTTCTGTTCTTGATCATCTTCCATACATTTCTTTTCTTTTATTTTTCTGATCTGTTTATGCCATTCTTCAATTTCTATAGATTCAAGTCTAGTATTTATTTCGGTATTAAGCTCGTTTATCTCTTCTCTCAGTTGGATTGTCGGGTGTCTTTGAAACTGTCTTCTTAGTCTATTTTTCTTTCTTATTGTTTCTCTGGTCTCTTCGTTTATTTTTGTTCTTTTTCCTTGGCATTTTATTACAGGAATATGTTCTTTCATGGCTTTTTGTATTGTCTTGGTAATTTTGTTAATTTCAAATTCTATTTGTTCCTCATCGTGGATCTCTCTATTGATTTTTACTTCTTCATTGAGCTGTTTTCGAAATTCGTCCCATCTGGCATTTTTGTAATCATTTATGTCTCTGCGTGGTATATACTCTATTTTATTTGTAGTTTCTGTTACTACTGGTTTATGATCAGAATTGAGCTCGTTCAGAGCTATAGTGTTTTTGAGTAGTATACCTTTCGTAATATATAAATCTATTGTCGAGTTGGAATGACCAATTATATAACTTATTCTTGTTGCATCGTCTGGGGCATATACCTGGTACCCGTTGTCTTCTGTCAGTTTGTGTAGTTTGTTTCCGATTGGGGAACATCTGTTGTTCACTCCCCAGTCAGTATGCCAAGCGTTTAGATCTCCCGCAATGATCACTTTTTCATTGTTTTCCATCAAGTTTTCAATCTCATTGTTATTTAGTGATTCTATTGCCATGGTTGGTTTCCGATATGCTGCATAGATATCCAAATTATTTATTCTGATTCCTGTTGTTATTATAGTTACTGTGTTGGTTTCAATTTTCTCATGTTCTATGTTACTTTTGATGTAAATAGCCACTCCGTCTATTGAGTCTTGTTGATTATTTTTAAAATGTATGCTGTAGTTTGGAATGTAGGGGGGTGCATTGTTTCCTTTGCATCTCTTTTCTGTTACTATTATTAAATCGGGATTTATTCTGCCTGTCAGTTCCCTTAGTGGTCTAATTTTTTTACGTATACTAGATGCGTTCCATTGTATAATTTTTAAATTGTTAATTTTTTTACGGTTCATTAAAGATGGTTTCGTATTTTATAAAAATTTTTGCTTTTTCCATAAAGCTACTTGCTCCAAGTAGATCTTGTTTTAGGTCTTTTAATACCTTAATCATCTTATCGATGTTGCAAATTTCATTAATGTCTCTTAGAAGGTCACTAATTTCTGTAGTTTTGTCTGCAATATTGTTTGTTTTGTTCGTAAAATTATTATTATTTTTTGGGGTTGTATTTGCTGCAGCTTGAGCATAACTTATATTTTCATTTATTGCTCTACTTGTAAAAGTCCTTGTTTGTGTACCTGTTTTGGTTTTTGGTTGGTATCGCTGTTCTTTCCTTTGTTCAATTTTATCGATATATTCTATGTATTTTACACATTGTGTGTAGCTCGCTGCGTGTGGTCCTCCGCAGTTTACACACAAAGGTGTTGTTTCAGGTTTTTTCTGACAATACTTGGTATCATGCTGAAGTCCGCACTTTACGCAATTGGGGAGAGCATAGCAATTTGCTTGGGAGTGCCCAAATCTTTGACATTTGTAGCACTGCGATATTGTATTTTTCTTAATGTAGTTTTCCCATTTTATAGCTATGTTCTGTATACCTCGTATGTTCTTTACTGCTTTGAGGTTAGTTTCTTTTTTGAAATGTAAGAGGTAACTATGACTCTCTATATTGTTTTTCCTTGTCTTTAATGGAATTATTTTGTTTACATTAATTTTATGTTCTTCTTCAAATTCTTCTATTATAGCTTCTGTATTTAAGCCTGGTGCAGCTTTCATTACTAGCTTTTTTAAGATCTCTTCACGTTTAGTGTATGTGAAGAACTCATTTTTTGATTTCTCTAATTCGGTTTTAACTAAATCGAAGTCTTTTTGGGATTTTAGATGAGTTTTTGTTTCATATTTATTCCTATTTATATTTAGTCTAAAGTCCCTTGAACCTATGATTTCTGAAATTTCTTTAATTATTTCATCATACTTGGGTATTTGTCCAAGTAGTACAAGTGGTGGTATAGTTTTTTCCTTCTTTTCTTGAATTAATTTGTCAATGTCATGTCTTTCCTGTTCCTTTGACAGAACTCCAAATTTATTTTTGACAGGAATGTTGGGTGTGTATTCGTGGTCTTCTTCCATTGTGTCAATTGCATTAGTATTTGTATGTGAGGAGCTGGCTCCTGTCATTGAATTGTCAATTTTTGTTCTCTTATTATTCTGACTCATTTTGATTGTAGGACTGTGATAGGTCTGATTAATTTTAAAAATGATTTTGCGGCGTTCGCCGAATTTATTTGAATATGCTGCCGGAATAGGATGGGTTTTTGTTGTTAATTGGGTGGGTCTTACGACCTCACCCGCT
This sequence comes from Lochmaea crataegi, assembly GCA_947563755.1. Taxonomy (NCBI): domain Eukaryota; kingdom Metazoa; phylum Arthropoda; class Insecta; order Coleoptera; family Chrysomelidae; genus Lochmaea; species Lochmaea crataegi. The sequence continues at coordinate 33,370,931 of OX387434.1, read as the reverse complement.
TTCGGTAGGGTTTTCCCCAATACGTTGATTTTATGTTAGTATGTTAGTAAAATTTGATCTGATTTTTAGTACTTACTCAGTAATATATCACTCGCTGTCCCTTACGGTTCAGCTCGTTGATAGTAGCACTGTTGTACACTCACGTTAACGTATAATTGCAAGTTTAATTGAATCTCAATAAATTAATTTTTATGAAATGTCAAATTGACAGGACGTATTCAAAAGCGATGTGAACTCTTTCACATCTAGTTTGATACTGGTCGCGTTCATCCCAACAAAAATGATCAGGTAGCGATTTTTAGAGTGATCCATCAGTTCGTAATTCTGCTGAACGTCCTAATAAAACCATCGACATATATGTCAACAAATGTCAATTAATACAACTACAACAACTCAATTTTATTTGATAACCTAACCTATAACCACTGTATAAACTCTATAAAATGATATAACTACCTTGACATTCTATCAGTACTTCTTATGTTTCTTTTTCTTTTGACAGTCTCTGGGCACTTTGGCCCTTGATTTGCTAAGCTTGCAAAGTATACCTCACAAAACTTCACATCTAAAAATGAAACCATTAAAAAATGCGAGTTAATCACAATAAATTGAACTCTCCACTTTGGAGCATTGAACTTCCTGATACACTATAGAATTTATTATTAAAATCATAAGTCACCTCCAGCTGTTCATTCATTTTCACTAAAATACAAACTAAAATATCTCCGAACAAAGATATTTACATTATGTTTTTAACATATGTCATAAATTGACAGTTAATGCATCATCAATCGGTAGCGTGTAGCGTATTTTAATTTTTATTGAAAAAATGGCGACTGATACCACAGCGCTCAATCTGATCAGTTAACAAAATACGCGTTCAGCAGGAAATTGATGATCGCTTCGGTAGCGCTACGTTGTGATGAACGCGACCACTGAGACGACAGTTCGGCTTTCGAAGCGGGGGGGTGTTCTGAACGACACCGTCCAGACCTCCGTCCGTTCACTTTTCATATACCCTGGAGCGAGGCCACGCCCCCTCCAGAAAAATCAATACTTGTACATATTCATCTACCAATCAGGACGAGGTAGGTGACTATAAATAGAGGGTCGAAAAGCCATTTCGACAGCTCTCTCACGGGCTCAGTACAGCTCTCTCACGGGCTCAGTACCGGCTTTTTCAAGCCTACAGCTCTCTCACGGGCTCAGAACCAGCTCTCAAGCAGCCTCAACTGGAAGGAATACAAAAGGAGAACTTTAACTCTTTAATTCTCATTTATTGCTCATATCGACGTCTCTGTGAGCTCGTTGTGTGATCATCGCAGGCAGTGCCTCTGGCGAGTTCTGTAGGAAATTCACATATATAGCCTTTTGTGAGATCCATGAGAGGTCACTTTGCAATATTCGCATGCATTGCTTCTGGCGTGGTATTCAAGAGTTCGCATTGAGACTAGTGTAAGATATTCTATATTGAAAAAGGAAACTATATTGAATTGAAAAAAATAATTTCAGAATTAGGAAAAACGTTACTATTTGTAAAATCTAATGGAAAACAACTACTTCCCCGTTACTATGGCATATGCTGGACAGCGACATCCGATATTGTAAATCCCTAACTTTTCACCTGAAAAAACCTGCATTTTACTTCAGATATTCGATTGACAAACTTTCTCAATCAAGACTGAATAAAAAGTTGAATGAGAATGCAAATTTACACCAACAGATTTGATCAGGTTAAAAGCAAGATTTTACAATATCCTCAATGGCCAGTGTGCCATTGTGGCGAGGAATTAGTTGTTTTCTATTAGATATTATCAAAACTAACTTTAATGTTTCGCCGCAGATTGTTTTATAATTGTAAAAAAATATGTTTCCATTTTATTAAGAATGTTTTCTTTTTCAACATGTAAAACTTACCAGGAGGTACGATGTACGATAGTGACTAAAGTTTATCTTTTAAAAGTAAAAAAATGATCATATACATCCCGCAGATTCTTTGAGAGCTCGTGGGAGAAACTGAATATCAAGATCAGAATACTATATTATTATGACCACAAGAGAGGATGAATGTTGAAACAACTAATGAACTAATTTAAGTTTATTTTATAAAAACTTAATATACATAAAAAAGAAAAGAAAGAAATAAAAAGAAATGAGCTGCTAGCTATCACCTTCGGTGTGGACCTGAAAGCAAATGGTAAACCATAATATTCGGGATATTAATACAAAAAATATATATTTCATTGCTCTTTCGATACCCCTCAGAGTGTTGGTTGAAAATAAGAAATGTTTACACACCAACACATATTTATAATAATAACATCACAACTCTGTATAGCTATGATTTCAATATAAAAAAAACAATTTGATTTGGCATACTGGATATCTCGGATATCATACTGGAACCTTTGGCACGATAATCATTGTAAGCACAGTTTTAACAAACACCAAAACAAATTTTCCATTACCGCGACACGAGTTTTGTTAACTATGTCATTATCTTAAGGAGAAGATCAATACTTAATTGTCCTATATGTATAATCCTACTTGTGTAGCCATGCTTAATCATAAAGTTGTGAATATAAGGATATAGATTCAAAGGTAGCTTTGGTTAGTCAAAATTAGCACTAACAGACTGTTGGTTCTAGTAATTAATCCTAACGCAACTAGTATTCAAGTAGGATAATACCATAAAAAAACATAGTTTTAATCTTTCCCAGAAACAGTGCTAGTAAAATACGGTGTCAAGGTATTAAAACATGTTTGTGTGAGGTAAAACTGTGCTCATATCAGGTATCACGCTTGAATCTATTGAATATGAGCTTCAGTAATACCTTTACAAAGGAAACATTGACTTACCATATTCTCCATATTGACTAATTTTAATTATTTTTTAAATCCTCCCTTTTTTTTTCTTTGTGAACAGTGTCTCAACCAATCCTGGGAAAATATATCGGAATTCTTTGTCAGTGGTTTTCCATGTCTGTTTCAGTACATCTAGAAAAATACAAATGCATACACCAAAACAACACAATTAATTATGTTATGTTATTTTCTATAGAATACAAATTAAATAAATGGAAATTGTGAAGAGCAAAAAATCCGCTACAATTCTTATGGAAATGTTTTATAATCATTACCGAAAAAATATTCATTTACAACATACCAATCTATCTCCAATTTTAAATATTTAACTTTCCTCTGTGAACATCATACTTTGTAAATGAACAAATCAACACAAATGGTCATCATGATAGGTAAAATGAATGGGATAAGAGTATTACAAATTATACTGTACCAATAAGCAAATAAACCAGTCTGAAACTTTACTTACACATACAGGTCCCAATAAAGTTCATATTTTCCAATCGTATGTTGCCTCTTTGTACCTTCCATGAGCAGTTCATTCCTAGTTCATTTGTAAAAATGTTCTTGAACATGCGTCCATGATGATCCTTGGGACCAGAACCCCCAATTCCATTGAAATACAACTTCTATAAAAATATCAAAATAGGATTCTAATTATCAATGAAGAACATGCAGCGTTTAATTAATTTAAGTAAAATGTAAGTCTGTGGAATTTTCTCTTTCCTTTAGGATTGAATATACAATACATCTTCGCCATACGCCAATTAAATCCCCTAGGAACTATGGATAAACTATTATATAATTTGAACGAATGAATTCATTTTTGGCGGTTGCTGGGTATCAGCACGAATCTAAAATGGCGGCCAAATTGACAGTAGGTACAATTAGTAGGCCTACACAACAAATACACCCTTTTTAAAATGAGAATATTGTGAAAAACTGCACTTACCTTGTTACCTATCCAGTCAAATTCACACAAAACAAATATATTTATGCAAACCAATAATAATCTCTTTATCTTTATAATAAACAGAACAGTAATCGCCAGACGCCACTATAACTAAAACTAAATGGCGCGTGTAAATGTAAACATAACTGCATAGATAAATACCATATACTCGCAGTGAGAATTTCTTGTTCTGGTTACATTCGGGATAACTTTAGGAACTCGCAGCGAGAATTTCTTATTCCAGTTACATTCGAGATAACTTTAGGAACTTGCATTGAGAATTTCTTGTTCTGGTTACATTCGGGATAACTTTAGAAGCTCGCAATAAGAATTTCTTATTCAAGTTACATCCGAGATAACTTTAGGAACTCGCAATAAGAATTTCTTATTCAAGTTACGTTCGAGATAACTTTAGGAACTCGCAATAAGATGAAACCTGGAAAATTGAATGTGAGCTCTCCGAGATCTCTCCTGGAGACACCAGTGAGAATTTCGTTTAGCTACAGCACATAGCGATCACCGGGACCTCGCAATAGGAGTTCGCATAAGATCCTAATTATAACCTCTCAGAGATCTCGCGGAGAGGTCTGTGTTACCTGGGAAGAGTATTGTCGATTGCATTTATAAATAGTGGCCACCACCATTTCTTACCCATCACACGGGATCTATAGTTTGCTACACCATTATCGTGCAAATCTACCCCGCCCATGGATTTATTATATGCTGAAATTATAGCTGGTTATGGGACTAACACCTCTTTTTTTAGTTTTATATTATACTTTTTGACAGAGCTGAGAGGTCCTACACTATAATGGGTACTGATTGCTGTCACAATGGAATTATCGTTCCATTTCACCAAAGAAATGAAAGTGGATTCCTCAAACTGTGAGTCATAGGAGCCCCTCTCCTGTTTTGACAGTAATTTACTTGGTATCAACGGACAGTTACTTGTTCGGTTTTCACGAATCGTCCCTGTGGCGAAGAATCCTTGGGCTTTCAAAAGAGACAACAGTTTGTAAGAAGCAAAACAGTTATCAAAGAAGATATTATGATTCTGAACATTTTTCACATTTGACAAAAGTTCAAGAACTACACTCGTGCCAAGTCCAAGATCAGTTTTATTTTTTGCAACTCCCGCGTAAGGAATGAACTGGTAAAGGTATCCTCTCGAAGAAAAAATGCACCAAATCTTGAATCCAAAACAGACAAGCTTGGCTTTGATGTACATCTTGCAAGAATGAATTTTCTGACAGTATCCACCGTTTTATCCTCATCTAAAGACTAATACATATCAATCTGCGGTAATGTATGGTAACCCGACAAAAGTATGATTCCCAGAATATTCAGTAGTTTTTCTCGTGATAGATGGAAGTCATGTCTGTTATTGTCCCCCGCGTATTTTTCCGAAAACTGAATAATCAAATCCATTAGGTCCTCATCAATAAACTTGAAAAAAATATCCAATGGTGACAGGGCCTCTAACTCGCCTTTCAATTCTTGAATTTGTTCCTCTTCTTTGGATACAGGTAGATTTTGGTGCACGAATTGTCCAGCTCTACAAATCGGTTTGTCACTTCCTGTCGTTGCTTCTAAGACTTGTTGACGTTGTGTTGCTAAATCCATTAGGTCCTCATTAATAAACTTGAAAAAAATATCCAATGGTGACAGAACCTCTAACTCTCCTTTTAATTCTTGAATTTGTTCCTATTCTTTGGATACAGGTAGATTTTGGTGCACGAATTGTCCAGCTCTCCAAATCGGTTTGTCAGTCTGTCTGTCGTTGCTTCTAAGACTTGTTGACGTTGTGTTGCTAACGGCCGGTTGCACCAACTCTACATAGAACGCATCCCAGACCTAGGTCCGACTTGCGTCGTACACCGTTGCTCCAACCAAAAATCCGCGTTCTAGGATGGATCGATGTTTCACATTCTAGGTGGTTGATTTTCGTGACCTAGGATGGGTATTATAACCTTAAACATTGTGTCATTTGTTTTCTGAACTATTTCCAAACAGTTTATTGCATTTTATTCTTTGATCATTTTTATAATTTTAATCGCAGTCAGTAATCAGTAGGTGTTTATTTTATACTTTAAGTCATTTCCTTTATTTGAAGTTTTTCCCCATTTGCTTTCGGAGTGATTTTATTCTTTTATATTTTATTTAATATGAATGTAGGTGTAGATAACAACGTATATTTAGTGGATAACGTAGATATAGTGGAAAATTTTCCAACACCTCGTCTAGTGTTCGAAAGAACAAACTACTTTGAGTCATATTGTCATGACGAATTTTTTAAAAGATTCAGGACGCAAAAACGAACGGCTTTGGTGGTGTTGGATCAAATTGAGGATTAGCTAGAGCAGCGGTTCTCAAACTTTTTTGGTAACGGAACCCTTTTGGAAAGCGAATTTCTTGTCGGATCCCTACAATAAAACAATTGTTTTTAAAAATGTATTCTTTATTAATAAGCATAATAAAAGTACGATGTAACAGTTACTACTTATTATTTAGTAAATTACTATATAACAATGTAACGTTTTTATTTGACGTTAGCGTTTTCCTTATAATGTTTGCCCTAATTGCCCGGTTGCTACGCTTGTGGTCTTCGCGAATATTTTGTCACACTGAACTACAATATTTAGTGAACCACAAATCAACCTACCTAGTCGGTATATTATTTTCTAGATTTTAATTTCGATAAGAAACTGGAAAAGATTTTATGTTAATACTAACTAATATCTACCTAATTGACAAAGAATAAAAACTCGTGCTTCTTGTTCCAGTCAGCTTGCCAGCGGAATTTTCAAGTTCCGTCGAAATCGGTTCTCAATTATTTATTTGCTTGGCGAATTGGTTAGTATTGCTCGTTATTAGGTTCTGGTAGCGAGACTAGAAGCAAGATAGATTCTTGGACATCCCATTGGAGTGAAAGAGAAAGGGATATCCAAATTTTTGTCTAATTGGGAGTTCAAAATAATTTCGTTCTTTTTAGACATTGACCAGTTCGATGGTAGTTGGGTGGTCCGTAAAATACAGAATGTGTCTTTGAGACATCCTAATAAACGGGGATATATTTTTTTTGGGGCCATATTAATGTGGAAAATAAAGTCTTCATATAGATTTTTGGAAAGTGTTGTTTTTGCGAAGGCTAGTTCCACATCTCTTCGGAGGATTTTGTAATACCAGCTGGGATTTGTAATCAGGCTTGAACGACTTGGCATGATAGATTTTTTCGGTTCAAGCAAGTTTAATGGAGGAGAAATTTTGAATTACCGATTTTGACGAAAATACCCTTTTGACGAATACCAATGGAGTTTGTTTTGTTGTAATTTGTTTAGCAGAAGGAGACGAAAGTTTTGTTAACATTTCAAAGGTTAACCCTTTTACAAGTTAAAAGGTAAGTTTTACATCATAAATTGTTAATTCCATAAATGGCTTATTTGTTGAAATTTTTTTTGTTTATATAGTTTAATGGGGTAGTAATATTATTTTTTGTATTATTCACTGAGTATATCTAGTTAATGGTTTCCCTCCTTTCGTCATCGGGAAAAACTGCTTTCTTCTGGTACACACACTAACAACTTTAAGAGGAGACCTATGGATGCTAATTATCATCTGTTGTATATATTTTTGCGGACAGTAATGATTGAACTAATAATAGATGACATAATATATGTTATATCTATTGATTAATTTATATAGATTGCCTTCCAGCAACTACAGTAAACTTTAGGACGAAAAGGTCAAATCAAGCCGGCGAGTAATTCGTTTCGTTTCAAATACGTAAATTAGCCATTATTTAGAAATTTTCTCCATTTTGGTCACCTGGCAAATCGTTTGTGTCTATTTTGGATACTTATCTTGAATGTTACTAGGAATTCTGTAAGCTGCCGCTGTGAGGAAAGTAATGTTAGTATTGTCATAGGTATAGTGTCAGTTTAAAAAAAAATATTTCTTATTCTTATTTAGTATTTTATGTACGAATGTACGAAGTCACTAGGTATACGAGGGGAAACCGATATGGATATTACTGAGGATTTTAGGTATTATTGATCTATTTTTTTTGGGGGGGTTATTGTCATTCTACAGCGGAAAATTTGTGCTGTATGGAATTTATAAATTCGATTTTTGGGCGTGCATAATGCGATGGGAAGTTTGATTTCACTTTTAGTGGGAGCTATTGGTCATTTTAGGGCATAAGTTTGAATTGAACTTTTGTCCGCCAATGTAATTATTTTTATAACGAAAGCACTTTGTTTTATCATTATCAGATATTCTTTATTTCGTGATGGGATGAAATTAAGTATACGAAATGTTATTTTTTTTGGTTTTGATAATTTTATAACTACGGCGGGTGTTAATAAATTGGGATACTGTATATATTCTTATTAGAATTTGTTCTCCGTAGGGTTTTTTTCCCTCCCCCTTATATGTATGGGAGTTGGATAATACTGGATTGAAGGACTATCTATTTTACTGGATGATTCTGCGCTGGGCTACGGATGTTGCTGGAAATAGGATTGACGCATGGATTGGAACAACTGGATGTTTGAGCTGCAAATTTCACCTTATAGGATGTATCCTGGGATTCGATTGAGTGAATTGTTTTGGATTTGGGTAATCTCTATCTGATGTAATGAATTTGTTTTTATTTTATGTATTAAGATCTAAGATGGTTATAACCTATTTGTAATTTTAATGTTACTTTCATACTAGATATATGCGGTTGGAATTGACTCGTAAAATCTTAGCTACAGTTCATACTTCACTATATATTCTTTTTAAATACATTTCGGCTCACGCATTGGATCCAACGCTATACGCCTTGGATCCAACGCTATACGCCTTGACAAGTTTTCTTTAATGTGGATAACTCCAGGGAGTTTTTCTCAATTCTGGCTTATAATATTTTGTCGATTGACTTATAAAAAGAATTAGAGTATACTATATTGTTAGCTATATTTAGCTTAAGGGTATATGTTGAGAGTCGACGTTTTGCACTTACATCCAACGAACACGGAGAGTTAAATTCAGAGTTTTTAGCGTAATATATAATTTTATCTTATTTCAACTTTAATCTTAATACGGTTTAACCTTTTTTTTTATTGGGAAACATATTGTTTTTTTATGTTCGCGGGGTGTAATGATTTATTCACCAAGTTTGTCATTGTCTCCATGAAACTTTTCAACATTACTCTAGCTCATTCATAAACTACTACTAAATTGTCAAACTACTCACTTCACTTTGTACATTCACCAAAAAAAATCAATATATGTACAAGTAATTGGAGAATTGGTTCGTCTTTTATTTCATTCCTTTTTAGTAGGTTTTCAGGAATGGGATGCCATCTTATTTGCGGTAAATCCACTTGGCGCCCTTTACATCTAAACAATCTTGACGTGATGCTTACTTGCTTGGCGCGTAAGTGATCCCACGCCGACTACACATGAGTACTAGCCGCTGGCCACAGTCTGTCGATCTGGACAGCCTAATTCTGTGACTAAGTTCTGTGATTAAGTTTCGGAGGTAACAACAAGTATAATAATAGAAGATATTAAAAAAGAAAAAAATCCAACTAATGGGAGGTATGAAACTGTTTTTTATTTTCCATCAACTGGTTGATGTCAGGTTTGATAGAAAACAGTTGAAGTCTCATATCAGGTTCGGCGTCCATTCTATTGCGGTATTTTGTTTTCGTGGCTGCATAGGTTGAGAATCCTGTAAAATTTGTTCTTGGGAACGGGTGAGGAATATTCAGAGCCATTTTGGCAAGCATTGGATATTCATCACGAATTCTGCACCAAAAATCGTTGAGAGGCGTCCTTTTGAACAGTGACTCCATAGGGGAATTGCAGGCAAGATGGCATACTATCTTTTGAAAAATTCTCATTATTTATTTGTGTTGGATCGTTGGTCAGTTATGTTTACTATAGGTATCAAGGAACAAATAGTTGAAAATAGTTAAAACTAAAATTAAAAATTAAAAGTTTACAAAAGTCCATCTTGCCCGCCTATGTCGGGCAAAATGGCATACTGCAAAGTTATGATAAAATCCGATGAATAACCCTACATACTAATAAAACCCTGATCAAAAAAGAAGACGTTCAATAGACATATAACCAAACTTATTTATTTAAAAAAACTTAAAACATAATTTTCATTTCAATTTTTTTCGAAAAATGAAAAACAAGTTTTCACAAAAAATTAACCTGAACTTAGTCTGTACATAACTCGCAAACAAAGCGCTTTGCCCTTCTTGGTAACCCTGCACAATCCGCATGAGCCCACTTACTGCATAGCTGACATTTAAGCCATGCCTCTTGACTTCGTGATCGGCTATACAGGTCGTTACAATACAAACAAGCCGCGTCTTCTTCGTCATCACTTTTACCTTTAAAAACTTCTGGTTCTTCATCGTCACTGCTTTCAATAATTTTCTTTTTCACTATGTTTCTGTTGCTTTTCCTTTCTTCCTTTAGTTTCTTAGCAACTTCCTTTTCCTTGAGTTCCTGAAGAAACGGACTAACAGTCAAAACATCTTGGTATTTGGTACTTTTACGACTCGCGGCTGCTTTTCTTACATTTCCTTGGGGCCTTGGAGAGAACTTATCTACTATTAACTTTGCTTCCTTGTCTGTCAAACTTGTCCCGATTTTCTAAGGTAATCTTTGCAAACAACTGATGTCTGGGACTTGGCTTATGTGATCTACGTGGTCCGCCGACTCTAAATGCATATCTTTAAACGTTGAGTGGGAGCCCGAGGTTCCAGGTTCATCACGATCAGGCACGTCATGTGCCTGATCGCCGTGGTCTCCAACAACTAAGGGAATTTCCGTTGTGGTACTAGGCATAAACAAATGGTCGGGAAATATGTTCCGGTTAAAAGGTGATATCCCTGTTGCACGGAATCCACTCACGGCAATTGTGGTAGTCGCTGCTTTTTCATATGCCTTGTTGAAAAGACCCGAAATTTGGTAAATTGTTACTGGTCGTCCAGGATTAGCCCTCATCCATTCTGTAACCTCCTGGTTATAGTATGTCTGCAGGGGTCCAAAGAATGCCACATCAAGTGGCTGAAGCCGGTGTGTACAATGTGCAGGTAGACAAAATATAATAACATTGTTCTCTTTGGCCAATTGTAGGGCTTCCAAATATTTGTGGCTTAGGTGGCCATCTAAAATTAAAAGGGCCTTTTTGTTTTTTGTTGGCCTCACACAATCTACAAAACGGCTAATCCTTTAAATAATTCTCCAGTCATATAGCCTGACTCGTTGTATAGTGCAAGGGTGTCAACAGGTGCCGCATCATAGAGCAGATCATTTTTCTTCTTGCGTGGAAAAATTATAGCGGGAGGTACAAACATTCCTCCAGAACTCATACATACGACCACAGTGGTGTGAACACCCCGTTCAGCGCTTGTGATGGCTCCGACTTGCTTCTTCCCCCTTTTGGCGAATACTTTGGATGGTGATTGGACAGTAGTTAACGCGGATTCGTCCATGTTAAAAATCATAGTTTTGTCTATCTGTCTATCTAAGCCATGATATCCCGGCTTGCTTTTTCTGCTTATTGAAAGGGTGCCTAACCTTCATATGTTCAGCTACTTGATAAGCTACACGAGTAAATAGGCTGCACCGATTCTGCCTATTGGTGGAGGCGCTAACATGGGAATCTCCATAAGAAAATCGAAAAAAAAGCTAAGCTCAAAAATAGCAAAAATGGTTCCCTTCAAGGTCACGCGTCGGAATCCGAGCTGCGGTTAGATAACGCCGAATATTTTATTAGATTATATACAGGGTATATTAAAACAACAACCTTCGTGTCCGAGAAAGGTCGACACCAGAGGGAAGAAGAAGAGATAAGCGACAGTATTGAAAGTATCATCCGAAGAACGACAATGACCAGAGGGAAAGAAGAAGAGCGACATACAGGGGAGAAAGAATCATCCGAAGAACGACAATGACCAGAAGGAAAGAAGAAGAGCGACATACAGGGGAGAAAGTATCATCCGAAGATCGACAATGAGAAATATACAAATTATATACAGGGTATATTAAAACAACAACCTTCGTGTCCTATGTAAACTCTTGATAGCTGACAGATGCCACGGGACCTAAGGCATTCACTGCTGTGATAATAACGTGATCAGACAGGCGCGCTTTTGAGATATACCAAGGGACAGCTTAAAAGTAGCGATGTAATATTGGTTGTCTATGAGATTACATGTGTTATAACAAACGTTACGTGTTACGTCAAACGTCACGTGCCACATCATGGTTTACATAAAAACGTTTGCTAGATGGCGCTTGTGGTGGGAGGGAATGGATTCAGATATAGATTGAATATTTTTGCAGAACGTCATCCGCCACCTGTCATCCGTCACCTGACTATACAAATGTTGACCTTGGCGTCATCATTCTAGAATTATTTATAAATTCAACTTATGCGAACCATGGGCCTATGCGACTATAGTAAGGTACTCACCAAATCTGACCAATCGCTTAGATACGAGTGGCACGTCGCGTGCTACGTCAAACGCAACGTGTCACGTGTGAACGTTACGTACTACGCCAAACGTCACGTGTCACGTCAAACGTCACGTGTCACGTCAAACGTCACGTGTCACGTCAAACGTCACGTGTCACGTCAAACGTCACGTGTCACGTCAAACGTCACGTCAAACGCCACGTGTCACGTCAAACGTCACGTGTCACGTCAAACGTCACGTGTCACGTCAAACGTCACGTGTCACGTCAAACGTCACGTGTCACTTCAAACGTCACGTCAAACGTCACGTGTCACGTCAAACGTCACGTGTCACGTCAAACGTCACGTGTCACGTCACGTGTAGCGGCGAACGTTATATACTACGCCAAACGACACGTGTCACAAGGTACGTCAAACGTGTGGGCTCATTTGTAATATGGCTTCAGAAGAGTACAGTCATCGAATTGCTTTTTATGAGGATAAAAGTGAGGTTATAAGGCAAATAGAGAATCTCAGTTTATCTGGTGGGGAAGAAGAAGTACGACGGGTGTGGAGCAGTCTTAGTATAAACTGGTTACCTAAAGAGCATGCAGACAATTACCACAAATTACTTATCCGTTAAGACGTATTCAACCATGTTCAATAGAACAGAAGAAGATATAAAAAATGAAATCAATAATGTTTTTGCTATGTCATGTGTAATATTAGTATTTGTCTTTGTTTTAATTTTAAAAATTATTTTAAAAATTGTGAAACGAAAATTTGGATCTTCATGTAATATAAAAGTTGATGAATATACAGAGTGTTTCAATAAAAAACCCATGTTACTTTAAAAAAACTTTATTTATAATGGTAATACAGTATTTGAAAACCAGCGACTGAGGCGTTGTACATTTCTTTCGGTACACGAATATAGTCCAGAGGCGTGGCAGGGATTTGAATCATGAACAAAGTTTCCTGTTGCACACGGCGTGCCATCAAATTTGCAAACGTCAATAATGTGTGGAAAAACACCAAATACGTGACATTTCTTCAGCAGAAATTCCGCTTTTTGTTGTCCTCGAATGTAAATATAGTCTGCGACATACAATAGCTTGCTTTCCAATATTTCGTTTACTTTGGAATATTCTACATCTCCTGAAGAGTATCGAATGCCATGTACCTTCCTTTCCAAGTATGATGTAGTCTTTTTATCATCGTTACTTAATGTGGAGCGTCACGTGTAACGGTGAACGTTACGTACTACGCCAAACGCCACGTGCTACGTCAAACGCCACGTGTAACGGTGAACGTTACGTACTACGCCAAACGTCACGTGCTACGTCAAACGTCACGTGTCACGTCACGTGTAACGGCGAACGTTACGTACGACGTCAAACGTCACGTGTCACGTCACGTGTAACGGCGAACGTTACGTACTACGCCAAACGTCACGTGCTCCGTCACGTGTCACAAGCTACGTCAAACGTGTGGGCTCATTTTTAATATGGCTTCAGAAGAGTACAGTCATCGAATTGAAGAGTTTATTAAGAAAATTGGTAAATTAAATGAAGAAATTGCTTTTTATGAGGATAAAAGTGAGGTTATAAGGTCTGGCTACCTGGAGTGTCTTTATACCTACCATTTATATATTATTTATGAAAATTCCCTATGGAAAATTGATTTAAACTCGAAACTTATTCCCTCGCAACCAGAAATACTCGATGATTATTTACCTGAAGAAGTGGGCCCCGTAATTCAGATTTTTCAAAGTTCTTCAGATAATTTAATAGCAGTCAATGACCGTAAATACTATGTAGCAGATTTTCCCGCTCTACAAATACTTGAGGAAAATAATTTAATTATACCTTAAAATTCCCAAATAAACACAATGTTTCAAAGCAATCATGGGAAAATATATGTATTTTATAATAACAGTAATTATATTGAATTTGACAAGAACTTGAAAACTGTCCAGAATAGAGGACAAATAAAAGATATTTTCCATGGACTACCCACAGATGTTACAGGAGCATTCCAGTACATTGACGGACACATGTACTTTTTCAAAAACACCACATACTACAAATATAATGAGTTTACCAAAAAACTTGTTGCAGCCGGACCCTTTAATTGGAACCTATTTGATATCCCATGTCCTAATGGAGACCTTTTAAATCATCTCAAGACTTTATTTAACAAAAATAATTTCTTTTTATCAATAATGTATATTTTTTCAAAAATAAACTTTGCAAATAAATTGTTTTTCTGAAATTCCTACGAACGTTGCAGATAAGAAATTTTTATCTACAATACCCATTGTAACAGGAAGTTACAATCTAACATGCCATGTGTAATATTAGTATTTGTCTTTGTTTTAATTTTAAAAATTATTTTAAAAAATTGTGAAACGAAAATTTGAATCTTCATGTAATATAAAAGTTGATGAATATACAGAGTGTTTCAATAAAAAACCCATGTTACTTTAAAAACTTTATTTATAATGGTAATACAGTATTTGAAAACCAGTGACTGAGGCGTTGTATAGTAAATTTTATACCCATTTAGAATAAGACCATCCTTATTTATTATTAATGAATCGGTTGAAACAAAAAATTACCAACAAAAATGAACGTCGTAACTAATTTATTAGATGTCACGTTTTTGAAGTTACGTAAAATTTTGATTTCATGTTATTGTCAGATGGTTCAAGAAGCCGCATACGTTAAGTTACTAAAACGGCTGGTACCTCTAAATAGGTATTAATTTTACTATACATTTCTTTCGGTACACGAATATAGTCCAGAGGCGTGGCAGGGATTTGGATCATGAACAAAGTTTCCTGTTGCACACGGCGTGCCATCAAATTTGCAAACGTCAATAATGTGTGGAAAAACACCAAATACGTGACATTTCTTCAGCAGAAATTCTGCTTTTTCAGTGGGAGCACCACTAGCTATCAATGGACGTTGACTCTTTTAGTGACAATATAAATACTTTCATTGATAAAGATCGTCTGGATCAATAAAGATAGATTCATTCACCCTTTCAACTCATCGGCTTCTGTGGTAGCGCCATAGGGGGTCAATGGATTTTAAATACCTTATTGACTCCATTTTTAGAGGGCAATATGAATACCTTAATTGATAAGGTTACTTGAACTACGTACATGATCAGTATATCAAAAATTATTCATGTAATTATAGAAATTAGTGATTGCTGATATTATTAAAAAGCGACATTGGAAGCATCTGATATGCAATTTACATTCAAAGCTTCAGCTAGTGAAACTTGAGTCGGGATGGTATAGTGCCCCCAAGGTAGCGTTTCATCTGTTCCTTGAACCAAGTACCGTTTATCATCAGCAGGAGAAAGAGCAATCTTCTGTTGTGTAGTGGAGTGTACTTGATGATTTTCAGATCGTATTAGATTTTGAAGCACAGTCTTGTGTTTAAAACTATCTAAGCATTCGATGTAATCTTCAAAAGTAATATCCATCTTTACCACAGATGATTTAACACCTTTAGCTTTCTTCCCTACACCAAAGTTCTTAAGTTCAACATCAATTTCCTCTACATCAAATCCCTCATTAAGCATATTTTGCTGTTTTGTTGCTATATCGTCACCCGTTCTCAGAACTTTCGTGGCATAAAGTTTGGAACGAAGACCAACGTAGTCTGTCATCGGTACACCATTATTTTCATCCTTCATCATGCCGAGAACTTTTTTTATTAACACAAGGAATGCCATACTCGTTGTTTTCTGGATAATCAGAAGTGTCGAAACGCTGATGACAATCTCGTCTCATTATATCGTAGGGGTCTTGGTGAAGTTTGTATATGAGGGAATCGGTATCGGTGTACATAGCAGTGCAGTCGGGGAAAGCATTCACCATATAGCCATAGTGAAAATCATAAATGGTCGTCTTAGCTAAATCTAGTATCGCCTGTCCAACATATATTGGTTTATTCAACCAGATTTGTTGTTTCCTGAGTTCAATAGCTACTAAATCAGGTTTTTCGCTGAAAATAGTGCTTTTTTTGAACTCAGGCTTGGCTATATAGGACTCGGCCCCATATCGTCCATTCCACTCTGTCAGTAAACGTATATTTACTCTTTTCCTAATGTTTTCCATGGTCTTCCCTGTAACAAAAAAAGCATGTTTCAATCACACAAGAACATTAAATGAATAATTATACTAACCAAAGACGGCATTGTTCATCAACTTAAAAAGGTTCTTTTCGAACACATTAGTCGCCTTCTTGCGGAGCTCTGTATTAAGATCTATATAGCTTTTTAACCATGAAGCTTGCTTGAACTTTAGAACTCTATGAATTTTCGTGATAACTAGACCATGAGCTATCGCTTGCTTGAGAGCTTTATAGTGGATAACATAATTTTTCTTATCATGGAGAGTAGCCATTAATTTTGATAGCTCATTCACTTTTTTCGGAGGCTGCATCGTCTTGGGGTTGATGTGCTGAGGGCAGAATGGAATATCTTTGTGTCGATCGTGGAGATGTTTAGGATACTCTATGTCAACTTCCAAGATATACCCCTCATCAGCATTATCAGGAATCGTTGTGACGTCAATATTGGTGCCAACCCACTCGAAACCACCGTGGGGAAGATATTGTGACATTGCCCAACCATACTGAAACACATTTAATTGTTGGTATTTCAATAATATTTATAATTTAAAAGACTCACCTGGTTATTCAAATCATAATACATCATGAATGTTTTAGGTTTTGATGGATCGTAGTTGCTGATATACTGATTGTTAGCTTTAGCTCTCCTCATACTGCAAACTTGACTGAGGCCCCCACGAATTCCACGTTCAATGAAAAGAAACATGTCAAGGTCTGTCAAAAGCTCCAACTCTATACCAGTATGTTTAAGCATAGCATCCCAAGTGTAGCCAGGTAATGTGAAATAGTGTGCAGGATCGATACCATGCGATTTGAGACAACTACTCCTAAACATCTCAAAAACATCCGCTAGAAGGAGAATATCAGTCTTCATGTAGAGGTCGACGTAATCGCCCAAGTTTACACAATTAAAGCTGCTCCATACTTGCTGGGCACGCCTATAGAAACGACGAGGGCAGGGCTTGTTTTCCAATTTATTGAAAAAGTAATCTCGAGTAGGTAGAGAAGCTTCATTGAATCGCTCAAACGAGTCGATATAGTCATAAGGCATGACACCTTTCTTCGTTAACAGCTGAAATATGTCTTCAGGTAACTCTGTGAATTGTGATTTAAGGTTAGGGAACTCTGTAAGATATGAAGCCAGCTTATCCAATGAAGACGCCATAAATCTGAATGAATCGATGAATCTAAATTGTATTGGAAAGTCGACAACATGCTTAGTGAAAGATATATATTTTTCCTTAGTAATCGGCAACAAGTCAGTAAGACCCTTCATTCGTGTAGCAATATCTGTCACAATGAAGTGTGCATCATAATTACTCAGATTGTGGAACACCACAGGAACCACGTGACTATCCTTATAGTTGATATTACACGACTCATGGGCAGCTCCGCGATAGTTGTTAGTGGGGATCAAATGGTTATGGTCACGCACTTTTTTATCTTCCGGAGAGAAAACATCCTCGCAGATGTGACAGTGTGTAGCTCTTCTATGCTCAACTTCCTGCAACCAAGTCATATTAATATCATAAGAGCACCAAAACACTGTAGCCATATCTTCTGCTAAACTGTTCATCTCATCAGCAAACCACATCATACAGTCCTGCCCACGATAGCTTTTGTAAAAAGAAAGACTATCATCGTAACTACATTTCATGTAATATCCTACGGCAGCTGGAACGTGATGTTGCTTTCTCTGCGGTTTCTTAGGATCCATAACTGGCATTAAGACAGATTCCAAGTCTGCGTTTACTATAAAGGGAGCTCTTTCTTTATTCTTATGATTTTTGAATCTTAAAATGTTTTTGCCAGGCTCGGGCATTTTGATTGCGGTCTCATTAATTTTTACACAGTCATCGATATGTTTATCAAGCTTCTCCTGTGTCCTGCAATAGTGGAGACATCTATCGCAGAAGTATTTTGTGTGACCCTCATTGCTAAGTTGTTTAGATAGCAGACGAGACAAACTTTTAATCCAGACAAAGTGATACTTGACGGGGGTCTCAGTATTATCATATCTGTCTTGAACAAGGAGCAAATTGACGTGGTGGTTTTTCTTATCATTCGTAAGATAAGTGGGGAGCGTTTCAAATGTCTTCTGGGTCTTTTGAAGAATATAAACGTTAATCGATACGTCATTCTGCTTCTCAAAGCTGGGGATCTGCCTGATGGTCATAGGAAAATGTATGCCTTTAAGTTTCAACACCGATGAGTAGTGGGGGTATGACGTCATCAAATCCGAGTTCTTATTGCCGCAGGGGAAAAGAGCTGAAACAACCGCCCACGCAAAACATGCATTATCATTGTTCTTGATGTTGATGCAGGCTTTCTTGCGCTTGATCTGCTCCGGGAACTCAATATAGGAGGATCCTAGTTGAGGTACATATTTATTGATGTTTACGCCGAGATTAATAATTTTTTTCAACGCCCATCCTGAGTCACGCTCTCGAAACTCTTCAAGTTCCTTGAGGATGGGAGCTGTAATCTTGGAGTCAAACCATTCGGCTACGTCAGTATTGCGGTATATGGGAGAATTGGATGTAGTAAAGTACTTGTACTCTGTCTGCACACTATCTCCCTTTACTACTTCAAACTCCCCACAAAAGGCGGCGTTAACTTTCACTGCAGCATTATTCTTCAAGGCATTTTGAATTTGAATCCTGAACAGCGCTTTACAATCTGTAAGGAAAGAGCAGGGGTCTTTATGTTTAAGATTGGAGATAACTCCTGTCTTAATGCGACTGTCGAATGCTGACTCTGAATCATCCCATCTGATACGGTCCCTCGCAGTTTCGGCTCGCGATGTTAATCCAGATCCTTTCTTTTGCTCAGCCTTAATTTGGTTCAGCATAGTTCGGATATTTCTCAAACAGGCTTCTAAATGTTGCTTCTCTCCAATCGACTTAGCATTCTTCAAAGCCTTCCGGATCCTCCGCATCGCCTTCAAACATTCGACCCGCCCTTCTCGAAATTTCATATCGTCATTGTGTGTTATTAACCCCAGTATGGTAGCTATATGCCAAATCGGCAAAGATGGACATACTAAAAATGAATAGAATCAGAAATTGATAGTAACATTATCAGCGTAAAACTTACATATGAATAATAATAACACTTTAATAAAATCTGTAGCAATATATATGTCTGAACAGTTCAAACAAACTAAAGCAAATAAAAGAAATGAACGAATCGGGGTATAAGGTAGACTTTTGGTCGGACGGAAAACTGAACAATCATAGATGCCAACTTAATATCGTTGCAACCAACTTTAAAAAACTATATTTCCAGCTTTCGCATTTAAAATTGGCTGCGAAAGGTAAACTGTGCACGGTACTAATAAACAATGTTGCTAAGCAGCTACTCTTATTATAAGCAGTAATCCCTTATGATGATAATGGTCTCAGTCAAGAGCGTATGAAATTATTGTAGCGCGCGCACGGCTCTCTGGCTTAACTACTGTAAGGTGTGACATAATCGAGATCCCTTATTATGGGTAAAAGTAACTGATATATATAATAATTTTCTATCGAGATCCCTCACGATTATACGTTGTAGGAGACGTCTGGAAGCTTGCAGACAAAAACATTGAATTTAACAGGAGAAACATTAGCATTGGAGAATGGAAATATCAAGGTACACCTGTAGGAGCTTATATTCTCGAAAAGCTTTAACAGGAAAAACATTAGCCTTGGAGATTGAAAATATTGAGATACGTCTGGCCTGATGGAACTTACATTCTCGAAAAGACCCTAAAAATGACATACCCTTTCATAATCAAATATATATGTAGATTAAAGTAGCGTACATCGAACATCTACAGGACATCTGCGACGTTTAAGTATCTTGAGATTATTAAATCTCTCTTTCATTGAGGTGAAGAATCTCAAAACAAGTTAAAAGAAATTGAAACTCTCGGAAGAAAATCGTCCCCCGTATAATTAACCCCCTTAGATGAATTTGTTGTAGCAGAGAAACCTTTAAGACGAAGCATGACATATATTGATGAGAATAAGCTAAAATTCGCACCGGGAAAATCTCCTATTAAAAGATCTTACAACGAGTCTTAACAAGAAAGCTCAACCAACGAATGGGACCCGTACATCCGTTTAGATTGCTGATTTAAACCTATAGTAATATTGAAAAAATTATCAATACTGTTGATATATTTAATTATGGGGGATATATTGAATGACTATTAAAAATGAAGAATAAATATGGAAACTAATACAATTCAATGTCTTTTTCATAAACCCCTATTGAAAAGATTGTACTTAGCATACATTTGTATAAGACGTTTTAAATACATTGGAATTGTGCAGTTAAATGGATGTATTTTACCACTATTAAGAATTATTGTGTGAAAGAAGCCCTTTCCTCGAGAAAACAAAAATCCGTTTCATTGATACTAAACCAACTTGAAGAATCTGAGCTATCTTGTGTAAATGATTTACAAAACTTGAAAAGAAATAACTCATCAGAATGATGTATAAGCACTTATCCATTTTGTTTGATACCCCTTCACTGAAAAAAATCTTCCAAAAATTATCATATCTTCATGCTTTGTAAAATATTTTTAAAATGTATAGTGTCTTAAAGATTTATGTATAATGAAAATGATGGAAACGTGATATAGGTTTTCAGTAGACCCTCGTAAACTCGAAAATAATTTTAAGAAATTGCACTGTAAATGTAGGATAATCAGTATGAAGGTGTTATTTTTTTGTGCTGGAATCACATTATTGAAATAATATCGTGCATAAATGCAGCTATTTGAAAAATTTTATACTAAAAAATAATGAAAAAATACTTGATTATGAGCACTAAAAACACTACTTGGTAAAACAATAAACTTCCTCGCTACTAGTAGAAAAATAGCTAAAAGAAAAAAAGAAACTTGCTAAATATATATGTTTTAGCCCCCTCGTGAGCCCGGAATGAAATTTGAAAAGAAAATAGTGTAAATGTACGAAAATTAGTATGAGGGTTTTATTTTTTGTCCTGGAATCATATTATTGAACTGTTAAAATAATACTGTTTTCTCAGTTGAAAGAAATATTAAGAATAAGAGCGTTGAGAAAGTCGCCAGAAAATTTTTGATAGATATCATTTGTAGATGTATATAATAGAACATATAAAATGATAATTTAAATATCTACAGTTATTGAAAAAATATATACTAAAAATACAGAAAAATTACTTACATGATTACAAGCAATAAAAAACACTACTTGTTACTTCCCCGCTGCTTCTCAGTCACTGCTGGTAAACAAATAGCTGAAAGAAATGAAATAAACAGGTGATAAATATGTTTTAGACCAAGTTTAGCCCCCTCGTAAACCCGAAAATGAATTTAACAAATATAAAACCAGAACGTCATGTCATGGCCCGAAAATGAAATTTGAAAAGAAAAAAGTGTGAATGTATGAAAATTAGTATGAGGGTTTTATTTTTTGTCCTGGAATCATATTATTGAACTGTTAAAATAATACTGTTTTCCCAGTTGAAAGAAATATTAAGAAGAAGAGCGTTGAGAAAGTCGACAGAAAAATTTTGATAGATATCATTTGTAGATGTATATAATAAAACATATAAAATGATAATTTAAATATCCACAGTTATTGAAAAAATATATACTAAAAATACTGAAAAAATACTTACATGATTACAAGCACTAAAAAACACTATTTGATACTTCCCCGCTGCTTCTCAGTCACTGCTGGTAAACAAATAGCTAAAAGAAATGAAATAAACATGTGATAAATATATATGTTTTAAACCAAGTTTATGTAGCCCCCTCGTAAACCCTAAAATGAATTTTAACGAGAAAATTTTGAACATGTATTTTTTTAATTGGAATTAGTTGGTTAAAATGTTGAAATAATACCAAGTATTCATAGAATTTCTAAAAATTAAGAAATACTATTTTTGTAATAGTATTGAACATATAAAATGACCACAGCTGTTGATTAGATACTAAAAATATTGAAAAATTACTTACAATTGAACACAAGCACTAAAAACACCATTTGTTTCTTCAGATATAGAACATGGAATGAAGCTGATATATTGTCATGAGAAAAGTACTTATTATTTACATTTTGGTTTTACATTTGATAAGCGTTTCCGGCATTTTTGGTTATCGCGGGTTAGATAAATTGAAATCAATTTTATTATTTTCTGCAAATGTGATTGATTTATCTATGTTTCAACAGTTTCAATGATAAATATAATATTTTTTGATATTAATAAATTTTACCGGTAGACTCATAAGTTACTACATGGTTAACGATTACATAATTGGATAGATACCTAAAAAATTAGCCTCTGAGTATACTCATAGGAAGCAAATGTATAGTTATGATTTGAGGTTGATGTAAATTATATCGGCTATGATTACAAAGTTAAAAGCTCCTAGCGTAGGTTGGTAGCTCTGATTTATGTTTTAATAATGAAACCTTGTCGTTCTTATTAATACTTCACAAGTTGTCTGCACCAATTTTGTTAAAATTTATTGGTTCAAAATGCCAATAACAAATATAAAACCAGAACGTCATGTCATGTGAAGTTTAACGTGGTACGTAACGTTTAACGTAGCACGTGACGTTTGTCATGACTTTTGACGTGACACATAACGTTTGACGTGACATGTGACGTTTGACGTGACATGTGACGTTTGACGTGACATGTGACGTTTGACGTGACATGTGACGTTTGACGTGACATGTGACGTTTGACGTGACATGTGAATTTAGACTTGGTGCGTGACGTTCAACGTTGTACGTGACGTATGACATGGCAAGTGACGTATGATGTTATGTTTTACATTGACGTGAGACGTGACGTATGACTGGGCTTTTTGACGTGACCAGTAACGTTTGACCAATTTGAAATTTTATTGAATAAATATATTTATTGTATAAGTATTCCCCTCTACGTTTAGCTTTCGTAAAGCAGTTTTCTACTTTTGGAGCTATTCTCATGCACCGTTTAGGGTTGGGCTGGTTTTCAAAAGAGAGGGTTAATAATCTGTCGATACTTATGTACATAAGTGTCGTCTAGATGTACGCTGTACTCTGTCACATGTCAAACGTCACGTGTCAAATGTCAAACATTACGTGCTGAACGTTACACGTTACATGTCAAACATCATGTGTCAGTCAAACGTCATATGTCAAACGTCATGTGTTAACCGTACGTCAAACGTTACGTGTTGAACGTTACACGTTACATGTCAAACGTCATGTGTCTGTCAAACGTCATGTGTCTGTCAAACGTCATGTGTCTGTCAAACGTCACATGTCAAACGTAACCTGTCAAATGTCAAACGTGTTTAACGTGACACGTTACGTGTCAAACGTCACGTGTTAAACGTTACCAAAGAAAATCGTCGTAAACACGACACCTCCCTCTTTTTGTAATATGTCTTCAGAGTCGAAGAGTTTATTAAGAACATTGGTAAATTGTTTTTATGAGAATAAAACTGAAGGTATACATTAAAAGTAAAAATCGAGTACAGAGAGGAGCTAATGCTGACCCTCTGTACCGAAATCAAGTGACCGTCTCAGGGTGTACGTTGAAAATCTCTAATCAGTACACCCTGTGATAGTAGTGAGATATTTTGGGGACCTAATGTTGACCTCTAGTGAGACATTCTTTTAACGCAAAAGTTAATCAACTGATCGTTGAAAACGTCCAGTTATGCCAAGTGACATTTCGTTGTAAAAAACCAGCGCACATAACTTTACCTTTGCACAATACTATAGCAATGTTGAGATTGGCTCGAAATTTCCTCAAGTTATGAGCGAAACTAGGTGAAGTTGACGAGGCACTAATTTAAGCTCTGAAGCGTCTATATGTGCTTCAAACGTTACTCATTTTCATCATTTTGGAGACAAGTTGGTTCACTCACCTGAATGAGGTTAATTAGGATGCATGACTAAAACCCAAGTTAACAAGACATTTTTTTTATTTAAATATTTTAGCTACAGTTTCATGAACATTTTCGCGCACTTTCAATAGATGCTTTGGCGCTTTAGTAAAGTATTCAAGCGTAGACTCTTCCGAAAAATTTTCAAAAATACCCACCATGATTAAGTCTTCGATGGTTTTACACTCAAATTCATCTTTTCTATGAGTTTCTTTTAGATTATGAGGTATATGATGTTGCATAACTGCTAGAGAGGGATCATAAATTATCTCATTGTGTTCTATCCAGAAATGTGGCGTAATTTTTATGCCATTTGAATAGACCTTTGTACCTAGACATAATTCAGTTGTTACCCCGTATTTTGCAGCTACTTCATGGAAAATTAAACTTCCGGCTAGACACACCCCGCAATAGTTTGCTCGAATAAACTCCTGCTCAATACAACACTTAATGAGGTTGAGTTTAACGTACTCACGCTTGTGATCTGTAAAAGTCATCTGCTCAAGTGATCAATGATGAATGACGATCTGTTTGGATAATTGTACTTTTAAACCCTGGTGGACAATTATTATGGAACGAGAAAGAATTTATTAGCAAACTTAAACAATCTTATCAACGACCTTGAGAAAAATTTGTTTATGAGCCGAAATCACTCGACGACGTTATCTAACCACAACCGATAAGAGGATGAAAACATCTTTGTGTAATTGTTTTTTAAAATTTTAATTCAAGACTATTTCCCCGTTGCCTGGAGATAATATCGCTGGTGTAGGACGTATGAAATATTTTGCGCACCTCTTTCCACGGCCAGTGACATGTGACGTTTGACGTGACATGTGAATTTTGACTTGGTACGTGACGTTCAACGTTGTATGTAACGTTTGACATGGCAAGTGACGTATGATGTTGACGTGACCAGTAACGTTTGACATGTGACGTTTGACGTGACATGTGACGTTTGACATGGCAAGTGACGTATGATGTTGACGTGACCAGTAACGTTTGACATGTGACGTTTGACGTGACATGTGACGTTTGACGTGACATGTGACGTTTGACGTGACGTGACGTTTGACGTGACATGTGACGTTTGACGTGACATGTGACGTTTGACGTGACATGTGAATTTAGACTTGGTACGTGACGTTCAACGTTGTATGTGACGTTTGTCATAGCAAGTGACGTATGATGTTAACGTGACCAGTAACGTTTGACATGTGACGTTTGACGTGACATGTGACGTTTGACATGGCAAGTGACGTATGATGTTGACGTGACCAGTAACGTTTGACATATGACGTTTGACGTGACCAGTAACGTTTGACATGTGACGTTTGACGTGACATGTGACGTTTGACGTGACATGTGACGTTTGACGTGACATGTGACGTTTGACGTGACATGTGACGTTTGACGTGACATGTGAATTTAGACTTGGTACGTGACGTTCAACGTTGTATGTGACGTTTGTCATAGCAAGTGACGTATGACGTTAACGTGACCAGTAACGTTTGACCAATTTGAAATTTTATTGTATAAATATATTTATTGTATAAGTATTCCCCTCTACGTTTAGCTTTCGTAAAGCAGTTTTCTACTTTTGGAGCTATTCTCATGCACCGTTTAGGGTTCGGCTGGTTTTTAAAAGAGAGGGTTAATAATCTGTCGATACTTATGTACATAAGTGTCGTCTAGATGTACGCTGTACTCTGGTTTTAAGATTCCCCCGTACATTTGATGATCTAAATGCATAAAGTGTTTGGAGTTTTTTGAGAATATTAGCTCTAGCAGACTAGTCGTTCCATAAAATTTTTTATCTCTATGGTTCGAAGCTTCCCCTCCTACGTACTTAGGACTTTGTTTTCACGCAGGTGATTTGGAAGCAGAGATATAGCTTTATTGATTACGAAAAGACATTTGGTGAAGTGAATTATACCTTTATAGTGTTAGATACGTCTAATAGAATACAAATACACTGAAATTTTCCTTATCGCACTCTAATCTCAAATTCCTCATGATCAAACTGCAATGAGAGATTTAACGACACCATCAGATCCATTGGGTCATTAGTAACGTTTTGAAATTGGGATTATTTCAACCAAGTGACTTTTAGGTTGATAGCTCTGATTCTACTAAAATTTGAATGTGTACGATATGCTTATAATGAAAATAAGGTCAAAGCGGCATGTTAGAAATATTTTACGAGCTGGAGTGTAGAGTGACATCTCATATTGATCGGTTCGTACCACAAATCAATAATATAAAGTTTGTTTTCACGCAGGTGTTTTGGAAGCAGAGATATGGGTTCATTGATCACGAAAAGACATTTGGTTAAGTGAATTAGACCTGAATAGCGTTAGTTACGTATAATATAATACAAATGCACTGAAATTTTCCTTATCGCACTCTAATCTTGAATTCCTCAAGATCAAACTGTGATAAGAGATTTAACGACACCGATAGATCCAATGGGTCATTAGTGACGTTCGGGATTATTCCAACCAAGTGACTTTTAGGTTGGTAGCACTGATTCTACTAAATTTTTGAATATGTAGTGTAGTTCGATATGGGATATGAGTTAAATCTAAATGATAAATAATATATAGGGTGTCTAATTTATGAAAGTATGTTTGGTTCTCACGTATAATATCAAACACTTAATAATGAAAATTTTTATTCTCCCTGTATATAAATAATCGAAACCTGTCTACCCGGAGGTGTGAGGTACACCTTGTATGCCATCCGAATATCACCTCATTCTTTACACAAGGTGACAGATGCCAGACAAGTGACAGATGCCAAGTACAGTTCGTTTATATTTTCCTTACTACACTAAGACGAAGGATCGCACACCACTTTGCAGTCTACATAACCATCACCGTTTGTCCCACTCCAATCCGACTAATAATAACAAAGAAATACCCTTTTTACTTCAAACAACGACACCCCCCCCCCCCCCGAATGCTCCAGTCAGATAATTGTTTATACCTCTCTTCGCAGCTTATACGTATCTAAGCGAATGGACAGATTTGGTGAGTACCTTAATATAGTCGCGTAGGCCCATGGTTCGCATAAGTTGAATTTATAAATAATTCTACGATGATGACGCCAAGGTCTACATTTGTATAGTCTAAATTTGGGGGTCCTAAACCACTCTGGAGCCTAAATTTAACGCTAGACAGGTGCCGGATGACAGGTGGCGGATGACGTTCTGCCAAAATATTCAATCTATATCTGAATCCATTCCCTCCCGCCACTAGCGCCATCTAGCAAACGTTTTTATGTAAACCATGATGTGGCACGTGACGTTTGACGTAACACGTGACGTTTGTAATCTCATAGGCAACCAATAATACATCGCTACTTTAAAGCTGCCCCTGGTATATCACAAAATTATTTTAGACAACTAACCTCGGTATATATCAAAAAGCGCGCTTGTCCGATAACGGCATTATCGTGAGAGATCACAGCAGTGTATGCCCGTGTCATCTGTCAGCTATCAAGAGTTTACATAGGACACGAAGGTTGATGTTTTAATATACCCTGTATATAATTTGTATATTTCTTATTATCGTTCTTCGGATAATACTTTCTCCCCTGTATGTCGCTCTTCTTCTTTCCTTCTGGTCATTGTCGTTCTTCGGATGATTCTTTCTCCCCTGTATGTCGCTCTTCTTCTTTCCCTCTGGTCATTGTCGTTCTTCGGATGATACTTTCAATACTGTCGCTTATCTCTTCTTCTTCCCTCTGGTGTCGACCTTTCTCGGACATGAAGGTTGTTGTTTTAATATACCCTGTATATAATCTAATAAAATATTCGGCGTTATCTAACCGCAGCTCGGATTCCGACGCGTGACCTTGAAGGGAACCATTTTTGCTATTTTTGAGCTTAGCTTTTTTTTCGATTTTCTTATGGAGATTCCCATGTTAGCGCCTCCACCAATAGGCAGAATCGGTGCAGCCTATTTACTTACACGACAGACATCTTTGGGCGTTAAACCGAATAACTGGGACTCTAGTTCGATGATATTTTCCACTATGGCTTTTTCTACATGATCAGGTAATGCGTTTTCGTAACGCCCTAAATGTTTTTTGGCACTTGTTGCAATTTTATTTTTATTTGCAGCTCGACGTCGAAGAGTGGTAGCAGGGACATTAAAATTTTTGCTTGCGAGTGCCCATCCCATGGTTTTATTTTTCACTGCCTCCAAAGCTCATAACATATTTTCCTTATCCCAGTTTGCGCGTTCTGTCTTTCTTTTGTAGGAATACACCATCTGATACAAAAATATCATATTTGCAACAATGTTATCACTATCGGGCAAGACGGCATACCGTGCCATTTTAGCGAATCAGTACATATGCCAACTTGCCCGATGCACATGGTTGACACAAACATTAAAGAAAACAGCCCTAAAAGTAACTTCTTGGAAAAATCATTACATGAAGACAAAGGCTACATTCAGCCGATTATTGCAAAATATATATTTTGTTATGAAAGCTCTTTTTGTTTATAGAAAATCACGTGTAAACCAAGAACTTACCTTGAACGTCAACACGCTCCAAGCACTTGTTCACAAATAACTAGTTGGTCGTTAATCTAATCGGCGCGACATAAAGTGCGCACAGCGTTGCCACCTAATACATCAATTTCAGGTAGGCTGGAAATCTATACGCGGTTATAGTTCCTTAATACATGTGGTATGCCATTTAGCCCTGGTATGCCATCTTGCCTGCAATTCCCCTACTTGTACCTGACGACATTTCTAAAAGATATTCATATATCTCGTTTGACATACTTTCGGGATTTGCAAGTTGGTTAAAAAAGGATTATGAATCCATGAATTCAGTTTCCTTTTTGTTTTCTGTTCTTCGGGAAAATTCTTCTCAAAAGATGCGCGCATCGAAGTGAGATATTGGACCACTTCTTCAAATACATCATCTTGAAACATTTCTGAGTCGTTATCGCTAACAAACTCACTGAGTAACGTAAAGCTTTCTATTTCTCTCTTACCAACGCAAATAATCCAAAAATCTAATTTTCTTTTGAAGGCAGTTATTTTGTTACAGGCCTGGAACACTGTTGTCTGTTTACCTTGTAATGATAAATTTAATTCGTTCAGTTTTTGAAAGATATCCGCCATAAAAGACAGTCGGACCAACCAAGTTTTATCATACAAACGATCTTTCAAATTAAAAGAAGTATCTGAAAGAAACATTTTTAGGGTAAAGTCGGGTAATTACGGACGCCTAAGGCTGAACGATCTTCAATTTTTAATTAATATAGTAAATATGCTGAATATAGGTTTAAATAAGAGACAAAGGTTCAAACAACTAAATTTTAATGATAAAACGACAAAAAAAATGAATAATTAAAAATGAGGTTCAAAAAAGCAAAATATACGTGTGTCTGGTATTATCCGCTCGTAGCAGGTAATTGCGACCAGTGGCCGCAGTTTACCTCTTCCGTAATTTATATGCAAAAATCACAAAGGTGCAAAGTTTATGGGCCCAAGGATCGCACAAGTTACATTTTAGCCACACTTCATTGT
Source organism: Lochmaea crataegi (assembly GCA_947563755.1). Taxonomy (NCBI): domain Eukaryota; kingdom Metazoa; phylum Arthropoda; class Insecta; order Coleoptera; family Chrysomelidae; genus Lochmaea; species Lochmaea crataegi. The sequence continues at coordinate 33,341,017 of OX387434.1, read as the reverse complement.
TTTTCCCGAACTCCCCACATAGCAAGCAAATATCTTCATCAACTTCATCCTGAGTATCATCAGAAGACAAGTTTTCTTGTTCATCGTTTTCTTGTTCATCATTTGTATTTTTTGTTTTTCTGCTAGACTTTGCTCTGGGACTTGTTAATTTTTTTTTACATTTGCAATCTTTCTTTTTTTATCATTTTTTCTCTCATCTTTTCGCTTTTGTTTTTCTTCTAATACGTCTTTCTGGGGCGTGGACGTAAAAATTATTGAGTGTTGTCCCAGGGTCCAGGCAGGGGTAAGAACTCATCAAAAGAAATCGTCGATGTTTATTCTTCCTTGCCCTCATCTTTTTTATCTTGGGTGTCTTCTTTATTTTGTATTTCCTTTTCATTTACTATATTTTCAGGAGTTTTTTCTAGTTGGATTTGGATGCCATTTTTTGGAGTTGTTTCATTTTCCTCATCCATCGGGTTAGCATTTTCTTCTTATCAATATCATTTGCAGTATTGACTATTAGAGTATCGGACGGTAAAAACATTTGTAAATGCATCTTCGTTTTGAGGATAAAGTCCAGTTGTCTTAAACCCTTTCATAGCTTTTTCTGGTTTAGCCATTCTCATAAATGCATTGTTAAATAGTTCTGCAAGTCGGTATGATGTTATACATTCATCTGGATGACTTTTAAAGAATTTGTCACATTATGCATAGTATGCTACTTTTAAGGGGTGGAAAAAAGCAACATCCAGTGTTTGAACCTTATCGGTTCCATGTGGAGGAAGAGTAAGTACAATGATGCCATTCTGTTTACAAAAATTATATGCCTCTAATGTGCAGTGGGTTGTGTGGTTGTCCATAACTAGCAAAACAAGTCCTCATTAATCCATCCATTTTCTGAACAGCGGTATACCGCTGACGGAGGACCATTTCGTTTCAGTTCATCAGTCATCCGTTTTCGTTTATAAATAAACATCGGTGGTAAATAACTCCCAACGGCACTAAATCAACAAACAACTGTGGTGATATTGCCAACTCCTCTTTGTCCTCTCTCAGCTAAAATTTTTCCAGGGCGTTGTACCGTGGTAATGCCTGTTTCGTCCATGTTATATATTCTTTCTGGGAGGAACTTGTATTTTTCCATGTCAAGCTAACTAAATATGATGCCTCCGTGGCCTTTTTATTGATGGCTTGGGTTGCAAGCATCATAGTTTTTTGACTTTCCAATAATTGTTCTTTTTTACGTACAAAAAATTCTTTATTCTTGTCTTTAGACTTGGGGTGTACAGTTGTTGTGATATGGTTGAGCTTACAAGGTGCTCTTCCGTGTTGTCCATCAACTCGTACTGCTCCATAAATGAATCCATTTTGTTCACAAATATAACCAAGCATATAACTTACACTATTTCAAACGATTGTTGGAGATCAGTTCGGTCTTGCGATGCGAGTTGGTTGAGGGTTCGACGAGCACTGTTCTTATCAACGCGTATATTGAAAGATCGACTTAATCCAGAATTATATTAATTTTACCAAAGATATGTCAAATCTGACAACTGTCCGTATGTTGTTCTGGCACCTATATTTATACTTGTCTCGCTCGTTGTGATTGGTCGAGTGTGCGTCCAAAACACGCTCCGGCTAGGGTCTGCACGGACGAACGGGAAAACTGGACAGTGTGCGTCCAGAACACAGTTTCCAAATATCGGCGCAACTTAGCAGGTGCCATGAAACTATTAGGAAGCAGTTTACTACATAACATGCACATAGGTGAACCGATGGAATCGACAAATCCGAAACTGATATGTGATTCATCATATTTCCTTTTTTTCGCCTTTGAAGTTAATACACATATATATTCCTAGAAATAATTGGAAGATGTTATGCAAAAAAAATCAGCAGACGGATTAGCTGCGATTTTTTCAATTTCATTTATATTTTAGGCTAGTACAGTTTTACTTTTATTGATAGACTATTTTTCTACCTAAAAAAATCGATGAAAATCAATTTGTTTGTTGGTTGGTAGGTTTCTGCTTTTCCTGAAATAGACAATTCCGAAATAAAACGCCAAACTCAAAACGCAAAACTCAAAACAAATTTTAATTCTAAACGCAAGTAATATAAAATTTGAAATTAACAAATTCAAAATTAAAATATAAGTATTGTTATTCGGCATCTTCTATTTGAAAATCCAGTTCGTTAACGTTGTAACCGTCGACGTCTTCTGCAATATTGGCGCCATGGAGATTTTGATAAAAAGATAATGCATCGGATGGTATAAGATGCATCATTTCTTGCAAATTTTTAATCTTTGCTTCTGAGATTTCCTTTCCATTAGGCCAGAAGGGTATCAAATCACCAAATATTTTTTGGTCATACGGTCGACCTCTCATATTTTTTTTAATGTTTATTTTCTGATATGGTGACGAAAACTCGTTTTGTTTAACCCTTATCACAAAAGGTTCATTCCTTTCTATTTTGATAGACCTTATTTTTAACCAATTCACCTTTTCGTTGTCTTCTGTTATTTTCCGATTCGTGATCTTTTCTTCAATATTCTTCACGCCTAAATGATCTTCAGAAAGCATATGAGTCACGACTAAAGGCGTTTTTCTTCTACATTGCTTCATAACTTCCATGTAATTGTTCAGAGTGTAAAGTCTCTGCTGTCGCTTTAAAGCGGACTCAATGTCGCTAAAATCGGTGTCATTCGGAAGGAAGCTGTGACCGAAACAAAGAAAGTTTAGAGTGATACTCTCAAGGTAAGTCTTCTGGGACAATATCGATTTAAGCATCAGGACTAGTTTTATGTTGCGATTCTGTCCTCCACAAGAATCGCTCCAAATAACTAGATTTTTAACACTAGGAGACACTCTGGTCAGTATATGTTTCAGAAGACAAGATCCTACCTCTTGGGCTCCTCTTCCTGCCGTTCTCTCTAGCCAGACATAGCAATAACCACGGTTTTCTGTACCACTATGAATTCCTGCGTTATACACCCAGAGTTGGCGTTTGTAAAATACAATACCTGTAGGAATGCGAGGCAGCGGTAAAGTTTTCTCCAAGTCAAAACTTAGACATTCATAATCATCTGACTCTTTTGCCTGACCAAAATCTTGCCTAAGCATTTTTTGTGCTTCTTCAGCTATCCTGAGGTGCATGTTGTGTTCTTGCTTAATCTGTTGTTTCTTCCCTTCGACAGTTTCATTATCCATTTTCATTTTCAAACTGTCGCAGATGTTGCAAGTATCTTTTTTCAATGGTTTAATTCTTAGATTAAATTTGGTATAAAATATATTTTTATAAGACATTAGGCTTACAGGATTTGCTTCTTCTTGTCGATACATATCATACATTTTTTGTATGGTGATTCCGAGAGGCAAATATTCAGCACTCGTCTGTTCCCGGCGATAATGAGAAGTGTATCTTGGTATTTTGTTGATATGATTGACAACCGCTTGAACTTTGTTGTCGGCTAGTTTGTTTTGACCACCCTGCTTAACTCCTCTTTGATCGTTAAGAGGAGCTCGCCCGTGAAACTTTTTAAGAGCTGTGTTTACTCGAAATGCCGTTATGCTCAATGTCTTAATGTACATCTGTCTACAAACCCTCATATCATTTATTTTATATACCCTGGAAAACTTCCTCTTTTCCGAATTTCTCCCATATATTCTCTTTTTGTTAAATTCTGATACACTCGCAGGTATGTAATTTGTCTGGCTCTCATAGGACTTCAATGTCCAAAATCGATCAAATTCTGAATTACGGCTATCAACAGGCACGAGCTCTGCACATTTTGACGTGCATTCACAGTTGAAATCCAGAAACTCCTTAGCATTTATTTTGATACCTTTGTAGTTGTGATAAGGTTCGTTGCTGTACTTTCTGACTTTTCTGTCTTTTCGAGTTTCATCTGGAAATTTCCTTTTTCGCCCTTTACGTACCCTTCCTTTTGAGGGCACCATTTCCTTCCTTTGAGTGAGATCGTTTCCACCAACTATGTTTATAGCCCTATCTTGATTATTGTGATAAGCTTCTTCTTCATTTGTAGATTCTTCTCCTAATCTGTAGGTAGGGTCTGCTACAGAATCATTATCATCTTCTGATCGATAATCAGCACTACCAGGAGAAGCAGGATGGTCAACTTGGGATGTTTCTACAATGGGGTAATTCAAATCTAAGTGATTTTTCGAAACAACCTTCTCGTTTGCGGCAATAGAAGTGTCAAGTAGTATTACAGTATGTTCATCATTTGCAGGATCCTCGGAAACTCCTAAAAACTCTTGATGGGTGTCGTTCATATTCACCATACGAGCCGTATCAGAGGCGAGTTCTGGCATGTCTTGAACTAATTCTTCCAAACTTTCAGTTTGAGAACCTGAAAGGTTAAACAAATATCAGTAGGTTATCAGAGAATAGTATTTTCCTAACTTATTGTTGAGAGCTAATTGGCCAAAAACGTAAACAAACTAAAAGTTAAACATTTTTACTTAAAAGAAAGTGAAATTCACTATAATAATTTTATTTAATAAAATCGCTTTGTTTTGGGCTACCTCTTATCATTAAAATACATATTATATTCTCTGAAACACAGGTAATAGTAATGCGCCAAGGTAGAAAAGTGACGTATTATTGTCGAGGTCCACTAAAGACCGAGAAGCGAAGCTTCGAGGCCCCAGTAGGTACCAATCACAATATTGCCATTAAAGTTCATACATCTATATAAAAAACTTACCCATGAGGCTTTTAAAAAGGCTATCAGGATATCTGCCTCTATGACAAGCTGATATCACTGCTCCAAAATTGCTTGCTGTTATTCGTGATTTCCTTACTACATATCATAGGTCATTCGAAACTTGTCCAGTTGTAGCAGCTGCAATTATTTTAATTTGGTCGTCATCCAGGGCACATTTTCCTTTAAGGTAATCTATTTTATTTGAAGATTGAAGAAAGTCCTGGGATGAAATTATACCATCAATATTTGGAATATTCAAATCTTTCGAAGTTTCCCCATTGCTTTACTCCTTCAAAAGCCATGTGAATCCAAAAGTATTAAGTTGACTTCTTAATTTATTGATGGCTGTGTCACTTGAGGTCTCACGGACAGCTGCAAATGGTTTAGAGAGATACATTTCGTCAGCTGTTTTTGCTTCCGCGCTGGATGATTTTAGTGCATTCCAAGAACATTCAGCATCAGTTACTGATATGTTATAATGCCCAAACAGTGCTAACGTCGCAATATGGTGACATTTTATCCCTCTTGGACAAGCACATGTTGCGCTTTGGATATCACCTGATCTGTTTAGGGCAATCTACAATAAATAATAAGTTTGAAAACATGTGGATGATATTTAAAGTTCAGGTATATGATAATTTACCTCAACGTGGTATAATTTATCCTACATACTGGCATGGACTTCGCCTCTGATTACCATTAACCCAGCATCAAATAGCATTGTCTTCACATGGTTTGACTCTAAAGCATTTTCACCCCTTTTAATGATTTTATTATCATCTTGGAATTCATTAATGCTAGAAAGTTTCAACACATGCTTTGAAGCCATATCTGCAATGAAATATATAAAAATAAACAAATAAATTAAGCATCAACAAAACGACAACATAACCCCAATTGTGTTTACACTGGTTTAAAAATGCTTTGCAAACCTTACCTTGCAGATTTTCTTGTAAAAAAGTCTTTAACTGATCACTTTTTACTTATTTCTAATAACGATCACTCTTATTTATAACTATATCAACAGCAAACGGAAAATTAAAAATCTCTTATGGCAATTTACACGCGCACTCAGTTTGTTTGGAAAGGTTTTCATGACCACGCCTCTAGTGACGTCAGACTTAGGCAGTCCATTGATTTCCATTTTTGAATAGGTAGGTGGATATGATCATTAAATAAGTAAGGAAATATATTTTTTCATTTTGTATTTGCATCACTTAAACTCACATTCTGTCAAATGGATTGAGATTTAGTTCTAATCAAGTATGGCTCTGTATTTTTCTACCTTGGTTAATAATGAACCACTTCACTACCTCAACAAAAGTCAATAAAGTTAGGTTCAGAGGCTAGTAGTGAAAAAATATATTTATCTAACTTACCATGATTTGCCTTGCTTAGGGCGGCCTCTAAAATTTAGAGGTACGACTACTATACATTATAGTAGAAAATTCAAATTCTAAAATATCTTCACACAAACTAACTTAAGAGGGATTAACACAAGTACTAATAATAATTACTTTAGTAACAACGCATCGACTAGTATGTCTTGTTTAAAAGACTAATGCAAACTGACATCTTATGTCACAATACTGTGAACCTATAATTTGCAAAAACCTACCAACCCACTTGGGTGCGTTCAGCACAAATTGCAGAATGCAGCCAACCCGCTTGGCTGCATTCGGCGATACAAGCTATGGTGCAAACTCATACTGTGGATTAGTTTGTTGTATATTTTCAAGGCCTTAGCATTTTCTGAGGGTTGATAGGTTTTTGCAAAACAGGGAATATGTTTGTTAAGCCGAATATCATTCTAAATCCAAATCAGACATTTTGTGGGTTGGTAGCTTTTTGCATAACACCGGCCAATTCTTTGAGTCCTATGAATCAATTACTTTTGACATTATGGACATTTGCTACTGGGGGACATCTCTTGTCAATTGGGGATTTTATACATGCTCACAAAGCCACTGTATCACTTATTGTAGCTAAAGTATCTAGAGCAATAGCTCATTTATCAAGAGAATACATCAAGATGCCCGGAAATACACTAGAAACAGCATCAGAGCAAAATAAATTTTATGATATTGCCAATTTCCCTCGAGTTATTATTATTATATATTATATATTCTGCTAGCAGAATTTCTATTCTATCGGAAAAAGTAGTTGGCCGAGAAGTTTACAGATTTTTCTACGATTTTCAAGACCTGAAAGATGGAGTCGACAAAAAAATTTACACCTCCGTCACGAAATCTTTTATTTTATTCTATCGAATACTCTTCGTCAAATAACTTGTACTTTTGTAATACATTAATTAACTAAAGGAACTTTTAGAAAACATATTAAAATAATACATTTGTATTTATAAAATATGTTTTATCCATGATCTTATACCACTCTGTCACATTTTCTGCTAATAGAAAGTATGTTTTTGCTATAAATCAATTTTTACAAATAAATACGAATATCACAGACGGCAATATCATCAACTATGATAAATATAAATTTTCCAATGTTGCACTAGTCATAACAAAATATATAAACGACCAAAACAATTGTCTTACCAGGAGACAACATCGTGACAGAGTAGTAACTTATGTGACAGAGTTGTTATTCTAGGGGATACCAGGCTACGTTTTGGAATAAAACAGATTTCTTTTTCTAAAATCATTTATTTTGTTATAAATCTTTATCAGTCTTCAGCATTGTTATTTAAAATAACATAAGATCGAACTTAGACAATTAATGAAATCACATTTGAGAACCTTTAGAATAAGAGATTCGCATTTTAGTAAAGTAAATGACTACTCACTCGTCTTAAGAGGAATCTCGAATTTTATTCGATACACACTTCAAGCTCGGTGTTAAACAAGGAGGTACTGACTTCCATATATCGGCCGTGTTCTCGTGCGACCAAATGAGATGGAGAGCGATTCGATATTTTTAAGACGTCCAGGGCTTATCGCCTACGGTATTATATTTGGTAGAGTGGGGCAAAATATTTCTTCAGTCTTGTTAAATTGGTTAGATCGTATATTCGCTTACAAAGGTATTTCAATTTTATTGGAACAATAGGATTTCCGATTGAAACTACTCTACAAGAATTACACAGGGTGATACAAGAAATTAGAAATTCAAAATTGTACATAGTGATGCAAAAAGTTACGAATTCTGAATTACATACTACTTTCTGCATGATACAAAAAAATATAAGGTTATACAACGAGATACAAATTCTTATTTATATAGGTATCATTTTCCGCAGAATATTTATAAAAATTATAGAAAGTAACTGTTTAAATTCCAATATTAAATTTAAACAGAAAAATATTATGTCTCTTTCCAACTCAATACCAACCCTTTTGCTACCCCTTTCTTCAGTTACACTCTCTCACATTCCAACTATTTATTCCCACCCTTCAAATAATAACGCACGCCCCTGTCGCATACCTCAAGTGTGAAATAAAAAACACTTCTCGACGCGAACCAAATAGTCACAACATACCTCATCCCTCTCCCTCTCATTATTCCGTTTCTTTTCTCCAAATAAATACGTTCCAAAAATATGCAATTTTGCTAGAATGATTACCCGCTACCCCCACTCTCTCGCTAGCCACCTGTTCAACGGTCAAATCTAACACCGTTTTCGGAGAGAACGAGAATAGACACAGAAAGGGTAACAACTATCACGTAATTATTAAAAAAACACATCAACCGCCAAAACCGGCAAAATTCCCAAGCTCTCAAGTTTTTCGACCAAAATCAATATAATCGATTGTAAATTTTAATGTAAAGTTTTAATTGCTCCTGAATGTACCTAACATGTTTTGTGTGCAAATGAGTATTTTGTTGTATTTTTTTCTGAACATTATACAATAAAATTCAGCATCCAAAGACTTTTATTCACCAACCAAGCAGTCCACATTAACAAAGAAAACAGCAAATTTCTTCATGGTCCTTCGAAAAGCCGGATTCATCAAAGTGATTCAGTGAATGCAAAAAGTCGGTGAGTTTTTAATTGAAAAATTCATGTACATAGTTTTCAAAAGTGCTACATTTCGCTACGTAAAAAAAATAGGAAACCAAATCGGTTATTCATTGTTCAAACATTAATAGTTATTGACATTGAGAAAGTAACTATAATTTAACAAACGAAGTTGTTTGAAAAATATTTTGTAAAACGCCAGTTGATATTCATTGATTTAACATGTGTAAAATAAAATTTCTAAAATATGTATAATTAAGCCAAAGACCAACAAAGCAGATGAAAAGTTTATTGCAACAAAAATCCCTCACAGAAACGTTTAAGTTTTTTTTTTGTTTGATCGATGGCCTGACGAAAAAAACCTTTTTTAATTAGTTTTTTTTCTCGATCATTGAATCTATTTTAAGAAAAATTTAATTTTGATTTTCAGAACCTAAATTGACAGTTTTCCTAGGGGAACCGCTGTTCAATTTTTTCTAGACTCTTAAACACTGAATCAATTTCAAAAAAATTTAATCTTGATTTTCAGAACCTAAATTGACAGTTTTCCTAGAGGAACCGCTGTTCAATTTTTTCTAGACTCTTAAACACTTTGAATAAATTTCAACAAAAAATTTAATTTTGATTTTCAGAACCTAAATTGACAGTTTTCCTAGGGGAACTGCTGTCCAATTTTTTCTAGACGTTAAACACTTCGAATAATTTTGAGGAAAATAAAGAATTTCAGAAGCGCAACTTTTCTTAGCTCTCAACACATAAGAATGTTATAACAGCATTTATCAATTGCTCCAATATTAGCCCCACTAGAACATTGTTGCAGCAAACGATTCATCAATCAAAGCATACCCCACGTGGTGATCGTCATCTCCTCAATACACTTGTAGTTGCAAAAATCTCAGTTTCATGACAAAGAAAAAGTCGAAACAAACAGTAAATATGGACGATATAAAAAGAAACCGCGCAACATGTAAGGCGCAAATAACAAGAAAAAAAAAATTGGGCTGAAGCCAATTCAAATTGCACTTACAAAAATTAAATAATAATCCGCTTAGAACAAAGCAAAAATTAATTTGATAATTACTGCCTAGCACAAGATCGCGTTGAGGAGGTCGACAATGACACCACAGACAGAGAGCTGACAGAGACATCGTATTTTGACACTTACGCAAAATTACAATCCCTTCTTGACGCTCTAGAAGTCAACCCGTCTAAGCAAAATAACGTGCAACAAATGCCTTCGTCGCAAACATTGGCGCCAAAATCCATCTCACGGTTGAAATTACCAGAAATAAAAATACCAGTGTTCTCTGGCAACTCTCTGGAATACACAACGTTTATAAATCTGTTTAAAGCGTTAATTATAGAAAACTCCAACATGAGCTCAGAATCTGAAAAATTGTTTTACCTAAGGTCGCATTTGTCAGGGGATGCTTTGAAACTAATAGAGTCATTGCCAATTACTGAAAGCAATTTGCAAGTATCACTAGATCTGCTGGAAAAAAGATATAACAACACCAGACAAATCGTAGCAAATCACTTTCAGCAATTACTTTCTACCTCAGATCTCACAAAATGTACGGTCCTGAATTTGAGAGCCTTTATAGCATCAACACAGTCAACGTACGAGTCTTTACAAACACAAACACAAACACCACAGCAATTGTTAGATGCACTCTTAACACAAATAATATCACAAAAACTGGACTACCAGTCAAAAAAAGCGTTCGAAGAGCAGGCAACTCAAAATACGTTGGGTACCCCGAACGAACTGTTCAACTTTTTGCACCAACGCTGCACCGTTGTTGAAACCATCAACTCAGCCCAATCAAAAACTGAATCTTATAAGCACGCAAACGTTCCTTCTAACCAGTTCAAGTCGCACAAAGTATCTCTTCATTCTTCTCAAAATGAGTCTATCCAACAACCAGACAATGTAGGTCGGAAACCGCAGTAGATGAGCAATGTTCCTTCTGAGTTATTTTTATATTTTGATAGGACCACCCTGTAGAAATGCATAGATATAATCGAATGCGTTGTGTGTGTATATAAAGTATAGGAAACAAGCCCGCCCAAGGCTATTATGCATTAATTATATAGGAATGAATATATTATCAATGGGATAGTCTATGATGCATGTATAATACTTTGCTATGACCATCCTGTTATTAAAAATCCGCCAGATGCAATCATTGCAATCGAAGCGAAAGTCTTACGCAATAGTGCAAATTATGTAAGTATGTAATTATTATTATTGAGGTCATTAGATTGTTCCTCTTGAAGGTAACATTGGTTTTGTATTTAAGCTCAAGATTGTCTTGTGAAATTCATTCGTTTCTTGTTTTCGATCGCACCATCAACCTTCAATAAACAACAGGTGAGACGTTTTCATTTATTTTTATTTTACTTGGAATTTAAATTAGTAATGTGTTATACCGTTTAATTATAGTATTATTATTTTTAGTAAAATGGATCTAAAAGCAATAAATTCTTCCTCACTTTTAGAAAGAGACCCGAAACCAACTACAAAATTAAGTGATTTAATATTAGGGGAACCCAAGAAAATAATTTCGGCAGAATTGGTTCAGAGCAAATTTGGGGAAACGGTGCTGCTGGAACTGGAGAAAGAAATAACGATCCTTCCACAGAGAGTGACAAAAACGTATAAACCTTTTATCAAATATTTTGGAGAGGGGAAGTACTCTTTAATATTTAGAGGAGAGGTGGACATTGGAAAACCGAATCCGGCAGCATCATTTGAAATTGCTGAAATCTAATTATTGGTGAGTTATATTTTTATAAATAGTTATGATATAATATTATGGACAAATACCACGGTACATTATCTAAAATTGATGAATCTATTATGTTAATTAGAGTGAACTCTGCTGAAAACAAATCGATAAAATTAATTAATGAACATATTAAGAAATGTAACATAGCATTGAAAAAAATATCATTTAAAGGTTGGTCAAAAACGTAAAATATTAACAAAAATTGAAACGATTAAAATGTTTAATAAAAGTAGAAAACAAACATGTTGGTGTAAAACAAAATCGAAAAGTTCACTGGGAAAATATAATTTCTTGTTTCAATAGTAGAGTTCAGACAGCAGTGATTATAAATGTGAATCATAAAGAAATAAAAGAATTTTTATCAGATGCTTTTGATCTCTTTAAAATAAAAATTCTCAAAATTATTAAAAAGAAGTTAATTGTAAAAATTAATACTACACTGTGGGCAGATTTTGTTAGAACGTCAGGTGATCAAGAAGTAATTGATCAAAAGTATTTTGTGACACCTAATGCAGTTTTAGATCAAACAACTGATTTAGCTATTTGGTTTCAAGAACATGTAACAGATTATATTTTAAATAAACTGTCAGAATTTTCGGAAGAATCAAGCGGTTGGGCGCTACAAAAAATTCTATTATTGGAGGTAGCTATAAACGAATATAAAATTGGTAATGGAACCTCTTATATCAAATTACCCCCTCAGATAGAAAATGAAAAAGCTTGCATCAACATTCAAAATAGAGACGACGCATGCTTTTTTTGGAGTATTGTTAGTTTTTTATACCCACCAACGGGTAATTATAGACTCACCTCATCATATCCACACTATAGTCTTGTGTTTAATACCAAAGGCTTAGAATTACCTATGAAATTGAATCAAATTAACAAATTTGAGGAATTGAATAATATTTCTGTGAACGTATACGCTCTAGAATTAAATTGTACACAACAAAGTTCGTATTATGAAGTTGTACCTGCTAAACTTTGCAAACGAAAATTAGAGAAACATGTTAATTTGTTATTAATTCAAAAATAAGTATTTTCCAAAGTTGAATAATTTTGCAGAATCAGAACAAGATGATGATGATAATAATGAAGAAAATATTGAAATAAAATTTCATTATTGTTTAATTAAAAATCTTTCACGACTTATTCGATCTCAAATCACTAATCATAGAGCTACAATTAGCTTGTGTGACCGTTGTCTAAATTATTTTTATAGTGAGGAAAAGTTGAGAAAGCATTGTTTGTTGTGCGAAAATAGAAACAACTGTAAAATCTCATTCCCAAAATATGATGTTGTTAAATTTAGAAATTTTGTCTATAAACAAAAAATACCTTTCCTTATCTATGCTGATATTAAAGCTATTTTGGAACCATGTAAAACAAAATTATCAAAAACAACGAATAAATACCAACATCATAAAGCATTTTGTGCAGGATATTATATGAAATGTACTTATAACAACAATTTTTCTTCTTACAATCATTATGAAGGTGAAGATTGTATGGATTGGTTTTCAAATGAAATTAAAAAGATTGCACAATTTGTTGAGAGCAAAATTGTTAATATAATACCAATAATAGTAGATTCGATAGAAAATGTAAATGTACATAGTTGTCACATTTGTGAAACAAATTTTAATCAAAGAGACATTATTGTTAAAGACCATGATCATTTTACAGGACTATTTAGAGGTTACGCTCACCAAACTTGTAATCTTTCATTTAAAAAATTGTTCATTGTTCCAATTTTATTTCATAATCTCTCAGGGTACGATGCACATTTTCTCATAAAAGACATTGCTAAGCGTGGACACGTATCTGTTCTTCCGCTAAATAAAGATAAGTACATATCTTTCACTCTAAATGATAATGACAGTAAAATTAAATTTAGGTTTATAGATTCTTTTAGATTTATGGGTTGTAGTCTTGATGAACTTGTTTCTACTTTAAGCTTAGACAATTTTAAGAATTTAAAACATGAGTTTAAAAATTTAGATCATAATAAATTTCAACTTCTAACTAGGAAAGGGGTGTTTCCCTATGATTATGTGGATAATGTTGAGAAATTGAAAGAGAAAGAACTGCCACCCATTGAAAAATTTTATAATAAATTAAATGATGTGGAATTGTGTAAGACTGATTACATTCATGCACAAAATGTTTGGACCGCTTTCAACATAAATCACCTTGGAGAATACAGTAGTTTGTATATGAAGACAGATATTCTGCTACTAGCAGATGTTATGGATAATTTCAGAGAAACAGCATTGAAAACATATGGTTTAGATCCTGCATGGTATTATACAATGCCAGGATACACATGGGATGCTATGTTAAAATATACTAAATGTAAATTGGACATTTCAAAGGACGTTGCCATGGTTATGTTTATAGAAAAAGCGATTCGAGGTGGAATTTCAGTATGCTGTAGTCGATTTTCAGAGGCAAACAATAAATATATGGGTGACAGATATGATTCATCAGAACCCACCAAAACAATTCTTTATTTGGACGTTAACAACTTGTACGGTTACGCAATGTGCGAACCATTACCATTTGGAGGATTTAAATGGTCAAGTTCAAACATTGATGTAACAACAATTCCTGACAATTCTCCGATTGGGTACATATTACAAGTGGATTTGGAGTATCCAAAGAGTTAACATACTCTACATAAAGATTTTCCTTTTTGTGCCAACCATCGCGTTCCTCCAGCCTCAAAACTGCCAAAGTTGATAGCTGACTTGTACGATAAAAAAGAATATATAATACATTATAGAAATTTAAAACAAGCATTAGCACATGGTTTGATTATTACGAAAATACATAAAGTGCTGGAATTCAATCAACCACAATGGTTGAGACCGTACATTGAATTAAACAGTCGATTAAGGGCAAGTGCTACAAGCAACTTTGAAAAAAATCAATTTAAACTTGCTAATAACGCAGTGTTTGGAAAAACTATGGAAAACATAAGATTACATAGACTCGTTAAACTTTGCTCTATGTGGGAGGGACGTTATGGGGCGAAAAATTTGATTGCTAGTCCACGATTTCACAATAGAACAATTTTTGATGAAAACTTGATGGCAATTGAGTTGAATAAAATAGAATTAATATTTAATAAACCACTGTACATTGGTATGGTTATTTTAGATCTTTCAAAAATTTGTATGTATGATTTTCACTATAATTTCATAATACCAACAGTAGGAGTGGAAAAATGTAAATTGTTGTATACAGACACAGATAGTTTTATCTATGAAATGAGTGACCTAGACGTTTACGAAGATATTATCAAAAAAATTTTCACAAATTTGATACTTCAGATTATAACAAAAATAATATTTATAATATTCCGTTGGTGAATAAAAAAATACCGGGATTGATGAAAGATGAGGCAAATGGTAAAATTATTACTCATTTTGCCGGTCTTCGTTCTAAAATGTATACCTATAAAATGCAAGTCAGTGAGGAGGAAAAATTAAATTTTAAGAAAAAACTGGAAGAGAAGGGCATGTCCTCAAACCAAATAGCTATTGAACTGAATAACTTGGGTATTTCAAAAAAATCTAAGGGTATTAAAAAAAAATATAGTGAAAAATATTATTACTTTTGAAGATTATGTTACATGCTTAAATGAATTCAACACAAAAGTCATAATAATAATATAATTGCTCATCGCAATTGGGAGACGGTATATACAGAAATGAAATATTGTGTGTGGTTTAACCGATCCAAAGTAATTTCACTGAATTTATATTTATTCTAATCGTGCTATAAATCTCTTTTGTTTATGATACAGTTAAAAAACTTGAATTTCACTTTACACACAATTAGAGATCATTTTCATGGATATTACTATACTAAAGAATTGCACAAAATATATCAGTCGAAGAATATGTGGTGTCAAAATCAGTTCACAACACTGCTGTTTGGGCTTAAGGAAAGATATGAATGCGATATGGATTTACATCCTTCTCATGAATTGAATTCACCTCCACCCGCTGATGAGAGGTTTAGTAGATTTATTGACGATTATGAGATTGATAGAGATGATGATATATCATAATTATTTATAAAATATAACTGAAAGTAGTAGTAGTAGTAGAAATTTTAAAACTTTGTAACTTTATATCTTTGTAATTATTTTATGTAATAAAAAACATAGTATATTAAACAGATTTTATTTACATCAAACATGTATTTGTTCAATAGCTAAGGTACATAAATGACATTTTGACTGTGATGATGGTGGTCCATCGATGTGACTTTGCCAGTCAGGACGATTGTAATGTATAAAACAAGGCAGTTGGATTTGTAAATCAAAATTGTCTCGATATGCTCTTGGTAATTTATACCAAGCATACAATAACTCAAGTGGTTGCGCTTTTTGAATCAAATAATCCAATGGAAACTTCTCAAGTTCTTCTTCATTAAACTGATATAATCGTCGCTTGTATAGCCAATGGTCCTTCATTGGACAAATACAATCTTCTAGATGATAGTGCTGCTGCTGCTGTTGATTATACATAGTTTCATTTTAAAATGCATTCACTTTTGAAGTTTATCAATATACTGTTTAGATTCAACGATTTTCTAACGTTTATAATCTTTATTTTAGAGTGGGGTGATACAATTTTTCCATTTCTCGAGAGCATGATGTAATTTTTAGAATAAATGAGATACTTTTTTTTCAGATATTTTTCTACGAGAAAATATCTTTAAATTATTCTAATAGCGATAGTATGTTGCAGTAGTAGTAATAGTAGTAGAATCACTCACAAACACTACATATATGAATTTTAATCAATTGCAAGATAATGACGTATTTTTGGGAGAACGTCAATTGTCTCTGAATACATATAAAACAAAATATGTAAAAGTTGGTTTATCACCTTATTTAAATTACGATCCATGTGTCGGAATATTTGGAACCAAAAATACCTATTTTATATTCAGTCCGCAGGAATGGAACATTTTTTTATCGTGTAGAAATGATATCGATAACTTTTTATTTAGATCAACAAACAACAACAACAACAACAAGAATATGGAACCGTTAGATATGGGTGAATTTGATTTGATATAGAAATGTCACCATAATTTAAATACATTAAAAATAATGAGAATCGATTTAGATATGGTAAACGTAATGAACAATTACTTTATTTTAATTAAAACTAATGTGCCATTAACACCTAACCCTATATTAACCTCTAACATCTATTTAGAATTAGTTAGATAATACTTTTGTATAAATACCAAAGACTATTATTTAGATTAAGTTCATTTTCTACTTTATTCTTGTACGATTCAATTGTATAAAATAATTTTTGTAGTAAAAACTTCACACTGTACTTTGTCGAATCAATAAATATTTTTGGGTGTTTTGTGAGTGAAAAACATAATTGGCGCTGCGAACAGGATCCACTACACAGAAACAAGCGATTTCCTGGTCAACTTCAGTTGTTTGGTAGAGGACCCACGAACCCGAAAGTAATGCAGAAGAACATCATACTGATCATCTTCCTGTAAGTACCTTTCCTTTTTCTCATGAGCACCTTCTCTGATTCTACGACAGAGGAAATTCATTTAATTCTATCTCAAATCTCAGAAAATAATTTTCGCGATAGAAGTCCACTTATTAGGTCCCCAATTCAAGAAAAAATGCCTTTTTCTAATAACGACATTTCTAGTCTATGTACGACTCTTCCCGAGTATACAACTGGGCAAAATTTGGCGACATTTATAAAATCGGTAGATAATTTGTTAGAATTTTTACGAGGACAGAATCTTACTGCACCTCAAGAATTTATTCTTAACTCAAATATCATTTCTAGAATTAAAGGTGAACCAAGAGACTATTTAAATTTTTCAAATATAATTAACTGGACGGATGTTCGGCCGGCTCTTTTAGTAAAATACGGTGATAGGAGATCCGAAGAAATTCTAGTAACGCAGTTAACTACTTGCGTACAGAAACTATCGGAAAATTACGACGAATATCATCAAAGAATAAGTAATAATTTAAACGATTTACTACAGCATATTTCATTAAATAATAACTTAGAAACTGTGAATTTTAAGACTCCATATTTTAAAAATCTAGCTTTAAAAACATTTTGTACAGGTATAAATAATCCATATTGCGAATACCTCTCACACTTTCAACTAGACTCATTAGACAATGCATTACAAAAATGCATTACATACGATAACCATAAATCACAAGTAACATACATGAATTTCTTAAAAAACCAAAATACTAGACCAAGACCTGAAAAACCAAGACACAATTTGCAGACAAATCAATTTAGACACAACAATGCCTTCATGCAAAACCAAAGCAATCATTTTAATAATGCGAATTTTAACCAAAGACTAGTCTGAGGTCTACAACAATCCCCAATCTTATAATAGACCAAATTTTACTTCTAACCCTAATAATACTTTCAATAATTATAATAAAAACGTTCCGAGAAGACAACCACCCGATTGCATATTATTCGCGTACCCTAAATACCGCGGAACAAAATTATTCCACTACGGAAAAAGAACTCCTAGCAATAATTGATTCCTGCAAACATTTCAGACCATATCTTTACGGTCAAAAATTCTTAATAGAAACTGACCATAACCCATTAGTTTGGATATACAAAATCAAAGACCCCACATCTCGATTAGCGAGATGGAGATTAAAATTAGAAGACTACAATTTCGAAGTCAAATATAAAAAAGGCAAAGAAAATCAAGTAGCCGACGCCCTCTCGCGAATACAAATAAACGCCCTCTCTGGAGATTCCCTTTGTGTAGAAACACCTGACCCAGCAATTTTTGACCCTGACGATTTTTTAAATAACTTTAACGAACTTCAAACTCAAACACATCCATCAGACGACACTCAAACACAGCATACATCTCTAGAAAACCCTATCAATGGAATTCCAGAATCTGAAGAACCACTTAACATGTCTACAAATCAAATTGTACTAATTCCGAATTCAGACAAACATGACGTCAAGTATAAGAAAATATTTAATAAACATAGATATACCGTCTACCTTACAGACAATTGGCAAGACTGCATATCAAACGCATTTAAAACAATTTTAAAACCTAAACAGAAATTTGGCATAAAAACTCCGTACGAATATAGACCCTTTCTATGTAATTATTTCAGAATAAATATAAATAGCACGGTTAAAGCAAATTTCTGCGACAAATTACTACAAGATATCGAAAGTGAAGACAAACAAATAAAATGCGTCGAAACATATCATAATTCTAACCACAACGGTATAATAGAAACTTATAAACATCTAAAAAATCAATTCTATTGGCCCTCAATGCAAACTACAATAGCTAATTTTATTAACCAATGCGAAATATGTCTAGCAAATAAATACGAAAGACAACCCTACAACCTACCACAATTAGGCCCGTTACTAGGTCAAAAACCATTCGACATTCTTCATGTTGACATATTATACTGCAATAAAGATTACTACTTGACGATAATAGATTCATTCTCAAAATATGCGCAATGCTATAAATTACCCGATAAAATGTCTATATCAGTTTTAAGTAAACTTCGACACTACTTTTCACACCATAATTACCCCCGAAAATCGTATGTGACAGTGGAAAGGAATTTAATTCTTATCTTATCAAAGAGTTCATGAACCTTCACAAAATCGACCTACATTTTACTACTGTAAATAATTCTTCTTCGAACTCCCCTATTGAACGCTTTCATTCTACTTTATTAGAAAAACTAAGGACTTTAAAAGCCCAAAATCCACATAACTCATTAGATGACACTTTTACACATTCAATCCTTATCTATAATCAATCTATACATAGTGCCACTGGATACTCCCCCTTTTCAATACTTTATGGTCCATATGCCGAAGAAGTACACTTCGATTTTGACTTACCTATATACGACACCTACAATCAAAGACATAAAGACGAGTTACGTCCTTTCATAAACCTTTTATACCAAACACAAAAAGAAAAAAGAAACGTCGCTTTAGAAAAAGCAAATAAAAATACCGAAATAATACCTGAAATCAATGAAAAAATCTATATAAAGAAAAAGAAACATAAATCTAAACTTGAAGCACCTTACCAAACGTTAAAACCTACTAAACAAGACAAAACAAAAATCACCGGCTTAACTGCAATAAACAACCAAACTAGTTCTCACCTTAAATACGCAAAAAGACTACGAAAAACTTACACAAAGTTACCCTTTCAGGATCAGCCTTCGACATCTTCATGCCTTAATGAAAATACAAGAAATACCCAATAACGGTTACTATCCAGAACCCGTAGGAAATTCAAAAGTTATATCACATTATCACAAACATATACTACAAATAGACCTGTCGAAACTAGAACAAACACTAACAAACAGCTCGAACAACTTTGAAAATGCCGTACCAGAATTAGCGACAATGGAGCTGCTGAGAAACCAATTCAAACACCTGCTATCAGAAACAGAAGACAACCTACATAAAATTACTCGCAGACACAAACAAAGACGAGGACTATTTAACCTATTAGGAACGACTATTAAATATATCACAGGTAACCCTGATGATTCTGACTTGGAACTTCTGAAGACTCACATCACCGCATTGGAGCTTAAACAACAAGAAATTATAACAAAACATAATAATCAAATTTCTTACAGTGAAACCTTTAATTCTCGATTTGAAATGATATTAAGAAAATTAGAAAAAAATAACATAATTCTTACTGACGCACTAGATAACATTTCTCAACAATTAGCCACTATCAATGAAATATTAGAAATTCAAATTATAAACGAGTACATTCAAAAATTAATTAGAACAATAACCCTTTCGCAACTTAATTTATCGAACATTGAATTATTCACACTTAAGGAACTCCAAATATTGCAAGCCACTTTAACATCTCTTTATTCACGAAACGCATTAATCGTTAACGACGAACACCCCTACGAACTTATAGAAGCTTCGCACTCTCTCTTGTGCATTACTCAGAAAAGTATGCTCATAATCCTAAAAATTCCTATCCTATACACACAATCTTACCCTACCCTAAAAATCTACCCGATACCTAATAATGATCAAATAATGATAATTCCACCTACCAAGTATTACTCAAACAATAATTGGTTCGAAGACTGCAAACAAAAACTAAACTATGTCATTTGCGAAAACCAAGTAAGGTCGAGATGCCAAATTCCAGACATAAGAAATTGCACCACAGCCGTTGCCACCGAGAATTTCATACAGGAAACCGACGAAGCCATTCTATTGGGAATAGTTAACCCTTTGACAATAGACCAAAGGACGATTTCTCAATCCGCTATTCTATCAACAAATGAAACCCTGGAAATCCTAGGACAACGAATACAACCAAGAACTATGCAAAATATTCAAATTCCAAGCATTGTACAACTTAAATTAAAAGCACAACATACGATTACGTTAGAAAAACTGACCATCCCTGGATCCCACGGACAAATCCAACGCATCGAAGCATCGAACCTTCCACCGTTGATGTCTACTGGACTAGCTATGTTTTCAACTATTATTACAATTTCTGTTGCAGCCCTAATCTTATACATCTCCATAAAAAAGAGACACAGACTCGCCAAGTTACTATTCGGCCCAAGGATTCCACCACAACAAGCCATTGCCCTTCAAGAACTCCTAGAGACTTCGAGGACGAAGCTTTCACCTAAGGAGGGAGGAGAAATGTCACCATAATTTAAAGACATTAAAAATAATGAGAATCGATTTAGATATGATAAACGTAATGAACAATTACTTTATTTTAATTAAAACTAATGTGCCATTAACACCTAACCCTATATTAACCTCTAACATCTATTTAGAACTAGTTAGATAATACTTTTGTATAAATACCAAAGACTATTATTTAGATTAAGTTCATTTTCTACTTTATTCTTGTACGATTCAATTGTATAAAATAATTTTTGTAGTAAAAACTTCACACTGTACTTTGTCGAATCAATAAATATTTTTGGGTGTTTTGTGATTGAAAAACATAATTATATTTAAACGATTATCATTCGGGAATGTTGTAAAAATTTATAAGGGTGATTCTTGTATTTATCTAAGAGCTGATACTACTTCAATGTTATGGAAAATGTTACCACTCATTGAAAATAGATTAACAGACTTGAAAAATTTACAATTTGCTAGGTCATTGAAAATTTTACAAATGGGAATAAAAGATTCCACCAATCCAGTAACTACAGCTTTGAATATAATTGAACCAATAAAACATTTAAATAACGAGACATGCGCTATCGCATTAGAATTAATATATAGATATTCTCAGTTACTTAAAGATGAAGATTTACAGCTATGAAATTAATATTGAACACAAAACCAATTAGAGATAATTAGAGACATGACGTAGTGTAGGATATCTGAGAAATATGAAGAATAGGCAGCATACAATAGAAGTAAAGAAAACTATTCATTTTGATGAAACAAGAAACAAAATTCATTTATTAGTAACTTGGAAATATGCACATCAACAAGCGAGACAAGGATCATCATGGATCATTGCCGCATGTGACCGACTACGGTTTATGCGACGAATTATTGAAATTTCCAAAATTATAGATCCAATATTAGATATAAAACATAGATGTAAGGTTTATGAAAAAATTAAGAGTATGGTTGATTAAAATATGTAAATAAATTGTTGATATTTCAGTTTATATAATTTTATTGAGCAATAAAAATGATAAATTTAAACAATGCTATTTTTATTTATCCATGATTTAGAATCCATCCCAAGCCATTTTACTAATAGCCGATCACCTTTTCGTTTCAAAACCCTCTATTAATTACACATCGGGATATTTAACTTTTTGCAATTCCTTCCTGTAAAATCCTCCTTGTATTTCTTCGTTCTTATTATCTTCCAGTATGTAAGTTGTTGGATTAGTAAGTTTCACCTTCTTTATTTTGAAAACTTCGGCAGTCCAATTTGGAGAGTATCCCTTCTTAAAGGCATGTCGATACTTGCTAATTCGAACAAAATCTCCTTTTTTGAAATTTGACGGTCTTGGATCAATAGTTTTTAGGTGTTTATATGCAATAATATACTTAGCATTTTTCTCATTTATTTCACAGGGAGTGGCACCTGTAGTGGAATGTCTTGTATCATTATATTTGTTGACGATATTAGGTAGAGTCGTTAACCATTTGTAAGATCCTTGCATGCTAAACTGTTTCCATAGCATAGTTTTTAGAGTACGAATTACTCGTTCTGCTATACTTGCTTTTAAATTGGAGAATGTACTGTAATGGTTAATACCATACTTTTTCATGAGCTCTTGAAAATTCTTATTATAAAATTCCGTACCGTTGTCAGTTTGAAGATTTTTAGGTGAAACATTCATTTGGTCTAAGATGTGCTTCATAGCTAATGTGATTTCTTTGCCCGTTTTTCTCTCAATAGCCTCAGCCCACACATATTTACTAAAAGCATTAATCACAACTAGGATGTAATTGTAGCCTTTATTAGTTTTTGAATAGGGAGTCATAATAGCTAAATCAGCTTGTATCAAATCATGTAATCCTTTAATTACAACATGTCTCCTTCTATAATTGATTCTTGCCGGTTTATGTAGTTCATGTACAACTTGTGCTTTACTCATTTTTCACTACTGGACACTGCACTATAAATTCAATGCAAATAGAAGAAGGTGTACCCAATTTAAATAGGATTTTATCACCTTGCTTAAAACGATTACCACCAATTTCATGGAATTTAAACGATTTACCATTAACTAAAACCTCCCCGTCTGCAGAGTAATGACGAACACTTTCAATTTTTACATCGTAGGGAAAAACAAAAGTTGTACCTGCATTGTCCAACACATAATAATCCTTATTTAAATTAGTTTTCTTATCGCCTTTCAATCGAATAATGTTTTTAACGTGATAATCAAAAGAGTCACAAATATAAAATTGTGCACTTAGTTTTGGAACTGACCAAGACGACGACGACGACGATGATGATTGCAAATAGTGTTGATTAAATCTATTAAGAGGCATAGTTGGAATGGTGCATGCGTTTGAAAAGTACTATATTTATAATAACGTAGAGCTCACTGTTTGAAGAGGACATTCTAACACAAGTTCAATATATGGATGATAATTTTTTTCTTTACCTATACCAATTGAAATCTTTTCACCTTTTGTTATAGATTGCTGGTTGAGAACGCTCAAATTTTGAATCTTATTTTTATAAAGCATTAATGTTTCAGTTGGTGGTGTGATGCTATCAATATTGACCACTTTTCCACTTACTGGAAAAGTATATTTAGTATTATTATTATTTAATACATAGTTTAATTTACTAACATTTTTGTCTATATGTCCGCTAATATTAATAATTGCTAAACTTCGAATGTCTGCTGGTTGACAAATATAAAATGGTGGTTGTGGTAGTACCTCATCATTTGAATGTGTAGACGTAAGATAATGTTGGTTAAACTTGTTTAACGGCATAGCTTTTTACTACTACTAATGTGAATATAAGTGACGTCATCTATTTATGCTATTATACCTCCTTCCCTTAGTTCTTCAACAATAGACACTATTTCATTTTGGTGAGCATAACTGCCAGCTTGCTTTGAAGCTATAAGTAAGCGTAATCTATCAATTAATTCATTAAAATCATCAAAATATTTATAATCGATGGGATTATTGGAATATCGCATCATTGTTAAACCTTTTCCATGCCTTAGTTTTGCTGCTATTTGTCTTGTAGTCATAGTAGGAACTGAAAATGCTCGTTCTCTATGTGCAATAAGGGAAATCCCAAGGAACGGTTGAATAGCGTTAGTAAATTTATTCCTTAATTTTACAGGAATTCTCCGTTTTGGTAATTTATTGTTATTTTTTGTGTATAAGGCATTTGTTCTCTGTAAAATGTCAACATATTCTTTAGCATCATTTTGAGTAAAAATGTGAGGGTCTGTTTTAAATAACAGTTCATACAGACCTGGAGTACCCTTGTAGGTAATACCTTTTATTTTCATATCAGGTCCAACAAAGTCAATTGGAGAATCACCAATAGAAAATTTTCCAAGCTGCGAATCATGATAGACTCCAAGAGTATTATCAAATTGATTTAGGCGTGATGAAGAGACAGATTCTTTTTTTGGTGAAAATGGTGGTTCCCGCTTAATCAATTCTTGTTTCTCGATAGTTGATATTAGTTGTTTTAGCGGTTGAGTAATGGGCTCATAGTTTTGTTCCAGTCGTGTTTGCGATTGGTGTATGTTACGCTTCAAACTTTTATACTTTTTTCGAAGCGCCTGCCTAGCTTTGACCAGCCGTTGCGTCAGTTCAGGATTCATGCTGGGTTTAAAATTGACCATATATACTCTCCTCCTTATATATGAATGTATCCATCAAATCCTTTTCTATAACGACCAGATGCTATTTCAGAATCCTTATCGATAGTGAGAAATCCAAACTTTTCTTTCCAACAGGAGGAACAAATGTCTTTAAATTTTTGAAATGACATATCAATAACAACATGATCATCATAGATTTGTCTTAAGCTAGTGAAATCTTGTTGAAAAATTATTAGGAGATTGGCATTATCTCGAATTAATTGTTTTGGTATAGCCGAATAAGTCTGACTTAAGTAAAAACAATCTGTAGATTTATGTCGACCAAAACAAAAGTAACTTTGAATGGGTTTTTGGTCGCAGGAAGCCACTACATCATCAAATACAATAACTGAATTGATCTTTATAGCATCTGGAGTAATTATGTCATCAGAATTGTTGAATTCCTCATATCCAATCTCTTTCATGGGTTGAATTAAATTACGCAAATAAGCATATTTTGGTTGATGTAAACTCTTGGAATATATGTATAAATTTTCAAATCTTAAACCATTAGGATGATCTATTAAGGATAACAAAGCATTCGTTTTACCACAACCACTGGGACCGATGATTATTGCTCGTTTAGAGTCTCCACCAAATAAATTTCCAGGTTTGCCTGCAGTACGTTCACAGCTCAAATCATAATTTTCAACAAGTAAAGATATAAAATGTTTTGCAATCTTCATTTTTTTTGTAACTAGTTAACAACAACGCCAATAACTGACAGTATTTATAGGGTGATCGGAGTATATATATATATAAAGAGAACTATGGTTAAACGTAAACAGTTACAATCACGTCGTCGTTGTCGTCGTCGTCATTACAAAGGTGGAGATTTAGTTTCGTTAATTAATAAACTACCATTTGAACTTCATTTACCTGGTGGATACCAATATTGTGGACCAAACACAAAACTAGAACAAAGACTACAACGAGATGATAAAGGAATTAATCTTTTAGATCAAGCTTGTAAGGAACACGATATAGCATACGCAAAAAATAATAATTTACAGGAAAGACATAAAGCAGATCAGGTATTAGAGGACAAAGCTTGGGAACGAGTAAAATCCCAGGACGCTACGTTAGGTGAAAAAGTAGCTTCTTTGTTTGTCACTGCAGTCATGAAAGGAAAACGTAAACTTGGTATGGGTGTAGGAATTAAAAAAAGTCGTGGTGGTAATTTAATTCAGAAAAAACTTAAGAAACGTATAATTCAAACACCGAGAAAGGGTGGATTTTTACCATTAATATTACCACTGTTAGGTGCATTAGGAGCTCTGGGAGGTGGAGCAGCTGGAATTGCAAAGGCAGTAAATGATGCTAAGTATAACAATCAACAAGTAACTGAACAAAAACGCCATGATATGGATATGGAATCGAAACAGGAAAAAGGATTTAAAAAACAAAAAAAGCAAAGAAGACAACTAAGACATAAAGGAAAAGGTCTTTATCTAAGACCATACAAAAGACAAGGAACAACAAAAAACTGAAATTGCCCCATCGTGGGCTTACCGATAAAGATCTATGGAAATATGTCAAAATATTGAAAATACCTTTTTTTAGAGGAGTTTTCATGGGAGATAATTTACCGAAGAAAATTCATAAACATGAATGTGGCATTTTGAATATAGATACAGTCAGAGGAGACGGAACACATTGGACATCATACATAAAATCAGACAAGAAAATTGTATACTTTGATAGTTATGGAAATTCACCTCCGCCAATGGAACTGATTAAGTATTTTCATAGTAACGGTCCAGTATACAGGGTGTCCAGAAACTCTCCTGCCAAATGGAAACTACAGTTACTAGAGGTGATGTTAAGTCGATTTAGCTCAAATTACCTTAATCCGAAAATTCTTCCTAAGGGAGCTACAGCCCTTTGAAGAAGACGTCCTCATATGAATTTTCTTTAAATTATTCAAAAATACCGTTACTTAAAATATTAAAACTTGGTATAATCAATAAACAGTTACAAAGCAGTCGTTCGCTGTAAATAAATTTTTTTCAGATCCATCACAAGCGTGTCAGTCGGGGGGACTAACAGGTATTTTTATCAAAACATTTTTATTTTCAAGTTTTTTATGTATCCGACACCGAATTTGGAAAATTCAAGATAATTTTCATAAAAAATGTTCTCTTCTTTCAAATCGATATCATGAACCGTTTTCGAGAAAAATAAATTTAAACTTTTTGTGTTTCTTACATAAAATCATGTTGGATTATAAAATTGTATGTGTGAAAGGTAAAAAATAATAGTTAATTTGATCAAAATGGTTTATTCTTCGAATGAAGAATATGCTGATATGCATCTAGTTTATGGAGAAGTACAATGTAACGCTCGTGCAGCAGAGCGAAGATATGCGGAAAAATTTCCAAACAGAAGGCATCCTGCTCGCGCAACATTTGTAGCCGTACACCAAAGATTAAGAGAAAGTGGCTCAGTAGTACCTAAAAGTACTGAAACTGGTAGACGACCTGATGTGACAATGGAATACGAAGACGATATTTTGATTGAAATCGAAAATAATCCTGAGGTTAGCACCTGAAGACTCGCTGCTATGTATCCTGGCATTTCCAAGTCTTCCATATGGAATATTATTCATAAAGAAAACCTTCATCCTTTCCATTTTCAAAAAGTTCATGCCATGGTAGATGGTGATTTCCCTGCCCGCATAGATTTTTCAAACTGGTTGCGGATAAAAAAAAATCAGGATCCTAATTTCTTTTCCAATATTTTATTTTGCGATGAATCTACGTTTACCAGAGACGGAATTTTTAATTTACATAATGCACATCATTATGCCTACATTGGTGATAATCCTCATGCAACAGTAGAGAAAAAGCACCAGCAAAGATTTAGTATAAATGTTTGGATAGGTGTAATCGGTAATCAGCTTCTGGGACCCGTAGAGCTTCCTAGCCGTTTAACAGGACAAGAATATCTTAATTTCCTACAAAATGTTTTACCTGATTTAATAGTTGAGGTTCCCCTGATGATTCGAAATAATTTATGGTTCATGCACGACGGCTGCCCAGCTCATTGCAGTAGACAGGTTCGTCAATATCTCGACAATAACTATCACGATAAATGGATTGGAAGAGGTGGTTCAGTTAATTGGCCCCCAAGATCTCCAGATTTAAACCCCTGTGATTTTTGTATTTGGGGTTATTTAAAATCATTAGTCTATGCTGTTCCAATAGAAACCCGTAATCAGCTGTGGCAAAGAATTCAAAACGCTTGTAACGAAATTAGAAATAATGCAGGAATTTTTGCAAAAATTAGACGATCTTTAGAGAAAAGAATAAATTTGTGTATTGAGACAAACGGTCGTCATGTAGAGCATCTGTTGTAAAATTAATTCTCTTATTTCTGTTGGTAATTATCTCTAACTTTGTCTTTTTTTAATGTTGATTGTTGTTTTATACCCTCACGAAATACATAAAATTAATTTAAAATTTCCAAAACAATGTAAGCAACTTAATACTTACGACTTTTGTTACCAGTATCTGTACAATTTGTTGATTTTTCAAAGCCAACTTGATATTACAGATACAATTTTATAATCCAACATGCTTTTATGTGAGAAACACAAAAAGTTTAAATTTATTTTTCTCGAAAACGGTTCATGATATCGATTTGAAAGAAGAGAACATTTTTTATGAAAATTATCTTGAATTTCCCAAATTCGGTGTCGGATACATAAAAAACTTGAAAATACATTTTTTTTAATAAAAATACCTGCTGGTCCCCCCGACTGACACGCTTGTGATGGATCTGAAAAAAATTTATTTGCAGCGAACGACTGGTTTGTAACTGTTTATTGATAGTATTTTTGAATAATTTGAAGAAAACTCATATGAGGACGTCCTCTTCAAATGGCTGTAGCTGTAGCGGATTGAGGTAATTTGAGCTAAATCGACTTAACATCACCTCTAGTAACTGTAGTTTCCGTTTGGCAGGAGAGTTTCTGGACACCCATATAACATACAATTATGATAAACTACAGAACAATTCATATAGTTGCGGTCATCACTCACTTCAATTTATACACAAATATTTCAATCAATCATAATATTTGACACAGTACACTTTTTTTAGTTGAAATGTCATTTTCCGTTACACTTAGTGGTGCATCATCTATTCTTAATTATAATTTCAATCCTCCCATTTACTTGGATGATAGATGTGACTATGAAGTTGGTTTAGTTAATTTTAATAGTTTTAATACAATACCAAATATTGATGAAACTAATAATAGATTTATTTTTGGAGGTCCTACTATATATCATACAATAATTATACCTAAAGGTGCTTATGAACTTAATGAAATTATTCAATATATTAAACAGCAAATGTTTAAAATAGCACCAGATTCAACAATTGACATAGTCCCAAATTTAAACACATCTCACGTATCATTTTATAGTAACAAAACAATTTCATTTTTGACCGGTGACTCGATTGGTAAAGTATTTGGATTTGAAAAAGTTTCGTTAACTCCCAATGTTACACATACTTCTACAAATCCTATAAATATTTTACAAGTTAATTCTATTGGAATAGATTGTGACATTGCTGTTGGATCATATCTCAATGGACATCCTGTCCACATTATCCATCAATTTTTTCTACTGTTCCTAGTGGCTATAAAATAGTTGAATATCCTCAAAATATCCTGTATTATTCTGTAAGTGTCAAAACAATTAACAACATAACAGTAAAAATTATTGATCAGCGTGGTAACGTTATAAATTTTCAAGACGAGGAGATCACTGTTACTTTACATATTCGTCAACAAAAATGGTCTTAAAATTTTCCCTTCATCCATATGCTGCAAAAAACTATAAAAGATTGATGAGCAAACCGGATACAATTAGTTTGTGTGAGAGAATAGCCGTCATAACGCCAAAAAATAAACGTTTTTTAAAATCCCTCGGTTTTAAGTTATTAATATAATGGATATATTACAAGTTACTCATGAACCCTTCAATGACATGGCTGTAGAGGATTATGAATATCACACATACCAACCATATATTACCGGAAAGTTAAATTACAATGATGAGATTCGTATGGTAGTGCAAGATTTAGACTGTATAACATATCCGGCCGACAGTTATCTTGAGATTACGGGGAAAATTTTAACTGAAACCAACACAGTGCCTACAAAATTAAAATTCATTAATATTGCAATAGCTTTTTTATTCCGTGAAATTCGGTATGAGTTGAATGGTGTTGTAATTGATTCAGTAAGAGATGTTGGCCTTGTTTCAACAATGAAACATTATTTATCCTATAATTCAAATGAAAGTATTTTTTAAAATAATTCTGGATGGTTTCCTAAGGAAGACGTCAAGTTGTCAGACATACATGGAAATTTTAACGTATGTATACCTTTGAAATTATGGTTGGGATTCTTTGAAGATTTCAATAAAATAATTTTAAACATGAAACAAGAGCTAATATTGGTGAGATCTAGTAACGATAACGACTCGGTCACACATACAGACGAAACGGAAAAACCTAAAATTGAATTAACTCACATCAGTTGGAGAATTCCTCATGTGAAACCGAGCATAAAACATGAATTACATCTGAACAAAATTATACAAAGTAACAAGGAATTACCAATAAAATTCAGATCTTGGCAATTGATCGAGTATCCCAGCTTACAGAAAACGTCTCGCCACACTTGAGACACCTAGACATATTATAATAGGATTTCAAAATAATGCTAGGGGTAACATAAAAGAAAATATGAGTCAATTTAAACATCTCAATTTAAAAAATATTAAGGTATTTCTCAATTCCGAGAAGTATCCATACAATGATTTACTTTTAGATTTTACAAACAATAGTTTTGCTACGTTATACAAAATGTTTGCTGATTTCCAGACTTCTTATTATAGCCGTTCAATCAGTGAACCTGTTTTTACACCTAACGAATTCAGAGATAAAGCACCCTTAATTCATATAGATTGCTCGAGGCAGAAGGAACAAATACAGTCTGGATCCGTAGTTCTTCGTATAGAATTTGAGTTAAATGCTCCCATTACGAGTGATATTTCTGCTTATTGTTTGATCTTACACGAAAAACAATTTTCATATAATCCATTAACTAAAATTGTTAAGCAATACATTTTATAACGCGCATGATTGTCATGTAATATAAAAGGAGTGTCACTATATATTCTACATTAGATATGAATACCCGCCACAAGTATCAAACTGCTCTTAGTCGGTTTCTTTTCAAATTAACACATCTCAAACGTGACATTGAATATTATGAACAATATAAATGTGTCAAGACTAAATTGCAACAGTTACAAATATGAATGTTGTTTTAGATGTTCAAGGTTTTAAAATTGAAAATAATAAGTTCATTGTTAAAGAATTTGCAGCTTATGATGGACATCAAGTAAGTCACTATATTTTCAAATCACCATTTCCTCTACATATGTTACCTCCAGACTTACATAGACAAGCAACTTGGTTAATGAAAAATCATCATGGTATTGATTGGAATGCTGGTTACACACATTTACACAAATTCAAAAATGTCTTGAAAGACATTACCGAAAATGCAGACATGTTTTTCGTGAAAGGAAAAGAAAAGGCTAATTTCATACAAAAATATTCCACCACACCTGTGTATGAATTCGACGAAAATCCACCATTAGCAGCCTTGACACCAAAATGTTTTTATCACAATATTAATCCATGTATTTGTGCGTTAACAAATGTTTTTACCTTATATGAACATTTTATAATGGATGAAAAATAAAAGAATATTATTTAATTAACTTGTTTTATTTATTTACTACAAACCGTTGAGTAAAACTTATATTGTGTGAATACTTTAACCATTTTAAGTAAGTTATATATAACAATAATAATTAATAAAATTAATATTATATTGACGTCAAAAAATAATAGTTCAATACTATTAAACGCTTTACAAAATTAGAAAAATTAATTTCCAAAGAGCAGACCGTCCACTAAGAAGCAACAACTACTTCTCGGGCTATATGCCCCGACAGACATTGAATTACACTTCTTTTTGACGTCTATAGATCACGCTTTACTTATATGACAATTATTTACAGGTAACTGTAATTAAGTAATATTATATTTGTTAAAATGTACAATTTATCGAATTTTTCGCTTATGTTTGCCTTGTCCATAGAAATACCATCTATGATCACATTCTGCCATTGGGTTTGATCACCTTCGGAATTGTCATTAAATATTATTTTTAATTTGTAACTAAAATATGATAAATTCGTTTCTGGAATTTCAATATGGTATACAGAGAGGTGACCATTATTTGTTTTTGTTATACTTAACAAACTCCATGTTGTTCGATTACAGTCTTCCCTTGTATTTTTCATAACAAAACATATTGCAACATGTTTTGCATTCTCTGGTACATTTGTGTACAGCATATTATTTGAAACGGCCACCAAAATAATGAAGTTTAAATTTAAGAAAGTCATTCTTTTTCTATTTATGTTACCTTCTTCTTCTTATTCTTCTTCTTCTTCTGAGGATGTTGTAAGACTGACGGTCTTATAATTATTTTCTTCTAATATTAGACCCGATCTCGTCGTCGTGGAGGTAAAAAATATCCGCAATATATCTCTCTTTCATCTAACGGGTCTAATTCATGAAAGCAATTATTATCTATATATTCCGGAAATTTTCTCAGTGGTTAGGACATCTATCAAACTCTCGTTGCTCAAGATATAACAGTCTCTCTCATCTGGCTTCCATCCCACATTGGAATTGATGGTAACGAAACTGCGGACCGTCACGCGAAAGAAGCCACCACTAATGACAACCCAACAAACATTATCCAACTCGCAACCGACCTGAAGATCCACTTCAAAAACGTTACACAAGATTCTTGGCGACACCTGTGGCGCAATAGCACGACAGCACTTCATGATATACATCCATCCACTTCTCCTCTCTCCCTTAACTTCTTAACCCGGAGAGAGGCTACTATAATCAGAAGAATCCGAATCAGCCATACCAAACTCACACATGGATATCTGATGTCTTCAGGAAATCGTCCCGTTTGCCATAGCTGTAATGATATAGTGACCGTTAAGCATATACTGACGGACTGCAAACAATTTTCTGCTACATATCATCAATTTGACCTAAGGCCTAACCTCAAGGAAATGCTCCACTGCCCTACCGAAATCAAGAAAGTCTTACAGTTCCTAAAAGCTTCCAATCTATACCGTAAAATCTAATTTAAAACTTGTAGTAATAATCTGTAAATATTTGTATCTATTTTTTCTGTGCCAATGACCAGCGCTGTCGAGGCACGTTAAGCTGAAATAAAAAAAATAATTATATGAATTCAAGATGAAGATCCAAAACCATTTTCACCTCTCTCTGTAAAACTTAAATTATCCACCTCTTCAATAATCGGAATACATTTTTCACAAATTAGTTGAGCGACTTTGTCTCCTCTCCCAAATTTAACTATAGTTGTCGATGAATTAAACAATAATATTTTAATTGTACCTCTATAATCGGCATCAATTACACCTGCAAACACTTCTATTTCAAATTTTAAGATGTTACCTTCAAGAGAAACAATCTAATGACCTCAATAATAATAATTACATACCTACATAATTTGCACTATTGCGTAAGACTTTCGCTTCGACTGCATTGATTGCATCTGGCGGATTTTTAATAACAGGATGGTCATAGCAAAGTATTATACATGCATCATAGACTATCCCATTGAAAATATATTCATTCCTATATAATTAATGCATAATAGACTTGGGCGGGCTTGTTTCCTATACTTTATATACACACACAACGCATTCCATTATATCTTTGCATTTCTACAGGGTGGTCCTACCAAAATATAAAAATAACTCAGAAGGAACATTGCTCATCTACTAACCGCCGCCAAACACTTCAGGTTGCTCTTACTGCCGAGATCACTCCCTTCGAATTTATTATTGCCCCTCATTTTCTTCAATGTCTGTAAAAGACAGGAAATCATTCGTCCAAGCAAATAGACTGTGCCTAAATTGCCTAGGAACCAAACACACGGTCAGTGTTTGCTTGTCAAAAGCTAATTGCTCCTTATGTAATAGACGACATCACTCTTTGATCCATGATCAAGGCCAACCAAAACCCTCGTCTCAACCACCCACTAGTCAACCAGCTGACGCACCAAACTTCCTTCCGGACGTACATATTCCTCCCCCGCATTATCTGCCCAACAACTCTCAAGCGCATGTCTCATCCCCAGGAGACCCGTATGACAGCTGATAACCAAAGGCGGCATTGTCTGCTACGTCCACATCCCAAAAGTACGTTCTCCTAGTAACTGCCCAGATATTAGTTATCACTACTAACAAGGTCCCAGTTATGGCGAGGGTGCTTCTGGACAGCGGCAGTCAAACCTCCTTTGTCAACAGAGATTTCATACACCGAGCAGGACTAACCCCTTATCAGTGCAGTTTACAGGTGTCTGGTATATGCAAAAACAATACCCCAATTACACGTATGGTGGACATCAAATTCACCTCGGTGCAGACCCCTTCTCCCAATTTCGTAATGAAATGCGCTGTAGTTAACAATGTCATATTGATGCTTCCACAAATTCCTCTGTGCAGAGGGCATCTACAAATCCCTCAGCGTTTCAATGAACAGCTGGCAGATATTTCTTTTGACACTTCCTCCAATATAGACATTCTGATTGGAGCCGACTTGTACTACGAATTAATCCAACCCGGCCTATACAAGCTTGGGTCAGGAAAACCCGCATTAGTTAACACGCACCTAGGATGGATCATATCTGGAAACATTCCGCCAAGCGGAGTGTCACAAACCAAAAGCTATCACACCACACCACACCTTTGTTCACGGGATTCCTACAGGGAAACTGATTTCATCCCTCATCAACACGCAGTATCTCGCTCCTTAGTTGATGCTACTCCGGCTTCAGTATCTCGCATTTTTGTGGAAGCTACTCCGGCCTCAGTATCTCGCTCTTTTGTGGAAGCTACTCCGGCTTCAGTTACTCACTCTTTTGTGGAAGCTACTCCGGCTTCAGTATCTCAGTCTTTTGTGGAAGCCACCCCGGCTTCATTATCTCGCTCTTTTGTGGAAGCTACTCCTGCTTCATTATCTCACTCTTTGGTTGAAGCTACTCCGGCTTCATTATCTCGCTCTTTTGTGCTATTCCAGCTTCAATATCCCGCTCTTGTGTTGAAGCTACTCCGGCTTCAGTATCTCGCTCTTTTGTGGAAGCTACTCCGGCTTCATTATCTCGCCCTTTTGTGGAAGCTACTCCGGCTTCAGTATCTCACTCTTTTGTGGAAGCTACTCCGGCTTCAGTACCTCGCTCTTTTGTGGAAGCTACCCCGGCTTCATTATCTCGCTCTTTAGTGGAAGATATTCCAGCTTCAATATCTCGCTCTTGTGTTGAAGCTACTCCGGCATCAGTATCACGCTCTTTGGTTAAAGCTACTCCTGATGTAGTATATTGCTCTTTGGTTGAAGTTACTCCGCTTAAGCTAAACGTCCAACGTCAATCTTGCGCTCACAGGAGCAACAAGTCCTTTACCACTTGTCACTTAAATGCTTTCAATAACCCACTAAACGTCAACAACAAGGATAACATTAACATTCTCTTACCACCAACCACACGGATTCGAGAACGCTCCATCGAAGATCTGATTGAAAAATTCTGGATTCAGGAGGAAGTTGAAACTCGCCCTTTAATGTCAGACGTCGACTTATTAGCTGGAAATTTTTTTAAAAACACAACGATTAGACTCCCTTGCGGAAAATTTCAGGTGAATCTCCTATTACGATCCAACACCGCTCACCGGACATTAGGCGATTCCTTTCAAATTGCTAAAAACAGATTTTACTCTATTGAGAAAAAGTTCTCTAAAGACCCCAATCTTTTTCACGAATACAAAAAATTCATAAACGAGTACCTTCATCTGGGACACGCACGGTTAATTCCCTTAACCCTCGCTACTGAACGATTGGAACACAAGTATTTTGTTCCCCATTTATGCGTCATACGAGATCACAGCCTATCGACCAAACTCAGAGTGGTTTTTGATTTTTCATGTCCTACCACATCCAAGATTTCTCTAAATGCTATACTTTTGACCGGACCCCGCGTCCAACCAGAATTGTTCGACATCCTTTGTCGCTTTCGATTTTTTCAATACGTCCTCACAGCCGACATACAGAAAATGTACCGGCAATTGGTTATTAATCCCGATCACAACTTCCTCCAAAACATATTGTGGAGAAACTCCCCCTCTGAACCTTTGCAATGCATTGAGTTGACCTCCGTTAGTTTTGGCCAAAAAAGCGCTCCCTTTGTAGCATGTAGAACACTAAATAAAATTGAATCCCCAACTTTCCCTTGCATCAAACGCCCTTCTCAACCAAACATACGTCGACGTCATTCTAGCCGGGGCGAACACTATAGAAGACCTGCAACTCTTATATACAGAGTTGAATGAATGCCTCAACCCTTACGGTTTTAGTCTTCACAAATTCTACTCAAACTCTAATTTGAAAGATTTTAACTCCAACCATACCGTCAAAGATATGAACCTAGAAAACAGCCCGTGTAAGATATTGGGGCTGGAGTGGAGTCCCTTAACTGACCAGTTTGGGATTTCTGTCCCTTCTAGTGTTCCTTCTTACAATATCACAAAAAGAATCATCTTATCAACCATCTCTAGCTGCTACGACCCTCTAGGTTTGGTCAACCCTTTGCTCGTTCGCGGCAAATTAATCATGCAACAAACTTGGATCCAAAAATTGGAATGGGACGAACCTATTAAAGATCCAACTTTGCTCAGTGGATGGGCAGAATTCTGTCACACACTCACTAAACTGGAATCACTCGAAATTCCTCGTTGTTTGCTACTTCACAAGAAAATCCTTTATTTAGAATTGCATGGCTTTAGCGATGCGAGTGCTAC
Organism: Lochmaea crataegi; assembly: GCA_947563755.1. Lineage (NCBI taxonomy): Eukaryota > Metazoa > Arthropoda > Insecta > Coleoptera > Chrysomelidae > Lochmaea > Lochmaea crataegi. Next base: position 33,304,074 of record OX387434.1, on the reverse strand, counting down.
AGCTTATGGTGGAAACGTCTATCTTCGCTCAGCATACACAGACAAATAAGTGCACTGTATTCTGTTATCATCGAAATCTAGGGTTGCCCCCATTAGCTCCATTCTCACAATACCCAAACTAGAGTTAAACGCCATGGTTTTACTAGCCACACTCGTTAAACGAATATTACTCATTTAAATAATCAATTTCTTTTCAAATCAGTCAATCTCTGGTCCGACTCTCAGATAGCCTTGTCATGGGTTAAGGGGCACCCGTCAAAATGGTCAGTGTATGTCAGCAACCGGGTGTCACAAATTCAGGAGATGACAAAAACTCTCAATTGGCGGTACATTCGATCCGCTTTTAACCCCGCAGACTTGTTGTCCCGAGGTCATCTGCACCCAGACCAATACGAATATTGGTTTCATGGACCAAGTTTACTTCACGATTATGACACAAATCTTGATTCACTCGACACCTTCTCAGTTGTTCCAACACCTCCCGAAGCTAAGAAAATGACTTTAGCCACGGCAGTATCTGTTCCTGATTTTTGGTCAACTTTGTTTGACAGATTTAACTCACTTACGAAACTTGTCAGGACACTCTCCTATCTACTTCGATTTATTCACAATAGTCGCTCGCCGGGTTTAAGAACCTCAGGCCCACTGAACCACGGAACTGAACCATGCATTAGATGTAATCCTTCGCAGCACACAGAAACTTTATTTCCAAAAGGAGATACATGCACTGACTACGCAATCACCCATAACCAATAAATAAATTTTATCACTTCACCCTTTCATGGACCCCCTAGGTATGATCCGGGTTGGAGGCCGTCTATCTCAAGCACACCTTCCTTACTCACACAAACACCCTATTCTCCTGCCAAAGAAATGCAAGGTTACCTCGCTACTCTTGTCCAGAGAGCAATACCCGCCTACGATACTGGCCGATAGATGGACTGAGAGAAATAAAACGCATAATAGCAAGGTGCAAAACCTGTCACCGTTTCAACGCTCAACAAGCGACACAAATCATGTCCGCTTTGACTCAAGACAGAATATCAGCCTGTAGACCATTTCAGTCAGTCGGAATCGATTTCGGTGGACCGTTCCACATTAAAGCTTCTACCTTACGAAAGGCGCCTGTGCTGAAATGTTATATCTCACTATTCGTTTGTATGTCCACGAAGGCTGTGCATTTGGAACTCGTGACCGACCTCACTAAAGAAGCATTTCTGGGGTCACTAAAACGATTCATTGCTCGACGAGGATGCCCTTCTGTCATCCATAGCGATAACGCTACCAATTTCCAAGGAGCAAAAAATCACCTGAAGGATTTGCATTTGTTTCTGACAAAAAATTCAAACATGACCCGCATACAAGATTATTTAGCATCATTAGAAATTACCTGGAAATTCATTCCCCCACGGTCCCCGCACTGGGGCGGCATTTGGGAAGCCGCCATAAAAAGCGCGAAGCACCACTTGATTCGGATAGTTGGAAACTCGACCTTGATGTATGAACAACTCTATACAGTACTTACACAAATAGAAGCAATTCTCAACTCGCGACCCTTATATCCTTTATCGAACGACCCGGCTGACCTAAACCCCCTCACACCACCACCACCGTGAATAGGTTGTCATTCTGGCAACAGTGCTCTCGACTGCGACAGCTGTTTTGGAAAATCTGGACTGTTGATTACCTTAACCGCCTTCAACAAAGGCCCAAATGGCTAACTGAAACCCATAACATGCAAGTGAACGACTTGGTTTTGGTAACACAAGAAAACACGCCTCCTTTAAAATGGCCTCTTGCCAGAGTGTTGGAAATTTTTCCAGGTAAGGACGGTTGTATTCGTTCGGTGAGTGTAAAAACCCGAGATGGAATATACTCTCGGCCTATAACAAAACTTGCTCCCCTCCCAAGATCCGATAAATAAAAACATTGTCCAGTTCCTCTACGTTTGCCCCCCCCCATGATCTACCCGCTACCCCCACTCTCTCGCTAGCCACCTGTTCAACGGTCAAATCTAACACCGTTTTCGGAGAGAACGAGAATAGACACAGAAAGGGTAACAACTATCTCGTAATTATTAAAAAAAACACATCAACCGCCAAAACCGGCAAAATTCCCAAGCTCTCAAGTTTTTCGACCAAAATCAATATTATCGATTGTAAATTTTAATGTAAAGTTTTAATTGCTCCTGAATGTACCTAACATGTTTTGTGCCAAGTGCAAATGAGTATTTTGTTGTATTTTTTTCTGAACATTATACAATAAAATTCAGCATTCAAAGACTTTTATTCACCAACCAAGCAGTCCACATTAACAAAGAAAACAGCAAATTTCTTCAGTAACATTATTTTATAAAGAATATACAAAAATTATGCAGGGTGGGTACTAGAAGTTACGAATTCTTAATTCAGTAATACACAAGAAATTGTACATTAACACGGGAAGTTAATTCCAAATGATTTTCTAGATGATATGGATAATCTTAAGACACACAATTGCGTTAAATTACAATTTTTTCAAATATTTCAAACTTGTTGGTGGAAAATTTTTTCAAAATGTAGTTAGCACAATCTGTTGAAAACATAAAATATTAGCTATTCGATAGAAACGGAATTTATACGTTAAATAACAAAGTCAGTTACACGCCAAGATAAAAATATCCACAATGAAAGGGTGTCGTTTTATTATTTAATTTATTTTTCAAGTATATCCTTTCCTATTTTCTGGATATACATACACAGCGGTGTCCAAACTATAAATTAACAATATTTGGCTTTGGTTATTGCAAGCTGGCTTTGTATTTGATAGTAATAATTACTATTTAGTTTCAAGTGAATTTCGTCGATTTCATCAATTTCCAAATATTTTTTCCGTAACTGCTTCTTTTGGTGTAGGTATATTTATTTGCAGAGAACGGGCACTTAAATTCTATTATTTCCCTTTGTTCAGTTATACCATCGGGACTAGCTGCTAAATATGGATATTCTTCCAAAATAAATAAACCACATTCATTCACAGTTATTTGAAATTCGTTTTCGAATTGTCTTTTAGCTATGTCCTCGTGGTCATTTCCCCATTTTGTTGCTGCGCTACCTTTAAACTAACTAGTTAAGATATTAGTATCCAATTTTTTTGGATTTGTTGTTTTTCGTTGTTTGCACACTTCGCCAAATCGAGACGCTGTTAATCGATATGCCCTTTCTTCTTTCCAAATTGGATTTTTTGATTGCCCTCTTGTTTTAATTTCTAACAATTTCTTCCGTAGTTTCCGTTATATGGGTTGAAAATTTTTGTTTTAGTTTTTTCATGATTTATTCATCCGCTACCTCTAATTCCTGGACACCATAGTCAGTATCAGCTGGTGCTGATGAAAGTTTAATTGTCTTTCTTGAGAACAGCTGTCTACGCTTAAGGTTACGCAACCTCCTTTTTGTTTTGTTTATAACAAATTTTCTAGTATGTGTTCCAATGCTCTGTCCTGTTAATTGCATATGAACCAATTAATGTTATAAATGAAACTAACTGTTTCTAATTAATTCCACTATTTAATGAAAAAATTATGAAAATTATGAAAGGATATTGATAATTATTTCGATATTGACATATCATCATCAGAATGACAGAAGTTACATTATAACATTAATATGAGTAGATTCCACAAAGTAAGGGTCCAAACGGTAAATGCATATGAACCAAATTATAAAACTCCTCTTTGGAATTATAGTGTAAAGCAGCTGATCTACACCTTGTATCGTAACTATTTTTCACTGAAAAATTTATTCGTTCACCCCCAACAAACTTTGCTATTATGGAGTTATATGACTCTGCGGCATTATCATTCATATTCAACAATAAACTATGAACATGCTGCTGCCACCGATTTCCACAAACCAAAATATCATGTTTTGCTCGTCCGTGGATTTGTTTTCTTTCTGATGATGGTTTACGGCAGTTTTTATTCCAACCCGCAGTTTCATTATATTTGATTCTGGGCGTTTCCGCAGTGGAACGCCAACTATCAATTGCTTGGAACTTATTCTTTTTTTGCAACCTCCCTCAGCCGAGTGCAGTAGTTCCGCAACAAATGGTTTGTACATTCAATTTTACTAATAGAAAACTGTCGGTAAGCTTTGTATTGGTGTCTGATATTGTGGATGTGCCTTTTGAAGTTTTGCAGCTCGTTCTCAAATTTGTAGATCACTTCTTCAATTGTGAGCTGTTCAGTGACTGGTACATGTTTTGTAATCTTTACCTTTTTCTCTGCCTTTTCTACAACTTCACTTTTCCTTATCCACTGTCATAAGTCTACAATCTCTGTTTGCTTACTTTTATCATAATCTATGCACCGGTTCTTGCACTCCGAACAAACTCCTTTCATACAGGATACCGAATAAACAGAACAAACTAGTGAATCTAAGACTGCATTCGTGTCTTTCTGCACAATTACTTTATTCTTATGTAATGTATTATTAACCACATAGGTAACATTTGCATGTAACTTACATAAGCAAGTATCTCTTCCATCTACAGTAGGTGGCTTCACATAAAATGGCCTATGTTTAGTGAAGTAGCTGTAGTGGCATTTGAGGCCACTATTTTCTTTCAAGAAGGCTTTGTAGAGGTTTTTCATGGAGTCCAATAAAAATCTTTTCTGTACAACCCACGTGACAGAATTTACAAAATAAAACAGCAGGTAGTAGGAGACAAGTATTTGAGATTTTCTGAATATTTTATTAAAAGTGATAAAAAATAATGGTTGCTATTACATAATAGGTAATATATTCAGGACTTATAAGATATTAATACGTTTTGTGTCTTCATATAATTTTTTCGTAATATTATGGATTATACGCAAGCCGAGGTAGCGGGAGACACTGTGATTTGTATGAAATACGCTTCTGTCACGCGGATTTACAGCTCTGTAACGTACTTTTTACAATGAAATTATTCAATACATATGTTATTTAATTGTGCACAGCCATTATGTGTATAGTACAGTGCATATTGAAATAACATTAAGAAAAAATAATTGTAATTTCCTTGTTTTTTTTCTCACCGACTGGTCGAGACACCTTTTTGTAGGTTAAAAAGAAGAACGACCCATACATATCATAATAATATGATATTTATCATGGATATTTAAAAAATAAATTAATTAGTGTCTCTCTTTGAAAATGTAATTATTCGTCATGTTCTACCCTATAAACAAATTTACTAGCATTAAAATAATAATATCCGAATGTATATCGGACATAATATTTATAATATTTTCAGTATCATGGTATTTTTAAACTCTTGTTTTAGGTGGTAATGACGCAGATGTATTTCGCAATAGAAAGGGATATTTTTTTTTAAATATACAAGCTGTTTCCAGTGCAGACTTATTTTTCAAAGATATAGGTGCTCGGTGGCCAGGCTCTACCCATGATATGACGATATTTAATAATTCAAGATTGAAAGCTAACTTTGAAATGGGTAATTTTGCAAATGGACTATTGCTAGGTATATGCAAATCATTAAACAGTAAATGAAAAATATATATTAATATCATTGTAGGTGACAGTGGGTACTCTCAATTTACCATATTTATTTACACCTTACCTTGATCCACATAATGCTGGTGAAAGAATATACAACATATTTCACATATTTCCACTAGAGTTAAAGTAGAGCATTATTACAGTTTCCTGTAAAATTGTCGTATTTAGTAAAGCGTGTTACCAATAGATATCGAAGAATCAAAATATATTATATATATTTTTCAAAACATTGTTGTAAGCGTTAGAATAATATATTTTTATCCTTCGATATCTATTGGTAACACGCTTTACTAAATACGACAATTTTACAGAAAACTGTAATAATTCTTTATGTTTCAAGCTAACGGGCTTGTTGTCTTCGAATTTTGGTTTGTGACTTGGAGGTGAAGGTGTCGGTACTTTTGCAACTATTACATTTCCGTCATTGGAAGGTATGTATAGTTGGTGATTGTAGAGTCAAATTCAGTTCGGGATTAACTCTCGGACGATAACAGATACCTTGTACTGATGAGGCGCAAAAGACACTGATGCTATTAGTGCTTCTTCGCATTCCAAATGAAGAACAGAGGAAAACCGTTTAAACAGTGCCTCAAGACATGCATCTAAAATCAAATTTGCACTGTACTGTCTAGGGCCCAGAAAATTGACTTTCATATTCTTCCATTTGTTGGCTAATAAAGTCAATGTTGGAAGTAAATTACCAAAGTGAGTATTGGCTTCACCCTGTAATATATACAAAGCTGTAGCCAAAGGCTTTATTACTTGACAATAATCTTCCAAATACTGGATTTCAGTTTCCTTAGAATGGGGTAGGCTCAGCCTTTGATGTAAAGTAGCCAATTTTGGCCTTGTATCTTCATGCAGAATCCGAGATATGCAGTCGAAATGGGAATTCCAACGGGTTTCACCAGGGCTGCTTAAGATGTGACCCAAAACATCCATTATAATTTCTGCTGTTCCTGGCCTGCTCGCCTTGGCCCATAGTTTACGACATTTGTCAATAGCATGCATGTGTTTCGTCCGCACTCCTTCATTCGACGATATAGCTTTCATACAAACACTGGTAGCTATCAAATCTAAAGTATGTCTCGAGCAACGAATGTGATTTGGTAGCATGATTCTTGAAACTGTTTCCACTGTTAAATCACATTCAGGAATTTCAACTACTTGAATTTGTTCACTTTCATCATTAAGGGCAGCAGTAGCAATGTCATCCTCGCCTGCATCGTCATCGCTAAGTGCGAGTTCCTCATCATTTTTAAACTCGTTTCTTGCAGATTCTTGCATCGTAAATTCTTTGAAAGCTTTGACAAAGTTGCTGCCGTTATCTGTAACGGTGGCAACAATTTGATCCGTTTTTACTCCATATTTCGAATATATATAGTCCAGAGTTTCTGCCATTGCCTTATAATTATGGACTCCACGAAATCGCTGACATGCCACTGCAAAAGACACCCTTTGTAGTTTCTCATCTAACCAGTGTAAAGTTACTCCAATAAAACTAAGACGCTTCGATGACCATATATCAGCAGTAGAGCTCAAGTATGGTTGTTTGCTAATTAGTAACTTTAATTCTTCTTGGTGTGATTGAAAAATTTTTAGAATTGTGTTCATGACTGATTTACGGCCCATAACTTTTACATTGAATCCATCGAACATAGCTCTAAAACTAGGATGATCTATGACAGATACAGCAGAAATCGTGTTTATCACAAAATAGACAACTCTTTTGTTAAATTCTGCCTGACTCACTGCTTTTTTCTTTTGGGTTACAAAATCAGATGTTAATCTGACTTGGCACATTTTTTTACTTGCTGTAGTGGGAGCTTTTTCTGATGGCTGCTTATTCCTTTGTTTCTCCGTTTTGTATTTGATATATTCCTCGTACTCATTAGGGTGTAATCGCTTTAAGTGTTAAACAAAATTAGTTGTTGTATCTGCAGATCCTTTAATAATTTTTTGCTTTGGTAAACATAATTGGCATGAAGCATCAACATGATTTTTTCCATGCAATTGCACGACTTTAAAAAATTTCCCGTCTAACATTGGACTATTAGTACATTTGATCTGACATTCTTCCGGACAAAAGAAATTTCTCGTGGAAGGACCAGACTCACTAAACCCGGATGCCTGAAGGTCAGATGCTGTAGATGACCCAGCTCCCATGTTCTTCTGATGGGAATTTGAATGTTCTGTGTCCTTTTTCTTTGCAATAAAATGAAAATATTATGTTACTCTTCTTTTCTTCGTGCCGCTTTCAAATACATCTTGCCCAGGAAGGTACTCTGGATCATCATCCGAAAGATTTTCGAATGGATCCTTAAGATCCGCGACATCACTAGCTGATACGTTTCAGTTGATTCATTACGTTTCAGTTGATTCAGAAAATCTGCAAAGAGACAAAACAATTCGTAAATACTAAAGGAAAATTACTAATTTAATTATTAAATGGTAATTACAGAATGAGTACACTCCTGGTCAAAATAAACGCAACCCTACAAATTTTCCACTAACTCGCTACTTTTCTCTCTAATCTATGGTTTGATTTGAATTATATTGTTTTATTGTAGGAACGTTCCTTGGCAATGTTACAGTGTTTGTTCTTTCTAAAAAAAACTTAATTCTCATTTTGTACTGGGTGTAACAAAAATGTTGGATTTTTCTCGAAGAATTCGTATCACGCTGGGGGTATACTACAACTTTCACAGTTGTATTTCAGAAAAGGTCAAGTTATTTTCAGAAAGTATCATTTGTAATTCAGAAGAGTCAAGTGAATTTCAGAAAACATCAATATGTAATGCAGATTTATGAAATGAAATTCCGAATGTATCAAATGAAATTCAGACAGTGATATCAAACATTACATTTTCGTAAAAGCGTTCGAATATCATCAATGCCAAAGATAAAAAATGTACTGCTGGTTTCAAAAACATTTTTCAACCCAGCATTTTTGTTTAGAACTTAATTTCCTAAATTTTTGTTACATTTTCCCTTATAAATTGTTGTTAGTAATTAAAAAACATCTCTTGTAATTTTGCATTGTAGGTATTTCTCAAACACAAAATTGTATCTACTTACCTGTCAAAATGGAGTTTCACAAATTTACACGACGATTATAGATTAATTTATACAATAAAGTGAACTTTTATAACACTGCCCGGTCTCCGTCTACCGACAAGCGAATCAAAAATAGTAGCGTTGCACCACGCATTGGAACAGATAGATACAGAAGTACTCGAAGTACAAAAAGTAACTGAGTACATTAAAAAGTACTTAAAGTCCTTTTGAATGTACTCGAGTACAAATAGATCTCGAATACAGCGAAAGTACAAGTACATGCGATTTTAATGTACTCTGGACTGAGTACCAAGTACACTAAATGTACTTAGAGTACATCCATCGAGTACTTGTACTTGAGTACCGCACAGCGTGTGTCCTGCTGCAAATTATTTTCCATTTGGATTTCAAGTTCTATGGTAGGTTCTATAGTGCGATTTGTACCTGCTACAGATAGAATCTCTTCCCGTATCACTTCTTGTGATGTTGAGGGATCTGCAAATCAAAAAAAGTGACCTATATATATTAACATCATTATATATATATATACAAATTTGCAAACCTGTTGTGTAATTTTTATCACTTTCTTAAATTTACTAATTACTTTTTGTATGATTGAACATTGGGATAGTAACATTTAAAAATTAGCATAGGTACTTACATTCATTTGTAAAATCTGTATCATGCGGGTTTTCCATTCCAAAAATAGTTTTTTCTTGAATTATTGATAAGGCGAGGTCACTGTTTGCCTCGTCTACAATTTCATTTTGTCCACCACATGTTTGGTATGTTTGTTGCCTTTGTTGGGCTGCCTTTTTTCTCTTGTCCATTTTGACATGAGCCCATTGCTTCCTAAAAGAATTGGGAGTCTCGAAATACATATAAATTTTTGGAATTAAAGCGATTTTTTTAAATTTTCCACGTTTTTTCTTTTACCATGTTCGACGCAGCATTTGTTTCCTTGTTCTCTAAAATTAGTTTGTTCTGTTCTAGTAGCTCCACATGTTTTTCCTCTGCTGAGTAGTTAACCCGTTTTTTATCCGTAGTTAATGAAAATATAAATCACTACCAAACTTATAGACAAAAAATAAGTTAAAAAAAAACATAATTTGGAATATGTACAAGAATAAATATATAGATCTATTAAGCTTAATATATGAAATATGTAACTAAAATTTACCAGATATAACAATAAACTAATTCGAAGTAAAAAAAAACACTAGGTACTAACTTAACTAACAAACAAAAATAATCGAATAATTCGATTAAGGAGTAAAGAGTAAACTTACTAGACACCTAACTAAATAATTATTTAAGAATAGCTAACTGATAAACACAAGATAATAAATTAGAGAGAAAAATAAAAAGAGCAGATCGAAGACTTTGGGTATATAGCGTGCGAAAACAAAATTATTCTTTTGGTTATGGTTGAAATTTAAAAATGTAATGCATTTTGTCCCAAATTCTTAAGTTATTCAGTTACATCGTTACTATGTTGCCACCTACTCTCATGGTTAAAACCGCTTTTAGCTAGAGCGCGGCCTAAAGATGTTGGTGCAACGGATTTCTACGTTAGGTCCTAGGTCAAACTTAGGTAAAATGTATTCTAGGATAGGGTGGTGCAACCAGGCGTTAATCTTGATTATCAGATCCCTCATCTAGATCATCTGGGCTGGTATGAACCTCGAAAGTCCCTTCTATGCCAATATTCTGGTCATTATTTGCAGGCTCCTCTGCACAATCTTCCTCGTCTGTCAGTTGGTCTACCTCGGGTGGAATATGGGAATGGGAATAGCAGATATGTTAGCAGAAATATCGTTCTTCATAGTAAAAATCTTCTCGTCCATAGCGGAAATTGACGAGATTAAGGTGGAAACCTCGTCGTTGTATAAAAATGTATCCGGATCCAAGCCGTCACTTTCCAGTGCTATTTTCAATCTTTCAACTAATTCACTCTTCTTTCCGGACGTTTCCAACTCGCGATTTTCCAATTCTGCTTTAAGTTCCTTCACTTTTAGCTCACTTAGTCTCTTAGCCATTTTTACGTAATTATTTAATTATATTACCCCACACCTGACACCAATGTAGTGTTTTTGTTATTTATTTAAATAATTTTTACTTGTGGGATAAAATTATGCACACTATGGCTAATTACTATCTATTGATTTATTTATTAAACTTAATTTATATACACACTCTACTTAATGTCTACTAATTTATTTACCCTCGGTATAATATTTCTAATTTATTTTCACAACTTGAATATTACACTATTTATCTTCACTATTTCATTCACTGTCCGATCACTAAGAACTTCTGTAAACTGTCTGTGAACTAACTCTATGTCTTCGTTTCACTAACTGTCAACTCACTCAAAAACCCGCGTATATATAGTCTTTGAGATGGCTCTTAATCGCATTGCAATATATTCACAAAAGACATCAAACCGATCCTTTGGAGTCTTTTGTTGGGTTTGTTCCATAGCATTACATATGCCCTGCATTGCTGCTGAAGCATCTTCCAAAATTTTGTTCCCAGGAAGAACTTTTTTTAAACCTCTTTGGGGGCAGGAAATAGGGTTTGGCCCGTCAGGGCCTGTCTTCATACCTCTCGGCATCAGACGAAGTTTCCCCCTCTCTAACGAAACCACTGTCAAGATGAACGCCATCCCAACAACCACACTCCAAAAATTAGCAGGGGAGGAGATTGACCTTTATTGCGTTAATTTAAGCAAGACATTAAAGTACAGCGTATGACAGTAATTGTAAAACCTTATACCGTTGTTAGTTGGTAGCGTGTTTCAGTACATAATAGTTACAATAATAATAAAAAAAATATAAAGAAATATAATACTACATATAGGGTTTCAAAGCTTGCCCGTTGTTACAGCATGTTATTACATAATATTACAGAACAATATTTTTGTTATTACGTGATGGTAATTATAAAAGAAACTAAAAACAAGTCAAAATCCAACATTTATTACCAGGCGCGGTCACAAACACACCGAGAATTGCAGCCCCAACAGCTTATGCAGCTTTGGCTGGGCCTGCAATTCACGGAGAATGCGGTAAGAGAAACCATCGTCCGAGACACCGAAGGAGGGCCTAAGCCCCCGAATCCCGTCGTGGCAAACATGTCTGAGATGATGGCCTCCCCTCCCACGCCCCAGTAGATGTGTAGTCGGTAAATGATGTCGGTAGTAATACCTATGTGAAATGTACGTGCAATGTAAGTATCGGTTATATATACAGTGTTAAGTTATATGTGATCCATACTCAGAGAGTGGTATATATGTATATTTTTTATGATGATAGTGTATTATTACGCTATGTAGGTGTTTGTCGTTGTATTATGTATTTATGCCATCGTCCAGTATAAGTGCTTCTGCCCATTCATTGGTCCATTCGTTTATTACAGTTTCTGTCATGTCTAAGTCCATTGGTGGGAAGTCGATGCCTTTAGTCCGTAGTCTGTCTTTATATTTTGTATTAGCCTCCACACTTCTAGTTATTGTACATTCTGCTATGAGGTGGTTACGCGTCTCGTCTACTTCGTCAATATCACAGTTCCCGTCTATGTCTCTTAAGGTTTCTGCCCACTATCCCGTAGCATACCATGACCATGCTAGGAACGTGTCGGGCACGGAAAGCAATCCGGTACGCTGTACTTCGCCCACTGAAGCGGGTCGACAGCGTTCTGAACCCGTTTGCAACCCGTATGTAACCCGTATTTTGCACGTATGTAATCTGTATGATGCCCGTTACAATATGCTCGTGAAGCACCGGTTCATTCTCTTACAACTCTCAGTGATGCGTAAACGCATTATAGTGGTGAAATATTGAAATAGTTATGGCTATAAGAAAACTAACGGTTGAACAACTGGCAATGATTGCTATTATTCTGGATGAAGAGGAAGAGGAATGCCAAAAAACTCTCGACGCTACTGGATTCACAATTCTATAAAAAAACGCAAAACCGAAGGAGAATATTAGACATTATTCAGGCACTTAGTTGATGACGAAGAAAAGTTTTTTCAATACTTCCGAATGTGTACGTTCCAATTTAACGATTTGCTGAAAAAAATTGAAAATGACATTGTCAGAAAAAACACAAACTTTAAAGAATGTCTGCTACCTAAAGAAAAGCTTGCTGTGTAGCACTTGCTTGTTCGCTGGAAGAAGTCGATGCCGGAGATGAAGTATAGGCATATTGTGGTGTAGCTGTAACAAAGTTAAGTGGTGCGAGCCGCTGTAGCTCCATTTCGGAAACTAAACTGAAAATTTTGTTTTTTGCCATGGCTTGTAAGTAAGGAGAAAACTTCTTTACTGTATCTGCTATGTGCAAAAAAACGGTCTAGTTCATCGTGTTCTCGTGTAGATTTATTTTGCGCTTCTAACAATTTTGACATCAAAACAGCGGATGCTGATTGCGGTGTTTGAATTTTAGCTCTCTTTATTGTCTTGTACTTTTTTGCTTGACTGAGTGGTGGTTGTGATGATTTGTTACTGACAATAATGTCATCTTCATTCTGAATTTCAGTGACTGTAATATTTTCTGCAGCAGCAATATCTATAGCAACAGTATTATTGATCTCATTGTCGAAGTGATGGTTCTAAACTTTAGTTCCTGCATCGTTATTCTGCTGTGACTCTTTATCGTCACTTGTCAGCTCAAGGGATTCTAAAGATTTTCTCTCGGCAAAAAACGAAGCAACAAAAGCCATTTCTTCTTCATACTTCCATTTCTTAATCTTTTTCGCAGCTTGTCCACTTTAACCTTTTTTCTTATTTACTGCTCGTCTGTATGCATCCCTTAGCCCTTGCCATCTTTGTTTGCAAGCTGCAGCTGTAAAAAATAATTGCACGATTAATATTTATATTTTGTTCGCAGGTACTTAGCAACAGGTGATTCGTTTACAACCATTGCTTTTAGTTATCGTATGGGAATCAGTACTGTGAGACGTGCTGTGTTAGAAGTTTGTGATGCTGTAATAAACAATGTACTGCGAGAAAGTATCCCGAACAATGGGAAAAAATATAGAAGAATTTTGGAATATATGGAATTTTCCTAAGTGTGTAGCTTCTATAGACGGAAAGCATGTTATTATTTTAGCACCACCAAACAGTGGTTCTTTGTATTTCAATTATTAAAAAACATTTTCTATTGTACTTATGGCTTTAGTTGACGCTAATTATAACTTCATAGCTGTTAACGTCGGTGCTTTCGGCAAGGATAGTGATGGCGGTATTTTGTCAAAATCAAAAATGGGCAAAGCTATATTCGAGAATAAATTTAATATTCCCAGTAACAGATGTTTGCCGGGGACTAATGTGAGTGCACCGTGTGTAATATTAGGAGATGAAGCTTTCCCCTTAAAAAACAATCTTTTAAGACCTTATCCCTCACAACAGTCGATTACCGATAGCAAGAAACGCCATTTTAACTATCGCCTTTGCCGTGACGACGTGTAGTAGAAAATGCTTTTGGTATTTTGAGTCAAAAATTTCGTATTTATAATAGACGTATGCATTTAAAACCAGAATATGCTGAAAAAATTGTATTAACAACTTGCATATTACATAATTTCATAAGACTTGAGGAAACTGTATCTTTTAAGGAAACCAATACTCCTGTACAGTTTAACAATCTAAGACACCAAGGGGGTAATGCAGTTTCTACCGCTTTTGAAGTACGCAATCAATTTGCCGATTTCTTCCAAACTTCTCAAAGGGAAATTAGACTGGATACCTTGTAATTAAACTACTTACTCAAATAAACAATAATTGAATACTAATTAACATACCTGGTTGTTTTAGTTGTTCCGAAATGTCCTTCCAAGCCATTTCTTTTTTTACACTATCCATATACTTCGGATGTTGTAAATTGTATAAAAACTCATATTTACGTACACTTTCTATTAGTTTTTCGTCCTCCATTTTTACACGTCTATACGCATTCACGCCTCTCGTTGAACTAGCGAACTAACTGGCAACAGAGCAACGCTGCTACAACGCTTCTAAAACGGGCCTATAACGGTCATACTCCCCGCTCTGTCGCCGTTTAGCCGCCTGCGCGCAGCGATCTGGCAACGACGCGAGCCATGCACGTATAGTGTAAAATATTCCCTCCGACAAATAGTTGACGGTCCGTGCATGGCACGCGACGGTGTCGATCGGTGACGGAACGATCTAGTGGGCAAGTGTTTATACATTACAATACAAAGAATATTTTTTTGGCCGTTACGTTCCTAGTACGGTCATGGTATGCTACCGGATAGTATATCTTTTTTCTCTTTGCTTTATTTGATGTAGTTGGAATATTAGGATCATCATCATGACATTTGAATTAATAAGCAATATCATATCTCACAATATGCAATTAACAAGACAAATACACTGTTTCTATTTATCGCAAGAAATCTAAAATGCATGTGGTGACTGGCGTCTGGGGTTTTGGTTTTGCGAAGTAAAATCTTAAACAAACGCGAGTCGCGACCTCTCTGTTTCAGTAGCGGTATTGATTGATGTGCTTGTATTTTTGTATAGATAAAGGGAATTTGAGGAAGTAGGCACCTTTATAAACACGACATCTCTCTATTATGATATAAATAATTTTTGTGTGAATTTTAATAATTGTCCTCGCTCCTCCGAATCATTAAGCGGTATGCGTAAAAGTTATTTGAGCTGCACTTTTTATCGATCTCTGCACCATTTACTGGATATATCATTTTTACATTGAAATGATATCCATCGGCACCATCCCAAAAGATCACTGGATATTGTAAAGGATCGTAACAACGGTGAGTTTCTGCTACGTTTATCAATTGATTATTTCTTCGATGGAGAACAACATCTCTAGGTTGGAACTGATCTTCGACTATGACAATTGCTACTTCGTCTATAGTTGGAGCATCATAATTATCTCCGGACATGTTCTCCAGTTTTGTCTGCGTGAATAATAATTTTGTGGGTATCTGATGCCATCATATCAATTGCTGTTTTGAACAAACGCACCAAATTGTTCCTTTCGTGAAGAAGCTCCTGCAGCTGCGAAATAATGGATCTTCTTAGCGAGGTATGTATTCCACAACGTGCATCTACTTCATCTCTATCATCACCAATGAAGTACATTTGTAGGAATTTATGGTCACTATCTGAGAACGGGAGTAGGGAACCAGGTTTGTGATATATTTGCCCTTTGATTTTAAAAGTTCGCATGAATTGAGCAGTCAAGATTTCCGCACCAAATGACGTCATTTGGAAGCAAGAGTTATATTTCCTTATGTTCGATAAGAAATGCTTCGATTCAGCGGTAGATCCAGCAAGTAAAGTTTTCAATGGCTCTGGTGGTGCATCAAATTGAGGCAATTTGATTTTTCCACCAGCACAACACATCCCTCTCGTTTCATTATTGAACTTTTGAGCCTGGCAGTAGCTACAGACATGACTCATCTGACCAATGACAACATGCTGACTTGAACTATAATCAACAGCTGGATTGTACCGGAACTCCTCTTTCTGCTGGGTCCACGTTACGTATCTGGATGGTGCTTAGTCTGTTCCTCTCTCGAACGGATGCTCGCTCTTCCTCAGTCATATTCGAAAGCCGTCTTCTTGATCCTTCTGTGTGGCGAGTGAGACGGCCCAAATTTGACTTTCTGCGAGGCACTATTTCGGTTTTCACTGAAACGGAAGAAAGGAATGAGATTATTACTTCTTATGGCTCTTACAGCTCTTACATTCTCCTATCTCTCGTGGTTCTCATAGCTGCAGCTCGACAACAATGAGACACAGGATAGACAGCATTGAGAATTAATAATACTTATGCCCGCTTGCACCGATTTAGAATTAAGTAATACTTTACTAAGAAGTTCTTAGAAATAAGGATTGCTTAAGTATTACGTGTGTTGCACCACCCGATTTAAGACAACGCTCTACAAAGAACATCTTAAGATCGGGAGACTCGGCAACGTCGCAAATTTTTAGGAAATTTTACTGGTCACATAGACTTTTGGCACGGCTGATTGTCATCTCGCTGCTTTTATCCACTTTTATCTGCATACTTCCGTTGTTTGATTCATTTGTGTTGTGTTGTTTTATTTTTGTTTTGTTTTAAACGATTATATTGTACCTAATATCTTGCCGAGCAATTTATCTATCAGCTAAATGGATACGCAGGTAAGTATTACATTGAAACGTGTAAAATAGTACTCTTGTGCATTATCTAGGTTATACATACTATTTTATCAATTATAGATTACCAAGAAAACCAGAACTGCGAATTTCTCTGCCACA
The DNA here is from genome assembly GCA_947563755.1 of Lochmaea crataegi. NCBI lineage: Eukaryota > Metazoa > Arthropoda > Insecta > Coleoptera > Chrysomelidae > Lochmaea > Lochmaea crataegi. The sequence continues at coordinate 33,287,180 of OX387434.1, read as the reverse complement.
GAGAAGCAACTTCTTTTTAGTTTGGTGGAGAAATATAAGCATGTTCTTGAGAACAAGAAGACGGACTCTTGTTCCAAAAGGAAAAAAATGCTTGCTGGAATAGAGTTACCAGTGAATTTAACTCTGCCTGTCCGGAAAGTAGACACAGGAACGTGCAATCATTAAAAAAATTATACAATAAAAAATTTTTAACAGGAACATTTAAAACATTTGCATAATTTGAGTTATAACTTGTATTGTAAGTATAAAAATGATAGTACAACAATATTTTGCAGGCGGAGGAAAACCAAAAATTATCGACTGTCCTGATAAAGATCTGCTCCTGTCGATTATGAATGAGAAAACCGTGTATGGAATGGAAAATCCATATGATACAGACAGGCAGCAGGTACCAATCAATAGTGTTGAAATCACTGTGAGTAACCACTACATAGTATTGTTACATGAAAAACAATTTTATTTTTTTACAGGTGGTTGACGATGAAAATCAAAACGTTACATTACATGATAGTGTGAGTATATTTGTTCAAATTTTAAATGTAACTCCTTTTTGTATAATTTTTCAAAAATGTTTCATTAAAATACAATCACACTAACGTAGTTATTGCAATAATGTATATTAGTTATTTAAAAATACTTTCCATTAACAGGAGCAACCAGGACCAAGTGGATTGAGTGCAGCCAAAATACGAAAACTAAATGAACATGACTATTTTTCCGCATTTTCTTATTTATAATAAATAGAAATATCCAGAAAAAAAGTTCTATTTAAAACAGCAAAAACGTCTAGCTGTCCCCTATTTTAATTAGTTTTTTTGTTGCAGTTAATCAATTTCTATTAACATTAGTGGTCAATACCATTTTTCTTGCAGTTTACTCAAGTTACTTTGATGATAACAAAGACAGCCATTAACTAATAATAGTTTCATATTTATTTTAAATAGATCACATATTAAATGTTAATATGATCTTCATTAACTAATAATAATTTTGTATTTATTAAATAGGTCAGACATTTATGGTTAATGTGACTGTCATTACCTATTAATAATTTCATATTTATGTTAAATACATCACATATTAAATGTAAATATAATTGTCATTAACTATGAACAGTTTTATAATAATTAAATAGGTCACACATTTACGGTTAATATGATGGCCATTACCTATTAATAACCTCATATTTATGTTAAATAGGTGACATATTTATCAAAAATATGATTCCTATTAAGTAATTATTATTATACATATACCTATTTGTGTTAAATAGGTCTCATATTTGAGGTAAATACATCGACAGTTCAACCCTTGAGCAGTGGGGTGAAAAATCCCTGAAATTTGAAAACAATATAATATCAAGGGTGGCAAATTTTTGAATAGGTATTTTTATAGGCAATTCAACAGTATCAATTTTGTTGTACTAAATTCAGATTTTAGCGCCCTCTTGAATGAAAAAATAGTTATGTAATTCAAATTACTCAACAATTATCATTTCATCCTCAATAGGGTGCTAGAATTGTATTTTTGATGTTGCAGAATTTTCCATTAGCTTTTAAAAAATGTGTCACTCTTGGTAAATTCCACATTTAAATTTTAGGGTTCACCTAACTCCCCGAGGGCTGAGCTGGCAATGATGCAATTAGGAAAATGTTTCCCCCTCCAATCTAATCTAATCACAGAGATATATTGGTTCATGTATTCAGACATTTTATTTTGATTCATATATTCTGCAATCTGCAAAGCATTTTTTAAAAATTAATTTAGGTCCAGATTTCTTGAATATAGTTTCTATAGTTGATTCGTCTATCAAATTGAAGCTATGGTCGTCAATTCCTTCATCTAAGAATTACAAAAAATAAAGGTGAACATTTTAGACACTATCTATAAACTTTGATATTATTTATTGAAGTGAAACTCTATAATGAGTAACCCATGGAGTAACCTAACCTAACCACTAACCAGATTTAGTCAACAACGAACAACTTAACCACAGTCAAGTAGAAGGACATATACTGCTATCTCCGTCGGTCTAACCGGACGTAGTTGAGATAGCTAGAGATTTTATTTTATTAACCAAACTAAATCAAATCATGTTGTAATATGCAGCAGTAATAAACGTTTTAAATAGCTTTTTGTTACATTTTTATTGTCAGTAATATTTTTCAAGATCTTTTTGAGCAATAGCCTAGAATTAATGGTCTTTAAATTTCTCAATTCTTAGGCTACATTCGTAATCAATTCGCTGGCCAAGTGGCACTTTGGCACAAAAGCTAAGCAAATCTATTTCAGTGTGATCGTTCACAACGCAATTTGGCGTCAGAGTTGAAGTTGAAGTCGTCGAAATTTCTTGCAAGCTGCAAACTTTCACTTCGACTTGCACTTCGTGCCGGCTATGGGACATGCGCATTAATTTTTGTTATTTGTTTTTTGATATATCTGACATCTGTCTGATAGTCCATCACTACTAAACTCCAGTATATACTGATATAAAAAATAAATCCAAATCCAAATTATATATTATGACCTCAGACTGAAGTAAATACAGACAGAATCATGCTTCGACCATATGTTGAAGGAATCCTGACAATTATTTAGGTACGCACGCGATTGCGTTAAAGTCGACTTTGAAGTTAGGCTACATTCGTAATCAATTCGCAGGCCAAGTGGCACTTTGGCACGCAAGCTAAGCAAATATATTTCAGTGCGATCGTTCACAACGCAATTTGGCGTCAGAGTTAAAGTTGAAGTCGTCAAAATTGTTTGCAAGCTGCAAACTTTCACTTCGACTTGCACTTCGTGCCGGCTATGGGACATGCGCATTAATTTTTGTTTTTTGGTATATCTGACATCTGTCTAGTCCATCACTACTAAACTCCAGTATATACTGCTATAAAAAATAAATCCAAATTATATATTATAATCTCTAAACACAGACTGAACTAAATACAGAGAGAATCATGCTTCGACCATATGTTGAACGAATCCTGACAATTATTTAGGTACGAACGCGCTTGCGTTAAAGTCGACTTTGAAGTTATTGTGAATGGCAAATTTCGTGCCGACTTGCGTGCCAAAGTGCCACTTGGCCAGCGAATTGATTACGAATGTAGCCTAATTGTGAATGGCAAATTTCGTGCCGACTTGCGTGCCAAAGTGCCACTTGGCCAGCGAATTGATTACGAATGTAGCCTTAGGCTACATTCGTAATCAATTCGCTGGCCAAGTAGCACTTTGGCACGAAAGCTAAGCAAATCTATTTCAGTGTGATCGTTCTGTCTGAGTTTAGAGATTATAATATATAATTTGGATTTATTTTTTATAGCAGTATATACTGGAGTTTAGTAGTGATGGACTAGACAGATGTCAGATATACCAAAAAACAAAAATTAATGCGCATGTCCCATAGCCGGCACGAAGTGCAAGTCGAAGTGAAAGTTTGCAGCTTGCAAACAATTTTGACGACTTCAACTTCAACTCTGACGCCAAATTGCGTTGTGAACGATCGCACTGAAATATATTTGCTTAGCTTGCGTGCCAAAGTGCCACTTGGCCTGCGAATTGATTACGAATGTAGCCTAACTTCAAAGTCGACTTTAACGCAATCGCGTGCGTACCTAAATAATTGTCAGGATTCCTTCAACATATGGTCGAAGCATGATTCTGTCTGTATTTACTTCAGTCTGAGGCCTTAGGCTACATTCGTAATCAATTCGCTGGCCAAGTGGCACTTTGGCACGAAAGCTAAGCAAATCTATTTCAGTGTGATCGTTCACAACGCAATTTGGCGTCAGAGTTGAAGTTGAAGTCGTCGAAATTTCTTGCAAGCTGCAAACTTTTACTTCGACTTGCACTTCGTGCCGGCTATGGGACATGCGTATTAATTTTTGTTATTTTTTTTTGATATATCTGACATCTGTCTGATAGTCCATCACTACTAAACTCCAGTATATACTGATATAAAAAATAAATCCAAATCCAAATTATATATTAAACCTCAGACTGAAGTAAATACAGACAGAATCATGCTTCGACCATATGTTGAAGGAATCCTGACAATCGCGCTTGCGTTAAAGTCGACTTTGAAGTTATTGTGAATGGCAAATTTCGTGCCGACTTGCGTGCCAAAGTGCCACTTGGCCAGCGAATTGATTACGAATGTAGCCTTAATCAAGAAAAAATGAATAAATGTACACTTACCTTCAAAAGCTTCAATATGCGATTCCAAATTCCACTCTTTCAAAGTGGTTTTCCAAGACATTTTAACATAAAATATTGTCCAAACCGGCACTAATTGGATCACGACATTCACAACGGCGAAATGGTAAAAATAATAAGATGCTCTGTTCAAGCCTCTCCCACCTGTGGTCTCGTGGTCGTGTGAGGCTTTGTGATCACTGATTGGTCAGAAAAATATGAGCTGATTGTGAAATCCCGCTTAAAACCCCAAAATAATAATATTTCCATTAACTACTAAAAATAGATTGATTTTTAGTAAATATGTCTTCTTATTCACTTTAACTTGATTAACTGTTAATAGACGTAAGAGTAATGATTACTTTAAGACATTCAACTGTTAATAGGTTCATTTTAATTTTTCATCAAATGTTGATTTTTATTTGAAATAAATCAAGTTTGTTATTAATTCCAAAACGACTGACTCAGCAAAAATCATCTAGTTACACTAACAGGACATCTAATTAAAGAATAATATTTTAATATTAACTTGTAATTGAATTTTTGTTATATTTAATAGAAAATTCCAGCAAAAATATATATTAACCGATTTCTCTCTGTGTAGCAAGTTCAACGCCCTGTATTTATAGATAGGAGAAAAATGATACTCTGTTGAGGCCAAAGATTTTTAATGTATTTTATATTATTGTGGAAAAGTAGTGTTAGCATAGGTACTTATATTTTTATCAAGCCTTTCCTATATCTAAACTTATTAGTTTTTGAGATTCTATTTAAAAATTTTGGACTTCAATAAATCGGATCGGTTCCTCAGACACGTTCCAGTGAGTTAGCTGAGAGCTTATATCAGTAGACGCTAAGCAGGTTATTTCAATTATCTCCTTACGACTTTCTGTCAAAAAAGTCGGTTTTGCCCCCCGACTCACTATTACTAAATCATTAGAAATAATAAAATCTAATAGGTAATCACCTCTTGAGTTGATGTCACTGCTACTCCACGCAGTGTGGTGCGAATTGGCATCCACCCCCCTTCCGTGGGATACCCTGAAAGTTAGCTGCGGCAGGCCGAGGTATACCTTCAACCCTCTATCTGTCAGCACCTTCCAGTGACTGTTCGTCCATCCCTAGCACAATGGTGTTTTCCTGTGCCTCGGTATCGTTTCTTAGGATCCTCCAATCCTCCATTTTCAAACCCGTGTTCTGAGGTAGCTCAACGTGTGGCGAAGCAATCAAGTACGAAACTAGTTTTTTGTATGAATGTAACATTTCGAGGACTACATTCATAGAAGTACTCAAAGTGTGGGTAATGTGAATATGATGTAGTTTGAGGACTTGCATCTATAATTCTGTCTCTTTGAGGACGTACACTTTGGGGACGTCCTCGAAATGTCCAGTCGGTCCCCAAACTGATAGATGGATTCATGAAAAGGTCCTCAAAGTGTGGGATTCACATATATATGTATATATATAATATATATATATATATATATATATATATATATAATCAAAAATCCTTCTACCATATAGTATGGTGTAGGAAGGTAATCTCTTTTTATCCATGTACGAATTTCCACCATTCTTTCTTGTTTTTGGCTTTTATTTTTGCTTCATTCCACGCTAGATTTCTCTCTTTTAAGATTTTTTTTATTGTTTTATCCCAGGTGTTTTTTGGTCTTCCTCTTTTCCGTTTGTTCTGTGGTATTGCCTTCCATACTTGTTTGACTACTCTGGTATCCTTCATTCTCTGTAGGTGTCCCCACCAACTCAGTTGCCTCTTTTTTATGAATTCCAGTAGAGGTTCTACTTTTAATTCCTCTCTTATTGTCTGATTTCTAATATGATCTCTTCTTGTTATTCCTTTCACTCTTCTTAGGTATTTCATCTCTGCTGCTTGGATCTTACTTTTCTGCCTGTCGTTTAAAACCCACGACTCGCATCCGTACGTGAGTATTGGTCTGTATATGGATTGATACACTTTCGTTTTAGTTGTCTAAGAAACTTCGTTTTTGTTGATAAAAATCTTATTCATTGCATAATAGCATTTAATGGCTTTGTCTATTCTCCTGTTAATTTCTAATTCTTGCTTGCCAGTATTTTCGATTACGACCCCTAAATATTGAAAATCATTCTTTTGTTCTATTTCCGAATTATCGATAAATATGCTTAGTTCCTGTCGTTCTTCTGTAATCGCCATAACTTTTGATTTTTGCACGTTGATTTTCATTCCATGTTTCAACATCGATTCCTTCCATATATTGACATTATTTTGCAGGCTATCTCTTGTGTTTGCCATTATGACAATATCATCAGCAAATGCGCACTCTGCTATTTGGATTCGTTGCATATTGTGATAGCCAACATATAGTTTTTCGACACTTTGGCTACACTCTTTTATGATGTCATCCATAAATATAATGAATAATATTGGGCTCAATCCACCTCCTTGCCTCAGTCCGTCGTGTGTTATGAATGTATTCGATTTCATATTTTTACTTATTACATAATTTTCCGTTCTTCTATAAAGTGCTTTAATGTTACTTATCAGCTTTTCGTTCACATTTCTTTTATAGGGGCTTTCCCATATCTGCTGCCTAGGTACACTGTCAAATGCTTTCTCTAGGTCCAAAAAGGCAAGATATACGTTTTGTGTATTAGCGGTTTTCTTTTCAATTATTTGCTTCAATGTAAAAATATGATCTTGGATGCTACGTCCTTTCCGGAATCCACTTTGCGATTCTGTTAGTGTTTGTTCTACTTGTTTTATCAATCTCCGGTTTAAAATTTGCTCATACAGTTTTAATGCGGTACTCAGTAATGTTATTCCTCTATAATTGTTACAGTCCATGGTATCTCCTTTCTTAAAAATTGGTAATATTACACCCATTTCCCAATCCTTCGGTATCTCTTCTTTATTCCATATTTTATTGAATAGTATTCTGATTAATTCCTTTCCTTGTTCTCCTATTTTTTTGATCATTTCAGACGTTATCTTGTCGTGCCCTGGAGCTTTTCCGTTTTTCAATAATTTTAAAGCCTCTTCTAGCTCTGTTTTTGATATTTCTTCTCCTTCTTCTTCTTGAAAAGGTATCGTTTCTGCTATATTTCGTGTTTTATTCTCTTTAGTGTTTAGTAAATTACTGAAGTACTCTTTCCATCGTTCCATTATTGCTTCTTCTTTTGTAAGTATCACTCCTGTTGGGTCCTTGATTCCTAATGTTATCGTTGTTTTTTCCGTTCTGGTGCTTTTTAATACCTTGTAAAAATGTTTTTGATTATTTTTACTGTTCCATTCCATTTTATTTTCAAAATCTTCCCACGACTTCTTTTTTGCATTTTGCACTGATATTTTGGTCATTTTTCTTTGTTTTTTGTATTCGTCATAATTACTTCCCGTTTTATTTGCCAAGTATTTTCTCCAAGCTCTTTTCTTTTCTTGTATTTGCTTCTTAATTTCCGTCGTCCACCATGATGTTTGTTTTTTCCGATTATTTGTTTTCAATGTGCCACATGAATTTTTTGCCCCCTCTAATATCGTATTTTTAATTTTTTGCCACAATTCTTCTACATTCATATCTTCAGTATTTCCCATTTGTCTTTCTAATTTCCCATTAACTTCCGTTTCATATTTTTTTTTGCAATGCTTGGGTTATTTAGTTCATACGCTTTTATTGTTTCATGATCTAGTTTTTCTCTCCTCTTTTGGGTTGGATTAGTGCGTGTACTTCCTTTGATCTTTGCCACTACCAGATAGTGGTCACTTCCTATCTCTGGCCCTCTTGTAACTCTCACATCATTTTGGCATTCTCTATTTACAACTATGTAGTCTATGATAGATTTTTCTCTTCTGCTCTCTACCACCCTTGTGAATTTGTGTATGTCTTTATGTTCGTAGAACGTATTTGCTATAATTAGGTTATTTAGTTGGCAGTAGTCCATCATTCTCTTTCCATTGTTGTTCCTCACGTCTTCTCCGAAACGTCCTATTGTTCTATTGTATTGTATATCAGCTCTTCCCACTCTTCCATTAAAGTCACCTACTACGTTGATATTTCCTATACCGTTTCCTGTTATTTCGTCAAGCTCTTCCCAAAAAGTGTCCTTTTTTTTTGCTCTCTCGTCTTCATTTGGGCCATATACTATTAGTAATGACCATCTATCCCCGTCGTCTTCCTTCATTTCTACCATAAGAATCCTTTCTGAGTAACAATTCCATTTTTGTAATTTGTGTAATATTTCTTTCTTTATTATGCATCCTACCCCCGCTTCTGCTCTTTCATTCTGCTCGACTCCACTGTATATTAATATGTGTCCGTTATCTAGTGCCATTGCTCCTTTCCCTTTCTTTTTTGTTTCTGTTATGCCTAAAATATCCAGTCCTATTTTTTCAAATTCCTCTTCTAGTTCTTTTTCTTTGCCACTTATGCTTCTCATGTTCCATGTTCCGAGTTTCCATGTCTTTTCCTTGTGAATTGCCTGCTTCGTTATATTTTTCTCATTAACCTTCTCCTTGTTTAGTTTTTTGTCTTCTGTAACTCTTCCTTCTCCTTATTCCATTTCCATTCTTCACCATTAATTGTTAACTTCCGGAAACCAATTTTAATTTCCTTCCCCTCTTGTTTTTCTATTTTTGCTCTCTCGTGGATTTTCCTTACCATTTATCTTTCTTTTTTGCTTAGATCCGGGCTTATAAAATATCTTTCATTTATGACTTCTTTTAGTTTGTGTTTATTTCGTATTATTTTTTCTTTATCCTCATTGCCATTGCATTCTATTAGGCACGTTTTATTCCAAAGTTTTCGTACTGCTTTTATCTTTGTCTGCACCTCTAGATTTCTTTCAAGAAAGTTACTAATTTCTACTTTTAATTCCTCTTGGTTTGAACTTTGTATTGTTAGCCCATTAAGCACCACATTATTCTCTCTTTTTTCTTTTTCCAACCACTCCACGTTTTTCTTAATATCGTTTAGTTCGTTAGTAATTTTTTCATTCTCCTTTTTTATTATTGCATAATCATTTGCAAGCCTTTTGTTTTCTTCTCTTACTATTTGAATTTCCTCTTTAAGTTCCTTCTGCTCAGCTCTCATGTCTTTGACTGCATTTTTCACATCAAGCATTTCCAATTTCATATCTCTCATTAAATCTAATATTTGATCCAGTTTTCCATCGCTATCTTTTCCCTTCTTCGTAGGTGTTCTGTATGTCTTCTTATTACTTCTAGAGGCTTCATCATCTTCATCACTTACTCCCGATCTTCTTCTTTTGTTACCCTCATCCGTTGAGTAGTCGCTTTCCATTTTACCTGTAGGCTCGCGGAAAGGATAAGCCCACCTCAACGGTTCGGAAGCTTTCTCCTTAACAAGCCTTCTTTATTTTAAATCTGGCAACACCGCAGTATATTTTGATAAGGTTTCTTCTTTTAATTACTTGTTATCGTTAAAATATCAATGTTTAATCATAGTTTTATAGATTTTTTCTACTCACATTTAGTATTTTTTACGCACAATTTTATTCCACTGCACTAAATACGTCAAGTTCACACTTCTCTAGCACTTTCCTGCAATTAAATTTCCCAACAATGCCTAAAATCAGGTTAAATTGTAGGAGAAAATTTAATTTGCTTTTGCTCGATTTAGCACAACGTTGCCAACCCAGTACATGATATACAGTCCCCAAACTCAAGTTTTCTCTCTAACGATGAGTTTGTGGACAGTATATCATATACCAGTCCCTGAGCTTGACTGGGCTAGTCCGACGGCGACGGCACATGCGGCATTGCCGCCAGCATAACATACGGCAGTTTGCAGCAGCTTTGCCGCAAAATTAAGACTACACCAACCTGCCCATTATTATTCTTCATAATACTCCAATAAACTTTTAAAAATAACAACCATAAAAGAAAACACAGTTTGAGTCCGATCTAGTTCAAACAAGATTATTATTTTGTAAACTTCGGTACAGTGTCTTCAGGAATATATTTTGAACCCCCCCGTAACGTTTCTATACATATATCATCCATATCAAATATTCCAAAAAAATATCAAACAAACTAACGCGCAACCCTACCAAACATCACTAGCCTGACTAATTCAACAATTATTGATGGCATTCAAATAATCCAGCATTTTTATTCTCAACAATTTTTTATAATGAATTTCATCACTTATGAGTTCTGATGAACATGTCATCAACATTCATCGTAACATACTGATGAATTTTTCAGTAGTAAAAACACTACCATGAATTTTGTGTTTTCTGACAAACTTGAATTTTATTATTGACGACCAGTTCTCATATATTAGATATGATCTGAGAGTTCTCTACTAAAAGTTGTGGCAAATTATCACAGAGAAATATCTCACTAGTTAAAAATCAAAACTCGTCATAACGTTGTGTACTGCTAGATTCATTTTGATTGATACTTATTTTTGGGAATATAAAATAAATAAAGGTATTATTACGATTGCCAGCATTAGCCTTATCAAACAATAATTATTTCATTTGTAAAAATTCCACAACCCAATTATATAAAAGCAACAATTCACCTCTGATTATAAGCCGCTATGTTTCGAGTTTCGATCGATATTAACGTCAAATTGGTAGTTAAAGCGTAAAGATTGATTAGTTAAAAACAGGTGAAATTGAACGTTGTCAAACCGATGAGATTAAAAACAAAAAAATTAAGAAAAGAAAACTACTTGACGACCGACAAGCCCAGTCTCGTTTTTCGATTGATCACTCACTAGTAAGCTACTTATCGGCGATTGATACCCACGCCCGTGTTCGAGATATGATTAAAATCAACAAACGGTGACTTGCAAGAATCTGAAAATTGATACAAGTTTTTCAAAAGTAACAAATCAGTTGCTCCCTGAATGAAGGCCGTAATTTTCATCAAATTCTTGGCTTAGGATAAATCGCGCCACCCATGTGGCATTCCAGAATTACACACTACGCGTGTGCAATAACAAATAATGCATACATGCGCATCTAATTTTAGTTTTTTGAAAGAAATAATACTAATACCTAGTACTTCCGAAAGCAGTATAATAATTTTGTCGAAAGAAGAAACATTTGATTCTTATCTTTTCCTTCTTTTGATAATTTTATAGTCTTTCTAAAGGAACATGTGAGTTAAATTCCCTACTCACAACACAAATACCATATTCCTTCCTTCGAAAGGAGTTACCATATTTCATTCTTACAAAAATAGTTCTTACATGCGCTGTATAATGCCGCATGAGTGGCGATTTATCCCTGCCTAATTCCTTGATGACCATGATTCATCATATTACGGCTGCGTTCTTGGACCGAATTAGTCGAATTTCAAAGTCGCGGAACGGGTTTTTGATATCCATGATAGTACGGAAGATTGGTTGTGTCAGTCGTACTTCAGAGTTCTGACGTCAGTCACATCAATTTGTTTATAATAGACTAGCAATCACTATCACTCCATATCAGTTGAGTGTTATTCAACTGTTTCGTTGTTAATGCCGTAATTTGTTTGTTTACAACTATTCAAACAGTTTTTATTAAAAATGTTGAACCTCCACTACTGAACTGTTGGATTTGAATGATTATTTCTTTTTATGTAACCCGCATTACCAATTTTGGAAAATCGGTAACTAATATTTGAATGAACACTTTTGACCCGAAGGAGTGAATCCCAGCACTATACGTACCAGGTTAACTGGAATACAGGCGCCTCCGTGAAGTAATGTATAAATATGAGGCTGAATTAAGCTTCACTCTCTTAGCCAGCAAACTCTTGTGTCCACAATCCACCACACCTCTCAGTTTGGACTTTGAGATTCGGAAAGTGTTGCGAATGCGGTTCAACACACTTTCCGTCATGCTTGCTTAGTCCGACGATGGGAGTTTTTTCTAACAATGAGCTCACGCGAAAGGAAACCCTATTATATTCGCGGAACATCACGCGATCCAGGGGTGGGAAAGGAGAGAAGGTAGGAATTTACGTTGGTTTTGAACTTTTGGAGGTTGAAATTAGTGCAACGATGTGTGTTTTCGAAGGACTCGAGGACGGTTACCACCGCGCCAGGACTGGGCGATTCCCAATCTTGAGAAGGAGATCTGTAGGCGAGGGACGACATGACAGTTGAGCGCGGCTGACTTTGCATGTTCGTTGAGGAGGTATTCGTCAGAAGATGTTAGGTGTTCACTACACTTTCGGAAAGAGAATGCGAGTGGACAGGTGCAGATGAATCTCGAAAACTAGTTTGTTTCAACTGTGACCAAATGCATACGGGATAGGTCGTTTTGAGAATCGGTGATCCTCCGAAAGTGGCCAACTATCCTGCAAGTAAGGGAAAACATAGTGAAAACCTTCTTTTTTCTTCTTCGAAATGTGATATTTCACTTTTGTTACATAAATAGACTATCGAAGGAAAGGAGAGTCTTTACTACTTTACTACTAAGCAACTATTCTCCTTAGCCTTCCGGCATGATCCCGACTCTCAAAACGACCTATTCCGTATCTACTTAGTAACAGTTGTGAAACACTTATTGTTTCGAGAGATTCGTCTTCCCCCGTTCACTCACACTCATCTATTATGGAAAGTGTAGAGAACCAAACCATCGCCACGCTGAATCTCTACTTCCTTTGTCTCCACGCACATGTTCAGCCAGCCGTTCTCAACTCCACTGCCCCATGTCGTCCATTTCCCACACAGTTCCTTCTCATACGGTTGGCGTCTTGCCGTCCAGCGACCACCAGCGTGGGGGACACTCTCCACTCGAAGTCCATCGGAAACTGTAGTGAACCGTTTCGTGCTCCCCGCAAATGCCATTCCAATGCTCTCCCATCGTTTGAAATACAACATACGGAAAGTGTGTTGAAATCATTATCGCAACACTCTACGAGTCCCTTTACAGACAAACGGAAAGTGAAGTGAACAAGAGGATGTACAGTGACAGAGCCTCAAGTCCATATATCGCATTGAGAGGTGAATAAGCTGAGCTTCGCTCAGGTCCCTGGCCTTTGGCCCTGCGACCAGTTCTTCTGTAAGCTAGGTGGTATGGTGAACCGTAGAATCGCTGCACACAAGAGAGAGATTGCCAACTTAGGACCTTATATTTATACTTTAACTCCACGAAGGCGTATACTCTCAGCGGATCAATCAGAAGCAGATTTCGTCTAAGGGCTGGAAATACGCCTTCGTGATACTTTCGCTCATGGCTTTCGCCAGAGATAAGTAATAAACAAGATGCGCAGGTCAATGCAATAATTGGGAAATATATTCCTTATGGTTTTGGAATCAACCAGTAGATGGAACTAGTGTCGCTGATTCCAAAGAGAGATTATAGCTTTAGCATAGCAGACTAGGCGCTGCAGGAAAAGAAGAATGTTTCTTCATGTGCTTTTATAGGTTATCTATTATTTTAAATTAAAATTCTTTGTTACTTTGATAAAAGTAGTTTAGGGTTATTATATTAAAAATCTATAGTCTATTTCAGAAAGGTATAGAGTAATAAAATGGGGAATTCCGTCCAGTTCGGCTCAATTTCGGTGTCGGCCATAGGCGTAGGTCTTGAAATAGTATTGTTTGTAATATTAATGATAATAATAATAAGAATATTATGATTTTTTAGAATTTAATTTCTGTATAATCTATTTTTTGTATAATGTTCAATAAAATATAAGTGTACCTAATACTATGTACATAATGCCTAATTTTTATTCTGTTAAAATAAAATTCTTTCCTTTTTACGAGTATCCTACCGGCACGCCTTTGGCACACTATTTTCAGTGTTTGTGAATGGATAACAATAGGCTAAACCTATATTTTGACCCCAACCCGGGTGGTACTACCCGCACTTGATAAAAAGAAAGAATTTTACAATGAAATCGATGCCAAACTATGAAAGTGGCTTAAATACTCGTTGGGTCACTCTGTGCTCCCTTTGCATGCCTAATGAGGTTTTATTACTCTATACCTTTCTGAAATAAACTAGTACATATACATTAGATCTGGTACATTTTCTTGAGTATTCTGGTACATACTTTTATTTTGCTCTGCCAACACTGATTTTGTTTTTATTTTTTTCTAGTTTTTGTGAATATTTTGATTTCATTATAAATTTATTGTTCAATTTATTGACAATGTCATAATCGGGATAAGTGTGAATATATAAACTGTGAAAGGACACGTCGCCAAAAGTTTGATCAAACCCAAGAAAACAAATCAAATAGAGATTATTATAATATATTAATTCCAACTCTACTATTTTGTGATTTGGTCGTTGCTGTACATTACTTTTAATTTAAGATATAAAAAGCCCATTTTACTGATTGGCAGTCAAGGTTAATTATCTACCGTCAATCAATAAATTTGCTGTTTTGCTATGAATCGCTCTAACTTCACAACATAATATTCTAAATAATCACGCATTGTGCGCCATCTGTTACAATTTATATGAAGCAGAAACTAATCATGTGACTATATTTCCAAATCTTCAATTAGACGTGCACATCTTTTTAGGTTACTTATCTCTGCTTTCGCTGAACGATTTCAACTCGTCGAACCAATCGCTGAAAGCAGTGGATGATCTTCAACAATGGCAACGTCGTACTCCAAATTACGGAAAGTTGTAAAGTAACCACAGAAATTATAAATTCTCTGAACGTAACCTATGAAATCGATGCTTTTATGAAAAAAACCTAGTTTACCGCAAATTTTTACTTCGAAATTTACTATAGGTACCTGCTACTTTTTAGTTTTTAAAAAGTTGTATACAAATAGAAACCGAAGGTGGATAAAATGAAGAAAACTTTTGAAGTGAGCTTCTAAGAACAGATTGTTTTCTTTTATGAAATGATTCATGAAACATTCATTATCATTACAATTAATTTTAATTACACTTAACGCATCTAAAAGTTTGACAACTTTCAACTAAAAATTATCATTACGTTATATTCATACTCATAAACAACGAAGTCGCATGTATTGTTCAAGATATTTGGCAATTGCACAGAACACAGAAATAAAATTGTTTCTGTGGGTCTGTGTCTGTAGTCACTTGTCATTCCAAAATTGAAGTTTCGTTTTGGTTATGTTGTGATTTGTGAATTTTGTATTAATAATAAATAATAATTAACCAACAGGCATTAAATGATTGGTACGGCAATATACTCACCTTTTCTGAGAAATAGGTTTGGGGTCCGGTAAGGTTTGCGACCCTCGGAATTTTACAACAATTTTTTTTTTATTAGAAAGCCCTATTGCTATAGAACATTTTAAAAGAAAAAAATTCTTGGATCATGCACTTTTGAAAGAGAAAATTGCATTTAAAAGTACTAAAAATCCGCCATTTTTTATAAATTTTTGACAATTTTTGACAATTATCTCTAGATATCAGATGGTCACAAATTTTAGATAGAGCGGTGGGTGGACAATGTTGCCAGTTCTCATTTCCGTAACTCGTGACGGCTTGAAAATACTTAACACAAGGTTTTAGATCTTTTTACTAAAAAATGTGTGGTACATTCAGAATTTATAGAGAAAAATCTAAAAAAACAATATTTTTTCACCACGACCACTATTTGGACAGATATTTTATATAAAAAATAGTTAAATACTTTATATTCAACATCAATTTTTCCGAGATGAGGAATAAATATGTATAGTAAAATTAATACCTATTTAGAGGTACCAGCCGTTTTAGTAACTTAACGTATGCGGCTTCTTGAACCATCTGAACCCGCATGAAAAAAATTAGGTTATGACCTTTGTCATGTCAAATGCTTGACATATTTCTTATTGCATTGGCGTAGTGACTTGAAATTTCATATTATCAGTGGCGGTTTGTAATAATACAAATTAATTTTATGAAATTCATAAAATTCTAAAGATGTTGACATAATAAAAGAATATAAAAGAAGCGCACTAATTTTAAAAACATTGTTTTATTAACTAGATACATAGTTTTCTTAAAAAAATATGGCAATTCAGAGTTCGATTAAGTACAAATTCTAGATTTTAAAAAAATGACAACGTGATCTTCAAGGCAAAGTTTAATTAGTTTCTAAATCAGAATAACTTTCGGAAAGTGATAGTTCATCATCGGATTCATTGGATACAGAGATCACCATAGGTTCGATGTTTAGTAGGTCCAGTTTGTTTTCTACTTCCCATGCTTCAGAAATAATTTTCTCTGTATGATTCTGCCAGTGTTGCTCCGGTACATTTTTTACAACGTCATTCCATACTTTTAAGACTTCAGTAGGTGACCTTGCAGTTTTCGTAATAGCTTGGTCATAATGCCTTTTAGTTTCTGACCATACCATTTCGATGGCATTAAAATGGCAATGATAGGGTGGTAGCCTGAGAACACAATGACCATGCTCGGCAGCGTATTTGTCTAAATGATAATTTGTTTCTGGCAAAACTTGCTTTTCAATTATATTCCAAACAGCATCCTTTAAAATGTGATCTGGAAAAGGAATATTCTTTTTTTTGAGCCATTCTAACATGCGTGTTTTACTCCAACTTTTTCTTGGGATTTCTTCATCCAGGCGACTGTGATACGTTGCGTTATCCATTATAATTAACGATGGTTCTTCCAAGTTTACAATTAGTTGCTGTTTAAACCAATTTTCAAAATTTTCGGTGTTCATGTTATCATGGTAATCGCCTGTTTTTTTTATTGCATTTAAAAATAAGCGATGCATTTGCCACAAAACCTTTTTTATTACCGGCATGAACAATTACATATCGTGTCCCACTTCCAGTTATTTTTAAATCACTGTGTTTAGTACCATCTTGCCACATTCTTCTGTCCCCGCTTTTACTAAAAACCCATGTCTCATCCAGAAAAACAGGTGTAAAGAGCTTTTCGCTTTTAGCAGCATGGTATTTGTTCAAAAATAATATTCTTTTTAATCTGACTGCAGGCATTTCCAATAAATGTTTTCTTCCATCCTGTTTTTTGAAATGAAAACCCATTTTTTCAATTCCCAAATATAACGAACCTTTGGAAATCTTAGTTTCTGGAGACTCTTCGATAAATTGCCGTAAAATAGTTTCTACTGTGATTTTATCCTTTCGCGCATACATTTTATAAATTACTTCCCTCAAACAATGCAGGGTATTTTTTGTAATTCGGGTTTTGCTCCGGGAAACGCTTGCAGACATATTTCTTCTAAATTCGAAATCTGTAGCTCTGTTTGGTTTTTCAAGATTATATAATGTGCTTTCTGGAACTTTTAGTGCTTCGGACGCTTTTTTAATTGCCTTAAATCGAGATCCTAAATCGTTTTGAAAATAGTTTACTACATTAAGCATAAGTTTTTTGGATTTATCAGAATATCGCATTTTTATATCTTATTTTGCGTTATGACGTTAACATGAAATCAAAATTTGACGTAACTTCAAAAACGTGACATCTAATAAATTAGTTACGACGTTCATTTTTGTTGGTAATTTTTTGTTTCAACCGATTTATTAATAATAAATAAGGATGGTCTTATTCTAAATGGGTATAAAATTTACTATATGTATAAATGTAGACATAAATATCAAATAATTTATATTCCACATGAAGTTTTTTTCCAAAAAGGGGAAGGGAATAATCCCTTCCCCTTTTTGGAAAACTTTTTGTGGAATACAAATTATTTGATATTTTTTCGAGAAGGGGAAGGGAATAAATATGTGTGTATATAGATAGACATAAATATAGGCGACCGGCGAGTTGCATCCCAAAAAGTAAAATTTTACCTTAACGAAAAAAGGTGACCGTCGAATAGCAACCGTAATCCAAAAAGGACTGTTCATTAATAATCGCCTATCATGGTCAAAAGCAGGTCAAATTTTACTGCAATGTATTTGAATCGTAAATATTTTTATAAAAATTGGAACATAAATCTGTATGAGATTTGAAAAATGTCATCATATTTTCTTAGTTTAAATGTAATCTTAACGATAGTAGAAAGTGTGACGTGTTGAGACCTAACCTAACCTAACCAAACCTAATCAAACCTAACCAAACCTAACCAAACCAAACCAAACCAAACCAAACCAAACCAAACCAAACCAAACCAAACCAAACCAAACCAAACCAAACCAAACCAAACCAAACCAAACCAAACCAAACCAAACCAAACCAAACCAAACCAAACCAAACCAAACCAAACCAAACCAAACCAAACCAAACCAAACCAAACCAAACCAAACCAAACCAAACCAAACCAAACCAAACCAAACCAAACCAAACCAAACCAAACCACACCACACCACACCACACCAAACCAAACCAAACCAAACCAAACCAAACCAAACCAAACCAAACCAAACCAAACCAAACCAAACCAAACCAAACCAAACCAAACCAAACCAAACCAAACCAAACCAAACCAAACCAAACCAAACCAAACCAAACCAAACCAAACCAAACCAAACCAAACCAAACCAAACCAAACCAAACCAAACCAAACCAAACCAAACCAAACCAAACCAAACCAAACCAAACCAAACCAAACCAAACCAAACCAAACCAAACCAAACCAAACCAAACCAAACCAAACCAAACCAAACCAAACCAAACCAAACCAAACCAAACCAAACCAAACCAAACCAAACCAAACCAAACCAAACCAAACCAAACCAAACCAAACCAAACCAAACCAAACCAAACCAAACCAAACCAAACCAAACCAAACCAAACCAAACCAAACCAAACCAAACCAAACCAAACCAAACCAAACCAAACCAAACCAAACCAAACCAAACCAAACCAAACCAAACCAAACCAAACCAAACCAAACCAAACCAAACCAAACCAAACCAAACCAAACCAAACCAAACCAAACCAAACCAAACCAAACCAAACCAAACCAAACCAAACCAAACCAAACCAAACCAAACCAAACCAAACCAAACCAAACCAAACCAAACCAAACCAAACCAAACCAAACCAAACCAAACCAAACCAAACCAAACCAAACCAAACCAAACCAAACCAAACCAAACCAAACCAAACCAAACCAAACCAAACCAAACCAAACCAAACCAAACCAAACCAAACCAAACCAAACCAAACCAAACCAAACCAAACCAAACCAAACCAAACCAAACCAAACCAAACCTAACCTAACCAAACCTAATCAAACCTAGCCTACATAATTGAATAATGTATAAATTAAATTAATATATTATTCACTATATTGCTATAAAACTGTATTAGACGCAGTTTTGGAAATAAAATTTAGTCATCGAATTACGATATCAGAATAAACATGACAACAATGCCCGCTTTTATTTAATTATCTACCAGTTTTAGACACAATATTAAATTTGTTGACGGGATGCAACTCAGCGGTGAGACGGATGCAACTCAGCGGTCAAAAGTTTGGCCTGCTCAAATGGGATGCCACTCACCGGTCCCGTAAATATCAAATAATTTGTATTCCCCATGAAGTTTTCCAAAAAGTTTTTGTGCCGAAATAGCATAATTAGGAATAACATATCTCTTACAAATAATAATCATAACAATAGTTTTCATAATTCAATTCATCGTCGCTCCCGACCAACTGACACCGATCAAAGTGTAACTATCTATAACAATATCAGATAATAAGAAACAGAAAACAAATAAGAAAATACCTAGTAAATAACAATAGAAATAACCTCAATAAAAAATAGTAATGAAAATCAATAGTTTTCATCATAATCCAACACATATCGCTTCCCGACCAACTGACACAGATCAAAGTGTAACTAGAACCAAAACCTAAGCTAACCTAACCTAACCTAACTTACATGAACCAAATGAAACTCAACAATGTAATAAACTAGAGAGGTTAAGCTTCGAAGTATCATTTCATTTATTTTAAAGTAATTATATGTATATATATATATATATATATATATATATATATATATATATATATATATATATATATATATATATATATATATATATATATATATATATAACTATGTGGTAGGTACAGCAGTAAGTTTGTTATAAACTCTTACATTTAATGTAAGAAATAAAGAAAATCTAAGATAAACATTATATTCTAAGGATGCTTAATATTTCAATTTTTATTATTATAAATACAAATCATTTTATATTTTTATATATTCCTGTAATCTATTACAATGCAAAATTAATTCAACTAAAAGAAAATAAACACCATTTGACAACGCCGCTAAAGCTATCACCTGATCATACAATTATCATGATTTGTGAACCTAAGGTATATAGACATAAGATTTTAGTGTAGTTCACAGCACAGGGGGAGTGTGCTGTGGTGGAGTTTTATAACCTGTAAGTGTCAAGTGAAAATAATTATGCTTAAAAATATTTCTGAAAATTGGCGAAATTTAAGTATTTTCTTCCGGTTTTTTTTGTGAAACAGACTCACATTTAGTTAAAGATAATAACCTTTACAGTTTAAAGTGAAAATATTCACCGTAAAATAGCATTAAATAGTGTTGAAAAAGTACCATTTTTTGAACTAAATTTGTGATTTTTAAAGTAATTTCTGAATAATCCAACGAAATTTTTGTTCTAATCTACTATATTAAAGGTGAGCTATCAAACAAATTTAAAATTAACATAAAATTCCGAGGGTCGCGAAGTCTACCAGAACCTAGGTTTGTTACAAAATGACGAAAAACCACAAAATGGAGCCTTTTCGATCAAATGTCCTCTCTTGAAGATCATTTAGCAGTCTGGAAGTAATTTATTGTTGAAATTTCACTATCCTGGTTAGGTTAGGTAAATAAATTGAATATTTCAGGACACTTGAAATGATTCTAATGTAAAACAGTCATCAGAAGAAGTTGATGTGGTTCTGACAGAAAATGAAGAGTCCCAGGATGGTGAAAGTGTGGGTGTAGAAGATAATGTTGATAATAATTCTACACAAACATCTGCATCATATATTTCATATAAAATAGCAAATAGTTCCTTAGCATCTACTACTTCATCTCAACACAAAGAAAACATTTACAATATGAAACGTTTAAACAAAAGGAAAAATGATGTCCAAACTTTTGAAAAGAGTATTGTATCCACTTTATATTATGGAATATTATTATTCTTCGGAATAAAACAACCTTTTTAATTCGATAATACTATAATGACTCCCTTCTCCTAAATTTCATACAAAGAGCGGTGACTATTCTATTAGTCACTCACAACTACTCAACATAATAATGAATGATAAATATTTCGCATTTTAAAATACGGGGTAAATTGGAATTTAAGCTAACAGTTCGGCCATGCTACCAGGATCTCGACCCGAGAGCCTTGCCTTCAACATTCGGTAGGTAGTACCGCCCCTAAAAAATACCTGCGACAATAAATAAACATTAATTATATATTATTTCATAACGACCCAGCGAGACTGGCCCGCAGATCGTTTACTGATTAGTCGAAGTCTGAGATCCTCTTCCGACCCGCCACCTGTACTTGGAGGAGGACGTATTCCGCCTGTAACGGACAGATCTTGAAGAGAAGCCCGACTTTCTCTGTGAATATTTTCCCTTAATGATACATTCACGTCTTGTGTATCCTGATCTTCGGAACACGTTTTATTCCTAGGTGACGTTTCACCTGTAAGCGACGTTTCGCTTCTGAGTAACGTTTCACTCTTCTCGCACGTTTTGCGTTCGGGTGACGTTACACCTGTAAGCGACGTTTCGCTTCTGAGAGACGTTTCACCCAAGACAACACTTTCATCTTCTGAGGAAGCTTCACTTTCTGCTTCGAATCTGGTCTCGTAGGGCTTGATCTTATCTGCAGCCCATACTCCACTGTACCATTTTCCTCTTCCATCGACTCTTGGTAGACTATCCAATAAATAACGATCATTTCCGAGAACATTGTTGATTACGTAAGGACCACTATATTAAGGTAATAATTTTTTACTTTGGCCATCATTTTGGGTAACGTTTTTCTTAATCAGTACTAGTTGTCCCAGTTGAAACTCAACGCATTTTCTTTTTGCTTCAAATCGTGCCTTTTGTTTCTGTTGATCAGATTCTATAGTTTCGGCTGCCTGTTGTCTGATTTGCTGTAGTTCTGAAGGGATTTTTCCATCGGAGACTTCGTTGTTTAAAAATGAGTCGTTACTACCCCTTAATGGATAGCCAAACAACATCTCGTGAGGGCTTTTCCCCGTGCCTTTATTTGTAGCCGAATTTAACCCAAATTTGATTTTGTTTATGGTTTGATCCCAATGACACTCGTTCTCCGTGGATGCTGCTAGCGCCAAAAGAATGGTCCTGTTGCACCTTTCGACCTGCCCGTTGGCTCTTGGGGTTGCAGTGGCATTATGAACTACCTTTATTCCCAACTTGTTCACAAATTTATTAAAGGCGTCACTAGTGTAACAGGATCCTCGATCACAAATAATTCTCCTGGGTGTTCCAAAAGTATTACATATCTCATTGTGGAAATTCGTCAACGGTAGGGTCTTGGTATTTTTCACAGCTTTCATATTTACTTATTTTGTAAAGGCATCAACTGCTACTATTAAATAGGCGTTTCCCTTCGTACTTCTTACGAAGAGTCCAAGGTGGTCGACATGTAACGTATACCGATATTTTCGGGATGGGATGTAGGTAACTGGCTTGCGGACCGCCGCTACTTTTGTTATATTGACAGTAAAGGCAACAACGAATGTACCGATTAACATATTTATTTAGACGAGGAAACCAATAGTCTCGACTTATTTGCGAGATGGTCTTATCTGCTGCTTGATGGCCTGCTTGATCATGGAAATAATTGGCAATTGTATGACGGGCTGCTCTCGGTACCATCCACTTCAATCCATCTTTAGTTTTTCGATATATTCTATCATTCTTCAGTACATACTCCTTGTGGATTGTAGCCTCTTCCTTATCCGCTGGTACCCTCGAAAGTACGTGGTATATATATTTACATCGTTCGTCTTGTAGCTGTGCAGATAATACCCAATCACTTTCTGTAATATTCACGTTTAGAATATTGACGTCATCATATGGGCTAGGACCATCTACAGGATTTCTGCTTAGAGCGTCCACATGAGCCATACGAGTCCCAGGGCGGTAATCGATCGAGAAATCAAACTCCTGTGTAGCCATCCACCAATGTCCGATTCTGGGTACAAGATCCCTTTTTGACAAAGTCAGACGGAGGGCGTCACAATCAGTCACAACTTTGAATGGTATTCCAAGTAAATAAACACGAAACCTTTGCATAGAGTTGACAACGGCCATCGTCTCTAACTCGTAGGAATGGTAACGCTGCTCCTCCTTACTAGCTTGCCTGCTAAAATATAGAACCGGTTTTAGCTTGGAATCTCGCTGTTTCTGCAATAGGATTCCAGCAACTCCAAGTTTGGATGCGTCCGTGTGAAGTTCTGTCTCCAGTGCTGAATCGTAGATTTCAAGAACAGGTCTACTGCATAAAATTTTCTTAAGACGATCAAATGATGTTGCCTGGTCCGAAGTCCATTCATATTTGGCGTCCCTTTTTGTGAGTTGCGTTAACGATCTCGCAATTCTAGCAAAAATTTTAACATATTTTCGGAAGTAGCTCGCTAGTCCAAGAAACTGACGGACTTCGTGAACGTTTTTAGGAGTCGGAAAAGCTTGAACTGCTGAAATTTTACCCATAGCTGGACGGACACCTTCCTCGCTGATTTCATGTCCCAGATATTCGATGGTTCTTTTGAAGAAGTAAAATTTCGATAACCGTAGTGTAAGGTTTGCTTGTTGAAACAGTTGTAATATGGACTATAAAGATTCAAGCCCTGAAAACACATTACTCGATGGAACCAAAATGTCGTCCAAGTAAGCAAGAGCGGTAGTAAATCGTAATGAACCCAGTATTTGATTGACAGCTCTCTGGAATACAGCAGGGGCATTGACCAGTCCAAGCGGCATCCTCACATATTCATAGTGTCCATCCGGTGTCACGAAGGCTGTTTTCCCAATAGAGTATTTCGCCATAGGTATCTGATGATAGCCACTAGCCATGTCGAGTGTAGTAAAGAAGCAATTCTTCAATCTTTCCAAGTGATCATCTACACGGGATAAGGGGTAACAGTCCTTTATAGTTCTGGAGTTAAAAGCTCTAAAATCGACGCAAATCCGAACCTCTCCATTTTTCTTCTTAACCAAAAGAATCGGGCCTGCATATGGGGAATTTGACTCACGAATTATGTCATTTTCTAGCATGTCTCTTACATTATGTCTAACCAGTTCCCGTTCACTCATAGAAAGACGGTAGGGTCTGTACGTTACCGGTATATCGTCGTTCAAGAGAATTTTCATTTCGACATCCCTAACACATCCTAACTCCGATAAAGTTTCAGCGAAACAATTACGATATTTATTAAGCAATACTAGTAATTTTTGTTGATCAGTATCTTTAAGGGAATCATCACAATCAATTTCGTCTACGGTAAATAATGGTCTGTACTTATAAGATTTCATTTCAAACACGCTTACCTGTGTTTCTCCCGGAAGGTCCTGTGGGAAACACACTTGGCCTCTAGCGATTATCTTTTGATAATTGATTTCGGCGTGTAGTCAGATAAGGAGATAATTGATTTTTGCGCGTGCCGGAGTGGTCTCCGTCTTCAGATATTTTTGTATATGTATGTCACATATTAAGA
Source organism: Lochmaea crataegi (assembly GCA_947563755.1). Classification (NCBI taxonomy): domain Eukaryota; kingdom Metazoa; phylum Arthropoda; class Insecta; order Coleoptera; family Chrysomelidae; genus Lochmaea; species Lochmaea crataegi. The sequence continues at coordinate 33,262,360 of OX387434.1, read as the reverse complement.
TGTCAAAAGGACCTTAACGAATGTTGACATGTGACCCATCAAACGATTCAGCGTTATGCATTGTACGTCAAATTGCCGCGGTGCCGATAGCGACTTTAATTGCCGCGGTACCGATAGCGACGGTGGTTTATTTATGTATAGAAATAATAATTGTCAATTTGATTATTAAAAATTGTAAGACGAAAATTTAGTAATATAAAAGTATAAATAAAAAAAACTTTATAGCATGTCTTAAAATTTGGTGAAGGCGTACTATGATTTTTATCAATGTAAAGGTCCCGATTACGTCTCCAGTTTGAGATATTTTTGTATATGTACGGGGTATGTCACATATTGAGACGTCAAAAAGGACCTTAACGAATGTTGACATGTGACCCATCAAACGATTCAGCGTTACGCAAAGTACGTCACGTTAAACGTCGCATGTAACGTGTCACGTTATACGCGACACGTTAAACGTGACGTGCCACGTCAAACGTTTTATGTCACAATAAAAGGATGAAGAAACGAGAAAAGTCAATTTTCATAATTTTATTTCAGTTATTAAAAAAATTAAAATAAACTTTTATTCATACAATGAAATAACTTTTGACAGCATTGTTTTCAATTGCTTCAGAAGATAGATAGAAAGATTTCATCTTTCTGAAATATTCAATAACAAGTCTTAATCAATATCGGTAAACAATAGGTTCACAACACACAGGTAACCGCAAAAATTGTAAATTCCCAATTAAATGAAAATATGTTTTTGTTTTCGATTTCCTTCGACTAATATTTTTGTCTATTGATTTGTGGTTGTGTGCACTGTGAAAATATCTATATTTTTGGAAACTTATAATTTTGTAAACATCCCACCTTCAAGGTATAAAAAGGAGAAGTGATACGGTTTAGTATCATTTGACTATCCACATATAAACAAGATTTTGCTGAGAGTGCGTACGTGAGTGCTACAAGAAGAAATTAAAAGTAAGTTTCAATATTATTGTTATGCGTATGTGTGTGTGTGTGTGTGTGTGTGTGTGTGTGTGTGTGTGTGTGTGTGTGTTACAAAATATTTGAAAATGAAATTTTTAAATTTTTTTTAGATGGATTTAGAGAAAATAAACAAAGTTTCCTCCATTACAGCAAGGAAGCCTGTAGTGAAGCTGCAGGATCTGGAAATAGGAGTTCCTCAAGCAATTTATGCTGCAAAAATAGCTAAAACAACATTTGGAAAGAGCGTTCTACTTGACTTGGGCGATAAAGTCGTGTTTCTGCCGAACAGAGTGACTGATACATATGAGCCGTATATCAGCCATTTCGAGAAAGGGAAATACAGCTTGACATACCAAGGATCTTACGATTGCGGTCGCCCCCATTTAGCTGCATCATTTGAAATTAAGGAAATTTAGGTGAGTTACAGTTTTTTTTTACAAATACAGCAATAATGTTTAATTATCCAAATACAATGAGTAAAATCGATGCAACTTTGTTGGAAATTAAAAACAATTTTTCGAAATATGTAGAAACTTTTGCATTAAAAGCCATAAATTCGCATCTGAGGAAATGCAATTTCGTGTTAAATAAAATACATTTTTCCGTGGGTCAAGTTAGAAAAATTCAATCAAAAATGGGGGAACTGAAAAGAATGCGTCATTTTATTAAAGCAATGAAGCGGGGACATATAGGTGGAGGCTTAAAACAAAAAGTTAGGTGGATTAACATAAATTCAGTATTCAAGAGCAGAGTAAGAACTGGATTAATTATAAACTTGAAGCATAAAGAAATTAAAAATTTTTTTATAGATGCATTTAAACTTTTCGATGAAAAAATTTCTAAAATTTTGAAGCAAATGTACATGTTAAAAGTTAACGTAACTTTCTGTGGTGATTTTATCAAACAATCGGACGATTCAGAAATTGCAGACCGAAAACATTTTGGTACACCTAATTCGGTAATTGATGCGGGAACGGATCTGGAGGAGTGGTATAATAAAAATGTGATAGATTTTCTATTGAATAAACTCAGTGAATTTAATGAAATGAATTCAGGGTGGGCTTTGAGCAGCATAATTTCCTTAGAGGTAGCAATTAACAAATTTGAAATGGGAAACGGCTCATCTTTCATTAAATTACCTACACAAATAGCTCGAAAGCTCGCTTGTGTCAATGTTCAAAACAATGATTTAGCATGCTTTTTTTGGAGTATAGTCAGTGCGTTGTATCCTGCTGAACGAAATAATGAGAGATTATCTAAATATTCGCATTACAGTCGTGTTTTAAATACTGAAGGAATGGACATGCCAATGAAACTTAGTAAAATTTCAAAATTTGAGCAGCTCAACAATATTTCCGTTAATGTGTACGCTTTAGAAATGATAGGGGGTAATGAAAAAACATTTTTTTCAGTAATACCTGTCAGGTTGACAAAGTCGAAATTAGATAGACATGTGAATTTACTTTTAATTCAGGATCATTATTTCCCTAAATTGAATGATTTTGATGCTCCCCCTCCCCCTTCTCAAGACAATGAACATTTAGAAATCAAATATCATTATGTGTGGATTAAGAATCTCTCTAGACTATTATCGAGTCAGTTGAATAAACATAACGGTAAAAAATATCCTTGTGATAGATGTTTAAATTATTTTTTCAGTGAAGAAAAATTAAATATTCATTATACTCTTTGTGAAACTATGAATAACGAAAAAATTACTTTCCCCAAATACGACTTTGTTGAATTTCGAAATCACGTATATAAACAAAAGTGTCCTTTTACCATTTATGCTGACATTGAATCGCAATTAGAAAAATGTAACATAGAAATTAGCAAAACTACGCAAAAATATCAGCATCATAAGGCCTTCAGTATAGGCTATTACTTCAAATGCTCATTTGATGACTCTTTATCATTTTATAAAGCACACAGAGGTGAAGATTGCATGAATTGGTTTGCAAATGAAATGACCACAGTGGCAAAATTTGTTGAAAGTAAGATTAAAAATATTATCCCAATTGAGGTGGCGGCGAAGTCGGACCCCACTGTTGGCAAAAAATGTCACATTTGTGAAAAAATATTCAAAGATAAAGAAGTCATTGTTAGAGATCATGATCATTTTACTGGGCAGTTCCGTGGATTTGCTCACCAAACATGTAATCTGAACTTTAAAAAACTGTTTGTTGTACCCATAATATATCATAATCTCTCCTATGATTCGCACTTTCTTATAAGAGATATTGTTAGACGAGGGCGGGTTAGTATACTTCCTGTAAATAAAGACAAGTACATTTCTTTTACGCAATACGATACAGCAACAAACATTAAATTCCGATTTATAGATTCGTTCAGATTTTTGGGTACTAGCTTGGATAATCTAGTTAAGACTTTGCGTATTGAGGATTTCGTAATTTTAAAAAAAGAATTTTCTACATTGAATGCTGATCACTTTGAACTATTAACGCGTAAAGGCGTGTTTCCATACGACTATATTGACAATTTAGAGAAATTAAATGAAACTCGATTACCTAAACAGGAATGTTTTCACAATAGACTTAATGAGAATAACATTACTGATGAAGACTTTGCTCACGCACAAAACGTTTGGAAATCCTTTAATATTAAAACACTTGGAGAATATAGCGATTTGTACATGCGTACCGATATTCTGCTTCTTGCCGACATTTTCGAAAATTTTCGTGAGTCTTCTTTGAAAACTTACTCCCTTGACCCCGCCTGGTATTTTACAATGCCTGGCTATACGTGGGATTGTATGCTTAAATATACTGGATGTAAGCTGCAAATTTTGAAAGATGTTGACATGATAATGTTTATAGAAAAGACGATTCGAGGGGGAATATCTGTATGTAGTAGCAGACATGCTGAAGCTAACAATAAATACATGTCAGAATATGATCCCACCAAACCCTCAAGCTATATATTATTTTTAGATGTAAATAATTTGTACGGAAATGCTATGAGCGAACCCCTACTTTATGAGGGGTTTTCTTGGGTCGAAAATATCAGTAAATTTGGCACCGATCAAAAAACTATCAGTTCACCTGAGGATTATGTGAACATAATGACGCTGCCCGATGATTCTCCCGATGGCTATATTTTTCAAGTCACGCTAGAATACCCTGAAAGATTACACGACGAACATAAAGACTTTCCATTCTGCCCCGAACACCGCATTCCGCCAGAATCCAAATTACCGAAATTAATGACCACATTGCACGACAAAAAAGAATACACGCTTCATTATAGAAATTTAAAACAAGCATTGTCACACGGTTTGAAGTTAATTCAAATTCACAAAGTATTAAAATTTAAACAGTCAAAGTGGCTGAAGCCGTACATTGATTTGAACACTCGATTGAGGACCTCGGCCACTAACATCTTTGAAAAAGACCTAAGGAAGCTTGCAAATAACGCCGTATTCGGAAAAACTATGGAAGCAATTAGGGGGAGAAAAATCGTAATGATACCGAAAACTTATGAGGGTCGTTATGGCGCTAAACATTTAATTGCCAGCCCACGGTTCCATGGTAGAACAGTACTTGACGAGGAGGACGATTTAATGATAATTGAACTTAAAAAAGCTGAACATTGTTTCAATAAACCTTTGTATATGGGGATGGCCATTCTAGATTTGGCTAAAACAATAATGTACGACTTCCACTATGATTTTATACTCCCCAAATTGGGGGTAGAGAGATGTAAATTATTGTATACAGATACTGACAGCTTTATATATGAAATAATCTGTGAAGATGTATATAAAGAAGTAATCGATACATACATTGAAAAATTCGACACTTCAGACTATGCTCCAAATAACGTGTACCGAATTCCTCGTGTAAATAAAAAAGTTTTAGGACTAATGAAGGATGAAGCCAATGGGAAAATAATAACGCATTTTGTTGGGTTACGGTCTAAAATGTATGCATATAAAGTTCAGGATGGGCAAATCACGAAAAAATCAAAGGGAGTTAAGAAAAATGTTGTCAAAAATAAATTATTATTTGAAGATTACGTTAGATGTTTAAAACCGTGACTATTTACTAACTTGTCCTATCTGGAGAATGAATTTTTTTAAACATTTGAAAAAAAAATATTGCGCTTGGATTCATTTATATTATATAGTAAACCTAAGATTATCATTATGTCAGTTTTGCTATAGGAAGCTAGCGTCCCTTTTAGAAGAAAGTAATCTGAATATTTCTATACATGTCGTTCGAAAACATTCACACGTAGTATACGCTAGAGAAGATATCTTTACTTTATATCGTCAAAAGTATTATTGGTGCCAAAATGGCTATAATAAAGTAATGTTTCAATTAAAAAGTAGCTCCGATTGCCACAATGATTTGCATCCTAAACAACCAGACATACCTCTTCATCATCGGGGTCCAAATAGATTTATCGAGCATCATAGTGAAGATGAGGATTCCGATTATTATTCATAAAATGCTGTATTTGTTATATTTAAAACTGTAACTCGCGTATGTACCTACCCCCCTTCTGTATCATATACTATTATCAATAAATGTTAATTTTACTACTTTTTTTTGTTTCAATAAAAAACACCTATAATGCTTAACAACTATTTATTTAAATCATTAATAACTTTAAGTTTACAAAAGAATACAAATTCTCTGAGGGCATAATTTAACATATTGTTTGGGGCTATAGAACAAAATGCATAAAAAATTTGTAGAGGACTTAAATTTTCGGAGGTATTTTTACAGAAATTCAAAACATTATAATAATATTGACAAAAATTCAAATTTTCTAACATAGATATACGTTGTAAAATTAAATTATTCAATTCTAAAATTTGCGACACTTCTTCTTCATCCATGTAATACTCAACACTATGTTTCTTAACAAAAATCAACTTGCATTCATCATACTTTAATGGAGTAATTGTGCAGTACTCTCCACATGGCAACGAATCAGGTTGGAACTCGTCTGCAGTATGAAAGAAATCATTCATTTGTTGCTTCATCTTTTAAATAAAGGTATCCCATTCATAAGTGCTGAAAGATATTTTACTGAACTTAAGCTGTTGAGATAAAATAACAGCAGGTGTGAACGATCTTGCAGGACTTATTCCACATTTTACTTCATAACCAGAAATTGTATATTGTGTCGGAAGTGGGTATACATTTTCAGACTTTGCAGCAGTCTCATAATTTTCCAAAATTCTTTCCAACTCTGTACTACAGTCAGATACGCCACTTGATTCGACATTACTGTGATCACTATCTTGAGAAGTCATGTTGCTAACTACGCTCAAGTGCTAAAGCTCACTTCAATTTATAGTCCTAACTGCTTGTGGTTAACGCCAGCTCTTGCTTCAAAAATGTATTCATACGCGGCGAAGCAAAAAGTAGTTACAAAACATCCCTGTTTTCAATCCAACTGTTATGTTTTTTGTCTAAGCCAAGCCATTTCACGTACATTTTGTCTCCTTTTCTTCTGAGCACTTTTTCAACCAGGTAAATGTCGGGATTTGATGTTTTCTGTAGTTCTTCATCATAGAAGCAGCCGCTGATTGGTGTACCTTGCATGTCTTTAAGTAAATACGTAACGGGATTGGTAATTTTAACTTTGGTGATTTTGAATAGTTCTGTAGTCCAATTGGGTGTATAACCTTTTTCAAAGACATGTTTTGCCTTGGATATGCGCACAATGACGCCAACTTTGAATTTTCGCTGGCCAGCTATCTTTAAATGAGTATAGGTGTTATTCAATATAGATTTTTCGTTGGATTTGTTGACTTGAGAAGGCTTATATTTTGTTGTGGAATGTTTTGTATTGTTGCAGTCTTGAGTAATTTTAGGTAGAATGTCCAGCCATTTGTGGGTGCCATTTAAACTGAAATACTTGTAGAGTCTTGATTTTAGCGTTCTTATAACACGCTCAGCCATAGAAGCTTTCATTGTACTAAATACGCTATAATGATTTATAACATATTTTTTCATTAAATTTTGAAATTTGCTGTTGTAAAATTCCGTCCCCTGATCTGATTGCAGATTTTTCGGTATTTGTTTAGTATGAGCGAGAATGTCCGAGAATGCTCGAGTGATTTCCTCTCCGGTCTTCGTCTTTAGTGGGCGTGTCCACACAAACTTTGAAAAACAATCAATAACGACTAGAATCATTTTATGATTCCGATTTTGAGCTGCATGAGCACGTACATCTAGCAAGTCTAATTGCCAAATATCAAACAGCCCCTTAACTATAGTACGTCTTCGAGGGAATTTTTTCCGTATCGGTTTGTGGAGCTCATGTACAAGCTGAATTTTTTCTTTAGAATGCATATTATGACTTACTGCCAGCTAGCTTCAGCTCCAGACTGTTAATGCGGCTAACGGTATTCATATTCATAACCTTAATATTGTCTACAATGCCCGAAACGTTAGTTTTCATATCAGAGACGGCTCTGATATTTTCTGTAATTTCTTTTTGTAACTCACGTATGCTTTCAACACACATGTTAATAGAAGCAGTGAATTCTTTTCGAACAAATACTTTGGCTGTGACAATTGAATCGTCAACGTATTTCTTCGTAGCCATATCCCTACCTGCTACAGGGGGATTTCGCAAAATAAATGCATCAATTTCGTTAGTTTTATTTTGTAAGTTGGTAATGTGCGCCTGTAATATGGGGATTTTCGTCTCATGAAGCTCATTTCTTATTTCGTTCAATCCTACTGCTAAAACCTTTATATCATGGTCTTGTTGCTGCAGCACCACACCATGTGTTTGAATTAATGGTGAGTTGATAGTACGCAAGCCATTCAATTGCACATCAACATATTTTTTTGTTGCAGCGTCACTATTTGTTGTCGGTTCCTCAACATTACAAATTTTCACATTTTCAATATCAATATTACCGTCCGGTGTATGAGGAAACGTAATTTTCGCTGGTAAACGCGCATAAGGCGTTTGATGTCTATGTCCGAATTTATTGACAGGCATAATTGAAATGAACAAGTTTCAGCTTGTATTATTCTATTATATCAGCCTCCTTGAGCTCATTGATAATTGCTACTATTTCGTTGTCGTGTGACGTATTACCTGCATCTTTTGAAGCAATCAACAATTCCAAACGTAGAACCAATTCATTGGCATCGTCCCAATAAATATACTCCATAGGTTTATCATTATATGTTAAACGATCGATACCTTTTCCTTTTGCTGAAGGAATCGATTTTAGACGAGTCAATACCTGGGACGATCTACTCGTGGTCGTTAGAGATTTTGTTTTGAATAAAGGATTTATGATGTAGTAATATTTTTCAGTAATTGAGCCCTTAAGACGATCTAACGTGTCTAAATGAACTTCAGTTTTTGCCAAAAGATTTTTATAGTTCTGTAAATCTTGATCATTGTAACTGGGGTCTCGGTAAAATAGAAGTTCATACAAGCCTGGTGTTCCAATTACATATCTTCCTTCTTTGTTTTTCTCAGGTAGTATGTTTATATTACCGGTTTTTCCATCAAACGAAATTCGACGTTTGCCTAATGACCAACCGATTTCATCATTGTATATCGGACCATAATTTTTATCAATTTTATCATCTTTTTGAAAGTAATCTTCAATGAACTGATGACTGATGACAGGATATTGATCCAAATAGTCTGCGAAAGCTTCCTGAGAAATTTCGGGACGCATCTCTGGAGATTCAGAACGTGTAATATTGCCGGATTCATCGGTTTCGGCCACCGGTTCCGTTTCGAGAAAAGGTGTAAACACATCATCATCAGGTTCTTCTTCCTTCTTTATTTCCTCTTTTTTAATTGGATTTAAATTTGTAATCGTTTTTTGTAATGTTTTTGAGGGTTGCACAATTTCTTCAAGTGGTTTAGATATTGGCTTGAATAGTTTATTAAGAGACTCATCCTGCTCCGATTTGCCTAATTTCAACGCCAAGTATTTTTTGCGAATTGATCTAGCAAGTTCAGACACTTTTTTCTTACGCAATGCATTAGCAACCTTATCGTCAGACACATTGGTGTAGACTAAAGATGCAGCTTACAATTTTATATATTTATCGAATCCTTTGCGATACCTACCATCGTTGAAGGTGAAATCCTTCACATTTACTAAAGTACCAAAGCGGTCAGACCAGCACTTTGAACACATATTTTTAAATGTGTCAAATGTCATGTCTGGAGATACGTGTTCGTCAAATATATGTTTCAAGTTTACCTCATCCTGCTTAAATAACACAATTACATTACAATTGTCACGTATGAGCTGTTTCGGTATTTTTGAGTATGTTTGACAAAGATATGCAACATCGATATCTTTATGTCTACACATGGAGTAGTATTCACGAATTTTTTGTTGACCGTCACAGGCTACGTCATCGAATAAAAAGATGGAATTTGGTCGAGCTTTATCTGGACTAATTATTTCCTCATTGTCTTTAAATGGGAAATACCCAACACCCTTCACTTGTGCTATCACTTCTTGCAGCAATTGATACTTCGGTTGGAATAACGATTTTGAATAAACATAAATATTTTCGAATTTCGCGCCATTCGGATTGAATAAGAGCGCCAGCACGGCATTCCTCTTTCCGCACCCGCTGGGTCCGCATATAATAGCACGGAAAGAATTTGGTAACCATTTGCCATGTTTTCCAACAGTTGACGTTGAGGTAAAATCTAGATTTTCAATAGGTATGGTCTGCTCTTGTTGAATTATCTTCATCGTGTGCGTCGATTTTTCCAAGTGCTACTCTATAAATATAGGTGTCGCCACTTACGCGTATCAGTCTTAATGCTGGCGTTTGAAGGAGAAGGTATTTTGAATTCTCTCATCAATAAACTAACTATTGAACTTCACTTACCTAGCTATCAGTACTGTGGACGTAAGTAAGCCCCCACCCCTTTTTTGTAAAAAAATAATTGTTTTTTTTTGTTAGCTGGTACAAAATTGGAAAAACGTCTTGATCGAGGAGATCCGGGCATTAACCCCTTGGACGCTGCTTGTAAACAACACGATATTTCTTACTGGAAGAATAAGTCTCTCGAGGAACGACACAAAGCCGATAGAATACTTGAAGATAAAGCTTGGGCACGCGTCAAATCAAAAGACGCTTCTTTGGGGGAGAAAACTGCTGCATTACTTGTGACAGGCGGAATGAAGGTGAAAAGAAAGCTGGGAATGGGTTGTCGTCGCAAACGTCGTTCTTTTAATCGAGATGTTGTTCTGAAAGTGGGAAAGTCCATGAAGAGAGAAACATCTTTAAAAGACACTGCAACGTTTGCCTTACGAGCAGCCAAAGCACTTATTAAAGAATTTGGTGGCAAAAAAGAAGTTGAGGTTCCTCGAGTAATACCTGTAGCGAAATCTGGAGGTTTCCTACCACTTATTCCTTTGTTTGCTGGTCTATCGGCACTTGGAGCTTTGTCAGGTGGTGCTGCTGGGATTGCAAAAACCGTCATTGATGCTAAGCATGCGCAAAAGAATTTGGAAGAAGATGTGCGTCATAATAAGGCTATGGAACGTGTAGGATCTGGCCTATAATTGAAAAAGTATTCAAAAGGCGGATTTGGATTGTATTTAAAAAAACAAAAAAACTAATAAAGCTACCCAATCATGCACTATCTGACCTTGACCTAACGCATCATGCAAAATTACTCAAAATACCACATTTTAGAGGAGTTTTCATGCGAGACACTCTGCCCAAAGACGGTCCTCGAAGACAAGAATGTGCAGTGGTTAATTTAGATGTCTCTAAGAATAGTGGAAGTCATTGGGTGGCTTACAGAAAGATAAACAACAATGTAGAGTATTTTGATTCATTTGGTAACTTGAAGCCGCCGAAAAAAGTTGTTGAATATCTCGGAAAGAGTGCGAGAATTTTCTACAACAATACCCAATATCAAAACTACAACCAAATAAATTGCGGACATTTGTGCTTGAAATTTTTACAACAATGACGCAGCTATTATTAGCACATATGTACCACGAGAAATCGTTAAGAAGTTTTACTGCAGAAGAGTTGGAACACTTTCCCATCGAATATCTAATAGAGAGTGTAAGACCTTCAGAGTTGTTGGATATATGGCATAAACTTCCTGATGAATATCGAGGAAATTTTGAACTACAAATACGCCTGCCTTGTTTCATCCATTACAACCGACCTGATTGGACGACGCATTGTGACGGTCCTCCGAGTTCTCAAGCCACTTGTTTTCTTTGTAACAATAAATAATTGAACATTTTGTGTGTTATTTAAATTCAAACATCTATCCAATTTCATTAGTCATCATGTCGCAGTTTTTGAGAGTAAACAGCACCAATCATGAATTTACCTTTCAACCTCCTACGCCTATTGTGCTCGATCCGAAAAATGATTACGAAATAGCTCTAAGATCTTTTCATTCTTATCACAGTATACCAAACATTGAAAATTGTATTTTTTACTACTACGATACCAATAGTGAGCTGCAAAGTTTTGATTTTCCCACTGGATGTTATGAAATTGCTGATTTGGAAGCGTTTATCAGTGATAAGTTGGGTGCGAGCAATTCAACTAGACCGGAGGATATATTTTCACTAAAACCCAATCACAATACGCTGAAATGTGAAATTTTCAGCAAATACAAAATTTCATTCATGGAAGATAATAGTCTTGGAAGAATATTAGGATTTTCGTCGAAAATACTCGACGCTAACAAAATGCACTCTTCAGATCTCCCCGTCAAAATCATTAAAGTATCCAGTATTCGCTTCGATTGCAACATTACCACTGGGGCATTCGATGCAAACAGACCTGCTCATACTATCTACGAATTCGTCATACAAGTAGATCCTGGATATTCCATTGACGAAATTCCTCATAATTTGCTCTACTTACCTGTTATACCACAAGAGAAAATAACCAATATCACTGTTGATGCCTTTGACCAGGACGGCCAGCCTGTAAACTTTAGAGGTGAATCGAGTACTTTGATATTGGAGCTTAGAGTGAGAAGCAGATGGGGCTAATAATCAATCATAAAAGACAGTCTGCAGAGCTTTCAACTTCATTAGCTACGCAACCATCAAAGCTGAAGCAACTCACGTTCGCAAACAAATTGGTCCTGCAATCACTGGGTTTTGAATTGAAAAATGACAACCATGTATGGAAAACGGCTTCGTCAAAATGACAACATGCCTTCAATGTTTGATATCTATCGTAAGCCGATGTTTGATGATTCAATTCGAAAGGCTGAATACAGAACGTATGCTCCATTTATAAAGTCATTCAATTGCAGTGACATTGTGGAGTTTAGCATTAATCAAGTTGATTCGTTCTTTGCAATGAGCGAAACTTTGCTGTGCATTAAAGGTTCGCTTGAAACACATGGAGCTGGTGACGTAAAATTAGCAAATAATATTGGAGCCTTTCTATTCGATTTATGTATGTACAGTGAAAGTGCCGGGGAAATGGAAACAGTTCGGGATCCTGGAATCGTAAGTGCCGTACGTGCCATGACTTGCTACAGTCAAGAAGATTCCAATCATATGGCTATAGCCGGTTGGAATTACCCAAAAAATCCCATTCTGAATGTCAGCGACAAGTCTTTCAACCTTCAAATACCTCTCAAACATATTTTCAGCATTTTCAACGATTATCCCATGATTATATGTGGGCGACAAACAATACGGCTAGTTCGAGCACGAAATGATAATGATTGCATATATATTACTGAAAAGAATGTCTCTGGTACGCCCTCTAGTACAACTGCTAAAATTAACATTACAAGCGTTGAACTAAAAGTGAAACATATCTTTCCTAATGACGATATAAAATTGAATCTCATGAAATCCATTCAAAAAGATCAGCCTATAGTTATTCCATTTAGGAAGTGGGAGTTACACGAATTACCTGCCATCACTAAAGGCGCAAGACGCGAAGTTTGGGTTGTTAAAACATCCACTTCAGTTGAAAGACCTCGTTTTGTTATTGTTTTCTTTCAAACTGACAAACGTAACGTGAGTACATCTGACCCGACTTTATTTGACAATGCCGACGTACAAAGTATAAGACTGTCACTTAATGGTGATTATTGGCCTAATGAAAGAATGCAATTGGATTTTGGTAAAACCGACTACAATGAGGCATACTTTAACTATACTGAATTCTATCCCAACTACGCGAACTCCACACAGAAGCGCCCCCTGCTGGATTATTCTTCTTTCAAACGTCGTGCATTGTTTGTTATCGATTGTTCGAAACAGGAGGAAAGCATGAAGGCGTCCACAGTCGATGTGAAACTTGACATTGAAGCAAACATAGGCTTCCCCGAAAATACCAAAGTCTATTGCATCATAATTCACGACTGCGTAATGGAATACTTCCCCCTCACCGAAATTGTTAAAAAAAAGCCTAAACTAGTTGATGATCAGAGTTAGTATTCGAGCAGACGTCACCATGAGAGTAGCATTTGTAGACATTCAAGGCTTTGTCGTAGATGGGCTTTTCGTTGCCAAAGAACTGTAACGAGTTATTTTTTTTTCTGCTTTTTGCAAGTTTAATTTTTTATTTTTTTTTATTATTCCGTAATATATTTTATTTTACCACTAGGGTGTATATAACTCGTTACTTTACAACCCTTTCGACTACCGCAGTGATTTATTTTTTTTGCTATTACCGGTGTATATTTTAGTATAAGTCCGAGTTACGCAAATCCAACTTCTACCATACACAATTTATTCATTTCCAATATTTAAATTTTTCAACTGAAAGGACGCCCGGTATATACAACATTTTAATTTAATCGAGAGCCGTCTAGTATACTTACAAGTTTTTGTCGAAACTAGATAAATTTCACGTTTTAATTCCGACACCTGGACGACGGCCGAAAACTGTAACTAAAATTTTGGATATAAATTGGCTGTCGCGCATCATTCAGGGCTCTCAAGAATCAGTTCATTTTTCGGCTCTCGAGATTCTTATTCGCGCTTAGATTGATTCCGGCTCTAAGTATTCTCCGTTAAACTTTCCTCCGAAAAACCGATAAACCGTAGTGTGAAAATTGAGTGCACCAAGATTTTGTGTGTAGGCTGTATTTATTAAGGTAAATCAATTTTAACAAATAAACTGTGTATTCTAAACTTTCCGTATCGCCGCTTATTATTAAATTGTTGAATGTATGGTTTTGAAAATTTTCCGACCGGCTATTTTTTTTCTTTTGTTGTTGAACTGAAATTTGTTTTTTATTTTGTTTCTCTTATCTGAAAATAAAGATTTGTCAACCGTAATTTGATTTCGAATTTTTATTTACTGCGTTTATTATATATTAATTAACTGATATGAATTATTAGTGGATTCTCGAATTATTTTATGCTTTTGGTTGTCAGTAGTTTTAAATTAAATTGATATCCAAGTGGATTAGGTATAATATTTTAAAGTTTATGCTAGTACGAATATTTTTACTCTGTGTGTCGATAGTTGGGTACCGTTTAACTCGTGGGAAAATATTTTTTTTTGGAATAATTGTTACCGGCTTTAGTTAGATTCAAGGGTTAATCAGACTTGGAAGAGGCTTAGCCACAATTTGTTTGATTTCCCGGCAGATCTAATTCGTTCTTAAATTTTATTTTTTTTTCGGAATAATAGTTACCGGCTTAGTAGATTCAAGGGTTAATCAGACTTGGAAGAGGCTTAGCCACAATTTGTTTGATTTCCCGGCAGATCTAAATCGTTCTTTCCCGTTTCGTAGAATCATTGTCTATATTTTTTTCCCCGTCGGAATAATAGTTGCCGGTTTCATTTGGATTCAAGGGTTAATCAGACTTGGAAGAGGCTTAGCCACAATTTGTTTGATTTCCCGGCAGATCTAAATCGTTCTTTTCCCGTTTCGTAGAATCATTATTTATATTTTTTTTTCCTCTTATTGTCGGAATAATAGTTGCCGGTTTCATTTGGATTCAAGGGTTAATCAGACTTGGAAGAGGCTTAGCCACAATTTGTCTGATTACCCGGCAGATCTAAATCGTGCATTAGGGACCACGTAAAACCCGGTAGATTTGAACCGTATTTGATAACCTGACCGTTAAGTCCGTTAAAATCCCAGATATAGGTAATACATACCTCATTTTCTTTTCCCTGTTAATTTGTTTGTCACTAAAGAATTATTCGTAAAATAGACCACAGAGTATTAATAGATTAAAGTTTTGAATTCCTATTATTTTCATTTTTAACCGCAATTTATTGATTGGAGAACCAAGATTTGGCTTTTCCGGATTTTCACTAGTTAGTTAAATTTAATTCAACAAGACCCCTGGAATTTTCCGTAACCTCCATCTGAGGCTATCTGGAACTCTTGACGCTAAGGGTCAAGGGGCCGTGGAGCAAACCACGTTAATAATCTGGCGCCCGAGATTTAAAAACCCGAATTTTGCATCAAGGGTGTCCATAGTGACGTGTTCTTGTGGCAGGAGCCACGTGTAAGAAGGGAGGCACGTTACAAAATGGCGCCCGAGCAGGGACCTGATTGTTGATTACAATAGGATCAGTTTAATACCGTTTTAAATTTTTATTTTTTTTTGAAGCGTTTTTTTCGCTTGGACCGGTTAAGTCTGTGTTGACTGTTTGTTTACCGTATTATTGCAGAGAGTTGATTATTTGTTAGAGCTGGAACCGTTATTCCGTTTCCGTTATTTTACCGTATTGTTAAAGAGACCTGATTATAGCAGGAACTGAAATACCGCTGTGGATATTTTTTTTTAACGTATTGTTGCTGGACCGTTTATACTGTTTTACGGGTTTTTTTTTGCCCATTGTTGATTTGAACAGGGGCCGTTATTTCAGTATAATATACTATTTTTTTTCCGTATTGTAAATTTCAATAGTGACCGTTTTGCCGGTGCTAGTTTTTCCTTCTTTCCGCCTTTGTTGTTTTTTTTTCATTTTGGAAGAAGAAGAAGACGTCTGAGCTGGAGTTAAAAGGCGAATGTCCAGAAGAAACTCCGAAGAGATTGACTCATCCGTTTTGTTGATAAGGGTCAGGGGAGACTTGTCGAATTGTAAGACGAAGAAATATTTCTCCACGACTCGTTTCTGACCGATCCGATACCGTAACCGTTTCGACCGTTATGGCCAACCCTCCGCTAAATGTACACGACTGGAAAGTGTGCTTCGGAAACCGAGGAGACCCGGCCGCCTTCATTGAAAGAATTGAAGAAATCTGCACCGCAAAGAATATTCGAAAAGATAATTTGCTTCCGGTACTACCCGAATTACTGTCAGGTGAACCGGCATTTTGGTACCGCAATAACCGGAGTAGGTACACGACCTGGGATGAATTTGAGGCAGACTTCCGAATTTTCTTCTATCCCGTTAACTACGAAGTTGACTTAGAAGCTGAGATAGGCCGTCGTCTACAACGAAGGAATGAATCCGCCGCCACATACATCACCGAACTCCAGACTTTGATGCGAAGGCATGGAAAGCTAACTCCCGAACAGCAGTTAGCATGGCTGTACCGTAACCTGTTGCCCGAATACCGTCTGCAAATCCGAAAAGGGGACTTTGACGATTTTTCCTCCTTTTGTCAGGTGGTCAGGGAATATGAGCTCCTCAGGAAGGAACTCCAGTCTATACCCAACCACACTGGACCGAACCGGGGACCAAATCCCCGTCCGCAGCCAATGAGTCTGCCGAGATATGGACCTTCCCACAACTCGATGCCTGGGCCATCCAGAGAACCCGTCGCCGGTCCCCGTCAACCGTCATCGACCGATACTCTTCGCCGTCCGCCGTCTGATAATACCCAGCAACCTTCAGGACAATATTCCCGTCAACTCATCTGTTTCCGTTGTGGTGAGTCTGGACATTATAGGAATAACTGTCAAAACCCGCCAAAAATATTCTGTTCTCGTTGCCAGAAGGAAGGAGTATTTTCCCGAGACTGTTCCTGCAGGAGGCAGGAAAACTAAAACGAAGCTGTACCGAGGAGAGGCCGACACAGCTTCCGCAAATCTTTGCCTCTCATACCGAACCGCCAGCAGAAATGAACGACCCCCGACCGCACATAGACGTCGAAATAGAAAATCATATGTTTAGAGCATTATTGGATACCGGAGCAGCAAAGTCGTATATTGGTGATCAAGTAGCTAAGACTTTTCCCCAAAGAAAGCAAACTACCTCTCGTCAAGCTACGAAGGCCCGTTTAGCTAATGGAAATCTAGTCTCCATCACCGACATATATGAGCTGAAATGGAAAATCGATGACGTCACAATGGAGGGTTCGTTGGAGCATTTCCCTGGTCTAATAACCGACATTGTATTAGAACATGATGTCCTCCGCAAGTATAATTTCCGGCTGGAGTTAGGAACCGGAGAAATATACGTGAATGATGAGTTAGTGAGGCGTTCACAAGTGGCCAGTCCTGTTGGAATATTGGAGGCCGTGAACCGGCCTATGAAAGAAGTCAATTCCGCTGTACCGATAATCTGTAGAGAAGAAACCCCCCACCGTCTTAGGAAAAACCGCCGTTCTGTAAATCTGTCTTGTTCCGAAGTCTCTGCGTCTTCCCTGGTGTTAGGGGTTGACAAAGAGCAATCTGTTTCCGAAGTCTCTGCGTCCTCCCTGGAGTTAGGGGTCGACAAGGAGCGAATTTGTTCCGAAGTCTCTGCGTCTTCCCTGGAGTTAGGGGTTGACAAGGAGCAATCTGTTTCCGAAGTCTCTGCGTCTTCCCTGGAGTTAGGGGTTGACAAGGAGCAATCTGTTTCCGAAGTCTCTGAGTCTTCCCTGGTGTTAGGGGTTGACAAGGAGCAACCTGTTTCCGAAGTCTCTGCGTCCTCCCTGGAGTTAGGGGTGGACAAGGAGCAAATTCGTTCCGAAGTCTCTGCGTCTTCCCTGGAGTTAGGGGTCGACAAGGAGCAACCTGTTTCCGAAGTCTCGGCGTCTTCCCTGGTGTTAGGGGTTGACAAAGAGCAATCTGTTTCCGAAGTCTCTGAGTCTTCCCCGGTGTTGTTAGGGGTTGATAAGGAGCAGTCTGTTTCCGAAGTCTCTGCGTCTTCCCTGGTGTTAGGGGTGGACAAGGAGCAATCTGTTTCCGAAGTCTCTGAGTCTTCCCTGGTGTTAGGGGTTGACAAGGAGCAATCTGTTACCGAAGTCTGTTCATCGTCTCTGGTAGAGTTGGGAGATAGTAATACAGCACCGAGAAATCTCCGAGAGCTGAGAAGGTTTTTGGGAGTTGCCTCCTGGTATAGGAGATTCGTGCCATCGTTTTCAGAAAAGGTAGCTCCGTTAACGAGATTACTCCGCAAATCTCAGCGATGGAAGTGGGCCGAGGAACAAGAAGCCGCGTTCGCTAGAATCAAAACCTGTCTGTCAGAAGCACACGTCTTAAGTTGTCCTGATTTTACCGTACCGTTCACTCTGCAGACCGATGCCTCCGAATATGGTTTGGGAATAGCCCTTACCCAGCAGAAGGATGGTCATGAACACGTGGTAGCGTATGCAAGTCGCTCCCTGAGTCCTACCGAGAAAAATTACTCCGTAACCGAAAAAGAATGTCTTGCCATTGTTTGGGGGATTGAAAAGATGCGTCCTTATTTAGAGGGCTACCATTTCACGGTTGTTACCGATCATCAATCTCTTAGATGGCTGCATTCCATATCTAGTCCGTCCGGACGTTTAGCAAGGTGGAGTATTTTTCTACAACAGTATGATTTCGAGATACAGTACCGTAAAGGTGCTCTAAATCGTGTGGCCGACGCTTTGTCAAGAAACCCGCTACCCATGACCGCTGAGACCGACCCACCGTCTGCACTATGTTTGACCGATGTAACCGCCGAATGTTCGTGGTACCGGAACAGGAAGGAAGAGGTCCTGAAGGATCCAGAGAAGTTTCCGGACTACTGCATTAAAGAAGACCGTCTATACCGTCATTTCTGGGACATAAACGATTTCAGAGAGCCAGAAATGTCCGATCCCTGGAAACTGTGTATAGCAAAGCCCGACCGAACCCGGGTGTTGCAAGAAAACCATGATGCTCCAAACGCCGGACACCTAGGAATTGCTAAAACCATCACCCGGATTGCAAAATTGTACTATTGGCCAGGATTGTTCAGGGACATCACCAAATACGTGAGGAGATGTTTGCAATGTCAAAAGTACAAACCGTCGCAACAAAAGCTCCCAGGGAAGATGCAACCGTCATCGAATCGGCAACCATGGCAAACCGTTAGTTCCGATATAATTGGACCGTTACCCAGAAGTAAGAAAGGGAACTGTTACATCATTATGTTCCAAGACCGATTCACTAAATGGGTACAGTGTAAACCGTTAAGGAATGCTACTGCCAGTAGCATAAGCACTGCTTTTTACGAGGAAATATTGACGATATTTGGATGCCCCCGTACCGTACTAACCGACAATGGAACTCAGTATGCCAGCAAGGTGTTCAAGGATATGCTGAGTGGGTTAGGAATCCGACACCGTTTCACTCCCCCGTATACGCCGCAAGCAAACCCAGTAGAACGAGCCAACCGCACCCTGAAGACAATGATTGCGCAATACTGCGAAGCGGATCACCGGGACTGGGATGTAAGGTTGCCGGACTTGCAGTTTGCAATGAATAATTCAAGACACGACTCGACTGGATTCACACCTGCCTTCCTAAATTTTGGGAGAGAACCCGAGTCACCGAAATCCTTCAGAAGAGAGGCTGAAAACGACACCGAGGAAAGTCCGGAAGAAGACGCCGGATTGGACAACCCAACCGAGGAAGAGCCGAAACCGCATCTCTTGCGAGTAGAAAAACTGCAAGAATGCTTCAAACTTGTCCGTCTGCACCTGTCCCGAGCGTTTACCAGTCAAAGCCGTAACTATAATCTACGCCGTAGAGACTGGAAGTGCACTATCGGAGACAAAGTCATGAAGAAGGATCATACACTATCCTCTGCCGTTGATCACGTCGCCGCGAAACTCGCTCCGAAATATTCCGGGCCGTACGAAGTGGTACGCGTTATTTCCCCCGTTGTATATGACTTACGAGATGGAAAAGGAAAGCGGTATAATCGTATACATGTAAAAGATTTGAAACCCGTCAATGAGTAAAATGCTTTGTTTTTTTTGTTATTTACCATAGAATGCACCGACAAGACTTACCGCCGCCGTTAATCCGCCTAGGCCCTGACGGCCAGGAGACAATCGACCTGACGGGCGATATTACCCCTCCCGGCTCCCCGCTGCCAACCGAGGACTTCTTTGCAGGGGAAGATTGGTGGCGGTGGAACGAGGATGTCACGTCCCAGGCGTTCGAGGATGCCTTCGACGAGGACTTCGGCATGACGCCGTACCGTCCCGGCAACACTCCCCCGAGGTCGCCCACTCCGCCAGCTCCAGGGGTGTATACGTAGAAAATGCTCATCTGCACCCTGTATGAGCGTACGACAACGGTACCGATGGAAGACGGGAGGACTACCGACCAGATTGAGGTCAGGGAGGTGGTGTCGCAATGCGACACCGGGATGTACAACACGTTCACCCCCTTACATCACGATCCTCCCCGCCCATCAGCACAGGTACCTTGGGAGATGCTAGAGCCGCCGAAGTACTCCGCCTCCCCGGAACCATCGGCTCTGGGCATGAAAATCCGAGGCTGGGAGATCCTAGATTTTGCCGCCAAAGCACCCCGGAAACAGCCATGGCCAAAAGACTGGGCCGAGAAAGCCCAGTATTTCCGCCCGAAGGATGCGGATCCCGCCAAATGGCATAGGGTCCGTATCTACGACCGACGAGGACGGAGGGTCCCGGTGATGCTTCCTCCGACTTGTTAACCGCCGTCCGACCTTTGATAAGTGCGTTTAATTTATAGTAAGATGTTTAAAATTTCCGTTTGTGTTCGTATTCTCAATTATCGGGAAAAGGCCACTATCCTTCTGTTTCTTAATAGATGGATGCCGACTCTCCGATGGACGTCCTTGTGTTGACGGACCCAGACAGCCTCCAGTTGGACCGAACTAGCCGTTCCGACACCCCGGATATCCCCATCGCCAGCGAAAGATGGAAGATTTGGGCTTCGGGGAACATCCCCCTGATGATCCGAACGGCGGAAGCAATGATGTATCACGGAACGCACCCCCAGCAAAAACCAGCAGAGACCCATCTGCCACGACAACGAATGGTAGCCGGCAGGTTCATCACCCTGACGGATGATCTCTGTTGGAGATGTGGAATCTCCGGACACCGCCAAGAGAACTGCAGCAGGCCGTCTATTCTGTTTTGTTCCCGATGTGGACAAGTGGGACGGATGTCCCCAGAATGCCCGTGTGATCGACGCGGCCCCTGTACCCGATCGGTGGCAGTACAAGCGCACCTGGTCTCCCGTAGCGACGAACCCCGACGAATGCAGGATGCTTCCAGCCAGTGTAGCATCGGCCCCGAACGACCCCACCCCGCTCTGGAAACAGCCGGACGCTGTTCCAGGTCATACTGAAGACAGGCGTCCCGTGGAAGAGGACCGCCCCATCCACACCAAGCGACCCTACGCCGACGTTCCAGGCTGTGAGACGCTACACCCTGGATCACCGTTTTGTTTTCTCACTTTTTTTTTATTATTAGGTGTAAGTTGTTGTTTAAAAAAAAAAATGTAATGTCCGAAAGTTGCACTTTCGCTCATTCATTTTTTTTTACCGAAGTAAAGGGGGTGTGTTACGAGTTATTTTTTTTTCTGCTTTTTGCAAGTTTAATTTTTTATTTTTTTTTATTATTCCGTAATATATTTTATTTTACCACTAGGGTGTATATAACTCGTTACTTTACAACCCTTTCGACTACCGCAGTGATTTATTTTTTTTGCTATTACCGGTGTATATTTTAGTATAAGTCCGAGTTACGCAAATCCAACTTCTACCATACACAATTTATTCATTTCCGATATTTAAATTTTTCAACTGAAAGGACGCCCGGTATATACAACATTTTAATTTAATCGAGAGCCGTCTAGTATACTTACAAGTTTTTGTCGAAACTAGATAAATTTCACGTTTTAATTCCGACTCCTGGACGACGGCCGAAAACTGTAACTAAAATTTTGGATATAAATTGGCTGTCGCGCATCATTCAGGGCTCTCAAGAATCAGTTCATTTTTCGGCTCTCGAGATTCTTATTCGCGCTTAGATTGATTCCGGCTCTAAGTATTCTCCGTTAAACTTTCCTCCGAAAAACCGATAAACCGTAGTGTGAAAATTGAGTGCACCAAGATTTTGTGTGTAGGCTGTATTTATTAAGGTAAATCAATTTTAACAAATAAACTGTGTATTCTAAACTTTCCGTATCGCCGCTTATTATTAAATTGTTGAATGTATGGTTTTGAAAATTTTCCGACCGGCTATTTTTTTTCTTTTGTTGTTGAACTGAAATTTGTTTTTTATTTTGTTTCTCTTATCTGAAAATAAAGATTTGTCAACCGTAATTTGATTTCGAATTTTTATTTACTGCGTTTATTATATATTAATTAACTGATATGAATTATTAGTGGATTCTCGAATTATTTTATGCTTTTGGTTGTCAGTAGTTTTAAATTAAATTGATATCCAAGTGGATTAGGTATAATATTTTAAAGTTTATGCTAGTACGAATATTTTTACTCTGTGTGTCGATAGTTGGGTACCGTTTAACTCGTGGGAAAATATTTTTTTTTGGAATAATTGTTACCGGCTTTAGTTAGATTCAAGGGTTAATCAGACTTGGAAGAGGCTTAGCCACAATTTGTTTGATTTCCCGGCAGATCTAATTCGTTCTTAAATTTTATTTTTTTCGGAATAATAGTTACCGGCTTAGTAGATTCAAGGGCTAATCAGACTTGGAAGAGGCTTAGCCACAATTTGTTTGATTTCCCGGCAGATCTAATTCGTTCTTAAATTTTATTTTTTTTTCGGAATAATAGTTACCGGCTTAGTAGATTCAAGGGTTAATCAGACTTGGAAGAGGCTTAGCCACAATTTGTTTGATTTCCCGGCAGATCTAAATCGTTCTTTCCCGTTTCGTAGAATCATTGTCTATATTTTTTTCCCCGTCGGAATAATAGTTGCCGGTTTCATTTGGATTCAAGGGTTAATCAGACTTGGAAGAGGCTTAGCCACAATTTGTTTGATTTCCCGGCAGATCTAAATCGTTCTTTTCCCGTTTCGTAGAATCATTATTTATATTTTTTTTTCCTCTTATTGTCGGAATAATAGTTGCCGGTTTCATTTGGATTCAAGGGTTAATCAGACTTGGAAGAGGCTTAGCCACAATTTGTCTGATTACCCGGCAGATCTAAATCGTGCATTAGGGACCCTGTAAAACCCGGTAGATTTGAACCGTATTTGATAACCTGACCGTTAAGTCCGTTAAAATCCCAGATATAGGTAATACATACCTCATTTTATTTTCCCTGTTAATTTGTTTGTCACTAAAGAATTATTCGTAAAATAGACCACAGAGTATTAATAGATTAAAGTTTTGAATTCCTATTATTTTCATTTTTAACCGCAATTTATTGATTGGAGAACCAAGATTTGGCTTTTCCGGATTTTCACTAGTTAGTTAAATTTAATTCAACAAGACCCCTGGAATTTTCCGTAACCTCCATCTGAGGCTATCTGGAACTCTTGACGCTAAGGGTCAAGGGGCCGTGGAGCAAACCACGTTAATAATCTGGCGCCCGAGATTTAAAAACCCGAATTTTGCATCAAGGGTGTCCATAGTGACGTGTTCTTGTGGCAGGAGCCACGTGTAAGAAGGGAGGCACGTTACAGAACTCACCATAGAAATTGGTTTCAAAAGTTCACATTACATATTTTTACCGCCGCAACCGTTTTCTACATTGAGTAACGAGGATAAAAAGACAACATCCCACTTGGAAAGGAATGTGCATGGCATTCGATACTCTTCGGGAGATGTAGAATATTCCAAAGTAAATGAAATATTAGAAAGCAAGCTGTTGTATGCTGCAGACTACATTTACGTTCGCGGACAATAAAAAGCAGAATTTCTGCTAAAGAAATGTCACATCTTTGGTGTTTTTCCACACATTATTGATGTTTGCAAATTTGATGGTACGCCGTGTGCAACAGGAAACTTTGTTCAAGATCCAAACCCCTGCCACGCCTCTGGACCATATTTGTGCACCGAACGGAATGTGCAACGTCTCCGTCACTGGTTTTCTAATGTTGTATTATCATTATAATTATTTTAAATAAATGTTTAAGGAAAATGTTTTTTTTAATTAAAACACTCTGTATATTCATCGACTTTTATATTGCATGTAGATTTAAATTTCCGTTTTACAATTTTTAAAATTAAAACAAAAATAGATGCCAATATTATTGTAACGAGTTTTTTTTTTGGGCACCGATCAGAGGCTGATTTATTTTTTTTTCCTTTCGTAACATTTTTTTTTGGGTTTAATATAACTCGTTACATACTTTCCAACCTTTTTCGTTACCGTATCCAGGTATTTATTTTTCTTTATACTTATATTTTTATCATCCGTCCGGAAGTACGTAAAGTCGAAGTATACTATATAAAATTTTTGATTTAAATATTTCAACCGAGGAGACATTCAGTAAATATACAAACTAATTAATTTCGAAAGACAACTAGTATACATGTGAATTTTTTTGGCTAGAGATAAATTTAACGACCACTAATGCCGAAATGTAGAGTGGGAATTAAGATATAAATTGGAAGTCAATTGAAAGAATCGGTCTCTTCTCTGCTCTTCTCTGCGCTCTGCTCTGTTCTCTGCTCTTGGTTTTTAAAAATCAGTGAACCAGTGAAAATATTTTTGTGAAATCCGGACTCCGGCAGTTTTGTTTTGAAGGTAAAATAGTTTAAAGTAATAGTATATTCGAAGACTTTCCGTACCGCCGTTTAACATTAAAATTTTGCAGACATTTCTTTGAAAATTGTCATGACCAGTTTTTATGTACTAAGTTAAAACATATTTTTTTTTGATTCTTTCTTTTACAAAAATAAAATATTCATAGTTGGAATGAAATAAAGTTTCCGATAATTGTATATTCGATAATTTTCCGTACCGCCGATTGAGATTAAAATTTTGTAGATATTTCTACGAAAATTTTCATGACTAGTTTCTGTTAGATATTAAGTCAAGTTTTTTTGTTGTTTGGTTCTTTTACAAAAATAAAAGTTGTAGTTGAAATATAGTTGGCTTAAATTTTTTTTTGTATCACATTGTTTAAAATATTTTTTTTTTTTTTTATTCAATTGACGTGCTCGGCAACTATGGCCACTTGCACAGAGCGATTACAGAAAAACAGTAGTTATTACAGAATAGTTAAAAACATAGCTTAAAGTTTATGATAGAGTGACATATCTTTTAAGAATTTCAGTGTTGCCTCGATTTGGTTTGGGTCCCCTAGGATGTCTTGCAGCTGGCATTTGAGATTATGTTGTCGTCTTCTTGTGCTAAATTGGCGACAATCAACCAGGATGTGTTTAACAGTAAGTGGGCACTGGCAACTTTGACAGGAAGGTCTGTTGCTTGAGGTCATTAAGTAGCTGTGTGTGAGTTTGGTGTGACCTATTCGAAGTCTATGTAGTATTGATACATCTTGTCTAGAGAGTCCAGTGGGGTCAGTATACAGAGGTGTGTTGAGAATAGGCTGGATAGATAGTAGGGAAGTCTTGGTGGAGCTCCAGTGAGTTTGCCACATATATCTAACGTTCCTTTTTGCTTCTGCCTTAACATCCTTGCAAATTTGGATGTGAGAAGTAATTGTGGCAGTAGTTGACGCTGTTTTGGCATGCTGATCGGCCAGTTCATTTCCAGGTATACCAATATGTGAGGGTATCCATATAATGGTGACTGTGGTGTTTAGGGAATAAATATGGTGATAAGAGTGATGGATTTCTTGGACAATGGGATGTTCAGTAAATAATTCTTGGATAGATAGGGTAGACGCTAGAGAGTCTGTACAAATGGCAACTTTTTTATTGGAATGGTTGATGTGCTTAAAAGCTTGTAGAATACTGTACAATTCTCCAGTATGCACACTGCACAAAGGAGGTATTAGGGAAGTGCTGATGAGTTTGTTTGCTGTGGTTACTGAGCAGCCAACGCCAGTATCACTTTTGGAAGCGTCGGAGTATAATACAAAGTCGTAATGATTGTTATGAATGATTTCAAAAAATGATTTAATCATGAGCTTTTTAGGTGTTTCGTGTTTATTAAATTTGGATAAATAAGTATTGACCTGAGGAGGGTGCATAATCCAGGAAGGAGATGTAGAAAAAGGAATGGGGTTTGTGAGTGAGAGGTTAATGTTATTTGTTAATGAAGCTAATATAAGAGCGATAGGTTTAATTATTGGTGAAGGATTATTAAGAGGGCTGGCAGTTGATGTGAACAGAGAATAGACAGGATTGAGAGGGTTTGAGGAGACTGAGGCTGCGTAGGATAGAAGCAGATATTGTCGTCTAATCCATAGTGGGGGTTCATCAGCTTCGCAGTAGAGGCTTTCAGATGGGCTGCTACGGAAAGCGCCTAAGCAAAGACGCAGGGCCGTGTTATGAATAGAATTAAGGGATCCTAGGTCTGTTTTAGATGCAGACATGTAAACGATGCAGCCATAATCTAATTCGGAGCGAATTAGTGCTTTATAAATTTTCATCAAGGATTTCTCGTCTGCACCCCAGTGATAATGAGACAGTGTTTTAATTATATTTAATCGTTTGTAACAGATACCTTTTGTTTCAAGAATATGCTGTTTCCAAGAGAGACGAGAATCAAATGTCATACCTAGAATTTTGCAGTGATTAACCATAGGAAGGGGAGAATCATTAATAAATATGTGGGAGATAGGAGATTGAGGTCGCCTGCCAAATTTAATGGTTTTTGATTTTGTTGAAGATAAGGTTAATCCTATAGAACGTGTCCGCGCGAGTAAAAGATTCACCGCGGTTTGTAGAATTTTGGAGCTAGTGGTTGCTGAACGACCATGACAGTATAGTATTAAATCGTCAGCGTAAGCTACATATTTGGTAGGAGAAGGTAAGTTATGGCACATATCACTTATTGCTAAGTTGAATAGAGTTGGGCTTAAGACTGATCCTTGAGGAGCACCATCGGTCTGGGTGTACAAAGATGAAAAATGGCCGTTTACAGAAACCCTAAAGGACCTTTGAGTTAGAAAATTTTGTATAAAATAAAATATATTTCCGTTAATATGGTATTGATTTAGTTTAGAGATTATGGCTTGACGACTTATTCTGTCAAAAGCTCCTTCGATATCAAAGATAGCGGCGATAACTTCATATTTGTTATTTATTGAGTTGGCAATATCATTTTGTAGCAGAACAAGATTATCGCGGGTAGATCTATGTCGTCGAAAGCCTGATTGTTCTTTTGGTATAATGTTGTATTTGTCAAGGAACCAAACGAGGCGTTTGTTAATTATTTTCTCTAGTATTTTACACAAGGTACATGTGAGTGATATAGGTCTGTAAGAATTAGGAGAAGTAGCAGGTTGATCAGGTTTTTTTATTGGTATTATTATGGAAGACCGCCATTCATTTGGAAATTTTTGGGATAGCCAGATATTATTATACAATTCGAGAAGTTTTTGGAGACTTGGAAAGGAAAGTTTTTTGAAAAATATATAGGGGAGATCATCTGGGCCAGAAGCAGTGTTTTTACAGGATTTTAGTGCAGATTTTAATTCTGGAAACGTGAGAGGAGAGATGAGCATATCAATATCTTCAATGGAAGAGGATGAGCAAGGCAAAGGTGGTTGGAGAAGCGACTTCGATAAAATAGGACTGCGTTTACTGCGAAACTTCGCTGCATAGCTTTCAGCTAGGACCTTGGCAATATCTTGATTATCAGTGACATTGGTTTGGTTGTGAAATAGATTGGTAATTTTTATATTACTTTTCTTGCCCTGGATTTGTCCAATTTTTTTCCACACTTGATTGGGGTTAGTGTTTTCATTTACGGAAGAGACGAAATGCCTCCAGGAAGATTTTTTACTTTGTTTTATAATGTATCTGGCTTTTGCTCTTGCTCTTTTGAGATTGATGAGGTTTTCTTGAGTTTTATCACGGCGGAATAATTTTAGTGCAGTTTTTTGCTGCTGAACTACATGTTTGCATGATGAGTTCCACCATGGAACAGTTTTTTGTGAAGGAGAGATGACTGATTTCCCAATGTGAGCCTCCGCAGCAAGTCGAATAGTATTTGCGAACAAGGTAACAGACTCATCAATGTTGTTGGTAAGAGAGAGATTGGGTATGGATTGTTCAGTTTTAGTAATATATTCAGGCCAATTAGCATATTTTAAACGCCAGTAACTTTTTGTTAGAGCTCGGTCATTTGAATTATCGGTGTTAGTTATGAAGATGGGAAAATGATTACTGTCGTGAAGGTCATCATCAGTAAACCATGTTAATGAAGGAGCTAGTTTAGGGTCACTAAAACTAAGATCGATTTTAGAAAAGGAGCCAGATGAAATGTTGAAGTGGGTATTGGAACCGGTGTTCAAGATACAGATACCTGTGCAATCTATAACGTTTTCAACAATCTTTCCTTTACCAAATGTATGATTGGAACCCCATATTGTATTGTGAGCATTGAAATCTCCTACGAGAACGTAGGGTTGCGGAAGTTCAAATATGAGATTCGCAAGCTCTTCCTCTTTAAGAGGGTGATTTGGTGGAACGTACAGACTACAAATAGTGAGTTTATCGGGACACCAACAGGTTATGGCTATGGCTTCTAATTCAGAGGAAAGCGGAAGGTGAACAGAAAAAAAGTCAGAGGAGACAAATATTGAGGTACCACCACTAGCTCTTAGGCAATTGGTTCTAATATTATGATATCCCTCAAAATTTTTCAATAGGGGAAGTTTGGAACTTTTCGCATTGGTTTCCTGAAGGCATACAATGTCTGGGGTAGATTCTGATATTAAATGTTGGATTCTCTCCAATCGGGGAAAGAATCCATCACAGTTCCATTGTAATAATTTGAAAATAGAAGGGTTATAAAAGATAAAAGGATTAAAAGAGTTAATGTTCGTTCTGTGAGCTGTGGTTCGATTCTGTATCTGTAAGGTTATCCGAAGAGATGCTTACGTTGTCGGGGAAATCAATTGGGTTAAGCTGATGTTTTAATTTGTTTAAAAGTCTGGTGAGACGATTTTTTCGTGCTCTTTCCCTTGTAGCAGTGTAAAGCTGTGCTAAGTCCTTTTGTATGCCATCTACATCAGAGGAGAATTTTTGTGCTTCCTGTAGCGGGTGAGGACATCCAAAAGAATTTTCGAGAAAAGCGATTAGTTGAGTTGAGGTTAGAGTAAAGTTAGATGGGTTGTCTTTGTAGAGATTTTGGATAACAGAGACACAGTTAAGTCCTAATGAATGATCTGAGCGATTATTAGCTTTGGTTTTGGACTTTTTCTTTATTGGTTTGGGTGGTGCAGTGAAAGAAGGAGGTAATGTGGAGGTTGAGGCTGATAAAGTAATGGAGGGAGACAGTATTGGAGGAGTGTCAAGAGGGCTGTCGGTAGAAGAGTGGCCTCTTTTTTGGCCTGTGGCTATTGGAGGGAAAGTAGCAGGAGAGGTAGTTGGAAGTTCAGGATTCTTTGTAAGAGGTAGAGTGGAATCATCTAGGGAGGACTCAGGTTCTATAGGTGTAGGGCTAATCAGTGTAGTTGAAGAGTAAACAGGGGAGGAAGAGGAATGGGGAGGATTAGTTGAGAGTAAATTGGTATCAGGGCCACTAGGGACTTTAGGGCAGGAGTCTGCGGTATGCCCGGTGAGTTTACAGAGAAAACATTCAAGTCTGTCGGTGGATATGAATATTCTAAAGGATGTATTTTCGTGATTAATTAGTAAGGAGGTTTGTAACTCAAAGTCATCCTTATCGGGGATGATGAAGGTTACCCTACGAAAACTCATGACATGATCATAATGATCGTCAATTGGTCCACATTTCACAAAAGTGACTGGAGTTGCAAGCTGCAAACCAAGATCTTTTAGAGATTGCTCAATTAGAGTATGTGGGATGGAAGGGCATACGTTTGAGATCAGAATTCTCTTAGAAGGTGAGATTAGTCTCCGGATGGGAACAACAGTGGAGTTAATCGTGATGTATGGTGTACTGTTCAGAAGTTGATCTACAATTTGAGTGGAAGAGAGGAAAATGCAAATTCTGTTATTGGAAATACGAGAAGCAAATGTGATATTTTTTGGAGTAACTATTTCACCAATGGATTTAATATATTCACTTAGTACAGTGTTTGGTATTGAGTGCATAACAATAGCTTGGTCCCTTTTGGGAAATGAAGGAGGAGGAGGTTTGGTGAGTGCGGCAGCGACATATGATTTTGGTTTGGTGATAGGATTGTTGTTTGATGAATGTAAGTTATTGTGGGTACTCATTGTTTGTGTGTGTGTGTGATCCTGGTTACCAAGATCACTACACAGAATGAGAAAAGAAAATTGAAAAATAAAAATGAATAAAAAAGGGGGGGATAGTACAGACTCTCTTCCAGAGCGGAAGAGGTTGAGAAGGAACTCACCTTAGTCTAGTAGAATTTTATAGCGATACACCACTGGAATTCACTAATAATTACTAGGATAATAAGAATCCAATATAATTGTAAAAATATTGCAACAAAAAACTCGTTTACTTATCACATTTTGGTGATAAAACTCGTAGACGAATTAGCAAAAATTTTTTGTTTGCTTTAACGATGTTTACTCGATAAAGCTCAACACGTGAATGTTTAAAATATTAATTCATAATCGATATGAATTATTATTATCCGGTTCTCTAGTGGTTTTATGATTTTAGTTGCTGAAGTTCTTTCTATATAATTAAAACTCGTGTGGATTGTGAAATTTTAACTTTATTCCGGTCTTGATGTAACTAGGTACCATTTAAACTCGTGAAATTTATTTCGGAAATAGTAGTTTATAATATTTTTCTTCCGTATTTCTTTTAAATCCAAAGGGTTTCTCGAACTTGGAAGAGGCTTAGCTACAACTCGTTCGCGTAACCGGCAGATTTAAACCGTTCTTATATCGTACCGTGGACCAGTTTATTTCTTTTATTTTTTTTAAATAGTATTTTTCGTATTTCTTTTAAATCTAAAAAGTTTCTCGAACTTGGAATAGGCTTAGCCACAACTTGTTCGATTAACCGGCAGATTTAAACCGTTCTTATATCGTACCGTGGACCAGTATATTTCTTTTATAATCTAAATAATATTTCGTTTATATTTCTTTTAAATCCAAAAAGTTTCTCGAACTTGGAAGAGGATTAGCCACAACTTGTTTGAGTAACCGGCAGATTTAAACCGTTCTTATATCGTACCGTGGACCAGTTTATTTCTTTTATTTTTTTTTAAATAGCATTTTTCGTATTTCTTTTAAATCCAAAAAGTTTCTCGAACTTGGAAGAGGCTTAGCTACAACTTGTTCGATTAACCGGCAGATTTAAACCCTTATTACGTCGTCCCGAGGACCAATTCAATTCTTTTATTGTCTAAATAATAATCTTTGTATTTATTGGGAATCCGAAGGGTTTCTCGAACTTGCAAGAGGCTTAGCCACAACTTGTTCGATTACCCGGCCGATTTAATTTTTTTCTCTTTCTTTCCACCATCTCGTGTGCAAAATATATATATATATATATATATATATATATATATATATATATATATATATATATATATATATATATATATATATATATAATTTTTTGTTGTTATTTAAACACTGGCTTTCCGTATTTCCTTTGAATCCTAAGGGCTTTCTTGAACTTGGAAGAGGCTCAGCCACGACTCGTTCTAGAACCCGGCTGATTTAGAAAGTTCTTTCACCGGCTCACGAATCAATACACTCTCTTCCTGTCTAAATAGTAAATTCCCGTGTCTCCATTGAATCCGAAGGGTTTCTTGAACTTGCAAGAGGCTTAGCCACAACTTGTTCGGTTACCCGGCAGATTTGAGCGGTATTTGAATAATCTGACCAGCCTTGACTGTTACGCTAAAATCCCAGGTATAGGTAATACATACCTCATTTTCTTTCCCTGTTATTTTGATCGTCACTATAGAATTATCCATAAAATAGACCACAGATTATTAATAGACCCAAAGGTTTCTTTTTTATTATTTTGTGATATACCGCCCTATTGTGTGATCGTAGGTATACACTAAACCGTAGGTAGTATACCACTCTGCTGAATTCCTGTTTCCTTCATTAACCCGAAATTTATAAATTGAAGGATCCATATTTGATTGTAATTAAGTAAATAAAGTTAATTCAACAAGACCCCTGGAATTTTCCGTAACCTCCATCTGAGGCTATCTGGAACTCTTGACGCTAAGGGTCAAGGGGCCGTGGAGCAAACCACGTTAATAATCTGGCGCCCGAGATTTAAACCGAATTTTGCATCAAGGGTGTCTATAGTGACGTGTTCGTGTGGCAGGAGCCACGTGTAAGGAAGTAAGCACGTTACATTATACATGTCATTGCAAAAACATTATCGACTTCATTTTTCATGCTCTCTTCTGTTCTGTTGGACATGGTGATAGCTGTGTGGGTTGAATACGTCTCAATGGATACGTTACTTGTGGTAATTGTCTAAAGACGTCATCCAAAGCTAGTGTTTGATCTACCTCTTCAGTATCCTGCTCGCCCGCGAATGCTTTACTTCTTCTTCCTTTTTCTTATCAGACAAAGGTTTTCTAATTGATCCATAACCCTACTTTTGTCTTCATAAAAAGCAATGTCTTGATTTAATTTACCAATGTTCTCAATAAACTCTTCGTAATGTGTTGTATCGTCTCTGTTGTTTGTTGACACCTTCTGCACTTGTCCGACACGATGTTTGGATCTCTTATAACAAATTTCTTGTAATTGTTGGTATTAATAACTTGGTCTTGGATCGCCATCATAAATCCTTCTGTTTCTGGAAACAATGTTCCATCAGAGAGCCACTTATTTGATGCTTCTCTGTCGATATATGGTTGATTGAGGTCGTGATGATGTCGACCATGAAGCGCTTTCTGGGCCCACTCCGCCTGTTTGTCAGAGTCTGTAACGATTTCAAGTTTTTTATCAGGGTTTACAAGATCTAAGGGGGAATAGTTTTTATCTGCTTTCGCGACCAGCTCATGCAATTTAGATGTTTGAGCCTTGCCAATGAAGAACTTTTGGAGTTTAGATATTTGATTATAATGTAAATTAACTATGTCCGTTAAAGCTCTCCCTCCCTCTTTTCTTGGTAATGTGGTCCTAATAACTGATGATGTCGGGTGGTGACATTTGTGTTTGGTCATCATGGTTCGCGTTGTTCTTTGAATATCTTCCAGTTCTGTTTTTGTCCACTTCAGAATTCCAAATGAGTATGTCAGGATCGGTATGACGTAGGTGTTAATTGCTTTGGCGAGATTTCCTGCGTTCAACTGGGATTTCAATAAAGCAGATATCCTTTGAGTGAACTGTCCTCGAATTTTGGTTTTTGCTTGCTTCTGGTCAAGTAGCTTAGCTTGCTGAAATCCTAGATATTTGTAGGTTTCACCATTTTGCATGGCATTTATAATGTTCCCATTAGGTAGTAATACATCTCCGTTAACGATTTTACCCTTCTCGATATTTAAGGTTTTGCACTTGTCTAATCCAAATCCCATTTGTATATCAATGGAAAATTTTTCAGTAATATTAAGTAAATGTTGAATTTGACGCTGGTTTGATGCGTATATTTTGATGTCATCCATGTATAAAAGGTGGGAAACAGTGCAGCTAGTGTTCCTGTTGGCTTTGATTTTAAAGCCGTAATCCGTATCGTTAAGTAGCTTGGAAAGTGGATTCATTGCCAAACAAAACCAAAGTGGACTCAGGTAGTCGCCCTGGAAGATCCCCCTACGGATAGAAATTTCATCAGTTTCGAGGTATTGACCATTTATTTGTAAATGAAGGTTCGTTCGCCAGTGCTTCATCGATGATTCAAGAAAACTAACAAGAATGGGATGTACTTTGTAAATTTGCAAAACTTTAACAAGCCAGGAATGTGGAACGCTATCAAATGCTTTCCTATAATCTACGAAAGCCGTGTAGATGTTGCGCTGTTCCTTCTGCGCCTGTTTTAGTATTACCGAATCGATGATGAGTTGTTCTTTGCAGCCTTGGTGATCTCGTCTGCACCCTTTCTGTTCTTCCGACAAGATGTTGTTATGATCCGCATGTCTGTAAATACGGTTAGTAATGCAAGACGTTAATATTTTATATATAGTTGGAAGGCATGTTATAGGTCTATACTGCGTAGGATCGTGAGTTTGATGCGTTTTGGGAAGCAAGTGGGTCGAACCCAGTGTCAGAAATAGTGGTGTATCTTCTGGATGTTGCAGAATATGTGTAAATGATCTTGCTATTGCTTCATGCAGACTGTCAAACTTCTTATACCAGAAGTTTTGGACATTGTCAACTCCTGGTGTCTTCCAACTACTGGTGCTCTTTATAGCTTCGGTTACCTCGCTTGTTGTCAAGTTAACGAAAGGCATTGGTTCAATGTTTATTTTTTCCTCCTCAGTTCTTATCCAGTGAGCGTTGGATTTATGTTCGATAGGGTTCGACCATAAAGAAGACCAGTACTCCGTTGGCTCATCTTTTTCTTGGAAGACTTTGGTTGTGATTGTTTATTGTACCGCTTAGTTGCCTGTAAAATAACTTCTGATTGTTATTGAATAAGTAGTTTTGTTGTTTCCTTTTCGTGCACTTGACATATCGTGACAAACGTTTGGATTTTGCCTTCAACTTTTGCCTGAGTAAATCCATATATTCACATACATGTTGTTTATGTTGTGGGTGACCTGTAAAAGTTTTGATTTTTCGATAGATCTTTCTCACTCTGTTTGTTAAGCGCCTAGACGGTTTCAAGTTGTTTTCAAACTCTGTTAGCTGCCCCAATTCCCTTCTGATGTCATCAATGGACTTTTCCAGCCGGCGTTGCCACCAAGGCTTGAGCTGTTTGTAGTCTTTGCCCCGATTGTTCTTTGGGGATTGGATTTGTTGATTGTGACTTCGAAGCACTGCTACCGCTCCACAATAGATGAGAGTGTGAAGTTGTTCCAGCGCTTCGCAGTCTTTAGCATGGTTCTGCAGTAGTAAGTTCACAGCTGCTAGTATGCTATTAGTGCTCTTATTGGTTCGAAGCTTGGGTAGTTTTGGCCGGTGTATTGGGTTGGTGCCATTAAATTCCGCTAGTGCTTTACAAAGTTCGGTATTATAGTCATTATCGGTGGTTTTGTCGCAATCATTGTTTATTTCCTCAACGCCATTGTGGTCTCCTTGTGCATTCTCCGATTTATGTGTATCCTGATCGGTAATTATGTCATTCTCTCCATCTTGAAGGTCAAGAAGGACTTCACCTCGAATTTGTTGCGACGTCGGACCGGGTAGTAGATTGTTTCTTACAATACTTCGACGTTGGTCAGCAATACGCTGTTCCGTGAGATGGTGAAATTCTGGAAAATGTTCAATGAATGCACGGTGGAGGGCGTATCTGTATGTCGTCATATCAGTTTCCATCTTGGTGATTTTAAAGTAGGAGCGCATAATGAATGAGTTTAGCTCGATAGTCCACTTCATGCGCTTCCTGGGCTTTCCGGCTTTTGTGGTCGTAGATGTGCCGACTTGCGTCACTCCAGAAACATCAGAAGCCGGTGGCGGAGGATCGATGTTGTTTTCCCCCTGAGTGTGGTTCGCAGTAGCCCTACTCGGTGTCACGCTGCGCCTACCGCTAACCGAGGAAGAAGGTAAATCATTTTTCGAACAAGCCCTTCTAGCACCAACTTGAACGTGACAAGAGTTTAAGGTGTTGCAATGTTGATTCACCTGACGATTCCTGAGATTTAAGGTCCCGGAATTTACAATCGAATTATTGCTCCCCCCAGAATCCGTGGAGCAGACAGCCGATGTACTAGGTACACTAGCAGTGTGGGATTCTAAGCATTTAGCTCTACCCACCTGGGGTAATCTTGTTTTACAATTCGACATCGTGATTGTCGCATTTTAGACCTACTGCCAGGTGCTGATTCAGCCGCTCCTTACATGGAGAACAGACGCTGTCGGAGTACCGCTCCTTACATGGAGACCATCGTGTCCTGAAACTAACTGGTTTTGGTTCGCTCCGAGGTATTTAATTTCCTCGATACCTTCTATATCTAAAAGGCATTTCCCTATCCACCACCTGGGGAAGCGCCCGATAGGGGACCAGTACCCCCACGGGTTATTATTATTATTATTATTATTATTATTATTATTATTATTATTATTATTATTATTATTATTATTATTATTATTATTATTATTATTATTATTATTATTATTATTATTATTATTATTATTATTTCCAATTCAAGTGTACTCTTGCTCAGCTTTTGCTGGTAATGTCCACCTATCCCGAGCGTTTGTAAACGCAAATGGGATTAGGCACAGCAGTTACATATTTAGAAATTTACGGACAGTGTGACAAGTATTCAAAATTGCAGCCTTCTGCAGATCGATGTATGTGTTTTTGTGAAGACCTAGTTTGGTCAGGCTGTCTTGTAGAGTTTTGGGGATTAGTCCCGTAGATGAAACGATGACCGGCACCACCTCTACCCTCTCTGCATGCCACATCTGTCCTACCTCAATTGCAAGATCGGTGTATTTTGCAATTTTCTCGTTGTATTTGTCTAACATATTGTTGTTATTGGGTACAGCAACATCCACTATTATTATTATTATTATTATTATTATTATTATTATTATTATTATTTCCAACTCAAGTGTACTCTTGCTCAGCTCTTGCTGGTAATGTTCACCTGTCCCGAGCGTGTGTAAACGCAAATGGGATTAGGCTCAGCAGTTACATATTTAGAAATTTACGGACAGTGTGACAAGTATTCAAAATTGCAGCCTTCTGCAGATCGATGTATGTGTTTTTGTGAAGACCTAGTTTGGTGAGGCTGTCTTGTAGAGTTTTGGGGATTAGTCCCGTAGATGAAACGATGACCGGCACCACCTCTACTTTCTCTGCATGCCACATCTGTCCTACCTCAATTGCAAGATCGGTGTATTATGCAATTTTCTCGTTGTATTTGTCTAACATATTGTTGTTATTGGGTACAGCAACATCCACTAGAAGAACCGAGTTAGCTTTTTTATCCACAACTACAATATCAGGCCGGTTATTCGTCACCCGACTATCGGTGATAATTGACCTATCGTAGTATAGTCTAAAATCAGCATTCTCTAGAACTGCATGAGGATGGTACTTGTAATAAGGCGTGTAGGTGTTAACTAATCCAAATTTGTTGGCCAACTTCTGATGAATGATGTTGCACAGTTGGTTGTGCCTGCGTAGGTAATCAATGTTAGCTATGGCTGAACATCCCGACGTAATGTGTTGTATCGTCTCTGTTGTTTGTTGACACCTTCTGCACTTGTCCGACACGATGTTTGGATCTCTTATAACAAATTTCTTGTAATTATTGGTATTAATTACTTCGTCTTGGATCGCCATCATAAATCCTTCTGTTTCTGGAAACAATGTTCCATCAGAGAGCTACTTATTTGATGCTTCCTTGTCGATATATGGTTGATTGAGGTCGTGATGATGTCGACCATGGAGCGCTTTCTGGGCCCACTCTGCCTGTTTGTCAGAGTCTGTAACGATTTCAAGTTTATTATCAGGGCTTACAAGATCTAAGGGGGAATAGTTTTTATCTGCTTTCGCGACCAACTCATGCAATTTAGATGTTTGAGCCTTGCCAATGAAGAATTTTTGGAGTTGGGATATTTATTATTATTATTATTATTATTATTATTATTATTATTATTTCCAATTCAAGTATACTCTTGCTCAGCTCTTGCTGGTAATGTTCACCTATCCCGAGCGTTTGTAAACGCAAATGGGATTAGGCACAGCAGTTACATATTTAGAAATTTACGGACAGTGTGACAAGTATTCAAAATTGCAGCCTTCTGCAGATCGATGTATGTGTTTTTGTGAAGACCTAGTTTGGTGAGGCTGTCTTGTAGAGTTTTGGGGATTAGTCCCGTAGATGAAACGATGACCGGCACCACCTCTACTTTCTCTGCATGCCACATCTGTCCTACCTCAATTGCAAGATCGGTGTATTTTGCAATTTTCTCGTTGTATTTGTCTAACATATTGTTGTTATTGGGTACAGCAACATCCACTAGAAGAACCGAGTTAGCTTTTTTATCCACAACTACAATATCAGGCCGGTTATTCGTCACCCGTCTATCGGTGATAATTGACCTATCGTAGTAAAGTCTAAAATCAGCATTCTCTAGAACTGCATGAGGATGGTACTTGTAATAAGGCGTGTAGGTGTTAACTAATCCAAATTTGTTGGCCAACTTCCGATGAATGATGTTGCACAGTTGGTTGTGCCTGCGTAGGTAATCAATGTTAGCTATGGCTGGACATCCCGACGTAATGTGTTGTATCGTCTCTGTTGTTTGTTGACACCTTCTGCACTTGTCCGACACGATGTTTGGATCTCTTATAACAAATTTCTTGTAATTGTTGGTATTAATAACTTGGTCTTGGATCGCCATCATAAATCCTTCTGTTTCTGGAAACAATGTTCCATCAGAGAGCCACTTATTTGATGCTTCCTTGTCGATATATGGTTGATTGAGGTCGTGATGATGTCGACCATGAAGCGCTTTCTGGGCCCACTCCGCCTGTTTGTCAGAGTCTGTAACGATATCAAGTTTTTTATCAGGGTTTACAAGATCTAAGGAGGAATAGTTTTTATCTGCTTTCGCGACCAACTCATGCAATTTAGATGTTTGAGCCTTGCCAATGAAGAACTTTTGGAGTTTAGATATTTGATTATAATGTAAATTAACTATGTCCGTTAAAGCTCTCCCTCCCTCTTTTCTTGGTAATGTGGTCCTAATAACTGATGATGTCGGGTGGTGACATTTGTGTTTGGTCATCATAGTTCGCGTTGTTCTTTGAATATCTTCCAGTTATATTATTAGTCTTATTATTATTATTATTATTATTATTATTATTATTTCCAACTCAAGTGTACTCTTGCTCAGCTTTTGCTGGTAATGTTCACCTATCCCGAGCGTTTGTAAACGCAAATGGGATTAGGCAGAGCAGTCACATATTTAGAAATTTACGGACAGTGTGACAAGTATTCAAAATTGCAGCCTTCTGCAGATCGATATATGTGTTTTTGTGAAGACCTAGTTTGGTGAGGCTGTCTTGTAGAGTTTTGGGGATTAGTCCCGTAGATGAAACAATGACCGGCACCACCTCTACTTTCTCTGCCTGCCACATCTGACCTACCTCAATTGCAAGATCGGTGTATTTTGCAATTTTCTCGTTGTATTTGTCTAAAATATTATTGTTATTGGGTACAGCAACATCCACTAGGAGAACCGAGTTAGCGTTTTTATCCACAACCACAATATCAGGCCGGTTATTCGTCACCCGTCTATCGGTGATAATTGACCTATCGTAGTATAGTCTAAAATCAGCATTCTCTAGAACTGCATGCGGATGGTACTTGTAATAAGGCGTGTAGGTGTTAACTAATCCAAATTTGTTGGCCAACTTCTGATGGATGATGTTGCAAAGTTGATTGTGCCTGCGTAGGTAATCAATGTTAGCTATGGCTGAACATCCCGACGTAATGTGTTGTATTGTCTCTGTTGTTTGTTGACACCTTCTGCACTTGTCCGATACGATATTTGGATCTCTTATAACAAATTTCTTGTAATTGTTGGTATTAATTACTTGGTCTTGGATCGCCATCATAAATCCTTCTGTTTCTGGAAACAATGTTCCATCAGAGAGCCACTTATTTGATGCTTCCTTGTCGATATATGGTTGATTGAGGTCGTGATGATGTCGACCATGGAGCACTTTCTGGGCCCACTCTGCCTGTTTGTCAGAGTCTGTAACGATTTCAAGTTTATTATCAGGGTTTACAAGATCTAAGGGGGAATAGTTTTTATCTGCTTTCGCGACCAGCTCATGCAATTTAGATGTTTGAGCCTTGCCAATGAAGAATTTTTGGAGTTGGGATATTTGTTTGTAATGTAAATTAACTATGTCCGTTAGAGCTCTCCCTCCCTCTTTTCTTGGTAGAGTGGTCCTAATAACTGATGATGTCGGGTGGTGACATTTGTGTTTGGTCATCATGGTTCGCGTTGTTCTTTGGATATCTTCCAGTTCTGTTTTTGTCCACTTCAGAATTCCAAATGAGTATGTCAGGACCGGTATGGCGTAGGTGTTAATTGCTTTGGCAAGATTTCCTGCGTTCAACTGGGATTTCAATAAAGCAGTTATCCTTTGAGTGAACTGTCCTCGAATTTTGGTTTTTGCTTGCTTCTGGTCTAGTAGCTTAGCTTGCTGAAATCCTAGATATTTGTAGGTTTCACCATTTTGCATGGCATTTATAATGTTCCCATTAGGTAGTAACACATCTCCGTTAACGATTTTACCCTTCTCGATATTCAAGGTTTTGCACTTGTCTAATCCAAATCCCATTTGTATATCACTGGAAAACTTTTCAGTGATATTAAGTAAATGTTGAATTTGACGCTGGTTTGATGCGTATATTTTGATATCATCCATGTATAAAAGGTGGGAAACAGTGCAGCTAGTGTTCCTGTTGGCTTTTATTTTAAAGCCGTAATCCGTATCGTTAAGTAGCTTGGAAAGTGGATTCATTGCCAAACAAAACCAAAGTGGACTCAGGGAGTCGCCCTGGAAGATCCCCCTACGGATAGAAATTTCATCAGTTTCGAGATATTGACCATTTATTTGTAAATGAAGGTTCGTTCGCCAGTGCTTCATCGATGATTCAAGAAAAGTAACAAAAATGGGGTGTACTTTGTAAATTTGCAAAACTTTAACAAGCCAGGAATGTGGAACGCTATCAAATGCTTTCCTATAATCTACGAAAGCCGTGTAGATGTTGCGCTGTTCCTTCTGCGCCTGTTTTAGTATTACCGAATCGATGATGAGTTGTTCTTTGCAGCCTTGGTGATCTCGTCTGCACCCTTTCTGTTCTTCCGACAAGATGTTGTTATTATCCGCATGTCTGTAAATACGGTTAGTAATGCAAGACGTTAATATTTTATATATAGTTGGAAGGCATGTTATAGGTCTATACTGCGTAGGATCGTGAGTTTGATGCGTTTTGGGAAGCAAGTGGGTTGAACCCAGTGTCAGAAATGGTGGTGTATCTTCTGGATGTTGCAGAATATGTGTAAATGATCTTGCTATTGCTTCATGCAGACTGTCAAACTTCTTATACCAAAAGTTTTGGACATTGTCAACTCCTGGTGTCTTCCAACTACTGGTGCTTTTTATAGCTTCGGTTACCTCGCTTGTTGTCAAGTTAACGAAAGGCATTGGTTCAATGTTTATTTTTTCCTCCTCAGTTCTTATCCAGTGAGCGTTGGATTTATGTTCGATAGGGTTCGACCATAAAGAAGACCAGTACTCCGTTAGCTCATCTTTATTTGGAAGACTTTGGTTGTGATTGTTTACTGTACCGCTTAGTTGCCTGTAAAATAACTTCTGATTGTTATTGAATAAGTAGTTTTGTTGTTTCCTTTTCGTGCACTTGACATATCGTGACAAAAGCTTGGATTTTGCCTTTAACTTTTGCCTGAGTAAATCCATATATTCACATACATGTTGTTTATGTTGTGGGTGACCTGTAAAAGTTTTGATTTTTCGATAGATCTTTCTCACTCTGTTTGTTAAGCGCCTAGACGGTTTCAAGTTGTTTTTAAACTCTGTTAGCTGCCCCAATTCCCTTCTGATCTCATCAATGGACTTTTCCAGCCGGCGTTGCCACCAAGGCTTGAGCTGTTTGTAGTCTTTGCCCCGATTGTTCTTTGGGGATTGGATTTGTTGATTGTGACTTCGAAGCACTGCTACCGCTCCACAATAGATGAGAGTGTGAAGTTGTTCCAGCGCTTCGCAGTCTTTAGCATGGTTCTGCAGTAGTAAGTTCACAGCTGCTAGTATGCTGTTAGTGCCCTTATTGGTTCGAAGCTTGGGTAGTTTTGGCCGGTGTATTGGGTTGGTGCCATTAAATTCCGCTAGTGCTTTACAAAGTTGGGTATTATAGTCATTATCGGTGGTTTTGTCGCAATCATTGTTTATTTTCTCAACGCCATTGTGGTCTCCTTGTTCATTCTCCGATTTATGTGTATCCTGATCGGTAATTATGTCATTCTCTCCATCTTGAAGGTCAAGAAGGACTTCACCTCGAATTTGTTGCAACGTCGGACCGGGTAGTAGATTGTTTCTCACAATACTTCGACGTTGGTCAGCAATACGCTGTTCCGTGAGATGGTGAAATTCTGGAAAATGTTCAATGAATGCACGGTGGAGGGCGTATCTGTATGTCGTCATATCAGTTTCCATCTTGGTGATTTTAAAGTAGGAGCGCATAATGAATGAGTTTAGCTCGATAGTCCACTTCATGCGCTTCCTGGGCTTTCCAGCTTTTGTGGTCGTAGATGTGCCGACTTGCGTCACTCCAGAAACATCAGAAGCCGGTGGCGGAGGATCGATGTTGTTTTCCCCCTGAGTGTGGTTCGCAGTAGCCCTACTCGGTGTCACGCTGCGCCTACCGCTAACCGAGGAAGAAGGTAAATCATTTTTCGAAGAAGCCCTTCTAGCACCAACTTGAACGCGACAAGAGTTTAAGGTGTTGCAATGTCGATTCACCTGACGATTCCTGAGATTTAAGGTCCCGGAATTTACAATCGAATTATTGCTCCCCCCAGAATCCGTGGAGCAGACAGCCGATGTACTAGGTACACTAGCAGTGTGGGATTCTGAGCATTTAGCTCTACCCACCTGGGGTAATCTAGTTTTACAATTCGACATCGTGATTGTCGCATTTTAGACCTACTGCCAGGTGTTGATTCAGCCGCTCCTTACATGGAGAACAGACGCTGTCGGAGTACCGCTCCTCACATGGAGACCGTCGTGTCCTGAAACTAACTGGTTTTGGTTCGCTCCGAGGTATTTAATTTCCTCGATACCTTCTATATCTAAAAGGCATTCCCCGATCCACCACCTGGGGAAGCGCCCGATAGGGGACCAGTACCCCCACGGACTTATTATTATTATTTCCAAACTCAAGTGTACTCTTGCTCAGCTCTTGCTGGTAATGTTCACCTATCCCGAGCGTATGTAAACGCAAATGGCATTAGGCACAGCAGTTACATATTTAGAAATTTACGGACAGTGTGACAAGTATTCAAAATTGCAGCCTTCTGCAGATCGATGTATGTGTTTTTGTGAAGACCTAGTTTGGTG
This sequence comes from Lochmaea crataegi, assembly GCA_947563755.1. Taxonomy (NCBI): domain Eukaryota; kingdom Metazoa; phylum Arthropoda; class Insecta; order Coleoptera; family Chrysomelidae; genus Lochmaea; species Lochmaea crataegi. The sequence continues at coordinate 33,219,020 of OX387434.1, read as the reverse complement.
AGGCTGTCTTGTAGAGTTTTGGGGATTAGTCCCGTAGATGAAACGATGACTGGCACCACCTCTACTTTCTCTGCCTGCCACATCTGTCCCACCTCAATTGCAAGATCGGTGTATTTTGCAATTTTCTCGTTGTATTTGTCTAACATATTGTTGTTATTGGGTACAGCAACATCCACTAGAAGAACCGAGTTAGCTTTTTTATCCACAACTACAATATCAGGCCGGTTATTCGTCACCCGTCTATCGGTGATAATTGACCTATCGTAGTATAGTCTAAAATCAGCATTCTCTAGAACTGCATGTGGATGGTACTTGTAATAAGGCGTGTAGGTGTTAACTAATCCAAATTTGTTGGCCAACTTCTGATGAATGATGTTGCACAGTTGGTTGTGCCTGCGTAGGTAATCAATGTTAGCTATGGCTGAACATCCCGACGTAATGTGTTGTATCGTCTCTGTTGTTTGTTGACACCTTCTGCACTTGTCCGACACGATGTTTGGATCTCTTATAACAAATTTCTTGTAATTGTTGGTATTAATAACTTGGTCTTGGATCGCCATCATAAATCCTTCTGTTTCTGGAAACAATGTTCCATCAGAAAGCCACTTATTTGATGCTTCCTTGTCGATATATGGTTGATTGAGGTCGTGATGATGTCGACCATGAAGCGCTTTCTGGGCCCACTCCGCCTGTTTGTCAGAGTCTGTAACGATTTCAAGTTTTTTATCAGGGTTTACAAGATCTAAGGGGGAATAGTTTTTATCTGCTTTCGCGACCAGCTCATGCAATTTAGATGTTTGAGCCTTGCCAATGAAGAACTTTTGGAGTTTAGATATTTGATTATAATGTAAATTAACTATGTCCGTTAAAGCTCTCCCTCCCTCTTTTCTTGGTAATGTGGTCCTAATAACTGATGATGTCGGGTGGTGACATTTGTGTTTGGTCATCATGGTTCGCGTTGTTCTTTGAATATCTTCCAGTTCTGTTTTTGTCCACTTCAGAATTCCAAATGAGTATGTCAGGATCGGTATGGCGTAGGTGTTAATTGCTTTGGCGAGATTTCCTGCGTTCAACTGGGATTTCAATAAAGCAGTTATCCTTTGAGTGAACTGTCCTCGAATTTTGGTTTTTGCTTGCTTCTGGTCTAGTAGCTTAGCTTGCTGAAATCCTAGATATTTGTAGGTTTCACCATTTTGCATGGCATTTATAATGTTCCCATTAGGTAGTAATACATCTCCGTTAACGATTTTACCCTTCTCGATATTTAAGGTTTTGCACTTGTCTAATCCAAATCCCATTTGCATATCACTGGAAAATTTTTCAGTAATATTAAGTAAATGTTGAATTTATTATTATTATTATTATTATTATTATTATTATTATTCGATATTGCCTTTTTTCTTGAGGTTTTTCCCTATGTAAGGTATTTTTGTTTCTTCTTCATAAACCGCTTATGCACCATGGTAATTGTCCTTTCTAGACTATCTAAAATTTGGCAATCTCATCTCTTCTCCCAACTTCTTTTTGGCGTTAGCTGGAATTTGCTTAAATTTTATTTTTGGGTGTTTAGTCAGGGATGCAGTTAATTTCCCTGAATTTATTTCTTTTATTCACTGGATTTTGTCCAATATTCCTAGTGATCTTTAGTTTCTTTATTTTTGTTTCATAAAAATGTTTAACTGTAATTTTTATTGTTTCTCGGAGGTCTATTATATTGTATTTATCATGTAGTTCCTTATTGGTAATTTCAAGTCGATTTTTGCCTGCTATTAGTCTATAGCAGGCATTTTCGACAGCTTGGAGTTTCTCTAGGTTCTGTCTTATGGTAGAGCACCATACCGTGCATCCATAAAGCAGAATTGATTTTACGTATGTATGATATAGCGTGATTTTTTGTTTTTGTTCCAATTGGCTGGTTTTGTAGATGTAAGGCTGTATTAGTTTTTTCCCATATAGAGCATTTTTTCTTGTCACATCAACATGTTTTTTAAAGGTCAATCTTTTATCCAGATATACTCCCAGATATTTTATATTTTGTTCTTCCTCCGTTGTTGTGTTATTTATCTTTATTTTGGATTTTTCTTTGGGGTAATCATTCGCAAAGATTATTAATTGAGTTTTTTCATTGTTTATTTGTACTTTCTATTTGTGACAATAGTTATTAATTTCTGCGATATGTTCTTCTAAATTTTTGGTTATGATACTTGTATGTTTAGATGTTGTCATCAGGGCTGTATCATCCGCGTATAGAGCTAATTTTGTTTTATTGTTTTTTGGTATGTCATTAATGAAAATATTAAAAAGTATGGGAGAAAGCACACTTCCTTGTGGTAATCCTTCGGGCATATCATACCTTTCAGATTTCCTCTGTATTGCTGTATAAAACATTATGTCATGTGATGTCATTTAAGCAAAAAAATACAACCTTGATCTCCCTCTGTCTAGTCAACAAGTTTATAACCAAAACACTCGATATGTGCACTTCGAACAAAGAACCCAAAATATTCATTAATTATTAGCAAGGCACTAACAGGGTTTAGCGAAGCGTTTCTTAATATTTGTGTACCGGTTTAAACAAAACCCAGGTAATTTATAAACTACCCTCGGTTACTGATACTCTCTTGTACTGAACACAAAAAAATGGAGATTTTATTAACTCGCCTGGAAACCTCCCTAATTTTGTACCTGCCTTGGCAGCGTACATGTATGAGATTATTCCAGGTTATCACGGTAATACCCTTAACGATACTAAATATTGTTGCGAGGTAACCAACTCAAAGCCGGTCTGTCCATCGATTATAAATTTTGGTGAATGCGCTTTCTAGAAGCTTCTGGAATATTGCAGTATTTACGCATATGAGGAGCATCATAAAATACTAGAACTTTCCAGAACCGATAAGGACTATATATACGTATATAGTTAGTTAGTTCGAAACAATTAGTGAAACGAAGACAAACAGTTAGTTCGAGAGAATTAGTGAATAAAATAATGAATATAAATAGTGTAATATTCGAGAGGTGAAAATAAATTAGAACTAATATACCGAGTGTAAATAAATTAGTAGACTTTAAGTAGAGCGTGTATATAAATTAAGTTTAATATAGTGTGTGTTCCTTTAAATAAATAGATAGTAATTAGCCATAGTGTGTATAATTTTATACCACCAGCAAAAACTGTTTAAATAAATAAAAAAAAACATTACATTGGTGTCAGAAGTGGGATAATAATAAATAAATACGTAAAAATGGCTAAGAGACTAAGTGACCTGAAAGTGACTGAACTAAAAGCAGAATTGGAAAATCGCGAGTTGGAAACGTCCGGAAAGAAGTGTGAATTAGTTGAAAGGTTGAAAATAGCGCTGGAAGATGACGGATTGGATCCGGAAACATTTTTATCCAACGACGAGGCTTCCACCTTAATCTCGTCAATTTCCGCTAATATTTCTGCTAATATGGACGAGAAGATTTCTTTCATGAAGGACGAGATTTCTACTATGAAGAACGATATTTCTGCTAATATGAAGGACGAGATTTCTGCCATGAAGGACGATATTTCTGATAATATGGACGAGAAGATTTCTACTATAGATGGGAAGATTTCTACTAAGAAGGACGATATTTCTGCCGATATCTTAACAATGAAAAATTACATTGCCGCTGAAGTCGAAAATAAAATTTCGTCCCTAAAATCGGATATTGAGAATAAGATCACAACGATGGACGAGAAAATGGAGAATACGACAACAACGATAGACCAGAAAGTCCAGGGGTTAGAGGGGAAAATTGCAGATTTAAGAACACAAGACATGCCAACAGAAGAAACAAAGATCAAACAAATAAAACCATGCAAGCCAGAAGCACACCCCAAGACAGAAGATATTGGCAATTTTGCCCGAGTCAAGGCCCCAACGTTCGATGGAAAGATGTCGTGGACCAATTGTGTTAAACAGTTTGAAGCAGCCGCTAGAGCGAATGATTGGTCCGATAAGGAGAAGGCAGTGAACTTAACCATCGCGCTTCGGGGAGATGCTTTAGATGTGCTTCAGACAATACCCCTCGAGGAAACGGATGACTTCGAGCAGCTGAAGAAGAGGTTGGACATGCGATATGGTCACGACCATCTAGAACACTTGTACCAATCTCAGATGAAGAACCGAAGGCAGAAACGTGACGAAACTCTTCAAGAATATGAAGTGGATATCGCCCGACTAGTTCAATTTGCTTATCCATCAGCACCAGAAAACATGATGGAATGTCTGGGCATCCAGGCCTTTATTGATGGCTTTCGTGACCCTGATATGCAGAGGACGCTTCGTTTGGCGCATCCCAAAACATTGGTCGATGCATTAACTGCTGCTCTTCAATATGAAGCAGCCTCCGATCCATCATCCATTTCTTCTATTATTGCGTTCTCCAGCAAGGTTTGGTCGTCCGCACTGAGAGTGGTCTCAGGGTACGCCATAGGAAGAACCGCCATTCTTATTATTTTAGCTGCAGCTGCATAGCTGCCAGCTGAAAAAGGGATGGCTATTTTGCCCTCCTTTTTCTTCTTCACCTGTACTGTAACGGTTGAATTTGTCACTACGTCTATTATATATATTAAGTATTTGTATATAGTAATTACCTGACCGATATTGTCTTTATGTTTCTAATATCATTTGTTCACTACTTTGTTCAGTAGTTATATAATTTCTGTCAGCCCAGAGTTTTAGGGACTACTCTGCCATCATCCTTCCGGTGAAGTGGTGCAGGCTGTAACCAAACCTGTCTTCACATCAAGACAACAATTTTATATTTTGTCGCTAGATAATGCAAATAATAAAACTAGCGCCTACCTGGTAAATGTCCGTATAGATAGATTCATGTTAGTTATTTCTTTTTGTTTCTTATAATTCATAATTAAGGGTAGTAAGAGGTTTTCTCTCTTGTGGATTTTACTTTAGTTTTTAGTTACCGTGGGACTACTGATTTTGTTTCTGGCTTTGATTATATCACCTTTGGGGTGTAGCCACAGTAGTCCAAATACTTTGTCCGCTTCAGCTTGATAAACGCTAAAGTTTATTAGGGTTCAGTTATAAATTATTACTGACTCCTTGACTTGAAGTCTAAAACATTTAAAATAGTAATTAGGTTTGATAAAACTTACTGCAGCTATGGAGACATACTTTACTTTTGAGTTAAAGGTATATTTTCTTTATTTATCTACCATATTTTGGCTTGAGTAAAGACACTATTTAGAAATCGTCTGTGTAAGATGGCATTCGAATATTTTCTGAACATCTACTTATAATCTATATTAGCTGTTATCGCCATGTGTTTTGTATGTTAAATCCGAGTGTTTGATCTTGCTTTGTTTACTTTGACAGGAGGGTATTGCGGTACTATCTATTGCTCAAATTTATTTGAATAATTTATAATATATATTTTATTTTTCTCTGTTATTGTTTAGAAAGTCGAATTATTTGTTGGATGACATTGACAATTGGCCGTGACAGTCGTGTCTTGGATAAAAGCGTTCGTTCGTCATGACTTACATAGAAGTGTAGCACTTTATGACTTGATCTGTGCGGAACACGCTCGGTGTAGTTCGGATGTATGTTTCGGCTAGGTTTCTCTATGGTAGTATTCTGTATTGAAGTTGAAGATGTGTCAGTCACTTCTTCTTTCCGGTGTGTGCTCCTACTTGATAGTTGGTTTCCAAAAGTGCATCGAACGAGAATCTGAATTTTGTTAATGGCTGGGTAGTCATCCCCTGCTGGGATTTATAGGTTCTCGTTCTGAATGAGTTGTGGAATATACGGCTACTATTTTGGTTCTACGGGAGTTCGTATTGTTGGAGAATTCCGTCCTGTTTTGGAAGCCGTCTCCACAAACCCTTATAGGGGATATATTGTACTAAAACGATTTTAAGTATTTTCTCTACTTACTGATTTCGCATCACTATGTATTTACCACTATTTAAAGGAAACCGCCAACGTTGAAGTTTTGAGATTGGAGACGTGCCACATGTCTTTGTTGGTTCGTTATTGTTGGTAGCCGTCCAGTAAGGGGAAAATTTTGAGTATTGAACCCTTTTTGGAAAATGGATGTCTCATAGATTTGTAGTTTTTGTAGTTAAAACAGTTGGTGGTAAAATACTACCTGTTGATTGTAAATTTTTGATTAAGACAGTCTATTCTGTTACCCTGTGTATATTTTGTTTTCTTTGCCCGCTTTAGTCTAACGAATACTATAATTCGTGGGTGGTTCTACAAACCTACCCTGGCTATGACCAAAAACAGTTCATTTTAGATGCTTATCGCATTCTTATTATTTGATTTAAATTCAGTGTAGTACACTGTTGCTGACACTGTTGATTGTAAGTAGGCCTTATGTTGTGGGTTTGATTAAGTTAATTTGGGGTTGATTTTGATTTGTACGTTACTTGTAAATTCTTATAAATTAGCTTCTGGCATAGGCCGAGACAAGCTTAACTTGTCGAGGTGTTTGATTGGTTCCTGTATAGACTCACTTTTTAGCTGATACCTGTTTTAATTTTTAAGGGTTCACCTGTGGGGCCAGGATATACTTACCACCCTCCAGATACACACTTCGGGACATTTGGAGTCTACCTGGTGGATAGATAATGATGTCAGTAAATATGCTATGAGAGTTTTGAACCATTTTCGAGTTTTTAACATGGTAATCTCCATAAGAAAATCTAAGGTCCAAAAACACTGAAATTGGCTCATTTTTGGAGTGGGGGTAAATCTCAATCTACGCATGTGCTACGTTATTCGGATGGGTGACGTAATAGGGATAATGAAAAAAATATTTTAAAAATTCAAACTACCCCCTTTCATCCCCCACGCAGCACCCCTGAAAGTTAACCCATCACAGCAAACGACGTCTCGTTTAAAAGACCTTAACGTCTAGTATATACATGAAATAATGAAAAAATTCTACCCCCTTTTATCCCCCTACGACCACTAAAAGTTAACCAATCAAACGTCATCTCGAAAGGCCTTAACGTTAAGTATATATATAAAATAATGAAAAAATTCCTCCCCCTTTCACCCCCACCCCTAAAGTTAACCAATCGTACTACGTCTCAAAAGGTTTTAACGTCTAGTATATACTTTAAATTTTATCCCACCCACAATACCCACCTGTTTAGTATTCCTAATTCCAAGGACCCCCAAATTCACTATCTAAATTTACACACATCTTTTGAAAAATCATTATTAAGAAACTTTCACCGGAGTCTGGGCGCGAACCATCAACCTTCGCGTCTGAAACAATGCGTCTAACGAACATGGCTATTCGCACTCATATGTGAATGATGCAAGGAGAGGTATAAAAAAAATAATCTGAGTGCATTTATGTGTTCAGCTTGGTTTGAAGTAAAATAGACTTAAGTCTAGTATGCACAGGTATATTGAAAATTTAAACAAACACATCATGACAAGTGGTATATCGTTGACCTTATTCTCTAGTATACGAAATATTCTTTTAGCATATACAGAGTGTTGCAAATTATAGTTCGCGAATCAACTAACGTATCGCTAAAAGACATTAACGTACAGTACCGTTATGACAAGTGACATATCGTTGAAAAACACCTCATGAAACATTCTTTCAACATATATAGGGTGAATCATTAGAGTACAAAGACAAGTGACATATCGTTGAAAAGGGTATCTAGATACGTCTCACATATACAGGGTGTATCATTAGAGTACAAAGAAAAAATCAGGTGCATCAGGTAAGATACGTCTTACGTACCTATACAGGGTGTATTATTAGAGTACATAGAAAAAAATCAGGTGACATTTTGTTATATAAAAGTTGATGAATATACAGAATGTTCAAAACGACGTATCGTTTGAAAGGTTTTTCTTAACGTCTAGTATATACTTAAGATAATGAAAAAATTCTACCTGCTCCCGCTCATCCCCCAAGCAGCACCCCTCATACTAGGAGTCAACCAATCATAGCAAACAACGTATCGTTTGAAAAGCCTTAACGTTCAGTATGCGAAACATTCTTTTAACATATACAGTAACTGAAAAAAATAACGAAAAACGTGATACATCAAACGTCATGTGATACAAGAGACAATTCCACTATTCTTGTGATATAAATGTTGGGAAATATACAAGGTGTTTCAATGAAAACCAATTACCCCATAATAAATTTTTATTAAATCTACATAGGTAATATCGTATTAATACGAGCATCCAGATGTTAAATAGAACGTACTATCAATTATGGTTGCTGAATTTCCTTGATTGTGAATAGATTTTGTCTACACACCACCTTGAAGACTTATTCAAAAGACTTATGAGGTAAGATACCGGCGCGTAGCCTTTTTTATTTATGGTAATCCACAATCTAAAAACCACTTTCATCTATTAAGTAGAATAAAATAATAAATAGTTTTTTAATTTTATTAAATTGATACACGGTTGATTACCGTTCATTTCCACACCATCTTATATATCACAATAATTGATATAAGGAGATAGAACCATGGTGCGTTGTATTTAATATTTAAAGTGGCAAATACATCCCCTATAGGCCTACGGAAAACCACTTTGTAAAGAAAAAAATATTTTTTCTCAATTTTCATTCGGGCTGTAACACACAAAAATTAAAATATATAAATTTTTTCGAGTGATAAATTTTATACTTTTCCTCAAAAAAACACATATCACAGAAAATGCATTATTTATTAGTAAAAAAATTAGAAAAACATTCATTACGGATCATTTATGATCATTACCCCCGCATATGATGATATACTAGATAAAGAATTTTTTTTCATTTTATATTTTCAATCTTACCCAGATACTTTTTCGTTACAAGACTGGTCGAAGAGCAGGTTGAGACAAGCTTGGGGAATAATCTCATTGATACTTACGGATCATTAACGACTACCATCCCATAATCTATTAATATACTAGAAAAAGAATATTTTCATTTTATATTTTTAAATCTTACCAGATACTTTCAATTCAATAACCTAGTTTTTTTCTCTTACCTACTTACGCACTTGGATGAACAGGGCACCCTAAAAATATATTATAAAAATTTTCAATTACCAACAATTAGATACTGACACTTACACATATTTTTAATAATTATTTTAGGCCAAAAGACCGATCGCGCCCCCAAAGGAGCTAGTTTATTAGATTGAAACTTCAACATATAATTTTCTCGTTAAAGTGATTTTATCTAATGTTAAACAAAAAATAACATATTTTTTTAAGAGATTACGTCATGGTAATTTAAGAACCATATGTCTAACATTTTTACAAACTTTATATTATACTATAACATAATATCCATAAAAAAATTTAAAAAAAAAAGATGAAGAAAATATTAATAGGTATACCTTTATATACCTTTTTATAGTAATTGATTGAACAGCATTAATTTTTATAATTGAAAAAAACTCGGAATGCTTTTATATTTAGAATAAGCATAATTTTCACGTTTCTCCAACCTACTAACTTGTGAGTTCCATTTTTGTACCTACTCCATTGTTTTAATAAGTTTATTTTCATTACTTTTTTTCAAATGTAATTTAATGATTTCAGAATGTAATTTTATTATCTAAAACGTATGATGTTTTTGAATTAATGATAACTAAAAATCTAGAAATTTTGATGTAGTTGCATAAATATATTGATATTTTTGAATTTTGTATAGTTGCATAAATCCCCTTTTAGGATGGTATTATCTAAAAAGTATGATGTTTTTGAATTAATGATAACTAAAAATCTAGAAATTTTGATGTAGTTGCATAAATCTATTGATATTTTTAAATTTTGTCCAGTTGCATGAATCCCCCTTTTAGGATGGTATAAAAAGATATCTATTTGCTCTCTGCTACTAGTTTAACTTCAACTGTAAATTTAAATTGCCCAAAATGTCTTTATTATCTTTATTTCTTTTTTTCAATGTATTTATTATCTATATTTATTTTATTCTCTGATTTTAATTTAACGATGGCGAAGTTTAATTTATTTTGTGAAGACCAACTTGCAATGTGTGATCGGGAATTAGCTTACCAATATAAATTAAACAAAAACTTAACTGATCAGATTAAATTAACGAATAATCTGCTCAAAGAGAAGAAAAATGAAACCAACAAAGATATTACCAGGTACGTTTTTTTTTTAATTCTCTTACGTTGTGAATTTAATTTTATTTAATATTATTGCTAATGAAGGTTTTATTTCTTCACAGGCTGTCCATCTTAAATGAAAACTGTAATATAGAAAAATTGAAGCAGCGTGAAATGTATAGAGAAATAATTTCAGATCAGGGAAAAAATATTTCTCTACTAGAAGATAATATTGACCTGATCTGGATAAATTTTACTAATTGCTTAGGAAACATATCCCTTCTAGAAAAAAAGGTTAAATCGAAAGATTCCGATCTTTATCTTCTAGAAGCGGATAATGCTGATGTAATTCAGGAAAAAGATAAATTAAAAATCACAAATAGAAGATTGAGAAGAAAGATAAAAAAATTGGAAAGTCAATTAGAGTTTTTTAGTGATTATTCTTCTAATTAATCTAATTATAGTTATTTAAGGAATTTTTATCTTTCTTCTCAATCTTCTAATTGTGATTTTTTAATTATTTATAGATAGGTGTTAGTCTAATCATTTTAATTTTTTTATTTTTAATAGTCTTAAATTAGTTTTCGTTTGTTATTTGTGTATTTTCATTTCACGAGATGAAATAAACTATCATATTATAACTACTTTAATTTTATTTACCCTGAACATCCATATGTATATTTTTACAATATTGGTATTTATAATTCGCTCTTTTAGCGATTTAACCATAAAATTAAGATATATTAGATTCTTCGAGCGTTTCTTTTTTATCAGCCTACAATTCTAGAATAAAATCGAAATAACTTGTTTGTAACTGTATAATTTTACATTGCAATGACAGGGTTAAACTGACTTTTATGTAATATAGGAGTGGAAATAAAAGATGTTATGGTTTCTAATTATTTATTGAATAAACTCAAATTGTAATGAATGTGAAGAAGCAACATGAACGAAGACGCTGATTTGCTAAACAATACAAATCCAGTTGTAATATTAAAATGGTTGTCATAACACAAAAAAAAACAATCATCAATTAAACGTTATAAAAGATAGGATATATAAATTTATAAATTTTAGTCTAAACAATGCAATTGGAGTTATAATATTAAAATTAATTTACGTTAATATTAAAATGTTTGTTGTTGCACAAAAAACAATAATCAACTAAATAGTATAAAAAATAGTTCTTTCTCACAAATGGAAAATCTAAAACAGCATTTCAAAAATTAATTTCAGGCTAAACAATACAAATCCAGTTGTAATATTAAAATGGTCAACCACTCAGATGTCTGAAAGTTGTTTTATACTGAATTGAGTACATATATATATAAACTGGGAGTATTTTTCATTCTTCAGTTTATACTTAAATTCGCGCCATTAATGTTTGTGTCAACCAAGAATTTTGTGTTAGGAGAATCTTTAGTGGGTGAGTAATTATTTGTTTTTTTCCAATCCGTAAAATCCACCGATTTTTTCGCTTTTAGAATATATTTTTTTAGAGTGATTTTTAAAAAAAAATAATTATAATTTTGAAATAGTTTTAGTAATTTAATAACCTCTTTGTTATGAATAAAGAAGATTTATAATATTTTTTCTTTATTTTAGTGAATGGTTACGTTTTTTAAAATATTTTAACATCTATGTAAAATGTAAAAATATCATTCGATTTTTTAAATATATAGTATTGTTGATCTACTCTAGTTCTATGATAGCTCCTCGTATATTTCAATTTAAAACAAAAAAAACTCATATTACCTGAATTCTGATGTAGAAATATTTTTTTTTGTAGATATTAACATTTTGATGATATTCTGTTACGTAAAAATTGTTATCATTTTGTCTGATAATTTTTAATGGGATAGTATAATAAATAAAACTCTATTTGAAAGCGCGTTTTAAGTCCTTTTCAATATAAATTTGATTAAACTATTACTATATATAAATAAATTCATAAGTTAAAGATGGCTTTTTTAAATTTCTTAAACTTAAAAATATTATTAATTGCCCAGTTGTCGTTTTTTTTTTCATAGTGTCAGGTAGGGACCATAATTTAGAAAGCCGTTTATTCTTGATAATGGTATCTGGAACGTTAAAATAAAAATATTATTGTTTAATTTCATGAAAAATCGATAAAAAAAAACTTTTAATTAATTTCATACTACTTCAATAGTATAGCTATCAATATCGGTGTAATTAACTTGTTGAGAGTGGTGTGATTTTATTTTCATTGTTCTCATGTTTAAAAGTGAAAAAATATACGAGGTATCCGAAAATATAGAGGTATCTATATAACTAAAATAGCTAAAATATAAAATTATTTTTATGTTACTATCGTTATGGCATCTTTGAATTATTAAAATAAAAATACGATTGTTAATTTAAATTCTATTTTCAGAATATTGTAGATACATTTTAAAGAATATTTTCACACATTTCCAATAGAGTTTATGAAGTTACGGAATAGTCTTCAACGGTAGACTCATTCTTCATAAATTCTTAAAAAAACTCCAATCATTTTCACATCTTCAAGGGATTTACATTTAAATTAACCTTTTCTTCATTAATTATTAAAATCATGTGGTAGGCAGTGCCAAAAATGAGGTGTAATTTTCATTTCATTCAAGTAAATCTGCGTACGCAAACAGACCTTAGTTATTATATTTCTTAGCTACTTGTTTAATACTTCATTTAATTAGGTTGAGTTGATTGTGCTCTCACATAGGATTAGCTACAACCATAACTGCACATACTTAAAGACTTCATTAATAAGTTCCCTACTCTTTCATTTTTTAATTCATCCGTTTAAAATGCTATAACTTTTACATAACTTTTTTACTATACCCACTTTCATTATCGAAGATATACCATATTTCAGGTTAATTCATTAGATATTTTAATTTCTGGTAGAAGTTACAGTAGTTTGCTTAAATAAATTCCTACCTAATCTAACATTTCATTAAATTAGGAACAAATATATTTCAGACAATTATTTTTTTAGCGGATAAATTTTACGCAAACTTAACTGAAAAGTTTTCAACATCATGTCGGTTTTTCATATGGCGATATATATCAGTTCTATTCATAAACTTTCCACATTTCTCACAAAAGTAGCTGTCTCCGATCATAATTAAATTGCCACTTTTTAAAAATCTTCATAACTCGACCATGAATACACATTAAATGGAATCCATTTTCCACTATTTTCTCCACCTATAATATAACATTTGTAGCACAGTTCATGAGTAGTAGAAGGGTGCTCAATAGAACAACGCTTGCAAATTTTTATCATGACTATAGGATGGTTAGATGTAGAATGATTTATGTTAGTCTTGGCAATAAGTTTTAAATATCATATTCCCTGACCAATATTTTTATGATTCTCAAAAGTGGATTAAATTATCAATTGTATGACTAGCTACTCCGGTTTTTACTGATTGTTTGAGTACTCCGACTCATGTTCAATTTTAGCTGAAAAGCAGCATTATTGAGGGTGGTTTAAATGGTTTTCACACTCATTTTTTCACATTAGTTTTATATTAACCTCCAATATTTTTGAAAATTGGTTGTAAGCTTAATTTTTGAAACTTTAATATCTAACACGACATCCAATATATGAGTCCAAGTATTAGAAGTAACCAATTACTCCGTCTTACTAAAAAAGCGTTATACTTAACAATAATTATTTGCTTCAGAAGCGTTCCTCTTCATAATAATTTTTATTAATTTAAAAGTAAGTTATCAGTTATCCTCATTTTTTTCTCAAACATGATATTTGAGGTTATGTATTTTAAAATAATCAACAGTTTTCCAGCCATCTAAAAGTATACTTTATACTTAATAAATCATTTTTTTCATTCTGTTTCAGAACTTTGATAAGCATTCAGAATTGTCTTCAGCTCCTATTAATTTAGATTTTTATTAATTTTTAAGTAAGTTATCAATTATTTCTCAATATTTGAGGTTATGTATTTTAAAAATAATCAACCGTTCAGTTCAGTCCCATAATTATTTTTTTTCAGTCTTTTTCATTCTTTTTCAGAACTTTGTGAAGCGTTCAATCATCTGACAGCTCTTCCTTTTTAGAAAGTTTTTAATTAATTTAAAAGTAAGTTATCAATTATTTTCATTAACATAATATTTGAGGTTATGTATTCGAAACGATTAGTTTTTCATAAAAGTATAACATAACAATAATTATTTTTTTTAGAATGGGGCAATTCACTGATTTGGTGAAATACATAGCTGCATTGCTGGGATTGGTAACCCCAAATAATGATAGAAAGATACGTGAGGGACTGGTTGAATGTTATAAAGGGATTAAAAGAATTCAGAATGCAATGAGGAGTGCAAAGACGATGGGTGAAAAACAGCATTTGGAGGCCTGCTTAAGAAATATAAAAACCCTGAGACAACAATTTAAAGCGGCTCAGAAGAAGGGGGCAGGGCTTTCCCTGAAAAAAGCGATTCCTTCGGATCGAGTAAGATGGGAAGATAGCGAATCTACGTTCAACTCACGAATAATAACGGGGGTAATTTCAAACTTGAAACATAAGGATCCGAAATCATTTCTCGTTGACGCTAAATCAACATTTAAAAATAAGATTCGGAAAATTATTAAGCAGGATGCTGCAGTTAAGGTTAATACTGTATTTTGTGGAGAGTTTATAATAGTAAAGGGAGATAGTGTACAGACTGAGTACAAGTACTTTACTACATCGAACTCACCAATATATAGAGACACCAACTTAGATGAGTGGTTTGACACCAAGGTTAATGCCCCCATCATGAATGAATTAGAAGAGTTCCAAGAGCGTGACTCAGGCTGGGCTCTCAGGAAAGTTGTAAATTTGGGGGTTAATATCAACAAGTACACCCCTCAGCTTGGTTCTTCATATATTGGACTTCCTTCACAAATTGCGAGGAAACATGCCTGTATCAACGTGAAAAAACAATGATGATGCATGTTTCCTCGCAATTTGTGAAGGAAGTTCAATATATGAAGAACCAAGCTGAGGGGTGTACTTGTTGATATTAACCCCCAAATTTACAACTTTCCTGAGAGCCCAGCCTGAGTCACGCTCTTGGAACTCTTCTAATTCATTCATGATGGGAGCATTAACCTTGGTGTCAAACCACTCATCTAAGTTGGTGTCTCTATATATTGGTGAGTTCGATGTAGTAAAGTACTTGTACTCAGTCTGTACACTATCTCCCTTTACTATTATAAACTCTCCACAAAATACAGTATTAACCTTAACTGCAGCATCCTGCTTAATAATTTTCCGAATCTTATTTTTAAATGTTGATTTAGCGTCAACGAGAAATGATTTCGGATCCTTATGTTTCAAGTTTGAAATTACCCCCGTTATTATTCGTGAGTTGAACGTAGATTCGCTATCTTCCCATCTTACTCGATCCGAAGGAATCGCTTTTTTCAGGGAAAGCCCTGCCCCCTTCTTCTGAGCCGCTTTAAATTGTTGTCTCATGGTTTTTATATTTCTTAAGCAGGCCTCCAAATGCTGTTTTTCACCCATCGTCTTTGCACTCCTCATTGCATTCTGAATTCTTTTAATCCCTTTATAACATTCAACCAGTCCCTCACGTATCTTTCTATCATTATTTGGGGTTACCAATCCCAGCAATGCAGCTATGTATTTCACCAAATCAGTGAATTGCCCCATTCTAAAAAAAAATAATTATTGTTATGTTATACTTTTATGAAAAACTAATCGTTTCGAATACATAACCTCAAATATTATGTTAATGAAAATAATTGATAACTTACTTTTAAATTAATTAAAAACTTTCTAAAAAGGAAGAGCTGTCAGATGATTGAACGCTTCACAAAGTTCTGAAAAAGAATGAAAAAGACTGAAAAAAAATAATTATGGGACTGAACTGAACGGTTGATTATTTTTAAAATACATAACCTCAAATATTGAGAAATAATTGATAACTTACTTAAAAATTAATAAAAATCTAAATTAATAGGAGCTGAAGACAATTCTGAATGCTTATCAAAGTTCTGAAACAGAATGAAAAAAATGATTTATTAAGTATAAAGTATACTTTTAGATGGCTGGAAAACTGTTGATTATTTTAAAATACATAACCTCAAATATCATGTTTGAGAAAAAAATGAGGATAACTGATAACTTACTTTTAAATTAATAAAAATTATTATGAAGAGGAACGCTTCTGAAGCAAATAATTATTGTTAAGTATAACGCTTTTTTAGTAAGACGGAGTAATTGGTTACTTCTAATACTTGGACTCATATATTGGATGTCATGTTAGATATTAAAGTTTCAAAAATTAAGCTTACAACCAATTTTCAAAAATATTGGAGGTTAATATAAAACTAATGTGAAAAAATGAGTGTGAAAACCATTTAAACCACCCTCAATAATGCTGCTTTTCAGCTAAAATTGAACATAAGTCGGAGTACTCAAACAATCAGTAAAAACCGGAGTAGCTAGTCATACAATTGATAATTTAATCCACTTTTGAGAATCATAAAAATATTGGTCAGGGAATATGATATTTAAAACTTATTGCCAAGACTAACATAAATCATTCTACATCTAACCATCCTATAGTCATGATAAAAATTTGCAAGCGTTGTTCTATTGAGCACCCTTCTACTACTCATGAACTGTGCTACAAATGTTATATTATAGGTGGAGAAAATAGTGGAAAATGGATTCCATTTAATGTGTATTCATGGTCGAGTTATGAAGATTTTTAAAAAGTGGCAATTTAATTATGATCGGAGACAGCTACTTTTGTGAGAAATGTGGAAAGTTTATGAATAGAACTGATATATATCGCCATATGAAAAACCGACATGATGTTGAAAACTTTTCAGTTAAGTTTGCGTAAAATTTATCCGCTAAAAAAATAATTGTCTGAAATATATTTGTTCCTAATTTAATGAAATGTTAGATTAGGTAGGAATTTATTTAAGCAAACTACTGTAACTTCTACCAGAAATTAAAATATCTAATGAATTAACCTGAAATATGGTATATCTTCGATAATGAAAGTGGGTATAGTAAAAAAGTTATGTAAAAGTTATAGCATTTTAAACGGATGAATTAAAAAATAAAAGAGTAGGGAACTTATTAATTAAGTCTTTAAGTATGTGCAGTTATGGTTGTAGCTAATCCTATGTGAGAGCACAATCAACTCAACCTAATTAAATGAAGTATTAAACAAGTAGCTAAGAAATATAATAACTAAGGTCTGTTTGCGTACGCAGATTTACTTGAATGAAATGAAAATTACACCTCATTTTTGGCACTGCCTACCACATGATTTTAATAATTAATGAAGAAAAGGTAAATTTAAATGTAAATCCCTTGAAGATGTGAAAATGATTGGAGTTTTTTTAAGAATTTATGAAGAATGAGTCTACCGTTGAAGACTATTCCGTAACTTCATAAACTCTATTGGAAATGAGTGAAAATATTCTTTAAAATGTATCTACAATATTCTGAAAATAGAATTTAAATTAACAATCGTATTTTTATTTTAATAATTCAAAGATGCCATAACGATAGTAACATAAAAATAATTTTATATTTTTAGCTATTTTAGTTATATAGATACCTCTATATTTTCGGATACCTCGTATATTTTTTCACTTTTAAACATGAGAACAATGAAAATAAAATCACACCACTCTCAACAAGTTAATTACACCGATATTGATAGCTATACTATTGAAGTAGTATGAAATTAATTAAAAGTTTTTTTTTATCGATTTTTCATGAAATTAAACAATAATATTTTTATTTTAACGTTCCAGATACCATTATCAAGAATAAACGGCTTTCTAAATTATGGTCCCTACCTGACACTATGAAAAAAAAACGACAACTGGGCAATTAATAATATTTTTAAGTTTAAGAAATTTAAAAAAGCCATCTTTAACTTATGAATTTATTTATATATAGTAATAGTTTAATCAAATTTATATTGAAAAGGACTTAAAACGCGCTTTCAAATAGAGTTTTATTTATTATACTATCCCATTAAAAATTATCAGACAAAATGATAACAATTTTTACGTAACAGAATATCATCAAAATGTTAATATCTACAAAAAAAAAATATTTCTACATCAGAATTCAGGTAATATGAGTTTTTTTTGTTTTAAATTGAAATATACGAGGAGCTATCATAGAACTAGAGT
Organism: Lochmaea crataegi; assembly: GCA_947563755.1. Taxonomy (NCBI): domain Eukaryota; kingdom Metazoa; phylum Arthropoda; class Insecta; order Coleoptera; family Chrysomelidae; genus Lochmaea; species Lochmaea crataegi. The sequence goes on along the minus strand of OX387434.1, from coordinate 33,200,712 downwards.
AGATCAACAATACTATATATTTAAAAAATCGAATGATATTTTTACATTTTACATAGATGTTAAAATATTTTAAAAAACGTAACCATTCACTAAAATAAAGAAAAAATATTATAAATCTTCTTTATTCATAACAAAGAGGTTATTAAATTACTAAAACTATTTCAAAATTATAATTATTTTTTTTTAAAAATCACTCTAAAAAAATATATTCTAAAAGCGAAAAAATCGGTGGATTTTACGGATTGGAAAAAAACAAATAATTACTCACCCACTAAAGATTCTCCTAACACAAAATTCTTGGTTGACACAAACATTAATGGCGCGAATTTAAGTATAAACTGAAGAATGAAAAATACTCCCAGTTTATATATATATGTACTCAATTCAGTATAAAACAACTTTCAGACATCTGAGTGGTTGACCATTTTAATATTACAACTGGATTTGTATTGTTTAGCCTGAAATTAATTTTTGAAATTCTGTTTTAGATTTTCCATTTGTGAGAAAGAACTATTTTTTATACTATTTAGTTGATTATTGTTTTTTGTGCAACAACAAACATTTTAATATTAACGTAAATTAATTTTAATATTATAACTCCAATTGCATTGTTTAGACTAAAATTTATAAATTTATATATCCTATCTTTTATAACGTTTAATTGATGATTGTTTTTTTTTGTGTTATGACAACCATTTTAATATTACAACTGGATTTGTATTGTTTAGCAAATCAGCGTCTTCGTTCATGTTGCTTCTTCACATCCATTACAATTTGAGTTTATTCAATAAATAATTAGAAACCATAACATCTTTTATTTCCACTCCTATATTACATAAAAGTCAGTTTAACCCTGTCATTGCAATGTAAAATTATACAGTTACAAACAAGTTATTTCGATTTTATTCTAGAATTGTAGGCTGATAAAAAAGAAACGCTCGAAGAATCTAATATATCTTAATTTTATGGTTAAATCGCTAAAAGAGCGAATTATAAATACCAATATTGTAAAAATATACATATGGATGTTCAGGGTAAATAAAATTAAAGTAGTTATAATATGATAGTTTATTTCATCTCGTGAAATGAAAATACACAAATAACAAACGAAAACTAATTTAAGACTATTAAAAATAAAAAAATTAAAATGATTAGACTAACACCTATCTATAAATAATTAAAAAATCACAATTAGAAGATTGAGAAGAAAGATAAAAATTCCTTAAATAACTATAATTAGATTAATTAGAAGAATAATCACTAAAAAACTCTAATTGACTTTCCAATTTTTTTATCTTTCTTCTCAATCTTCTATTTGTGATTTTTAATTTATCTTTTTCCTGAATTACATCAGCATTATCCGCTTCTAGAAGATAAAGATCGGAATCTTTCGATTTAACCTTTTTTTCTAGAAGGGATATGTTTCCTAAGCAATTAGTAAAATTTATCCAGATCAGGTCAATATTATCTTCTAGTAGAGAAATATTTTTTCCCTGATCTGAAATTATTTCTCTATACATTTCACGCTGCTTCAATTTTTCTATATTACAGTTTTCATTTAAGATGGACAGCCTGTGAAGAAATAAAACCTTCATTAGCAATAATATTAAATAAAATTAAATTCACAACGTAAGAGAATTAAAAAAAAAACGTACCTGGTAATATCTTTGTTCGTTTCATTTTTCTTCTCTTTGAGCAGATTATTCGTTAATTTAATCTGATCAGTTAAGTTTTTGTTTAATTTATATTGGTAAGCTAATTCCCGATCACACATTGCAAGTTGGTCTTCACAAAATAAATTAAACTTCGCCATCGTTAAATTAAAATCAGAGAATAAAATAAATATAGATAATAAATACATTGAAAAAAGAAATAAAGATAATAAAGACATTTTGGGCAATTTAAATTTACAGTTGAAGTTAAACTAGTAGCAGAGAGCAAATAGATATCTTTTTATACCATCCTAAAAGGGGGATTCATGCAACTGGACAAAATTTAAAAATATCAATAGATTTATGCAACTACATCAAAATTTCTAGATTTTTAGTTATCATTAATTCAAAAACATCATACTTTTTAGATAATACCATCCTAAAAGGGGATTTATGCAACTATACAAAATTCAAAAATATCAATATATTTATGCAACTACATCAAAATTTCTAGATTTTTAGTTATCATTAATTCAAAAACATCATACGTTTTAGATAATAAAATTCCATTCTGAAATCATTAAATTACATTTGAAAAAAAGTAATGAAAATAAACTTATTAAAACAATGGAGTAGGTACAAAAATGGAACTCACAAGTTAGTAGGTTGGAGAAACGTGAAAATTATGCTTATTCTAAATATAAAAGCATTCCGAGTTTTTTTCAATTATAAAAATTAATGCGGTTCAATCAATTACTATAAAAAGGTATATAAAGGTATACCTATTAATATTTTCTTCATCTTTTTTTTTTAAATTTTTTTATGGATATTATGTTATAGTATAATATAAAGTTTGTAAAAATGTTAGACATATGGTTCTTAAATTACCATGACGTAATCTCTTAAAAAAATATGTTATTTTTTGTTTAACATTAGATAAAATCACTTTAACGAAAAAATTATATGTTGAAGTTTCAATCTAATAAACTAGCTCCTTTGGGGGCGCGATCGGTCTTTTGGCCTAAAATAATTATTAAAAATATGTGTAAGTGTCAGTATCTAATTGTTGGTAATTGAAAATTTTTATAATATATTTTTAGGGTGCCCTGTTCATCCAAGTGCGTAAGTAGGTAAGAGAAAAAAACTAGGTTATTGAATTGAAAGTATCTGGTAAGATTTAAAAATATAAAATGAAAATATTCTTTTTCTAGTATATTAATAGATTATGGGATGGTAGTCGTTAATGATCCGTAAGTATCAATGAGATTATTCCCCAAGCTTGTCTCAACCTGCTCTTCGACCGGTCTTGTAACGAAAAAGTATCTGGGTAAGATTGAAAATATAAAATGAAAAAAAATTCTTTATCTAGTATATCATCATATGCGGGGGTAATGATCATCAATGATCCGTAATGAATGTTTTTCTAATTTTTTTACTAATAAATAATGCATTTTCTGTGATATGTGTTTTTTGAGGAAAAGTATAAAATTTATCGCTCAAAAAAATTTATATATTTTAATTTTTGTGTGTTACAGCCCGAATGAAAATTGAGAAAAAATATTTTTTTCTTTACAAAGTGGTTTTCCGTAGGCCTATAGGGGATGTATTTGCCACTTTAAATATTAAATACAACGCACCATGCTTCTATCTCCTTATATCAATTATTGTGATATATAAGATGGTGTGGAAATGAACGGTATTATATCAATTTAAGAAACTATTTGTTATTTTATTTAACTAACCTAATAGATGAAAATGGTTTTTAGATTGTGGATTACCACAAAAAATAGAAAAGATAACGCGCTGATATCTTACCCCATAAGTCTTCAAGGTGGTGTGTAGACTAAATCTATTCACAATCAAGGAAATTCGTAAAACATGAAGATTCAAATTTAAAAAATTAAAACAAAGACAGATGCTAATATTATATCATAGACTGTACCATTGAAAATACATTCATTTCATATATAGTTAATGTATAATAGCCTTGGACGGGCTTTTTTCTTATACACAATGCATTATATTTCTATAGGGTGGTTATACCAAAATATGGGTTGAAGAAGGACATCAACCATTATCAATTATATTTTTTATTTAACATATTAAAATACTGTATTACCTATATGTAGATTTAATAAAAAAATAATATTTGCAATAATGGGTTTTATTAAAACACCTTGTATATACCCTATCAATTATGATAATAGTTAAATTTTTTATTTTATAAAAGCTTATAAAGTCTTTTCAAACGAAACGTCGTTTTAAACATTCTATTTATTCATCAACTTTTATATTAAAGATTTAAATTAAAATAAAGACAGATTATACATGTCATGAAAAAACTAGATGGAGAATGCCACCTGATTTTTTCTATATACTTCAATGATACACCCTCTGTGAGGCGATACCTCAATGATATGTCACTTGTCTTTGTACTCTAATGATACACCCTATATATGTTGAAAGAATGTTTCATGAGGTGTTTTTCAACGATATGTCACTTGTCATAACGGTACTGTACGTTAATGTCTTTTTAGCGATACGTTAGTTGATTCGCGAACTATAATTTGCAACACTCTGTATATGTTAAAAGAATATTTCGTATACTAGAGAATAAGGTCAACGATATACCACTTGTCATGATGTGTTTGTTTAAATTTTCAATATACCTGTGCATACTAGACTTAAGTCTATTTTACTTCAAACCAAGCTGAACACATAAATGCACTCAGATTATTTTTTTTATACCTCTCCTTGCATCATTCACATGAGTGCGAATAGCCATGTTCGTTAGACGCATTGTTTCAGACGCGAAGGTTGATGGTTCGCGCCCAGACTCCGGTGAAAGTTTCTTAATAATGATTTTTCAAAAGATGTGTGTAAATTTAGATAGTGAATTTGGGGGTCCTTGGAATTAGGAATACTAAACAGGTGGGTATTGTGGGTGGGATAAAATTTAAAGTATATACTAGACGTTAAAACCTTTTGAGACGTAGTACGATTGGTTAACTTTAGGGGTGGGGGTGAAAGGGGGAGGAATTTTTTCATTATTTTATATATATACTTAACGTTAAGGCCTTTCGAGATGACGTTTGATTGGTTAACTTTTAGTGGTCGTAGGGGGATAAAAGGGGGTAGAATTTTTTCATTATTTCATGTATATACTAGACGTTAAGGTCTTTTAAACGAGACGTCGTTTGCTGTGATGGGTTAACTTTCAGGGGTGCTGCGTGGGGGATGAAAGGGGGTAGTTTGAATTTTTAAAATATTTTTTTCATTATCCCTATTACGTCACCCATCCGAATAACGTAGCACATGCGTAGATTGAGATTTACCCCCACTCCAAAAATGAGCCAATTTCAGTGTTTTTGGACCTTAGATTTTTTTATGGAGATTACCATGTTAAAAACTCGAAAATGGTTCAAAACTCTCATAGCATATTTACTGATGTCTTCTCCAGTTTGCTGCTACTCTTCAACAACTTCTTGAAGAAGACCACATTGAGGGTAATCTGGTATCGGGGGTTTTTCTGAGTTATTTACTTATTTTTATTTTAGGCTGTACGCCAACATGTATATAAATTAGCTAGGTAGTTCCTACTGATTTATTTTATTATGCAATTGTAATGGTGGAAATTAATATTTTGCGGTGAATTTTCACAATTTAATTTTCATAATTTTATCCACTTGCGCATGCGTCTCTGCCTTGGTACCAACGCCTTGACTACGGTGTCGCCTTGTATGGAATTGATTTTATAAACTGTACGCTACTTTTCAGGTTCGTTTATAGAACATATAATTAATACGTTCTTATTTACTGGTTCACTTGAACAACCATATTAATTTCCCACTACGTAGGTCAATTAACTGGTATATGTTGGAATTTAATTGTTAATCATTTGGGTTTTTTTTATGTGTAACAGAGGTTCACACTATTTTCTTTAAGTGGGGGGACATTTACTAGGGTTCACATTAGCTATTAATTGTAAAATATCCCTTAAGGGTATTAGATGTTTTTTATTTAGATATTAGAAGGAACATAAGCTGAGGTTTGCCTTTAATTTTCATCCCTTGTTTTACTGGGTTATCGGGGGAAATTAGTCGTGCTAGGCCAAAGTGGAAAACTCAGTTGGAGCCCACACAAGTTGTCTACTATTTTGTCCGGAAGATCAATAAGCGGGATCCACCCCTACCTCCGTTCTGAGCGACGTCGAAGGCCTAAGGTTGTCACCGGAGCAACCGAAACTTATGTAACCAAGTAGACAAATTAATTTATAATCTTGCACTTTTTTTTTAAATTATTTAAATTTAATAACTTGATTCTTATTTGGGCTTGAGCTCAATTTGTAAGGTTACAGTACTTGCGGTGACTGGGCTGTCGCCTCTTCCCGCTTTCGTTTTTCTCCTTTAGGAGGGATATTCTTCTCCTCTCCTTGTTTTTTGTGCTCTGCGGCTTTCTTTCTTGCTTCTTCCGGTGCAAGTCCCTGCTCAAGAAAGCGAAGATACCATCTTACCCCCGCTCCACTAAGTCCACGCCTCAGTGGATCGTTCCTTCCTCCGGGTTTGCCCAGTTCAGGAAGAATGGAGGTTTTTCTACTTTTTTTCCAGGATTTTTCCCGAAAACTCTCAGCAGTTGAGGAGGTTGAGGGTAAGGGTGCCCCTGGCGTTCTCCTCTTCTGTTTGTCTACAGCCTCCTCTACACGAGAGTTGCTCTCGCGTGAGGGATGTGCTTTGGTTTTTTTAGGCACTGCGGATACATTGCTCCAACTTGTGCCCGGTTGCGGTGCAATCATTTTTTTCTTTTTTTTCCTATCCATTTATGATCCCACGAGTAGCTAGGGAAAAATAAGGTCCACTCCCGCAAAGCCTCGCATGAAGGAGTAAGGGTGTTTAAACTGGATGTCCCCAGGTATCCAGAGTACGCATATTAGCCATCAAGCTTCCCCTTGACCACGCAGTCCTCGGCATATGCTGTTCCACCTTGACTTGAGGGGTATTTTATTGTGGTCTCCTTCCACTTGGCCAGCTGCTTAAGGCAAGCCCCCACATCTAGTGAATATACCTCATCAACCACCTTCCACTAGATACGGTTTATATCAGGCAGGTTTCCACGAGCAAACTATTGCTCCGATAACCTCGCTGACTCCGGCAACCGACCGGCTATCAACGAGCCGATCGGGACAACAGTTCACTCTTCACGCTGAAGATCCTGATATCGGATTTCTGCATTCCACAGGAATCCATTGAGCTGTCCTTTGTTCCACGTATTCCTCCCCGTAAGGCCCGAGGAGAAACCGCTACTCGGCTCCCCCACCAACGACCAGGTCTCACAGCTCCTTGGGGGAGGGAGGACGATAGAAAGGAGATAATGCAAACACGATGGGAGGTGGGGCAGAGACTGGGAAGGATGGAAGGAGGTTAGAGATAGGGACGGGGATGGTAAAAAGGGGGAGGGAATAGAGGTGAAGGTGGAAAATCCAATATTAGGGGATGAAAAGGTAAAGGTGGTATGGGTGACCAAGGAAGACAGTGGAATGGAGAAGGGAATACAAAGGATGTTTGGGGATAGGTGCCCGATGCTAGGAGGAAAAAGAGAGAACATGGAGTGGGTCAAGGAGGTACGCACTACGGAAAGGAATAGGGTAAGGGTGAAGACGGAGGAGTTGATCTGTCGGATGGAGAGAGATTGTAGGGATGAGAAAAAGGTGTTTGGGCTGATGAGTCGACTGTTGGGGAGCGGGGACAGCATTGGGCTCCACAGGCTTGAGCAGGTAGAGGTGGAGGTGCTGAAGAAGATGGTGGCGTGGGTGAGAGGTGACGGAGAGGTGGCGGAGGTAACAATCTATACAGATGAGGAAAAGGAAAAGGAGGGTAGAAATGGGGCGATAATCCTGAAGGATATCGGGAAAGTCGATCAGGAGGGGATCGAGAGGATTAAGAAGGGGCTGAGGGAGATATATGACAGGGGAGTGGGTGGAGAGACTCAGAGTCTCAAGAAATAGGGAGGTGATTATAGAGGCAAAGAAGGGGGTTGAGGTGAGGGGAATTCTGGGGGAGATGGAAAGGGTGACAGGAGCTAGGGTGGTGGAAGCGGGGAGGGGAACAAAAACCATTAAAATGGTAGGGATAGAACCGTGGATGGAAGATGAAAAGGTGAGGGTGAAAATAGAGAATTTGATTGGGAAAGGGACAACGGTGATTAAAGTGGTAAGGGAGAGGAACGGGATGAAAATGGCGGTGGTGAGGGCGGAATGGGAAAAAGCGGTAGCCTTATTGAAAAAAAGGAGATTTTAGATTGGGGTGGAACAGGGTAAATATTATAGAGGGTAGAGAGAGTGACAGATGCTTTGGATGTGGGATAAAGGGCCATAAAGTAGCAGGGTGTAAGGTAGTCAAGGAGAGGAGTAAGTGCTGGCTTTGTAAGAGCGAGGATCACATGGCGAGGGACTGTCGGCAGGCCTTCCTTTGTAGGGTATGTGGGGAAAGGGGACACAAGCCAGGGGAGATAGAATGTAGTAGGGGAAGGAAGGAAGTAGATGAAGACGATGGAAAACAGGAACGAGGGGACGAGTCTGGACCAATGGGATGAAGGGGAGTGCAGTGCGCGGGAAGAAGGAATGTAGGGGATGGATGGAGGGTGCTGCAGATAAATTTAGAGAAATGTAGTTAGATTGGATCAAGTGATTTTTAGGAGGGAAGTGGATGTGGTGTGTGGATCTGAGGTAAATGCTAATATGTGGGAAAGCAGGGATGGATTATGGATGATACAGGAGAGGCAAGAATGAGAGTGGTGAGAAATGGACTGGCGGATGTAGTGAGGAAAGGAAACGGATGGGTGGTAGTGCGAATGGGAGACATGGTGGTGTACGGTGTGTATATAAGCCCAAATGTCAGCCTGGAAGAATATGAGAGGAGCATCACAGGATTGGAGGACGATCTGAGGGTGTCAAAAGAGAAATAGGGGATAATAAGGAGAATTGTGACAGGAGACTTCAATGCTAAGAATACTGCATGAGGGGGAAGAAAACGGATAGGAGAGGGGAGATCCTGCAGGAAGTGTTGACATCCAACGGGCTGGCGGTGCTGAATGATGGACTACTGCCCACCTTCGTGAGGGGTGACGGGGGTTCATCATTCATTGATATAACAACATGTGATGAATGGCTGGGGGAAAAAGTGAGTAGTTGGAAGGTGCTGGAGGATGAGGAAAGCTTGAGCTTACATGGGTAGGTGGAGACGGATATAAGGAAGGAGAGAAAGTTGGACGGATGCCGAGGCAGGGAGTATGAGGAAAAAAGAAAGAGAGGAGATGGAAACGGGACTTGGACATGATGTAGATGAATTGTACAATGTGATACAGGGCTGTAAAAGAGAGAAAAGAGGGGCAATAGGCGTGATCAGAGGGCTAATTACTGGTGGAATGAGGAAATAGAGGAGCTGTGGAGGGAGTGTAAGAAAGAACGAAGACGGATGCTGAGGGCAAAAGAGAGGATAGAGGGAAAAGGGGGATACAAAGAGAAGAAGATGGAACTGGGGCGTAGGGTGAAGTGGGAAAAAAAGGGAAGTGGGAAGAGTGACTGAAGGACCTGAGATATGAGATAGCGGTGAAGAGGATGGGTGGAAATAGGAACGAAGTGCTAGAGGCAAATTGTTCACAGGGGGAGAAGGATGAGTTGGAGGCGGGATTCGAGAAGCCCAGGAAACTAGGGGGTAGAGAAAATGAGGGTGATAAAGCCGGTAGAGAAGTACATGAGGAGAAAGGAACAATAAAGTGAGGAAAGCCCCAGGGATAGATGGCCCGAGGGGTGATATGATGAAGAGGCTATTGAATGACAATGGGGAGTATTTCTGCGAGCTTTTCAACAGGGTGCCAAGGAAGGAAAAGTTTCCAGAAGGATGGAAGGTGGCTAGGGTGATACTACTCAAGAAGGCGGGTAGAAAGGGGAAGAGAGCGGGGGACTACAGGCCCATCAGTCTGCTGTGTGCTATGTGTAAATTGATGGAGGGGATAATAAAGGATAGGATTGAGGAGGAAGTTGGTAGGAGTGAGGGTTTTAGGGAAAACCAGCACGGGTTTGCGAAGGCAAAATCATGCATCTCGGCGCTGGGCAGGGTAATGGGCTTGGTGGAAAGGGCTAGGGAGAGCAGCTGGAGGAACAAGAAATTGGCCCTACTCGTGTTCATCGACGTCGGGAACGCGTTCAACAGTATCAGCAAACGGGCAGTCTTGAGCGCGTTGCTGAGGCTTAGAGTGGGGGAGGGTTTGGTTAACCTGGTGGAGGACTACCTGTCGGGACGTGTGATAGTAGACACTAGAGGAGGAGGTATGAGACGGAGGCTGGAGTGCCCCAGGGCTCGGTTCTTGGACCGACGCTATGGAAGTGTGTGTTTGATGAGGTTTGTGGGATAGTATGTAGAGAGGGATGTGAGATTACGGTGTATGCGGACGATGTGTGTCTGGTATGTACGGCAAAAGGAGAGGCGAAGATAGAAAGAAAGGCGGAGGGAATGTGTAGGAAGATTGTGGAGAAGATAGAGCGGTGCGGACTAGAAGTGGCGGAAGATAAGACGGTGGGGTTGCTAGTGAAGGGACGGAGCAAGACGAGGGAAGTAGGGGTGATGTTAAAGGGAAGGAGAATTCGTATGGAGGAGTGTGTGGAATACCTAGGAGTGTGGTTGGATAGTTAGTTATTCTTCCGAACACACATGTTAAAGGCGGCAGAGAAGGGGAAAGTGAGGGCAGCATGGCTGGGGAGATTGATGTTTAATGTGAAGGGGCCGGGAGAGTGGAAGAGGAGGATCATTGGTAGGACGGTAGAGCAGAGTATGCTGTACGGTGCGGAGGTGTGGGGTGAAAGAGCGGGAGTGAATGCGAGGGTTAGGCCACTCCTGCGGGTGCAGAGAGGTAAATTGCTGAGGGTGGTGCAGGGTTACAGGACTGTGGGTGTACTGGCAGCAGCGGTGATGGCAAGGACCTACCCATTGGACGTGATGGCTAGAGCCAGAAATAAACGCTGGAGGGGTGCGACCAGAGAGGAAGTACAGGAATGGATGAAGGAGGAAATGGAGAGAAGGTGGGATGAGTATGAGGGCGCGCTAAAAGAAGCGATTGGGAATAGGAAAGATTGGATGGATCGGAAATTCGGGGAGGTGAACTACTTCTTGACACAGGTGTTCACTGGACATGGGCAATGAAAAGGCAGATGAATTAGCCAAGCAGGGAGAGACTGAGGTCATGATAGGGCCAGAACCTTCCTGCGGAATTGCTAAATGCCTCACTAAGGAGAGTATCCATCAATGGATAAACAACCAGGCGTTGCGCTGGTGGCATGAAACTCCGGGGCAAAGCTATTTCTTAAAAGCCCTCCGGTCAGACTGTCACGCGACCTACTATGTCAAAGTCGAGAAACGACGAGGATGATGGTGGGAATGCTGACAGGGCATTGTAGGCTGAGAAAGCATATGCACACAATTGGCCTAGCAGATGACAGCCTATGTAGGTTATGCCAGGAAGAAGACGAAACCGCGGAGCACTTACTCTGTGAGTGCGAAGGCCTAGCAAGGGTGCGGTTTCACCTATTCGGAGAAGAAAAACCGAGGACAGAGAGCTACGCAAAGGAGGCGGTATCCAGGCTAATGGGTCTAATAAAAAGAATAAAGCTAGATATCGAGCTCTAAATATGGGGGAGGACCACAATAGATCTGCAAAGGTCACAGTGGGATAGGTCAAAGAGCCACTCCAATTCTAATCTAATCTAACAATACTGTACATTGCTCACAAAGTAGACGGCTTCTTTTGTCTGGTTTGTTCTCCAAAATATGCTAAGAGTACACTTCCGGAACTGGTATTCTTCAACTTTTTTTCTTCGCACCACTTCCTATATAATTCAATAGCTTTTGGGTAGCGATGCACCAACCCGTGTGCTGTACACTAGCCCTTGGGCATCTCCAGTAGTGCTCGTCAAGAAAAAGGATGGAACTACCAGATTCTGCGTAGACTATCGTCAGCTAAATAACGTGACGAAGAAAGACAGCCATCCTCTGCCTCGAATCGACGATACGCTAGACACTTTGGCCGGCAGCAAACTGTTTTCCACCTTGGACCAGAAGTCCGGTTATTGGCAAGTAGAAATGGACCCAGAAGACAAAGAGAAAACTGCTTTTACCACCGGATCTGGATTATGGCACTTCAACGTCATGCCATTCGGGCTCTGTAATGCGCCCTCGACATTTGAAAGACTCATGGAAAATGTCTTGAGAGGGTTATTTCGGAAAACATACCTGGTCTATTTGCACTATATCGTAGTATTTGGGAACACATTTGAGAAACACCTGAAGAATTTGGAAGACGTATTCGAACGACTTCAAGCTGCCCAGCTCATGTTAAACCCGAAGAAATGTAAGTTATTTCAAAACCGAGCAATTATCTGGGTCATATTGTGAGCAATGAAGGAGTGGCGGTGGATCCAGAGAAAATTGCTTCCATCAAGCAATGGCCGCAACCTACCGACAAACATCAAGTTAGGAGCTTTCTTGGACTTTGCACGTACTATAGAAGGTTCATAAGGAAGTTAGGAGATATTTCCAAGCCCCTAGCTCGACTCACAGACGAAACCAGAACTTTTCATTGGGACGAAGAATGTCAAACTGCTTTTGAAACCCTGAAGAGACGATTAACCACAGCGCCGATACTAGGATATCCGTTACCAGAGGGAGACTTCATTCTTGACACTGATGCAAGCAGCATAGGGATTGAAAGAGTACTCTCACAGATCCAAGGAGGACAGGAAAGAGTGCTGGAATATTTCAGTAAAGTCCTCTCCAAACCAGAACGAAACTTCTGGGCCACGAGAAGAGAACTTTTGGTGGTAGTGAAATCTGTGGAACACTTTTACCAGTATCTCTATGGAAGGCATTTCTTAATCTTAATCATACAGCATTCAAGCGGTTGATGCAGTTCAAAAATCCCGAGGGCCAGATCGCTAGATGGATTGAACGACTTCAAGAGTACGATTTCAACATCGAACATAGGGCTGGTTTGAGCCACCGAAATGCCGACTCTCTGTCTAGACGGCCGTGCCCAGCAGTCTGTTCCCACTGCAACAAGGCAGAATATAAGGAAGCACCAGTTTCGAGAACTACAGTTGTCAACGAATAATGGTCACCCACCAGGATCAGAGAAGATCAGGAGAATTATTCTCACCTGAAGATGATCCGGCAATGGAAGGAAGAAAATCGGCAAGAAGTGTCAAAATTTTCAGTGATACTCAAGACATAGTTAGTTATCCCGAGAACAAGAGTAGCCGAGGTATTGAGGAAGTTACACGACAGTCCATCAGGAGGTCATCTGGAAGTGAAAAAAACCCTTAAGCGAGTCCGTGAAAGGTTTTATTGGATGAACAGCTTCGACGATGTGAAGGACTGATGTAAGAAGTGTACGACTTGTGCTACGAGTAATGGAGCACATCGCAAGATGAAGGCACTAATGAAGCAGTATAATGTTGGAAGCCCATTCGAAAGGATTGCTTTAGACATCGCTGGACCATTCTCGACGACAGAAAATGGTGGTAAATACATCCTGGTTGTGATTATTTGACAAAGTGGGTAGAAGTTTACGAGATTCCGAATCAAGTCGCGTATGTATTAGTGAAGGAATTCATCTGCCGATATGGAGTGCCCTTGGAAGTTCACAGCGATCAGGGAAGAAATTTCGAAAGCAATGTATTCCTGGAAATTTGTGACAAGCTGGGAATGAAGAAGACCAGGACAACGGCATTGCATCCACAGTCAGGTGGAATCGTCGAGAGAATGAACAAATGAAGAGAACTATTGGAAAATACCTGTCCAAAGTAGTCTCTAGCCACCAGAGAGATTGGGACCAATATATTTCCCTGTTTGCATAGGCTTATCGATCCGCCATCAATAAATCCACAGGTCAAACACCTGCGAAAATCCTATTTGGACGCGAAATGAGGCTTCCTTGTGACCTGAAATTTTGTTGTCGACCTGAAGAAGATCTAGCTGGAGAAGATTACGTGATCCAGTTGAGAGAAAAGATGGACGATGTGCACGAATTGGTCCGAACGAATATTCAAGTTGCCAGCTACAGAATGAAAAAACGGTACGACACGCAGAGGATCAATGACGTCATCTATCGCATAAGCAAGATCCCCAATGGAAAACCGAAAGTAGTCCACCAAAACCGACTAGCGCCATTTGAAGGAGACCATGACATAGAGGAAGGAGTGAACCAAGTCCAGGAAGATTCTAACGCTGCCTTCGAAGTATTTATGAGCGCATATGGAGGTACCGGTAAGGCTAGATTTGGAGTCACTACAGAGCAACGACAAGACTTGTTCACGCTCCCGGAAGACTATTCACTGGCACACAACATCCCAGCCAGTATCAAAAACGCACGAGGTTTGGCAACAGTCTTCCGAAAGAAGTTTGGACAACTAGAAAAACTTGAAGAACAGATTCCAACCCCTGGCAAGACACTGAGACTCAAACACAATTCACGGTACATCTTCTACCTGGTAACAAAGAACGAATTTCAAGATCGATCCACCTACCGGAATGTGTGGGAAGCGCTACGTAGCCTTCGAGACCAGCTGGAATCCAACGTGAAGAAACTAGCTTTGCCTAAGATAGAGAGCAACCAGTTGGATTGGCGAGTCATCAGGAATATGATGGAAGTGATCTTCGAAGATACCGGTGTCCACATATCAATCTGCAGCTATACCCCCCGTTATCAGTGTCCAGCGAAGACAGTGCCCTGTTATTTCGATACGACCGGAAAGTGTTTGCCGATTTAAACATCCAGTCCCGGCTAGACAAAAGTTCCAGGAGGAACGTCCTATTAAGGTCACCAACTCAAAGCCGGCCCTGTCCCTCGACTGTAAATTTTGGTGGCTGCACCCCTTTCGAGAACTTTCGAATAAGACGCTTTGTTTGTGCATAGGACGAGCGCGGAAGGCACTGTAATTTTCGAGAGTTGAGAAGGACTATATATACGCCGGTTTTTGAGTGAGTTGCGAATTATTGAAACGAAGACGAAGATTTAATTCACAGACAGTTTACAGAAGTTCTTAGTAATCGGACAGTGAATGAAATAGTGAAAATAAATAGTGTAATATTCAAGTGGTAAAAATAAATTAGAACTATTATAGCGAGTAGACATTAGTAGAGAAAACCTCCCAAAAATTTAAAGACTTGCCTGTATGTGCATTACAGGAGCAATGAGAACATGCCCAACGGCAGCCATGGAAGCTACTCTCAACCTCACATCACTACATATGGTGGAGGAAAGTGTTGCAGAAAGAACAAGATACAGACTAAGTAGAGAGGGAATCATTAAAAAAAACCACCTCCTTACTTCTTAGAAATCAGAAAACTTGGGACATGCCACAAGATGGTATGAAGAAAAAGTATAACTTTTCAAAGAAATTCGCTACGGAATTAAGCAACAAGAAGGAATGGGATCCAAATACCATTACCAGACATGGAAAGAATGCCATTCAATGGTACACAGATGGCTCAAAAGCAATAGGAGGAACTGGGATAGGAGTGTACGGACCAGGAACCAAATACTCTGAAAGCTTGGGAAAAACCCCGAGTATCTTTCAAGCGGAAATTCACGCCATAAGAAAGTGTGCCCAGTTCAATATTGATAAAGGATATAGAAGGCAAAGGATTATCATAATGTCGGATAGTCAAGCGGCCATTAAAGCACTGAGCTCTTGTGTTATCTGTTCCAAAATGGTGTGGGAATGCATAGGCAAACTAAATGAACTAGGCGAGAACAATATAGTTACCTTACTGTGGATTCCAGGACACACTGGGATAGAAGGAAATGAAATAGCAGATGAACTAGCAAAGAGGGGGACTGGAACACCCTTTTGGGGGCCGGAACCCTTTTGCGGTATCATCTCCAATGTAATATTGGAATAAATAGGCAAAGCCGAAGAAAAGAGAAGATCTGACCATTGGAAAGATCTAGAAGGACTTAGGCAATCAAAGATTCTTCTGGGTGATTACAACCTGTTGAGATCAAATGAATGCATAGGATCCCTGTATGTTCTAATAACCGATTTTTCTACGTTAATTTCATGGTATATTTGGGCATGATCAGATAAAGATGGTTCATCCGATACATGCCACTTGCGAATCATTTCCCTGACACGTAAAGTGCAAAGAGTAACATCTATCAATGATTCCCCCCTTGATGTTCTAAATGTAGGCGTATTACCCACATTCGCAATATCAAGTTCAGTAGTACATAGATAGTCAAATAGTTTCTTACCTCTGGTGTTGTTTTCTTTGCTGCCCCAACTGCTATGGTGTGCGTTGGTATCAGCCCCTACAATGACATCCAGATTATGTCTCCACTAGTATTCCAGGAATATGTTGTAAATACAATATTTTCTTTTCCCCGTTATTTTGCTTGCTCCTGAAGAATTATCAATAAAACAGACCACAGAGTATTAATAGACTAAAGGTTTGAATTCCTGTCTCCTTCTTTATTAACCGTAACTTATTATTCGGAGGACCGATATTTGGCTCGTCTGTGTTGTAATTAGCTAGTTAAATTAAAAAATTAAATTCAACAAGATCCCTGGAATTTTCTGTAACCTCTATCTGAGGCTATCTGGAACTCTTGATGCAAAGGGTCAAGCGGCCGTGGAGCAAACCACTTTAAAAATCTGGCGCCCGAGATTTGAATCGAAATTTAGCATCAAGGGTGTCCATAGTGACATGCTCGTGTGGCAGGAGCCACGCGTAGGAAGAAGGCGCGTTAAAAAGTATAGACTTGTGTATTCATGAGATCGGAGGACATTTTGAACACTCACTATAATTGAATTTTATTTTATGTCCTTAGTTTTTATTTTAATTTTCTTCTTGTGATTTTTTGTTTAATTAATAACTTTATCATTACTTTATACCAGCATCGGTTATTACTTCATAATTTTTAAATCAAAATATTAGAGAGTTAATGAAGATTACATCAATTTTTCAGCCCGACCATTCAGTGTATCCGTTGAAGACATACCAGAAAATCGTCTGATGAATCTGATCAATTTGCAGTGTATTTCGGAACTGATAGACAAGTTTCACATGGGTCTTCTTGATTTTTATGCAAAATATATGGATCAAAACTCGTTTCCTGAAATCCGAAGAGATGCCCAGAAAATGATGTCTCTGTTTTGGAGCACATACGTGTGCGAGCAGTTGTTTTTCCGTATGAATAATGTGAAGTCTGAAACAAGGTCGAGAGTTACAGATGCACATCTGGAAGGCAGTTTGCGGATTGCAGCTACAAAAATAAAACCAAATATCGACACACTCGTCAAAAATAAATAAAAACAGATAGATTCTCTACATTTTCCATTGTTAGATTGTCTTTTAAATAGCATGTATATGTCAAATATGAACAGATAGATTCTCTATAGACTTTTCATCGTTAGATTGTCTTTTAAATAGCATATAAATGTATACTTACTACTCTCTGATATTTATTATCTATTGATTTTATTTAATAATGTTTACAGTGATGCAAACTACGTAAAAAGCTGTTTTAGAGCTTATATGCTAAGTGAAAAACAGAATTTAAAAATATGGCGAAAGCTAGTTTGCAGCTCCATTTCTCACTATTTCGCATGGTAGGAATTGTTTTTGACATGATGCTCCAAATGATTCCAAAGATGGAGTTATGTTCTACCGGGATCTTAATTCAAATTTTTTTGTTCAAGTTAATTTATTTCAAGTATTATTACAGTTTCCTGTAAAATTGTCGTATTTAGTAAAGCGTGTTACCAATAGATATCGAAGAATAAATATATTATTCTAACGCTTTACAACAAAGTTTTGAAAAATACTGTTCAAATACAGTGACCGTTCAACTAAGAAGCAACAACTTCTAAATCAAACGGGGTCGGTATGATCTACAAGATTTGATCTATTAATTTATTTCATCAATTTTCGGATCATTGTAACAGTTCATTCTTTTTTGTTTTCAATCAAAGTTCTAATTCCTCAATTCAGTAAAGAAATCCTCCATGTGTGGAAAGAGTATCAGTAAGCAAAGCACAGCAATTATCACTCGTTGATTTTTGTTATCTCTTGAAGGACCTCATGCTTCACACTCCTCAACCTTTCCTATCGATCCTTTTTTTATACAACATTGTGGGAGCATTCGATCCACTCTAGCTAGAAGGAAGTCTAAAAAGAGATCACGATTAGCTTTTGTGTCCCTTTCCACACACAGCACAAGTCTCCTTGATTAAAAGCAAAAAGAAGGAGATTCTGGAAATGTTCATTTTTCTCAACTTATCATTTCATTTTTAATAATGAAGTAGAATTAACTCTCTTGCTACCTCATAAGTGGGTGAAAAACTGATACTTATAATATATAATATATATGATAACTTATTTTAAACCCATAAATTGTGCCTAGATTATCGTTTGGCAAACTATTGATAATTATTCAAAAGTTCAGTGAATTAAAATGGAAAAGAGCCTCGAACTTTGAAAATAATGGCGTGAGCTCACTAAATTATTATTAATTGTTGAAAAAATGTAGGACATGTCCACTGCAAGATCGAAGTATTCTTGAATACCTGTTGTTCTTGAACAAATGCTGGATCTCGTGTGCATGCTTAATATTGTTATTGATATTCACAAGTATACTATTATACTATACAGATCTGGCCACTTTTTCATCGATCATATCTACATTTCCGTGATGAATAAACATATAGTGGTTCGATAGAAAGACTGAGCCAGAATCAAATTCATATTGCCGTAGTGACAGTACAACTATTTTAATCGGCGGGATAGATTATATCTCTTGAGAAAGGAAAGCGTTTTGATGTGAAAAAGTGTCCAGATCTGTATATTATTGAATGCTTGTGTTTAATTTATTACATTTTTCAGATTGTCAAAACTATTGTATCCTATTGCATGTTCCTCAGAACAATGGTAGTCGTCCACTAGAATTAAACTGCCGAAACTAAGTCAACTTGTGAACCGAAATTTGGCCGCACTAAATCTGTTGCTGTAGTTTAAAAAAAATTTAGCAAATTATATTTATACTTCACTAATAAAAGAAAAATACACATACTCAGTGCGTCTGTAAAATTTATTATCAAATCTAAAATATTATTCTCTCTACTTCATACATTATGATATCATAACCTCAGAATGAAAATCTTCCTTTTCATAGCCATTTGTACAGAGGTAAAATTACTAGCACATTTGTTTATAAGTCTGCTTTATAACCAAACCCGCTTACTCTGTAACTCCGTTACTTTGACTGGAGTAGGCGAGAAGTCGAAGTTCCCATAAAATTTATTTTGAGCTAAGCCGGCCTGAACGAACATTTCAAGAAAACAGGAAAAACCGACTGTAAGGAGTTTATGAATTATCAGTTTTTTGTGTTCCATGATAATGGACATCTTATGAAGTCGCTATAAACGATTGGATGCCCTTGGAGAATTGAGATTGTTAGGCCGTTTTTGGTCACCGGTAGCGATAATTACGTAGTAATTTCATTTTGTTTGGTTCTCCAAGAACAAAGGTACAAAATTAGCACGTGGGTTAGTTATATAGTATATAGGATTCACGAAGAACTATCGCCGGCTCGCTACGTCTAACAGCAGCAAAAGTACACCCCAAGCTAACTCAAATATAAATCTTAGGAATGGGTTGAAAATAGGCACACGCTCCCTCTCTAGGCAATAGGTATATTTAACAATTTTGAGATGCTGTATAACAAAACAAACATATTATATTATATATATGATAAGAAAGCGCACGTGCAGGAAATCTTTAAAATCAAATAAATGAATAACGAACTACTTAAAAGGCTGTTATTCTAAAACTCTTACAATGGTCTAATGAGGGATATAAATACGTATTTATTAACGGTGAGTTTAGCCCAGTATCTAAATACTGCATGCACTGATCAGTAAAAGGTAAGTACGATACTATCTTAAATCAGAAATGAAATAAATTATAAGGTATGAGTCACAGTAGGTGAATAAAGGTTAACTATGCTACTCTTATCTGTTTTATTCCAGCAGCCTGCAGATTCTCAAAAATGTGGTGGTTTTCTGGCTTCCGAAATGATAAGGTTCGGTTATTTAAAAAGTAGGAGGATCATCGCCACAAAACAACAGGTAGTTAATACTACTCATAAATATGAAAACTATTCCCGAATATACATCTTCTACCATGCCACAGCAAAGCAAGTGTGTTCCAGTGAATATGAAGTTCGATGAAGGGAGAGATAGCTCCCAACTTGAGTCCAAACCAACTTATACTCTCTCAAGACAATAAAATTTCACTTCCGATTTGACTTCCGTCGAGTACGGACGTGCGTGTTATTGTTAGCTTTTTTGCTAATATTTTGTTTCTGAAGTTTTTATAAATTGTAAATATACCCCATTCAAGCTCAAGTTTCCTGATGATCCGGAAAATAAGGGCGGTTTATGAGTATACCAAAAAGCCTTCTTCTAAGTGCAATGTCGAAAATTGAATAGATGAGGCTTTAACTTGATGAAGATCCATACTAATGATGAAATAAAACAATTCAATTTGTTTAAATCTTCATTTTATTTTGAACTAACGTTCAAATTAAAATTAGTGACGCGTTTCGCTACACAGTAGCTTTTTCAAACTAGTGAAGATACAATGAAAAACTGAAATGAAAAATGTCGAAGACCACAGAGCTGACAATGTCATGACCCATATTCAAAGAGCTCGTGATAAGGGTCATGTGTCAAAGTAGGAGAAAGACGTTAGCAAGCACCGCTGATGAGGAGTTTGCAAACTAATCTAGGAAAAGCAAGGAGGGCCCATGATATGGTTGCCGTAGCAATAGAGGAAAAAACACGTAGATATAGTTATATTTTCTGAACCGAATGTTACCATTACAAGAAGTAACGATTTCATCATAGACAACAGGAAGGATGTTGCGGTGCAAATAGTGAATAAGGACATTGGCATCATATGGCATGATTTGGGGCAGGGATTTGTAATTATTGATTTTGAAGACTGGTCCTTCGGGTGTGGGTATTTCTCACCTAATATTGATTTGAGAAACTACGAACATCTAATAAAGGAAATTATGGATAAAATGCGGACAAAACTTCAAAACATAGTCCTTGCCGGTGATTTTAATGCAAAATCGGGATACTGAGGGGCGCCGATAACGGACCACAGGGGTAATTGTCTGGAAAACTGGATGATCGAACTGGACCTAGTGGCTAATAGCAACGGGGAACCAACTTTTGTCAGGGGCGCATCTATGTCCCACATTGATGTAACGCTGGCCTCTAGCAGGTCGGCAAAAAAAAAATAACTGGGAGGTATTGGAAGGAGAGGGTTTACCTTGCATGAACACATCCAGTTTGATGTTGAATCAGAGCTTGAATACAAAACCTGAGAGCATAGAAAGTTGGTGCTTGATAAATCTATTGAGAAAATGTTACAGGAACACTATGACTTAGGTAAATATTTGACGGAACACCTCAAAGAAGTGGTGGAAGAATGTACTTACACAATAGAGTCAGCACGTGAACTACCCTACTGGTGGAGTGATGAAATTCAGAACAAAAGAATGGTGAGCATGAAAATGCAAAGAAGATTCACCAGTTTCAACGAACTTAGAACTGGATAATAACCAAACAGTGGTGGCAATAGGGCAAAACATGAAAATAGGGAACTTAGCAGAATAATCAATGAAAAGAAAAAAGGAGCACTGGAACAAATTGTGTGCGGACTTGGACGACGACATCTGGGGAGGGGAGATTAGTCCCGCGAAGGCTCAAAAGATTAAATGGTGTGAGGAGCCCTTTCCTAGGTCAAGAGAGAGAAGACGATTCAGATGGCGGTGGAGTGATGAAAACATCCCAGATATCTCAACTGAAGAGCTTATAACTGCAGTAGGCGGGATGAAAACGGAAAGAGCCCCAGGTAACGACTATATACCCCTGAAGCTGTGAAAATCTTATCCATAAAGAGACCAGCAGTCGTGATAAATGTTTCCAACGCACAACTGCGGAAGCAAAATTTCCCACAGCTTTGGAAAGGAGCAATGTGATTTTAGCGTGAAAGGTAAACCAAAAACAGTGGCGAAGTCATATAGACCCATATGCTTAATTAGTTCTTTCGGGAAACTGTTTGGAGCAATATTCCGAAACAGACTCCACAGTGGAATAGAGAAGGGAGGCAACCTCTCAAGCAACCATCACGGATTCAGGAGAGGACATTCAATGGTGATGGCCTTGGAACAGCTCGTTAACTCAGCGTGGGAGAGTCACTGCAAATGAGTTATTGCTATAGCACTAGTCGTCAGGAATGCTTTCAACACGGCATCCTGGAACCAGATAGTGGAGAGACTAAGCGAATGGGGGATCCTCTAGTATTTGGTAAATATGATTGATAGCTATTTGAGTGTTAGACACATCTCAGTAATGGGGCATAGGCTTGACGAAGATACTGGAGTACCACAAGGAAAGGGAGAGGACATTGGAGCAATGGCAAGCAAGGTGGCAAAGATACAGCAGGGATGGCTAGACAAAGATTTTGATCAATGGAAGAAATGGATAGAAAGCGAAAGAAGCTGGAAAGCGATACGCTGAGAAAATGATGAGTGCAAAGGAGGCGAAAGACCGAATCATTATACCCAGATAACATACTATAAATCATCGGAGCTACTGATGATAAGTCAAAATCATGACAGTGTCGGTAGTTCTGAGGTGGAGCGGGATGGGTTTTAGCTGGTAGGCGATCGGTAGGTGGCGCTACAAGCGCGAATGGCCCTTGACTTTGTCACAGGTTCCAAACACACCGATTCGCACCCTGGGTCAACTTCCCCGATGTCTTTTGAAGATTTCCCATCCTTATAAAAAGGGTTAGGTTCCACTTCTAGCAGCGTTGATGGAGTGGCTGAGTAGCTTCTTCCTTTCTCGAGCCGCACGGACGGGAAGGGAAGAGTGAAGCTAAGAAAAAGCTTGCAACTAATTGTTCTCTTGGGCGCTAGAGTGGCCACTCGAGAAGGGTACCGAAATGAACTCCTCTCATGTTCGACTCCATGTTTGTGTCACACTAGGTATGCCAGAAGGTTGTCCAACTATAAGAAGCTTTATTTATTTTATTTCTGCTTGGATCGGAAGGAATGTACTTTTTATGGTACTTACATCATGAATGTATGGGTGTGCATAGAAGTGGACCTGAAGGTATACATGTGGTGTTCTCGGAGAGGTCTTTGAGGTATCTTGAAGGTGTCTTAGAGTATCCTACGAGCTGTATTCTTGAGGGATGTTTTTGAGATATTCTACTAGCGGTATCCTAGCAGCTGTGCTTACCTAGAAGTTCAGGCGGATTGAATGAGTCCAGGACCCAAACAGAGTTGAACTCATCCCCAAGGATGTGCCTACCAACCAAACCCACCTCAAACTCGCCGTTACCCCCGCCTCGGAATCACCACCCTAGCATACTTCGAGACGGGCGGCGGTCCCTCGCACACTCTCCGCTCACACCGTCATCTTCCCCCTACTATCACTCCTACCTCTCATGCCATATCTAGTCCTTCTCTCCCCCTAATCATGATCTCTACTTCTCCACTCACCTCCATCCATTCTTCCTCCCCCCTCAACATTATCTCCACCATGTTCTCCCAGTACACCGCCTCCCCTAGTTTCCTCTCCAACTTCTTCAACACTTCCTCGTTCCTCCAGCATCCAAACACATGCCTCACATCATCCTCCACTTCACACCTTTCTCACACTCCAGTCTCTCTTTCCCCAATCTTGTGGAGGTCTCCTACTCTCGACCCATGTCCAGAGAGCACCTGTGTCAAGAAGTAGTTCCCCTCCCCACATTTCCGGTCCATCCCATTCTCAATCGCTCCTTTTAGCGCGCCCTCATACTCCTCCCACCTTCACTCTATTTCCTCCTCCATCCATTCCTGTACTTCCTCTCTGGTCGCACCCCTTCAGCGTTTGTTCCTAGCTCTAGCCATCACGTCCAATGGGTAAGACCTTGCCAGCACCGCTGCTGCCAGTCCTCCCACTGTTCTGTACTCCTGCACCACCCTCAGCAGTATCCCTCTCTGCACCCGCAGAAGAGGCCTAATCCTCGCATTCACCCCCGCTCCTTCACCCCACACCACCGCACCGTACAGCATACTCTGCTCTACCCTCCTACCAATTACCCTCCTCTTCCACTCTCCCGGCCCTTTCACATTACACATCAATCTCCCCAGCCATGCTGCCCTCACTTTACCCTTCTCTGTCGCCTTTAACGTATGAGTTTTGAAGGATAGTTGACTATCGAACCACATTCCTAGGTATTTCACAGACTCCTCCATACGAATTATCGTTCCCTTAACCATCACCCCCCACTTCCCTTGACCTGCTCCGACCCTTCACTAGCAACATCACCGTCTTATCTTCCGCCACTTCCAGTCCGCACGCCTCTATCTTCTCCACAACCTTCCTGCACATTCTCCTCGCCTTTCTTTCTATCTCCGCCTCTCCCTTTGCCGTACATACCAGACACACATCGTCAGCATACACCGTAATCGCACATCCCTCTTCACATACTATCCCACAAACCTCATCAAACACACACTCTCAGAGCGTCGGTCCAAGAACCGAGCCCTGAGGCACTCCAGCCTCCGTCTCATATCTCCTTCCTCTGGAGTGTACAATCACATGCCCCGTCAGGTAGTCCTCCACCAGGTTAACCAACCCCTGCCCCATGCCAAGCCTCAGCAACGCGCTCAACCCTGCCCGTTTACTGACACTGTTGAACGCGTTCCCGACGTCGAAGAACATGAGTAGGGCCAATTTCTTCGTCCTCCAGCTGCCATCCCTAGCTCTTTCCACCAAGCCCATCACCTTGCTCAGTGCCAAGATGCAAGATTTCCCCTTCGTGAACCCGTGCTGGTTTACCCTAAAACATCCATTCCTACCAACTTCCTCCTCAATCCTATCCTTTATTATCCCCTCCATCAATTTACCAATACCAAACCGCAGGCTGATAGGCCTGTAGTCCCCCGCCCGCTTCCCCTCTCTACCCGCCTTCTTTATCAGTATCACCCTGGCCACCTTCAATCCTTCCAGGAACTCCTCCCTCAGCACCCTGTTGAATAGTTACCAGAAAAACTCCCCATTGCCATCCAACAGCCTCTTCACCATATCACATCTCAGGCCATCTATCCCTCATCTATTCTCACTTGAATGTTTCTCCCCCAATCTTCTACCTCCCACTTCTCTACCGGCCTTACCCACCTCATTTTCACCCATCCTCTTCACCGCTATCTCATACACCTTACCCCATGGATTGTTTTTCAATTCCCCCAGTAACTCTTCAACAATTTGCCTATAACCTCCTTCTCCCAATCTTCCTCTAGCACTACGTTCCTATTTCCACCCATCCTCTTCACCGCTATCTCATATGCCTTTCCCCGTGGATTGTTTTTCAGGTCCTTCAGTATCTCTTCCCACTCCCCTCTTATTTCACTCTCCACCCTACGCGCCAGTTCCTTCTTCTTCACTTTATATCCCCCTCTTCCATCTATCCTTCCTCTTCCCCTCAGCATCCGTCTTCGTTCTTTCTTACACTCCCTTCCCCCTTCCCCTTTCCACCATCCCAGTCCCTATCTCTAACCGCCTTCCAACCATCTCAGTTTCTTTGCCCTACCTCCTATCGTGTTTGCATTATCCCCTTGCTATCGTCCTCCCACCTCAAACTCTCCAATTCCTTGACCTGCCCCTCTGCCGCTGCCCCCGCCTCCTCCAGCCGCCTCAGCATGTCTTTCAATCTCTCTACACTCTTCCTCTCTTCTTCCGTTCCATTCTCCACTTCCTTAATTCCTTTCTCCTTCAGTTTCCTCTTCTGTTCCTTGTCTTCCAAAGGCGATAGCTCCTTTCTCTTCACCCCAGTATCACTCCACCCGCTCGTCTCCCCCGCCTTATCAGGCGTTCGTTTTACTTTCCTCGATCTGCGAAAATGAGGGCAGTTTATGTTCACTTTTCTATACCCAATCTTAGGCGTTTTTAAGATATTAACATGTATTCAAAAATATCAATTATTTCAGCCTTACTATTGCGTAGGCGTAGGCCGTGTTATTTATTTTTTCATTTAAGCAGGCGGTGTATTTACCTGTCATGATTAAAAAATATTAATTGTCATTATCTGAAGTCAATCGCATCGTACAGTGATAGAAATGGCTCGTTTGGAATTAAACAATGAATATTATCTAAATTTACTTTTAATACTTGGTGAATGTGACAGAGTTGTTACTAGAACATGTGTTTCATTTGTTACAAGATATCCAGATCGACCCCAACCCAGCCGTCTGTGTAGTGAAGAGAATATTAAACAATTTAACACAATTTGGTTGTTTTCAAGCCAAAATGGAGGTGAGTTGGCAGATCTCAATTGTCTTATGGTCAGGGATGGGGATTGGAAGTGGCTAATGAGACGACGAGCTGAAATTGAAGAAGGATTTGCTATGTAGATTTAGAAGTCGAAACATGTCGATAGACATGCTACAAGCTTAAAAATGGTCAGTGTATATTTCTTTGTTTTTAAATTTTCCTTATCAAATTTGTAACATATTTTAATTTTCTTTCATAATTAATATTTTTTGGTTGTTGTAAATCTGAGCTATGCAATTGCACATAAGTTTCTACTTGAACATTTTATAATTCATGTAAAAATACAAAAATATTAGGATGCAGAGAATAAAATATTTTAATAAATTGGCTATGAAAAGATTCCCAGGCGTTGGTGGTCCGTTCTCGGCTTGGGCTACATGAAGCCCACATCTCTGGAGGAAATCTCGCAGATTCAGAAATGTAATTGTTCATTAAATAATCGCAGAAGGACATTATACGGGCATCGTTGGTGCTTCGGCAATCAATTCTTCAACGAAGCATTCCGAAACGTCAGCACTGTATAAATATATGAGGCCGAAAGACCAGCGTAACCATTACCCATTACTCACTGTCCTTGTCAGAATACTCTTTTTCGAGTCTAATATTCCGCATTTTCCTCAGCCAAGTTTGGCTGATGTGGAATCTGCAGCGAGTTATTTTTAGCTGATGCCAAATGTTTCGGCTTGCTTTGTGAATAGCTTCTTCGAAATCACGCACAATTTCACTTGGATTAAATGTCAGATCGCTATAACAAGCAGATATTACAGATCTTGGTCATAAGCTTCTGCCTTTTTATTTTTTATTTTTTATAAGTGCAAAAACTAACGGCACATAATGTCCATTATGAACCCCGTAAATCATGAATAACAGAAAAACAGAAAAACTTTGTTTCAATACACAAAAATTGTAATCTGAATATAACTATTCCCATCTCCTTATTCAACGGAAGCAGAAAGTTTTCATTAATAGAAGTTTTAATTCCAATTGTAGCCAAAGCGTCGAAAACATCGTCCAAATTTTTGGAAAGTGGTGGAAACAATTTTCTTCGAGATCGGTAAATGCTATACCGAATGTTTGATAGGTCTTGAGTTAAGTGGCTTTTCTTTTGGCGTTGCTTTGAACCTTCTATGACAAAAAATAAGTATATTGTTAGAAACTTCATTTAAAATTGTAATGTTAATTTCTTTAAGAATGCAATCTGTTCTTTATCATTGTTTTATGCATTGATAAAAACTTTGAAGTGGACTGTAAATAACTTTATTTTTTAATTACACACGGATTTTATTTATTTTGACATTTTTTTCTGCCAGCCATGTTGGGATTGTTTAT
Organism: Lochmaea crataegi; assembly: GCA_947563755.1. NCBI lineage: Eukaryota > Metazoa > Arthropoda > Insecta > Coleoptera > Chrysomelidae > Lochmaea > Lochmaea crataegi. The sequence goes on along the minus strand of OX387434.1, from coordinate 33,173,283 downwards.
GTCGTTGTCATAGAGATTAAAAATATATATATTTATAAGTACTACGCGTTGACATACCGGCCGCCTTGAAAGGACATGGTGTATGAACTTTCAAAACGAAAAACTAATTCAACATAAAAAAATTCATGTAGGCTAGATCAATAAATTTACAAAAGAAACTTAATTCTAACGAAAACAAAACACATAATACTGTGTTTACAAAAAAAAAAAATTAAATTGCATTGCTGTCAACTAACATTAACACTCATAATCTATAGAATATATAACAACCTAAAAAGTCACAAAAACGCATCTCAGTGTTCAAAAGGAACTATTTTGTTCATTTTATTGTTCCATGTCTATGGGAAGGACACATACGCGATTGATTGCTCTTTTCAGTATTCCAGAACGTCCCTTTATACTGACCACCCTGACAATACCATCACTACCACTATGCAGTTCTACGATACGTCCCAACTGCATTGTCATCTTTGATAATAACCAAGGACCCAATCTTTATGATTTCTTCATATCGTTTTCGCCACTTGGTCCGGGTTTGAAGCTCTCCCAAGTATTCCTTTTGCCACCTTTGCCAATAATGTTGTACCATTGCCTGAATGTGTTACCATCTGGACAATCGATTTTGGGCTACATCAGTTAAATTGTATTCCGGAACTGAAGTGATGGTTCGGCCAATTAAAAAATGGGCCGGGCTAAGTGCTGAATAGTCGTCTGGATCTTCGGTTAATGGGCACAGAGCACGAGAGTTTAAAATACCTTCTATCTGAACCAAAAATGTTCCGAATTCTTCAAACGTTAAAGGCATATTTCCGATAACCCTTTCAATATGAAATTTTGTGCTCTTTATTTCTGCTTCCCAGTGTCCTCCGAAATTTGGAGAATTTGCAGGAATGAAGTGCCATGATATATTTTTGTTGGCAAGTTTAGTACCAATATACGCGGAATTCTCGTTTAAAAAATTGTAAACCTGGCTTACCTCCCTATTAGCACCCACATAATTAAGACCATTATCATAATATATATTTTTAGGTTTACCACGCCGATAGGTAAATCTGTTTAGAGCTGCTAAGAAACATTCACTAGTCAAGTCTGACACAAGCTCGATATGTACCGCCTTGGTACTCATACACACAAATAAACAAATGTAACACTTACTGCTCGTAGCTTCGCGACCCTTTTTATTTTTAATATGAAATGGTCCACCATAATCTGTGCCAACATTTTCAAATATTCCAAAAGTATTTACTCGTACTTCTGGCAAATCACCCATAAGATAATTAATGTTGTTGGGTTTTGCCTTAAAACATTTATTTACAATATTTCTACATAAGCTACGACCCGGTACTGGCCAATATTTTTCACGGATCGAATACAAAAGAGCTTGAGCTCCACAATGCAAAAAGGCGCTTATGTTCATTTTCTAAAATATATTTTGTTAAAACGTTCTTGTTAGGTAAAATGATTGGGTACTTTACTTCATTTCTTTGGTCGGAATTTTTCAACCTACCGCCTACACAAATCAAATTATTCCTTAATATTGGATTTAAATTTAATATTTTACTTTTTGAAGGAACTGGTTTTCCTGATAATAAATTATCGAACTCAACTGGAAATGTTTCTTTTTGAGCCTCCATGATTAACAATCCTAAAGCTCGATCTAATTCTTCGGGCAGTAATGACTCGAGTACTTTCTCGCATTTATTTTTATTTTTTATATATTTTAAGAATCGATAAGCATACGACAGGACATGTACCATTTCCGTTATATTGAAACAATTAGATAATTTGTAAATTAAATTTTCATTGTTAACACTATGCGTAACACAAGATACTGTTTTTTGTTCTGGTATGTCTTTATTTTGCTGATATTCTGAAATGTTCCAATGGCAGTTGTCTGTTAAAAGCTGATTCGGACCGTGCCACCATGAATTATTATTTATAGGAGGTTCAGGGTTTGCACCGCGCGAAAGTAAATCCGCTGGGTTTTCTGCAGGCAGATGGAACATAATTCCAATCCTCTTTATTTGTAGGTGATTGAATATCACTGACCCTATTAGCTACGAAAGTCTTCGAAGATGATGCTTCACCTCGAATCCAACACAGAGTAACATTTGAATCAGACCAAAAATAATATTTACTAAATTTAATATGAATACTATTTGACACTTTATTTGAAAGATTAGCTACCCAAGTAGCAAAATCAGTTTTATTGGGGATCTGTAACATGCTATACAACATATCTAATAGAACTACGATCATCCTATGATACTCTTTACAGCACTAATATAATATGTATACAACCAAAAAAGGCCCAAATTATAAAATCTTTCAGTTCTTTAACATATACTTATATCCTGATTATATCATCTCAATAAAATATCTATCTGATAGTTAAAAAACTATTTTATAAGTATGTTTTTCAGATTAGTATTATAATCTGTCCAAATGTGCGCTTTACAACCTTTCGAAAAGATGGAATTATAAAAGAATCGCCATCTTAAAAAAATGTATAATAACAAAAATATGGAAGGTATATTATTAAATTTATTTATTTTGCCCTACTAATTTTCCTGCGCAGCGAATTTTTCTGATAAAATATACATATATATTTACTAAAAAATAGAAGCGCCTTAACATAGCCATTTATTAGCCGATCTGATGAAAATATTAAAATGTGTAATGTCATTCAAATGTATTATTTTTGATCGGAAGTACCTTTTCAGTCATATATTAGTTCATTAAATCAAATATAATACCATATATCTCTATAAAAAGTATGTGTATTGTGTACTTTTGTGTCCGAAAATATTTTTCTACAACAATAGCGGCCACCGACAAACGCTTAACCCCGCAAATAAACATGGCGTTAACTAATACAATAATTATGTGTCAATAAAAACATCAATCAATGTTTTAAATTTAAAAGAAACTCTATAGATCCTTATTATTTAATAGACTTGTTTTTAATGGCACTATAAAACTATTTGTCAAACAACTGCAGTCCGAGATTTTATTCATTTCAGAGGTCTAATTTATTATATTTTTGCTTCTATGATTTGTGTTTCGCAATACTACCTATTACAGGGATACGTAGAACTTTTGGAATTATGTATATCTGGTAAATTTCAAACTGCAACTCTATTGAATGCTCAGTTTAATTTATTATAGTGAATACACGTAACTTATTATGAAATATGAAATAATTATTGACCCATTAAGTTGAGCAATATTAAAATTTTAAACCAATCCTGCCTTAATAATTGTTGTCGTTCTTGGTGGTGTTGTTTCTAGGCAATTTAATTAGTGATATTGATATATTGATACGGTACATGCATTGGATTTCCCTTAAGTTTTGCTACGTGTGGCAACCTTGTAAATCGGTTTTCAACGACTATCGTATAGGAAGCAACAAGCATCTTTAAGAAACACAGAGATATAAGGATGAAGAAACAGAAATAACAGAATAGTGTCATAGAACTCATAGAGTGTCTCGAAGCTGCACTTTACAACAGATCAGTTCTTTTGTACAGCATTTATCTCCTTTTCGAAACATAACCTGCAAACTTTCTTGGTTAGTTGAGATTTTTAGTTTCAGCTTACAGTGTGAAAAATAATATATTCAAGATAGTGGAGACTGTTGAAAAAAATAGAAAATAATTAACGATTGTACCGGAAAGCTGGGAAAATCTAAAATTTGCAGATATCTTTTTTTTACATTTCTTTTGAAATCCCACTCCTTTTTAACTTTTTCCAGGGTGATAAATCCATGTTATATTATATTCAGGAATTATAGGATATGATATAAATGATGAATTCAATAATACTTATTCGAGGTTAAGGATATGTTAATATTATATAATGCGGAAATTGATGACCATTTAGTTCTTTGGGCGTTTCTTGAGGGTGCAAACGTGAGCACTCATAAAAATATTTTATTTAGTATTTATAGCGCAGAAACTGTAATGAGTTTGTCCAAAATACTACTAATTTGTTCTCTAAACTATTTATAACGGGGTCATCGACGCCATTACAGGTAAATCATAAAACAATTTTATACGTATTTTATAAAGCATTTGGCTTTGTCGTAATTAAACTGTTTTATTTATCATCTTACAAAGCTTTTATACAGCTTGTACATAACTTTTACAAAACAATTTTTTAATGCAGAATCTAGAGGTATTATACAGAAGCAATATAATCATTATAAAGCACTTAAAACACTTTTTGATAATGTTTTTAAAGCGGTCTTATAATGCGATATAAAACCGTTAAACAATTTATTAAGCCAAAACCAAGTTTTATCTTTATAAGGTGAATTGTATAGATTGTATGATTGTATGATTATAAAAACGTTTAGCTACAAACACAAAAATGTCGCAGACAAAATCCTTAAGTGATAAAATACTCCTCAATTCGGCATAAGAAAACACTTATAAAATAGTTTAGTTTCATAAGGCCATTATTTTGCTACTTGGGTAGAAGCTGCGTTGCACAAAGTTCCAATCTGGGAAGACTTATTTGTTTCAGTGGTGCTACACGGCTTTTAGCGCATAAACGATTACTTATATAATCTCCAGTTTGTAACCGACAACGCAAATAAATGTAAGCGCCATACGCTTTTATAGACGCATCACTGTATCCATGCAACTCAATATTTACTTAACTAGAGTCAATAACATTTCTATTTATTTTGAACTGATTTATCGATAGAATACTGTTTCGAAATTCCATCCCAATATTAATAATTCTTTCCGGTAATTCATCATCCCAGTCCAATTTATATTTCCAAATATCCAGAATAATCAATTTAGCAAATACTATTATCGGTCCCAACATTCCCAAAGGATCAAATATTTGAGATACAGCTGACAAAATTGATCTCTTTGTAATTTTTTCCATTTTAACTGTTTTTACATTGATTTTATACTTTAATGAGTCAGCTTGGGCATCACAAAATATACCTAAGATTTTGTTAGGTTCATTTTCACCAATACATAAAATAGCCGCATCTAAATTTTTATTTATTTCAAATTTGGTCATTGCATAACCATTTACGAAGTTCAAAACCAGATTTACTCAAAATATTTGCAATACTTTTTTGTATATACATAAGCTTCTCTTTTGTATCCGCACCTGTAAGTAGATCGTCCATATAAAAATCTTTTTTCATTATACTACTGATTAAAGAATTATCTTTGTTTTCTTCGGCTAAGTCAAACAAACATTTTACTGCTGAATAGGGTGCCGAAGCTGTGCCATAAGTTACTGTATGCAATTTATAACATTTTAATTCGTGATCGGGTTCAGAACGCCAAAATATTTTTTGATACTTCTGGTCATCCTCATGAATAAGAATCTGTCGATACATTTTATTTATATCTCCTGTTATGACGTATTCATGAGTACGAAATCTGATTAAAATTTCAAAAATATCTTGTTGTAGAGTTGGGCCTTTAAATTGTACCTACTTATTGAATTTAGTAAAGCGTTGTCTGCAGGTATTGTTTTTGTTTAAGTTTGTAACATTCACTTGTATTTTCATGTTGTCAAATAAGACAGTTATATAGTTGTCATTTTTACATTAAAAGATCATTCCAGTACCAGTTTTTTCATTTTCATATAATCACAATAATCCAAAAGGTTATGTGCCCAGATTACGTGAAATTGTAAAGGAAGATTAACTGCAGTAAATATCGTTATTTATTTTGTGCAAGAATTATTTGTGAACTCAAAAAAAGAAAATTGGAAAGCAATTTATTTTTGAAGTTTTGAAGCCGATAATTATTAAAAGACAAAATAAATGGAAGGCGATCGCGTTAATATTGAAAAGCTGGAAAGCGGCAGCAACTGGCTAACATGGAAGTTTCAAATGCGTCAGATTTTAGAAGCTAACGATCTTTTTGACTACGTCGATGGAACAAACGTCAAACCGACATCTGAATGTACAAATTATGCGAAGGAAATTGTGACTTGGAAGAAGGCGGATGCTATGGCCAGACGAGCAATTTCCACGACTTGTATGAAACAGGCATTACTGCAGATTATGAATTGTGAAACAGCTCAAGAGATGTGGGAGACGCTCAAAAGTACGTATGAGCAAACATCAAAGGCAAATATTTTATTTTTACAACAAAAATATTATGGCTACACAAAACAACCGGAAGATGACATTGCGACATTTTTATCAAAATTAATGGAAATAGTGCAGCAATTACGTGATCAAAAAGAAATTATTTCTGAGTCCATGGTAATTTCGAAGATTTTAATGTCACTACCGTCCGAGTTTAATCATTTCCATAGTGCATGGGAATCTGCAAACGCAGATAGTCAAACTTTGGCAAATTTGCGGGCTCGTTTGATGGCAGAAGAACTTCGATTGAAGTCGCAGGGTCAAGTTCAAGAAGTAGAGGCGCTAATGGCTAAGAGAATCTTCTCGAAGAAACAAATCAATAATTACAAGAAAGGAAATTCATCGAATAATAACAAAGCGACAGATAAAAATGACAAACCGAAAGGCAAATGCTTCAAATGTGGAAAAAAGGGCCACTGGAAAAGGGAATGCTCGGAAAAGAAGACTAACTTCAACGGGAGAAAAGAAGAAAATTCAAATGATGCTTATATTTGTTACAAAACAACAAATAGAGACCAAGATACTTGGATTTTGGACTCAGGTGCAACTGATCACATGAGTCATCGCCGAGAATGGATCGAAAACTATACGGAAATAGCTGAACCAATTACAGTTGGTAATGGTGACAAGATAATGGCTCTGGGCAAAGGCGATATCAACATTTTTGCTTTTAATGGAGATGAATGGATTCGCAAACGAGTCATGGGAGTCTTGTTCGTGCCGGAACTTAAGAAAAATTTGTTTTCACCGGGAAAGGTGTTAGATCGCGGGCATCAATTGAACATGAACAACGAAGGTTGCAAATTGCTGAAAGATGGAAACATTGTTGCAGTGGGAGTTCGCAGAAAAAGTTTGTTCCAAATGTTGTTCAGAACAATACAACCATCAAAGATTGAAACTACAGCGAGTGTAGCAATCAAAAACGCTACACTTCGTTCATGGCACGAACGTCTAGGACATCAGAATTCGACACATGTGAAGAAGTTTCTACTAAGTCGGGGTATAGATTTCATTGATGAGGAATTTGCATGTGAAGCTTGTGTCTATGGAAAGCATCATCGAAGCAGTTTCAAGAGTCGCGAAGAAAAGTCAAAGATGTGTGGCGAAATCATTCATACTGACGTGTGTGGTCCGTTTCAGACGAATTCAATTGGTGGATCCAGATATTTTTTGTTGCTCAAAGATGATTATTCTCATTTTCGTTTCGTATATTTCATGAAACAAAAATCAGAAGTAGCGAGTATTATCGAAAAATGTGTTAAACTGATTCAGAAGAAGCATGGTCACAGTGTTCGCAATATCAGATCTGACAACGGCACAGAGTTTGTCAATGAAAAGCTGAAAGTTTTCTTTGAAGCAGCTGGAATTCATCATCAACGAACTGTGCCATATACACCAGAGCAGAATGGTTGTGCAGAAAGGGAAATACGAACTATCGTTGAATCAGCAAGGACAATGCTTGAGGCAAAGAAGATTGATAGGAAATTCTGGGCGGAAGCAGTAAATACAGCAGTTCGTGTGCTAAATCAAACTGGAACAAGCACAGTTGACAACAAATCACCGTATGAATTATGGCATAACAAGGAGGCGAAGCTAGACCATTTACGGATTTTTGGTTCGGAAGTATTTATTCACATTCCAAAAGAAAAACGTCAGAAGCTCGACGCGAAGGCAGAAAAATGTATGTTTGTTGGTTATGACAATAATTCAAAGGGATATCGAGTTTGGAATTCGAAAACTAGTAAAATCGAGATCTCACGAGACGTCGTTTTTTTTGTTAGAAAATTCAATGGGAACACTCGATATTTGTGTTGAAGAAAATGCTAGTGCAGTCAGTAAGAATGAAAATAACGAAAACGAAGACAATTATGGTATTGACAAAGGTGCAGAAAATGAAAATGACGAAGATAAGGACACAAATGAATGTGCGTTACTAGATCAACAGAAAAATCGTGGTATGACCTGCGATCTTGATAGCAGAAATATTGTCAATAGGCGTCTACGTGATCGTAACACATTAACACATCTGGTAACTGGTGAACATTCTGCAATGTTGGCAGTCAGTGATGAGCCAAGAACGTATGAGCAGGCAATTCAGTCGATTGATTACAAGCAGTGGGAGCGAGCAATGGATGAAGAGTACGATTCACTTATGAAAAATCATACTTGGATTTTGGTCGATGCGCCAGTTGATCAAAAAGTGATTGACAATCGCTGGGTCTACAAGGTCAAAGAAAATCCGGATGGGAGTGTTAATCGGTATAAGGCACGATTGGTAGTACGAGGCTTTACACAAGAGTACGGAATCGATTACCAGGAAACATTTAGTCCAGTGGTGAAGTTTACATCAATCAGAGCGATCCTAGCATTGGCTGCGGCAAAGACACTAAAACAGTTTGATGTGAAAACGGCTTTTCTAAATGGCGATTTAGAAGAAAATGTTTATATGAGCCAGCCAATTGGATATAATGACAACAGTGGCCGAGTGTGTAAACTATACAAAAGTTTATATGGTTTGAAGCAGGCTTCGCGCTGTTGGAATAAGAAGCTTACTTCTTTCCTTAACAGTTTTGGTTTCAAAGAGAGTGGATCCGATCCATGCGTTTTTGTTAGCAACGGAAAAGATGGAATGTTAATTTTGGCAATTTACGTTGACGATGGATTGATTGCAGCAGAAGAACAAGAAGCCATTAAGCCGGTCATTAGACACTTACAGAGAGAATTTGAGATCAAAATGTTTGAGCTGAAATGTTTTTTTGGGACTCGAAATTGATCAGCTTTTGGATGGATCGATTCATGTTCATCAACAAGGATATGCAAGAAAGGTTCTTGATCGTTTTGATATGACATATTGTAAGACAGTGACAACTCCATTAGCTAGTTCACAAAACCTCGGAGATTTTGAAGCTGATAAAAAAATCGATTTTCCTTATCGAGAGGCAGTCGGGAGCTTGATGTATCTGGCCGTTGCAACCAGACCAGTTATTAGTTTCGCAGTTGGAAGTGTCAGTCGATATTTGGAAAAACCAGCTACTGCACATGTGAATGCAGTAAAACACATTATGAAATATATCAAAGGTACAATGAACAAAGGAATACGTTTCGTAAGCGGAAATAATTTAGACTTTTGCGGGTATAGTGATGCCGACTATGCTGGAGACACGCAAACACGAAGATCAACATCAGGTTATGTTTTCATGCTTGGAGGAAGTGTAATTAGCTGGGGATCAGAACGACAAAAATCCGTCGCACTATCCACAACAGAATCCGAGTATGTGTCAGCGTCACAAGCTATAAAAGAACTTGTCTGGTTGAAGAATCTCTTATGTGATCTTCGACAAGTTAAATTGGATGTACCAGTTTTATTTATGGATAATCAAAGCGCAATACGACTTGTGAAGAATCCAGAGTTTCATAAGAGAACTAAGCATATTGACGTACGTTACCATTTTATCCGAGAGAAATTCAAAGATGAATTTTTTGAATTACAATATGTTCAAACAGATGACCAGGCAGCCGATATCATGACAAAGGCATTATCAAAATTGAAACATCAACATTTTTGTCAAATGTTGAATGTATTGTCAAAGTGAATGTTGACATTGACTTGTAACAAAAAGTGGGAGTATTGAATTTAGTAAAGCGTTGTCTGCAGGTATTGTTTTTGTTTAAGTTTGTAACATTCACTTGTATTTTCATGTTGTCAAATAAGACAGTTATATAGTTGTCATTTTTACATTAAAAGATCATTCCAGTACCAGTTTTTTCATTTTCATATAATCACAATAATCCAAAACTACTTCATTTAATGATAATCCGTTACTGGATTTACAAGAAGCATCGAAGACTATTCGAACTCTCGTAGTCAAACTGGCGTCCTCAATCACTGCATGATGTGGTAAATGATAGCCTCCTTGGTCTGCTTCGCTAGCATCAATAAATTCTGACGTTGTTTAATTTCTTCTCTAATGCATAAAAACGTTGTAATGCGTTATCACGAGAAGATCCTAAAGAAGATATAGAGTTTTTAAATGGTATTTTTACAATATATCTTTTTTCTTCATTTTTAATTTTAGTTTGTTCAAAAAATGTGTCGCAATATCTTTCAGCCTCTGATAATATATTTTTTTATTATTCACTTCTTCTAGCTCCCAAAATTACAAGATTTCATTATCTAACCAAGAACCTTCAAAAGTACTCAGGCAATTTACTGACACGTTAGTTTTTTTTATTAATTATCATATTACCAGCAACTATCCAACCTAATGAAGTGTCTTGGAGAATAGGTAATTTATTCCCAAGCAATTTTTGATCTGGATTTAAAATAGACTAAAATATTTCCGATCCTAGTGAAACAATAATTTCCTGCGAAATATTAAAATCAGGATCAGCGAGTTCAATATAAACAGGAATCTTTAATTCATTTTTATCAATGGAAAATAGGGGCAGGTTATCTGCAATTTTATTTATGACTAGACAACTGATTTTTCTCTTAAAACTATTATTAACAGTTGAACTTACTTCAATATCAAATTTTTTGTTTATATTAGCTAAAGTTTGTCCAATACCTTTAACAGCATGTGTTATATTATTCAATGGCAGGTTTAATTTTTTACAAAGATTTTCAGTTTTAAAATTGCTTTGTGACCCATTATCTAACAAAGCTCGGCATTTGAACATTTTATTATTTACTTTTATTTGAATGATCACCGTTGAAAGCAAAACTTGCGAATTATTGCACAGTGTGGCAACCTCGATCGGCCTTGCATGTGCTGAGAAACTTTCTGAATTTGATGAAGCCGCCGCTTCAACCCCGTTGCCAGTAGAAACATTATTTGCACTAGTGGTATTGGCGTTAGCGTTTAAATTATTATCAAATGTATCAGAATATGGTATGCTGTTATGGGCTTTATGGCATTTTGCACATTTATTCAATCTACATTTCCAGGAAGGATGTGATGGACGAAGACAATTTAGACAGAGCCTCAATTTTTTTACAACGTCAATTCTTTTATTTATTGAAAGATTTAAAAATGACTCGCACTTAAAAATACTGTGATTTTGCTTACAGTGGTAACATTGATATTAAACATTATCTGTTATTGCCGTAAATCCATTACTACCAGGTCTTTTATTTTTATTAAATGAATTTTTATCTTGAAACGTTACCTCAATTTTTTCTAAAATTTCACACTTGGATTTAAGAAATTTGTTTAAGTCTTGTGAACTTGGTAAATCAATTTCAAACTTGAAATTCTCCCACTCGCGCTTTGTTGAATCAAATTTATTTCAGAGTATGTAAATTATTAACCGATCCCATGACTCTGCAGTTTCTCCCAAACTTTTTAATGAACGTAAATATTTAGTTACTGTGTCATACAAATTTCTTAAATCTTTATGAGATTCACACATTAGTGTAGGATGTTCGAATATACTCTGAATATGATTGTGGACCATCAATGCCTTGTTTTTAAATCGATCTACTAATATCTGCCAAGCAACTTTGTAATTAATCGCGGTTACCTCCACCGACTGTATAACCTCAAGAACATTCTTATCTAATGAAGATTTTAAATAATAAAATTTCTGTGTATCATTCAAAGATTCATTCTCATCAATTAAACTTGTAAAGGCATCTTTAAACTCTAACCATGAACAATAGTGTCCATTAAATGTTGGCAAGGTTATGGGAGGCAACTTTATTGTGGGTTTTATACTAGTATTACCGACCCAATTATTCGTATTTATCTTATTTTTATGGCTACTTGCACCTACATCGGACTGAGCTTGAGCCCCCGAGTTCTTATCTGAATCATTATAAAATATTTTGCAAAGTGATTTAGCCTTACTAATTACATTATGATATTTTGTTTCAAATTCCGTTTTTTACTTATCAAACTCCTCCTTTCCACTAATTATGTTTAATTGTAAAATTATTTCGTTAAATTCACTTAAGCAAGGTTCAAAATTTTCCAACCAAGTTTCAATTTCAGTAATTATTTCATCATTCAATTCTTCTTTATTAATATCATCAATAAATTTTCTGAATCTAGAAAGTTTACCTTTCGAAGAAGTTTTTTTTTTGCCTTTAAGTTTGTTTCCTCGGACATTATTAATTCAGACAAAAAATACTTTTTATTATAATATCATAATTTCTCACCTCAGTGACCCTTTAGAGAACCCGTGGGGAACGATCCAACTTCCAGTGTTGTCTTCCGATTCGCTATGGTAAGTTAGATACTTGCTGTTTTTTAATCAGCCAACATTTCACCAAACAATTTGGTGATTCGGGGTACAAATGAAATGGGAACTTCTCCATGTTCTTGTTTTTGTACTAAACTTCCAGCAAATCTATTTTGTGAGGCATCTGTCCTTAAAATAAATGTCTTCGTGTAGTCAGGATGATATATTTTGACATTTTCTGAGAACTGTTCCTTTATTTTTCTAAAGGCCATCTCTCTCTCGTACGTCCATTTCCACTTTACATTTTTCCTGAGAAGTTCTATGAGTGGTATTTCCTTTTCCGTTAGATCCGGTACCAGTCTCTTGAAATGATGTAAAACACCAAGAAAACCTCTCAGAGTTTTTAAATTGGTAGGTCTCTTGTATTCCTTTATTATTTTTACCCTATCTTGATCCATGCTTACACCATCTTTGTCAATTCTATAACCGAGGTATACTTTTTATTCTTTGAAAAATTGACATTTGTTCAAATTTAATTTTTATACGGGGTAGTACTATGCTCTATAATTTCATCTTCTATTAATTTCTTAATTGCCTCTTGCATCTCATCATTATATTTATATGGAATTGGGTAGCTTCTTATACGAAAACTTTCCATTTCTTTTACCTTCAGATTATGTATAAAATATTTTACAACCCTTGGTTGTCTATTAAATAAACCTTCATATTTTTTTAACAATTCTCGAACTTCTTATTTTCTTCCTCTTCCACAATCCAAACATACTTCATTCCATACACCATCTCCATAATTGTCACATTTCTTATTATACTCCAAATAACCATTAATATCACTCTCATTACCTTCAACTGAAACGGTCTGCGTACGGTCCTGCTTTTAGATTGTAGTTGTGGTGAAACGTCTTAGAGTCTAAAGGATTATGACCTTCCGATTGTGTTACAGGTCATACTGGGATGGGTAACAGGTTATTTGTTTTTTTGTAGTGATGTAGGGTGTTATCACCGTTAATTTTATGTGGAAGGAGTTAAGCGTTTGTTTTAGCAGTATGTCGTTGATATATGCTTTGTGGGATGGGGGATATCAGTTCGGAAGAAGGTGTGACAGAAAAGTTATATGAGTAGAACTTAGTATGCTACTTAACTATTACTTTGGACCCAGATATGGGTTAGGTAACGGCTTTGGAAGAACGTTATTCCATGGTTTTGGTTTGTAGCTCCACATAAATACATCGCTATAAACTTAACTCATTGCTTTGGCTCGGTAACTGTTTCAATCATATAAAACATTTGCAGGTACCATTTGTTGTAGTGCAATATATCATTATACGTCGGGTTTTCACTCACCTTAGTACGAAAATAACTTCTAATAGAGAGCCGTGTACATTTATTGATAAAGTATTCCTAATATCTAATTATTATTGTAAGGTGATAACGTTTTAATTCCTTTGAAATCAAGATTTCACATTTGTATTGTTTATTTTCGGAACTGTCAGACTATAGGTGACATAATGTCAACTTCGGAGAGTGATGTTTGTCAACGACAATCACGGGTGGAATATAACTGTTCCTACGCATTACCTACTTTTTACTTAGACGATGACTGAAATAGCGTAAAGTACACTTGACTTGTCGGAAGGAACATGTCGTTTTGGTGTTCTTGGGACTTTGGTATGGTAGATCGTATTTCTCCATGTACCCACGATAACCCTCCTGAGAGTGTATGGGGTAAAATCTTTCGTAAATCCTACACAAAACTTCACGACCTTGTTATTTCAGGTGTAATGAACGTCGTTAATTGTTTATTGTTCTATGGTTTCGCGTCAATCTGTGGATTGTTGACTAATTTGTGAAGTCACTGGATTTCGACATTAGGGATGGTTATTACTTTTATTGAGGGGGACGCTTTTCTGATTCATTAGGATTTTGCAATTTCAAGTAATTTGGGTAATCTTGTTCAGTGTGGTATAAATGTTGTTTTTATATTTTAGTCACGTGGTGGCTGTAGGACTTGTTGAGTAAAGGATGGCGTTGTTACCCATTTCTATTCGTTTTCGTCTTTGTTTTACGAAATGAATGGGGGGCAGGAAACTCACCTAGTGAGCTAGTCACTGGGTTATGTTAGGGTTTTCACTTTCTTTTTAACACAACTAGGGTTTATATGGGGATAACACTAAGTATGGAATAGTTGGTAATTTAGTGTGGTCTCTATTTTAAGGGTTCGAGTTCTGGGCCAAGAAGTAGAACAAGTATTGGTCTAGTTGTTTCGAGTATTGGGTCAAGAAGTAGGACAAGTACTGGTTTGGTTGTTTCGAGTAGTCGTTTGGAAAGTAGACTAAGTATGGGGTACATGTTTTAGAAGGGTGAACCTAGAAGTTTCTTTCATTATTTTATTTTTATGTACATTTAAATTGAGTTGTTCAGCATATGTCACGGGGTAATATGAGGGTAATACACTTTTACCTTGATCGGTAAGTCGCCTTGGTACCAAGCCGTCAAACGATTAACGGCCATATGTTTCACAGGTATACTATGATTATATTTTTGTTTTGTTCGGGTTTGTAAGCACATACACATGAGTTTTGGATTTGATATAGTCCATTTAATATTTTACTTTACCTATAATTAGTGTAAAGTAGTCATATAATTTTTGATTTGGCAGGGCATAGCCAACCTTTGGGGTTTATTTTTTTTCATACATTATAAGTTATAATTAACTTCTTCGAATTATTTCTTCCTCAAATCCATTAATGGATTCTTTGGAAGTTGAAGGTTTGTTGACGCTTCTCCTAGGTGATTTGAAGCGTTCACCAGGCGATTTTTTATTAGCTTCGCTGACAATACGTTTCACTGTGGCCTTAAAAACATCACAAGCTTTAGCTAATCTTTCATTCAAATTGAAGGATTGAGGGACATCTAGGTCTTTCTGTTCTTTTCCTGCCTTCATAAATTTATATACACTGTATATTATTTTTCGACCTTGACTATGTATAACTTTTTTGGAACCACTCATGTTTCCAGGTTTATTATAAAATAAAAGATTTTAAAAATTAATACACAAAATAAAGATATATGAATATAAACTATAGTTTCAAGTTTTACATATGCATCAATTAAAAAAAATTTCTGCCTAATGTCTCATGTAAAAATAACATTCTTTTTGATTGGGTAATAACATGCCAAAAATCAAACTTTTAATTTTAAACATGTAATAAAATAAATTAATACATACCTTACTGTCAAGTGAATTAATTCACTAAACAAAATATTTTCACAAATTATTGTCTACAAAAATCTTAACTAAACTACAAGGAACTAAAAAGGAAACAAAATGTACTGCACTATTAAAAGATTCGGAGTCGAAACAACCTGAACGGAGGACAGTCAAAGAATGAAATTGAAGCGCTGAACTTATTAGGATGGTTAGTAACATTTGTTTCGAACGCAATATGGTATACTGCGACGGAATCACGCAGGGCTCATCTCAAAATCCATTACCTCTACCTACCTACTTGTTGAAATAAACTATAATATTATAATTCACTAGACCTACTTCCGTAACTAGAAATCCGTATACAGGGCGAGTTCAAACTCGAATACATCGGCTTCACAATTTTTTTGAACGGATCACCTTGTAATTTATATCCGTAAATGAAAATTACTTCACTATACTTCATGTTTGATAAGTATTCCCTATACCCAAACTGAATGGTTTCTGTGATATTTCAATTTTATGATCAAACATTTTATTTCCAACAAAAAATCAAGGAAAAACAGCTATATTCAGAACAATTAACGAGTTGGGATTTTAGAAAAATCTTTTAAAACATCGATAACAGTGCTACATAAGGGACAGATTTCTTGATATAGTTTTTCCAAATAGTAAAATTAGATCCGCACTATTATTGTCGCACTTAGTGATTAGGTAGGTTCCGAAATATCAACAAACATTTACCTAATTCGTTTGTCAACAAATGGGGTATCTACATGGCGAAGCTCCTACTCATCATAATGCACTTATTCAGTCAATTGAATGATGTTTCCTGAAAGTTGGATTGTTTTCTGGGCACCAAGATCACCAGAATTGAATAAAGTGATTTGTTCTTTAGAGTCTATGCTAAAGATCAGGGGTACAAAGTACACCAGACGATAGGAAATTTAGAATAAGGCAGGCTTTCTGAAATGTTAATGCGCAAATGCTTATTGTTTATCAACCTTGTCACTGTAGATTTACTTATAGGAGAGCATTCAGGATTTAAATCGTTAAAAATTAGGGCTTCACACGAGACGAGAGTGGGCGAGAGTATCAAAAATCTCGTCTCGTTCTCGTCTCGTTCTCGTCTCGTTACCGGTTGTCTCGTCTCACTTAATTCTAAATATTGATATAAATTCCATAAATAATTTTTTAAAACTATATTTATAACGCTATTATACAAAATTATTTTTACAAATAGGAGATAATTTTTTTATCTCTACACTCTTAATTTTTTCTCTTAAATTACATGACTGGAGGTATAATGAAAAATTTTTAATTTATACAGAGCATAAATACGGAATTTGAAGAATATTGACAAAGTATTACAAAATGTTTACATGGAAATAAAGCAAGTACAAAAAATTCCTAAATACGGAATTCAAGAAATATTAACAAAATTATTGAACAAGTTTACCTGGAAATGATTCATAACAATTACTCCTGACCTATCTTCTAGGTAAATAAGTTAAATAAGGGAGAATGGTTGATATCTATTTGGTCGTTAAGAAGATTACCATAATTTTTTTTTTATTTATCTCAAGAGCTTGACCATTCTGCTGAATTTTACTACCCTATTGTATTTGAGGCGATACAGGACGTGTCGTTTTAATTTTGGTAAAAACGACCTGTTTTATCATTTTATTCCACATAGAAAAAAATAAAGACCCTATTTTTATAGTACTTTTGAATAAATAATGAGGCACTTTGCTCCTTCGGAAAATAAAATAAATAGTATAGTTTTTATATTTGTATTTTTTCTTGAAAGATAATCTTAATCATCGCAAGTGTATAACAAACATAATAATTAATGTTCTTTTAAAAAAACGCGTATTTGTGAAACAATCGATGTATAATATAGATAAAACACACTGGCGATTTTTGTAGAAATCCTCTATATCTAATTATTTTATATAGGTGTTGAAAAAGGACGCGTCAAATATAAAAAGAGTTTACTGTATGTCTGTTTAGTAAGGTAGAAAATTTCGAGCCAAAGAAACCCCTTCAATAGTACACACGTTTATGACTCTCTAGCTCGTAGATACACATACGCAACCGAAATTAAGTTAACCCGTCGATCTTTTGAAAGGAATCATTCGATATGAAATCTAAAATATAATAATCTGCAAGGATAAGTATTTGTGATAAGTGATAAGTAACTATAAAAAGAGTTAACAAATTAAAGTAAAAATATGGAAAAATCATACTCTGTTAAGGATGCCATGATGTTTTGTATTGATAAGCTACGATATATCGTATTCTCCAAAAATTAGAGTTTTAACCTTGAGTTTTTTTTAATCCACAATAAAATATTGTTCTCTATGTAGACCTTTTCTAATTTTTCTAATAAAAACCAAAAACGAGACTCTCGGTTTGCGCTGTATGTGGTCTCATAGAGACGAGGCGAGAAAAATCTCGCTCTCGTGTGAAGCCCTAGTCTCGTCTCTTCTCACTTTTACGAGACGAGAACGGGACGGGACGAGAAAAATCTCGCTCTCGTGTGAAGCCCTATTAAAAATATCAGCTGCTTCGTCATGGGAACGTTTGCGATCACCATATACAACTAACATTATTATTTCGATTCGTTGTTTTTCCGATAAATGTGCCGTTATTCTTAATTTACTTTTGAACTTTATGCTAATTTGAAATTGGTATCAGTTTTCACAATTTGTACATAAATGTGGTTCACGTTTTTAATGACTACTATTGTTTTTGGTTTAATTTAGAAAACCTACAAAGTCATATCATTAGTGCAGTACAATTCAATTTAGAAAAATAAAACTGATATTTTATAAGATATTTTGTATTAAGGTTGCTATTATTTCTCGGAAGAAAAAAATAAGCTTCTTTGTGATTCGTCACTCGACCTAGGTTGCCATTTCAAAAAATTCAAGATGGCAGCCGTACGCAAAACGCTGACGTCAAAAACATTTGACATTTGCTCTAAAATATGCAGAATAACGTCTCATTCAAATTTTGCCAAACAAATCAAACTTCCGAACAAAGCCGATTAACATGGTCTTAAATCAATAATTAAATGATTGAAATTCGTGACAGTTGAAGCTGAACAGTTTTATTAAAAATGCATACATTCCTGTCCCAATTTTTTAAGCACTATATAATGATATAATATAAAACATAATACAAGGTAATCAAAAGTTTAGAGTTTTTGACCACTCTGTATTATGGTTTTTCTTGTAGCATTAAATAGTGCTTGAAAAATCAAGATAGGTCAATATAAGCCATTTTAATTAACTTTTGAACAGTTTAGCTTCAGCTGTTACTTGAAGTTCAAAACATACGAATATAA
Organism: Lochmaea crataegi; assembly: GCA_947563755.1. Taxonomy (NCBI): domain Eukaryota; kingdom Metazoa; phylum Arthropoda; class Insecta; order Coleoptera; family Chrysomelidae; genus Lochmaea; species Lochmaea crataegi. The sequence goes on along the minus strand of OX387434.1, from coordinate 33,154,392 downwards.
ACTGTCTAAAGATCGTAAATTATTGACTATAAATATACCCTATGTGTTAATTTTTAAATCTTCTATTTGTACCCTTCCGAATGAAGTGTTACTTACTTGACCCCTTTTGCTATTTAAAAACATTGAAGGGATGAATATTACCTGAAAGGGGTTCAACAAAATATCGAAACTTATAGTGACGGATATTTAAAGAAATTCGAAAGTCGACGATAAGATTTAATCTTATCACTGTGTATCTACATTTTTTTCGAAATAAATATTTCAGCAAAAATCAGTGCTAATATTACATAGTTCAACATTTAACTTGAAGAATCATTTTATTTATACTGGCTAGTCAGTGTAGTGAAGTAAGAGTAAATATGAACAACAAAAATAAATGAAAAATTTCAAAAAGATTCTCTAGAAATTTTTTTTACATGCGTCACAATAATAATATCGTGTTTTTATTTATGAGAATGCTTGAAAAAAATTCAACCAATAATTTCTTAATTTATACTCATTAATTAACTTCATTAAATTTTAAAACATTTTCAGATGGACCACTACACACTTTTATACGCAATTTATCCTGAATGGACATAATCTAAAATTTCTCAAATTATGTTATGCTTTGAACGGACGCAGAATAGTGTATCACTGAAATAATTGGTGTATAGGTATGTGAAAAACTTGGCAACCTTGCATGGACGTACGATTGAATGCAAATCAGACAAAAACGTATTTGTTGGAAGTTCAAATACTTACGGCTGGGAGGAGCTAGAAGTACTTTGGAATGTCAAAAATGCAATTTTTTTTTTGTATATATAAAGTAATTTAAACCGACAGTGGTATTCTAGATGTATAAAAGAGTAAATATACGCAACCAAAATATTCAAAAATTTAGTCTTTCTATCGGACGCACAAATACATTTCCTTGTATGGACGCACAATAGATAGCGGGATGTGTATATATATATATATATATATATATATATATATATATATATATATATATATATATATATAATCCATTGATCTGTTGCAATGGTTAAAGAATATAAAATTATATATATATATATATATATGTATATATGTATTCTTTAACCATTGCAACAGATCAATGGATACAGCTGCCGCATGGCCACTTTGGCTCTTATTTGTGATTTAATATGCAAGTTGTGCAGTGTATTTTGTTGGATAGTGTAACCCAAGTATTTAACCGATGTTCTTGGTTCTATTAATGAATTTTGGATTTTTAAATTCCTTGAGATGCTTGTATTCATCCGGAAATAGCCTTTAAGGATCATATATTCCGTTTTAGAGGTATTGAGCACCAGCTTATTTTTGATAAGATACGGAATTACTCTAAGATTGAGATGATTTTCAACTTTATTAAGTGCAGAATCCGCTGTCCTCGATGTTTGAACTGAACAGTCGTCATCTGCATATAGAGCCGTCAGAATAGAGCTGCTGACTGGGAAGTCCGAAGTAAACAGCGAGTACAGGGTAGGTGAGATAACCGAGCCTTGCGGTACCCCTGCTTGGTCCTTGTTCGGCGTTTCCGATTTTCATGCAGAATTTCCTGTTATCGAGATAAGAGTTCAGGAGTGATATTAAGTATCCCGGAATGCCCAGCTCAGTCAACTTGAAGAGAAGCCCGGGAAGCCATATATATATAAGTAGATAGAAAAGGGGGAAGCATTTAAGGTGATTTTGAGCAGGGTTAATGACAGCAGTTGACCTCTAGGAAATGACTGTGCATGGGGAACCTTTTAAGGCGATTTTGAGCAGCCTGACAGCAGTTGACCTCTAGGAAATGACTGTGCATGGGGAAGCAGTTAAGGGGATTTTGAGCAGGGTTAATGGCCGCAGTTGACCTCTAGGAAATGACTCAGGGTTTCATAGAAATCAGTGATGCATGTGGAACACGGAAAATAAAAATTATACAGGGTGCACCGAAAGTAACTACATTTAACAGGAGGGGGTATACAGAGCAGTAGTCAATTACACTATATGTAGTGAAGAGTAGTGAGTGAATTATTATTAATTTGAGTAGAAATGGAAGCTAGTAGGTGTGTTACACCAGAGCTTATTTTTAATTCAGACTGTTTATACTACAGTGCTCCAAGATTAGCAAGTATCGCTGCAAATGCTGTATATTGGTGTATCAAAGATGTAAATAAGAAGAACATTGGAATCGGCTATAGATATTTCAAACATGATACTATCTACGAATTTGTAATTCCATGTGATTTGTATAGCCTGTTAAATGTGAACTGTATCCATGAATTAAAAGTGCAAATCGTAAAAAATAGTGATGTACAAGAGGATGACTCTGGTGAATTGGTAGGAGAGGGGTTGATTGATACACCAATATTTAATCCATGCTATTATCCATCACTGCCCGACTAAAAAAGGGTTCCACCAATAATAATAGAAATGAAATACACAAAAATGTGAAACGTCAAAAAATCATATATAAAAGATTGGATATATTAACATTTATTTAGTATTAGTCGATATGCAGGCCCCAACGTTTATAATATTGCAAGCTATTATTGGTAACTACCTTTTAATACAGCATCCATATAATATTAGAGAAGTGTTTGTATGTTTTGATAGTAATGGTACAAAAAATGATAGTTGGCCTGAAAAATGGACACGAATGGAATCGTATACACCAAATAATGCAGTAACCCTAAAAGCTGAAATACCTACCAATAGTACAACATATAAAGTGCGTCTTTTCAAAGGTAATGGAAACTACCAAGAATCCGAATGGTTGCAGTTGTATGCAGTTCACCAGGTCGCAAGCACACACATAAATACGCATACTTATATATTATATTATATAGCTACATGTTCTACTATTGTGACTGGTACAATATTTTATAAAATTGTCCTTCGTTTGTTGAAATAAAAGAAATAAGTATATAAATAACATTTATTTTTTGTTAAACATCTAAAAAATCAAAATCTGTAGAATCTAAGTATTCTTCTATATTCACATCACTGAAAAAATTCTCCACTGCTTCTTCTTCTTCTAATGCTTGGGAAGATCATCTAATGTGCCTGAATTGGAGGATGGATTTAGGAGAAAATGCCCCCATGCTAGAGTATTTATGTCATGTGGTATTACATACCTCTTATCATCCTTTGAAGAAAGAGCCACCTTGTTTTTTAATTCTGTGTGGATAATATGCATATTGGAAAGGAAAACATACATTTTTCTATATACAATACCGCCAGTTTCAACGATTTGTTTATAGTCATTAAGATGGAGTTGAGTTTCAATTATATGTTTAGAAATACCTTTAGCCTTCTTTAAAATATCAGACTTGTTGTATCGTTCCGATAATTTAACACAATATGCTTTAGCACCAGTTCCATAGAAAGACTCAGCAACTACACCAGCAAACTCATCTTTCATTTTACCGACAATAGATATTGTTTTAGGAATGTCATGGATATTATTTGTCTGATAATTGGATGTATCGAAATATTCAATATTTTCCTTCATGTCTTTGTAGAAATCTTCAGTAAATACTTCCAACACTAATGAATCAGTATCCGTATAACACCATACTGTTGTTTAACATAATCATAATAAAACACATATATTATAGTCTTTGAAATATCCAAAACTGAAAATCCTACATATAACGGTTTATCATACACTACTTTAATTTTATTCAGTTGAACCGCCACCAAATTATCGTTAAACACAGAACAAGATTTGAATTCTGGTTTCGCAATTAAAGTTTTCGCTCCCAGGGATCCTCTGGTGTTTTCCCAATGACTTGATATAATTATACGTTTTCTTTTTTCAACATTTTCCATCGTTTTTCCAAAGATTGCATTGATTAAAAGTTTAAACAAATCTTTTCAAAGGCATTTGTAGCTTTGTTGCGTAGTCTGGTGTTAAGTTTAATGTATGTCTTTAGCCACGCAGACTGTGAAAACTCGATAACTCTGTGAATCTTTTTCAATTTTAAACCATTTTTCAAACACTGTTTAAGGTTACGATAGTGTATTATGTATTTGGTTTTATCGTTCAAGTTCGGTATCAGCTTTGAATATTTGGATTTTGGAGGGATGATACTTTCCGGGCAGAAAGGAAGATCGTTATGTGCATCATGCAGGCTGGTAGGATACTCCAAGTCCACTTCCAAAACATATCCTTTAGGCGAATCATCTTCAATAGTATCGACATCGAATAATTCAATTTCAGATTCAGTTAACCACCTAAAGTCACCAAATGGTAGATATTCCTTCATTGCAGCCCCGTAAAGGTTTGTAGCATCTAAAAACATTATGTAGCTCTCTGGTTTGTTCACATCAAAGGTGTCCAAGTATCTATTGTTTGCTACAGCTTTCCTCTTGCTGCATTGAGCTACTCCGCCTCGAATTCCTTTTTTGAAGAAGTGAAGCATATCCACATCGGTTAAAAGTTGTAGTTCAATCTGAGTACATCTCAACATGGCATCCCAACTCAGGGAAGGAGCGGTAAGGTAGTGAGCTGGATCCAACTTATATTCCTTAAGACAAACTTTGCGAAAATTCTCAAAGACGTCGGCAAGAAGCAACACATCAGTTTTTAAATATAACTTTGCATAATCACTAATAGTTGTGCAGTTGAAAGTATTCCATACTAGTTGAGCTCGTGCATATTCCTCATCAGAGATATCAACACCTTTTAAGGTATCAAAAAAATGTTCCTTATATGGTAATTGTCGCTCGCGTAGTTTATCAAAAGATGTCACATATGAATACGGAAACACGCCTTTTTGTCTCATTAAATTAAAATGTTTTGGGAAAAACTTTCGTACCTCATTACACTGTTCAGGATTCAACGTAGAAGCCAGTTTTTCTAATGAACTAGCTAGAAAACTAAAGGAATCAACAAATTTTAATGTCATATACACATCTCGTATCTTGGGACCACTAAACTTTTCCACCAAAATAGATTTTGAGAAGCATATATACTTCTCCTTTGTTTGGGGTAAGGCACTGATTTTTTCACCTTTGGTGGTCAGTTCTTTGATAAACAAATGACAATCATAATTTTTTAAATTATGTAGAAAGACTGGAATATATTTCGGAAGTTTATAATTTAAATTGCAAGAGTTATGGGCTGCATTATTAAATTTTCCGGTAACATGGCAATGATCCATAACCTTTTTATCAAAAACATCAAATGGTCTTTCACAAATATGACAAACGGTAGCAGTGTCATATCTATCTTGTTCCTCAGGTGTTAATGATCGCATCGGTATAACATGTTTAAGATGGTTATTGTACAAATCTTGAACTATTGAATCCAATTTTTGTATGAAGACTTGGGCTGCATCGGCACCTTCATAAATTTCAAATTTGGATAAACTATCGTCATATGTACACTTTACATAAAAAGCAAACGAGTAAGGCTCATGTTCACACACTTTAACTGTGAAGGATTCACCAGCATGGGGTTCAGTATGATCTATCGGTTTTAATAAACTTTCAAAGTCCGCGTATATAACGAATGGAACTTGCAGCTGTTTTTCAAAGTTGATGAATTTTAATGTATTTTCTGGTAACCACTCCCCACACTTGTTTATTTTAATTTCAGAAGTTGGTAGCTTAGTGTATATGTGAGTACAATCATTTTCTTGGTGGTGTTGTAATTTGGATTCTGTTGAAAAACTTTGTAGACATCCATCACAAAAGAAAGTTCTCTCTTTGTGCGTTGTCTTTTGACTTCTCAATAATTTAGATAAATCCCCGATGAGAGTATAATGAGTGTTTCCATCTCTATCAGTTATCAATAAGAGATTAATATGGGTCGGTTTCCGCTCTGACGTAAAATGAAGGGGGCCAACAACTTCATATTTTTTTTTTCCATCTTTAAATTCTGATTCCAACCCATAAACATTCACAGATATATTATTCAATTTCTCGAATTTTATAATGTCTTTCAGGGTTACCGGAAACTCTACTCCTGTGAAATCTAGCAAGGTATCAAAATGGGGGTAAGATTCTGGCTTCGTGGGATCTCCTTGGGGTTGAAATATTGCTGCATTCACACACCAAGCGAAACATGCATTATCATTATTCCGGATATTTAAAACAGTCTGTTTTCTAATTATCGCCCTTGGCAACTTGACATAAGAAGAAGCGGAAATTGCATTAAACCGGTTTATGTTCACATCTAAAAACATTATTTCTTGAAGTGCCCACCCACTATCTTTTTCTTGAAACTCTGAAGCCTGGTTCATAATTTCATCTTTAAATTCTTCATATACATGTTTCAAATCGGTTGATGTAGTCACAACTTTGTTGGCTGTATTCATAGACTTTATATCTGAAATCTCCCTCTCTGGTATTATGTATATACCGAATATTTCAAAATTTATTTTTAATGAATAATGTTGCTGAAGGTATTCTTGAATTTTATTTAATACTTTTGGTTGAACCTCATTGAGAAAATCCATATAATTTGTCTTTTTATCTGGAATGGAAAACCGATAGGAAGCTATTCTGGTTTTGAATGCGTGATGTAACTTGGTAACACCGGGTTCCAACACTTCCATACCCATAGGTCTAAGTCTTTTTTTAGGAATAAAAGATGGACCATCACAACTCTTACGTTGATGATTTTTGAGGTTATCGAACCTTGAAAACTGTTTTCCACAACTGTCACAAGTAGTTGAACGTTGACCACAACATAACTGATGTCGACGAAGATTGTAAGCTCTAGAAAATCGCTTACCACACTTGATACAATGCATGATGAAACTAAACAGAATCAATTCTGTAATTACATTTATATACAAAAAAACGCATGCGCAATAGGTCTGAAGGTGAATTGAAAGTCATTATATTATTTTATTCTTTCATTATAAAGTTTTCATATAAAAAAAATACATTCGATAGCGCACAAATACAATTAATATTACTATGGTAAAAACATTTCGGTTCAGATGAAATAACTGGAGGGTGTTCTTCAAATTCGTAAACTGGAGCCAATGAATATTTTTTGATATAGTCAGCCTTCTCTTTTCCTTTAACGTAAACCACGTCAGCATCATTTGTTAAATTAGCAACTATATTACCAAACAAATGTATTGGTGTGAAACCAACATTCCAGTCAATAGAGTGATGCTTTTTCATGAGCCAAACAGCCTGTCTGTGCAAATCGGGGGACAGCATTCGTAAAGGAAATGGTGGTTTAAACACATAATGACAAACCTGATTTCCGTTGTATGCCGCAAATTCCTTCACTATAAATTTATTGTTTTCAATCCTAAAACCCTGAACATCCATCACTAATCTCATATTTGTAGATTTTTAAAGTGTTCAACTAGTTGCTTTTTCTTTTTATACCACTCAATATCAGCTTTGAGTTTAGCCAAGTTAATAATATACTGCTCGAGTCGTTGACGAAATCCCATAGTGTACTGAAAGAAACTTCATGCTGCTGCAGACTTTTAACACATAAACGCATGCGCATTACACTTGTCTAACAATTTTTGTCATGGGATTGTAATAAAATTCTTTTTCGTGTATAATCAAACAATATGCTGATACATCATTACCCACATTTTTACTGGTTTCAAATTCTATTCGAAGAACAATAGAACCACTCTGTAAAACCTCCTTTTGACGAGAACAGTCGATGTGGGCGATGGGGGCTTTGGTTTTAAATTCTTCTGGATTAAATATAGGTTGATTAGTTTGGATGTGGTAATAACTTTCTTGAAAATTGGCAAACATCTCATACAAAGTGGCAAAACGATTACTATCAAAATCTAGATGTAAATCATGATAAGGATAACGCTCAGAATTCAAAAACACACGTAAATTAGTCAAGTTACAGTGATCAAATTTACTCATATCTTTCAAAAGTTTGCCCTTTCTACCCTTTTGGAATGCTACCACAATATGTCGGGGTGTTTCAATTTTAGTTGTCGTTTTGACGGGCCAGGTGTGACGAGTAGTATCTGTAAGAGCAGGATATTCAATCAGTTCCCAGCTCCTAAATTTAATTGGTAGATCAATATTGCTATGAATAATTTTATTTAGTCTCAGCTGTTCTTTAATGCTTGGAGTTATGTGAGGTACATTCCAATAAACTTTCAATAGCTCAATTTTTGGTTTCTCAGACTCATCAGAAGCAACTACAACATCGATGTCGTCTTTGTCTCGAATTATAATCAACTCTTGTCTCATATTAATTATAATTTTCTTGAAATCCTCAAAAAAACCCATGAGTAGTTTTAAAGGAATACATATATTAAAATTACCCTTGGAATCTGTTAGAATTTTTCCATTGTTTGGATACCACCCCCCATTATTCATCAGCTTACTCTCATTTTCGTTTAAAGATAGATAATTTTTTATTGTCGTAGCTATACCAACTTGTCGGACAGCGTCAATAATTACACCATTCAACTCATACCTGATTTCTCTAAATAAAAACGCAATAGCGTTATTAATAAAGTTAAATTTTGTTGGAACAGTATTTTTATCAGTCAGTAATTTCCCTTCTATGTACAGAACTGAATTACTGGGGAGAGTATGAGCTTCTAGATCTTGAATTGGAATTCTTATTTCATCATTATAGTTGAGGTTGGCAGAAGAATACGGTTGGTATGTATGGAATTGATAGTCTTCAATGGTAGTGTCGCTAAAAGGTTCGCCCGTAACATGTAAAACTTCCATTATACCAACACTTTGAAACCCAAAGACTGCAAAAATTTCCGATTTGTAGACGTTAACAATGCTGTGGTTTTCCCTCTACTGATAGTTTTGTGAATAAATGTGCTTTTATATGGGTGTATACGATTAAACTGCCAAACCATTTCAATTAGTTTTTCGAAGATGTAAGCGAACAGTAATAGTTTCTTTTTGAAAATCAATTAAATCACCGCTTTGATCGAGAGCCCTAACAGTAATGTTGTTTATGGTTTTAATGCTTACAGGGTAATAGAGTATGGTTAAAGGTTGCTCCACTATTTTATACCCACTGGGAACTTGGGGGAAAAACTGATGTATAATGTGGACTGGTTCTCCATTCAAAAATGATCCGACTGCAATGTTGCAGTCAATACATATAGTATTAACTTTTAAAATATTTATCATTTTTGTTGAGGTATTTACCTTATTCGGTTCAAGAAAGACTTTTGAGAAACCCAACAGATCCCCTATTGAATTATCAACTGTAAAATTTATAGTTTCAGTGCTTTTCATTGATACAGACCCTGTTCGACTATCTGGCACAATGCGGGTTGTAGTACCCGCTATATTAAACATTTCTTTTTCAATTAATTTTATAATATCATCCAGTTCATAGGAGCCTATAGGGATGATATAGTTGTATTGACTTTTCTGACCCCACACTAATACGTTATTGGTTTGAGTTACGTTTGGAATACTATTGAATGTATCAAAATTAGCTAATCCTATCTCATACTCGGAATTTTCATCTAAGTAAATGGGTGGGTTAAAGTCACCACTTAGAATTGATGACTCCCCACTTAACGTAAAAGTATACGACATCTTGGACAGTTGGTTATGGAATGAGTTGCCTACTCAGTTATACTGACTATATAAAAATCTAAGACAATACTGTCCACATTGGTAACCTAATCTTTGTACTGTTTCGTAATTGAAGTGGATGTCTACTTTTCCATTACTTGTAAAATACTTTACGACTTCTATTGGTGGTGGTAAATTACCATAACTATCAAAATATGTAACATTTTTACTCTTCTTTGTATAAGCTGTCCAGTGCGTTCCAACACCTTGCAGTGTGTCCAAGTTGATAATACCAGACTCGTATTTGTTAATTTTTGTAGGTAAGGAGTTACGCATGTAAATGCCACGAAAATAAGGAATTTGCAATAACGTTATATATTTTTCAAGTTCAAAGTCTGTCATTATGTGCTGAGGTAATTTTATCGGGAGTTTCTTGAATATGGTTTTAAATAAAAACCCCGCCCCTTTTTACATATTTTTTGTTTTTTTTGCCTCATTCCATATCCTTTATATGGTCTTAAATATAACCCTTTACCGCCTTTAGCAGCTTGCTCCATTTCAAGATTATGTCGTTGCTGCTCGGCTAATTGATCTCTATTAGCTTTAGCATCGTTCACGGCTTTTGCGATACCAGCAGCACCGCCACCGGCAGCAGCTAAAGCCCCAATCAGAGGGATTAAAAATGGTAAAAATCCTCCAATTTTTGGTGGTTTAATAACACGCTTCTTAGTTTTACGTTTTCGTCTTAGACCCATTCCAAGTTTGCGTTTTCCTTTCATAACTGTTGTTGTCAGCCAGGCAGCTACTTTTTCACCTAATTTGGCCTCCTTGGATTTGACACGATCCCAAGCTCTGTTCTCTAAAATTTTATCAGCCACGTGGCGTTCACTTTGATCGTTGCTCTGAGAATATGCTATATCGTGTTGTAGCGCTGCTTCGTCCAAAGGATTTATTGGTTTATCCCCTCGAGCTAATCTCTTTGCTAGCTTCGTTCCAGGACCTAAATACCGATACCCCCCAGGGGCGTGTAGTTCAAAGGGGAGCTTATTTATTAATGTATTAACAAGTCCTCTACCTCTAGTCCTACGACGTTCAAGTGGCACCGCTTTATTTTTCATACTAACACCTCTATATGAGTGTTTCTCTTTATATACTAACAGTCTTCAACATGAAGCTTGTAAAACAACAAGTTTCCTTACCAGTTAAAAACTATGACATTACAGATAATGAAAATAATCACGGTGTATTATTTGGAGGTAATTCTAAACGAACACTTATAGTAGGGCCTAGTGGAAGTGGTAAAACCAACGTAATGTTATCCTTGTTGGAACATCCTAATGGTATGAAATATGAAAATGTTTATTTATATTCGAAATCACTGCAGCAACCAAAATATCAATATCTGCGATTATTACTACAACCCATACGAGAGATCGGTTACCAAGAATTTAGTAAAAGTGAAGATTTTCCGCTCCCCGAAAATATTAAACATAATTCCATAGTTATATTTGACGATGTGGCGTCTTGTGACCAAAATATCATCAAAAATTATTTTTGTTTTGGTCGACATAAAGAGACCGATTGTTTTTATTTATGTCAAACATATTCAGCGATTCCAAAACAACTAATTCGGGATAATGCTAATCTGTTAATTGTATTCCCCCAAGATGTTACTAATCTGAAACATATTTTTGACGACCATGCAAATATCGACATGAGTTTTCAACAATTTAAAGACATGGGATCGTTTTGTTGGAAAGATAAGTTTGGATTTTTAGTTATTGATAAGGACTGTGCATTATCCTCTGGAAAATATCGAAAAGGGTTTGATGTATATATAAGACCTTAAAAAATGTGAAATCTATTAGTCACAATGAATGAACGATTAGGGAAACAGCTCATAAAATCACGTCAAGATATTAAAAAGAAATATAAACTTCTCAAACAGCAGAGGCATGAGTCTCAAAGTAAATTGGAAAAATCATACCAGCCTCTCAAAGAATTTGTTTCAACTTTGGGGAAACCTATTAAACAAGAAATATCACCGACAAAAGGTAACATTACTATTAAAAAATCACCCACAACTCGTTACGATCAACTAGCATTTTTTGAGCCCGATAACGATCCAGATTTTCACAGTACTTTCCAGGACAACACGAGATTTTTAACAGATGAAACAACTTATGAATCTCGAAATGATTCGGGAGATATTCCAGATAGAACCAGACAAGACCAATTTATCGATGACAGCATAAGTGATTTTTATCGTACAATCACCGACCCAAACGTTTTGAGAGAGTATTTTGAACAGTTTGACACACCTCTTCCTAGAGAATTTATCGAGGGGATGATACGAGATACGGAAGGGGTATATGATCATATTTTGGGCGTTTTTCATAATCCCAACGAAGAAAAGTTTTACATTGGTGATTCTGAACTTGACTTTAAGGGTAAAAATATTATCGTAAAACATATAACATATTTGGGTACACCTGGGTTGTACGAGTTGCTTTTTAAAAAAAACCCAATTGTATATACTAAACGAGATGTGGATAATTATGTAGATATTATTAAACGAACAAATGCTATTCGTCGAGAACATAACCCCGATTTACCCATCAGAACATTCCCCAATGATATTAAAGATAAATATACATTCATCATTAAGCCTGAACTAAAACCAAATCCGATTAGACCGAGGGCTGGTACGGCCCCTCGGTCTCTATTAACTGGTGTACTGACACGTAAAATGTCAAAACTTGGGGGGAAGTTGACTATGATGGATTACAATAACAAACCCATTGATTATAAATATTTTGATGATTTTAATGAAATAGTTGATAGGTTACGATTACTTGTAGCTTCTCAAGCAGCAGGGAATACAGGTCATCGCAATGAAATTATATCCATTATTGAAGAATTACGGGAGGGTGGTATAATCGAATAAATACTTTGATTACTTTATAAATTGTTTAGTCGTGAACATGCCGTTAAATCATTTCAACCAACATTACCTCTCCACCTCAGAATGTGTAGACGTTCCTTCTACCGCTGAACCGATACTTAAAACACCCTTTTACATTTGCACACCAAAAGAATATTTTAGTACATGCATCATTCGATTAATAGGGGTAAAAAAGACAAGAAATCCCTTGTATGTTTTAGAGAATGGAGGGACTGCTTTCGTTTTTCCTGTTGAAGGTTCTATCGAAAGCTGTAAGCACTACTCGAGTGACGGTGATGTTTTGATAAATGGCAAGGTTTATAAATATCATGAGTTATCCACCATGAAAATAAAAAAGGGCGATAAAATTGAATTTAAAGTAGGTTCTGTAAATAATATGTGTGCTGATTTTACCCTACTTTGCCCGTTGCAACAGTTGAATAAATAGCACCCCCTTGATAAAAATGGCCCATTCAATCTTAATATGCCGATTAACAGGTTCAATCAACACTTCCTTCGCAGTCAAGCGTTAAAACCCTCTGACGAAATTGTAGCAGCACCACTGCTCAGTGATAATTTTTATATTGGGGATCCCTATAAATTCCATACCAAAATTTTTTTCAAAATCAATGGTAGTCAAGGAACAGACAAGTTTTTTTACGTCTTAGACTGTAATACAAGCACTTTTACGATACCAGTATCAAGAAAAGTTGAACATTTTAAATGCACTTTTGATGGACTATATATTCGCTATAACAAAAAAATATCTGACCAATCCGGTATAGTTGATAAATCTGTTAAAAAAGGCGATACTTTACAGTTTGCGTTAAACCCTAGTTATAAACAATTTTACGTTGAATTTGTAATTCAGTGTGCTCTACAAAAATATGAGTAATGTGAAGCGAGATGTAGTTAATGAATTGCATAGTCCGGCTCGTAAAAATTACAAGAGACGACATGTGATTGTCAAAGGTTTGCATGATCTTCTTCAGGCTGATTTGGCGATTCTGAATAATTATAAAAGCGTTAACAAAGGTTTTGGATATATACTTGTAATAATCAATACTTTTAGTAAATTCGTTTGGGCTGAACCTGTAAAGCGAAAAAATGCCAAGGACATTACAGAGGCTATGCAAAAAGTACTCCCCCAAATGAGCCCGCCTAAAAACTTACAGACCGATATGGGTAAAGAATTTTATAACAAAGAGTTCCAACAGCTGATGCAACAGTATGGAATAAATCATTACAGCACATTTTCAAACCTTAAAGCTAGCATTGTAGAAAGAGTTATTCGAACACTCAAAACTTTATTGTGGAAAGAATTTAGTGTGCAAGGGTCATATAAATGGTTGGAATTGCTACCAAAAATTGTTAAGAAATACAATAATACCAGGCATTCAACAACGGGTGCTATTCCCAGTAAGGTTAATGAGACAAACGCCAAATATATTATTGCTTTCAACCACATGAAAACAGTCGACCCCCGCAAACCTAGATTTAAAAAAGGTGATTTTGTACGCATAAGTAAATATCGTGAATCATTTTCCAAAGGTTATACACCCAACTGGTCAACCGAAATTTTCACAATCTATAAAGTCAAGCTGACCAATCCAGCCACATATCTTTTACAAGACGAGAGTAATCAACCGATTCAAGGAGCTTTTTACACTGAGGAACTTTTAAAAGTGAAACACCCCGACGTTTATCTCGTTGAAAAAGTATTGAGAAAAAAAGGAAATAAGGTTTTGGTGAAATGGCTGGGATTAGATAACTCGCACAACTCTTGGATTAATAAAAATAATGTATTGTAAACTAACTTTTTAAATAAAACATAATAATTACTGCATATCTTTTATTATAAACTTTACATCTATGTATTACATGTAAAATAGGATTGATAAATTTGGCGGCTTGTTGAATTCGTTGCTTGAAGCGTAACTGATCGAGATATCTAGCTTGCCAATCGTTTTTTCTTGCCGCATGATATGCATATCGCCAGACATATAGAACATGTATTTTGTTAAAGTTTTCGTTAAAGCTGACTTTTTTCATCTTGTAGTAATTCAGGAAATCTGTAAATTACTTCAAGACCTAGGTTGTATGTAATTGGATTGATTTTTTTGATTGGTTGTAGAACTTCTAGTGCTGTTTTCGGAGCATCTTGTGATTTAGTAACAGCCAGTTGTAAAATTTTCATAGTTCCTAAAAACTGCTGGTTTTTTAATGTTTCAAAGGTGTTCTTTATTAGTGGTAATATCTTCCACAGCTCGGATATACTTGCATACCCCAAACAAATACTAGCGTGTCCAGTTAAAATTTTTAGCACTTTATTCTGCTCAAACTTTTGAAATTGAAGCCAAAAATAGCCCGCATCTATAGGGTCTAGGGTTTCCGCTGCAGTGAAAAAATTGTCAATCAAATCCTTGAAACATATTAATTCCTCCCATTCCTTTTCGTAAAAAACTATATAATTATTCCTGTTCCCTGAAATTATTACACAAGGAGTGCACTCTGCTGATAAACACACTGTAACAAACTTTGACTTTGACTGATTCAAGTCAAATCGACGCTCCCCCAAAAACACTTCCTTTTGAACCATATTTGAAGACATTTCCCCCACAACTAACATGACAAAACTATGCTCGGAATGGTTTCTTCATGACTTTTTATAGATATGTGAAAGTGGTGGGAGAAATTATGCTAGTATTGGAATGGATGGGGAAATCTATAAATAGTTATAGCAAAACGAATTTGACTCACACCATCAATATGTGTTTAGAAGATTTCTCCGATTTATTATCATTGTATGACTACCGCTTGCAATCATTCAAAAATTGGGCTGGTAAAGTTTCTCCTATAGATTTGGCGTTAGCGGGTTTTTTTTATGTTGGTTATAGTGACATAACTCGTTGTTTTAATTGTCATGTGGAAATTCATGAGTGGTTATCCGAAGATTGCGTTCATGAAGAACATTTAAAATTTAGCCCAGACTGCAAGTTTGCCAAGATGATGAAAAAATCAATCAAAAAAGAAAACGACAAGATGGATAACAGACGTTGGAATACTCTACAAATATTTAATACAACTCTACCAATAAATTTGTTTTTACTAGCTTATATTATAATAAATGATTTTGTGGTGAGACACTGAATAGTGCTTGAGTTTGCGCATGTCTGAATTTGTTTTTACTAGCTTATATTATAAACGTATAATTATATCAAGTCATTGGGAAAACACCAGAGGATCCCTGGGAGCGAAAACTTTAATTGCGAAACCAGAATTCAAATCTTGTTCTGTGTTTAACGATAATTTGGTGGCGGTTCAACTGAATAAAATTAAAGTAGTGTATGATAAACCGTTATATGTAGGATTTTCAGTTTTGGATATTTCAAAGACTATAATATATGAGTTTTATTATGATTATGTTAAACAACAGTATGGTGATTCTGTTAAGTTGTGTTATACGGATACTGATTCATTAGTGTTGGAAGTATTTACTGAAGATTTCTACAAAGACATGAAGGAAAATATTGAATATTTCGATACATCCAATTATCAGACAAATAATATCCATGACATTCCTAAAACAATATCTATTGTCGGTAAAATGAAAGATGAGTTTGCTGGTGTAGTTGTTGAGTCTTTCTATGGAACTGGTGCTAAAGCATATTGTGTTAAATTATCGGAGCGATACAACAAGTCTGATATTTTAAAGAAGGCTAAAGGTATTTCTAAACATATAATTGAAACTCAACTCCATCTTAATGACTATAAACAAATCGTTGAAACTGGCGGTATTGTATATAGAAAAATGTATGTTTTCCTTTCCAATATGCATATTATCCACACAGAATTAAAAAACAAGGTGGCTCTTTCTTCAAAGGATGATAAGAGGTATGTAATACCACATGACATAAATACTCTAGCATGGGGGCATTTTCTCCTAAATCCATCCTCCAATTCAGGCACATTAGATGATCTTCTCCAAGCATTAGAAGAAGAAGAAGCAGTGGAGAATTTTTTCAGTGATGTGAATATAGAAGAATACTTAGATTCTACAGATTTTGATTTTTTAGATGTTTAACAAAAAATAAATGTTATTTATATACTTATTTCTTTTATTTCAACAAACGAAGGACAATTTTATAAAATATTGTACCAGTCACAATAGTAGAACATGTAGCTATATAATATAATATATAAGTATGCGTATTTATGTGTGTGCTTGCGACCTGGTGAACTGCATACAACTGCAACCATTCGGATTCTTGGTAGTTTCCATTACCTTTGAAAAGACGCACTTTATATGTTGTACTATTGGTAGGTATTTCAGCTTTTAGGGTTACTGCATTATTTGGTGTATACGATTC
The DNA here is from genome assembly GCA_947563755.1 of Lochmaea crataegi. Taxonomy (NCBI): domain Eukaryota; kingdom Metazoa; phylum Arthropoda; class Insecta; order Coleoptera; family Chrysomelidae; genus Lochmaea; species Lochmaea crataegi. The sequence continues at coordinate 33,137,580 of OX387434.1, read as the reverse complement.
CATTCGTGTCCATTTTTCAGGCCAACTATCATTTTTTGTACCATTACTATCAAAACATACAAACACTTCTCTAATATTATATGGATGCTGTATTAAAAGGTAGTTACCAATAATAGCTTGCAATATTATAAACGTTGGGGCCTGCATATCGACTAATACTAAATAAATGTTAATATATCCAATCTTTTATATATGATTTTTTGACGTTTCACATTTTTGTGTATTTCATTTCTATTATTATTGGTGGAACCCTTTTTTAGTCGGGCAGTGATGGATAATAGCATGGATTAAATATTGGTGTATCAATCAACCCCTCTCCTACCAATTCACCAGAGTCATCCTCTTGTACATCACTATTTTTTACGATTTGCACTTTTAATTCATGGATACAGTTCACATTTAACAGGCTATACAAATCACATGGAATTACAAATTCGTAGATAGTATCATGTTTGAAATATCTATAGCCGATTCCAATGTTCTTCTTATTTACATCTTTGATACACCAATATACAGCATTTGCAGCGATACTTGCTAATCTTGGAGCACTGTAGTATAAACAGTCTGAATTAAAAATAAGCTCTGGTGTAACACACCTACTAGCTTCCATTTCTACTCAAATTAATAATAATTCACTCACTACTCTTCACTACATATAGTGTAATTGACTACTGCTCTGTATACCCCCTCCTATTAACTGTAGTTACTTTCGGTGCACCCTGTATAATTTTTATTTTCCTGGGTTCTGTCACCCCCGCATTACCATTTCAATTTATTTTAATGAGAACATGTTCCCAGTGTGTTATTCCAAATACATGCGGGTACTACTTATTCGTCCGCAAACAATCCATTTCTTCTGAAATGACATACATAAATTTAAATCTCATCGAATCTTCCGTGTTATTCCAAACATGGTAACTTGCTTTCTTTGCAGAATAGTCTCACATCAGAATTTTATTTCAATTAATACTTTCAATGTTTCAATTTAATGAGCTCCCATGTGGATACAATTCTCTAATTGCATTCCGAAACATAAATCAAATTTTTTTAGCGCGCTTTTATACATGCGGGTACTACTAATAAATCGTTAAAACATTCCGAGACATAAATCGAATCTGCTATCAATTATTACAAAAATAACAAATTTTATACATGCGGGTACTACTAATTAATCCACTAATTAATTATCCTTGCTCTTGTGCTGTTCGTTATATATCAAGGTCAACCAGTCATTCGCCTGCTGCTCAAAATCCCCTTAACTGCTTCCCCATGCACAGTCATTTCCTAGAGGTCAACTGCTGTCATTAACCCTGCTCAAAATCACCTTAAATGCTTCCCCATGCACAGTCATTTCCTAGAGGTCAACTGCTGTCAGGCTGCTCAAAATCGCCTTAAAAGGTTCCCCATGCACAGTCATTTCCTAGAGGTCAACTGCTGTCATTAACCCTGCTCAAAATCACCTTAAATGCTTCCCCCTTTTCTATCTACTTGTAACCAATCAAAAGAAAGCTCTCGATCTAAAAATCATCGTAAAAAGGTTATTTTTCGCATATCACTCTCCATAACGGAGAAATTTGCTATCAAAAAAAAGGCGCGAAAATCTAAAAAAAAATTGCTATCGAAAATCTATCATGTAACCAATCAAAACAAAGGCGCCAAAATCTAAAAAAAATTTGCTATCGAAAACCTATCATGTAACCAATCAAAAGAAAGCTCTCGATCTAAAAATCATCGTAAAGGGGTTATTTTTCGCATATCACTCTCCATAACGGAGAAATTTGCTATCAAAAAAACGGCGCGAAAATCTAAAAAAAATTTGCTATCGAAAACCTATCATGTAACCAATCAAAAGAAAGCTCTCGATCTAAAAATCATCGTAAAGAGGTTATTTTTCGCATATCACTCTCCATAACGGAGAAATTTGCTATCAAAAAAAAGGCGCGAAAATCTAAAAAAAATTTGCTATCGAAAACCTATCATGTAACCAATCAAAAGAAAGCTCTCGATCTAAAAATCATCGTAAAGAGGTTATTTTTCGCATATCACTCTCCATAACGGAGAAATTTGCTATCAAAACAAAGGCGCAAAAATCTAAAAAAAAATTGCTATCGAAAACCTATCATGTAACCAATCAAAAAAAAGGCGCCAAAATCTAAAAAAAAATTTGCTATCGAAAACCTATCATGTAACCAATCAAAAGAAAGCTCTCGATCTAAAAATCATCGTAAAGGGGTTATTTTTCGCATATCACTCTCCATAACGGAGAAATTTGCTATCAAAAAAAAGGCGCGAAAATCTAAAAAAAATTTGCTATAGAAAACCTATCATGTAACCAATCAAAAGAAAGCTCTCGATCTAAAAATCATCGTAAAGAGGTTATTTTTCGCATATCACACCCCATAACGGAGAAATTTGCTATAAAAAAAAAGGCGCGAAAATCTAAAAAAAAATTGCTATTGAAAACCTATCATGTAACCAATCAAAAAAAAGGCGCGAAAATCTAAAAAAAATTTGCTATCGAAAACCTATCATGTAACCAATCAAAAGAAAGCTCTCGATCTAAAAATCATCGTGAAGAGGTTATTTTTCGCATATCACTCTCCATAACGGAGAAATTTGCTATCAAAAAAAGGCGCGAAAATCTAAAAAGAAAATTGCTATCGAAAACCTATCATGTAACCAATCAAAAGAAAGCTCTCGATCTAAAAATCATCGTGAAGAGGTTATTTTTCGCATATCACTCTCCATAACGGAAAACATTGCTATTAAAAAAAAGGCGCGAAAATCTAAAAAAAATTTGCTATCGAAAACCTTTCATGTAACCCATCAAAAGAAAGCTCTCGATCTAAAAATCATCGTAAAGAGGTTATTTTTCGCATATCACACCCCATAACGGAGAAATTTGCTATAAAAAAAAAGGCGCGAAAATCTAAAAAAAAATTGCTATTGAAAACCTATCATGTAACCAATCAAAAAAAAGGCGCGAAAATCTAAAAAAAATTTGCTATCGAAAACCTATCATGTAACCAATCAAAAGAAAGCTCTCGATCTAAAAATCATCGTGAAGAGGTTATTTTTCGCATATCACTCTCCATAACGGAGAAATTTGCTATCAAAAAAAGGCGCGAAAATCTAAAAAGAAAATTGCTATCGAAAACCTATCATGTAACCAATCAAAAGAAAGCTCTCGATCTAAAAATCATCGTGAAGAGGTTATTTTTCGCATATCACTCTCCATAACGGAAAACATTGCTATTAAAAAAAAGGCGCGAAAATCTAAAAAAAATTTGCTATCGAAAACCTTTCATGTAACCCATCAAAAGAAAGCTCTCGATCTAAAAATCATCGTAAAGAGGTTATTTTTCGCATATCACTCTCCATAACGGAGAAATTTGCTATCAAAAAAAAGGCGCGAAAATCTAAAAAAAAATTGCTATCGAAAACCTATCATGTAACCAATCAAAAGAAAGCTCTCGATCTAAAAATCATCGTAAAGAGGTTATTTTTCGCATATCACTCTCCATAACGGAGAAATTTGCTATCAAAAAAAGGGCGCGAAAATCTAAAAAAAATTTGCTATCGAAAACCTATCATGTAACCAATCAAAAGAAAGCTCTCGATCTAAAAATCATCGTAAAAAGGTTATTTTTCGCATATCACTCTCCATAACGGAGAAATTTGCTATCAAAAAAAAGGCGCGAAAATCTAAAAAAAAATTGCTATCGAAAACCTATCATGTAACCAATCAAAAAAAAGGCGCCAAAATCTAAAAAAAATTTGCTATCGAAAACCTATCATGTAACCAATCAAAAGAAAGCTCTCGATCTAAAAATCATCGTAAAGGGGTTATTTTTCGCATATCACTCTCCATAACGGAGAAATTTGCTATCAAAAAAAAGGCGCAAAAATCTAAAAAAAATTGCTATCGAAAACCTATCATGTAACCAATCAAAAGAAAGCTCTCGATCTAAAAATCATCGTAAAGAGGTTATTTTTCGCATATCACTCTCCATAACGGAGAAATTTGCTATCAAAACAAAGGCGCAAAGATCTAAAAAAAAATTGCTATCGAAAACCTATCATGTAACCAATCAAAAAAAAGGCGCCAAAATCTAAAAAAAATTTGCTATCGAAAACCTATCATGTAACCAATCAAAAGAAAGCTCTCGATCTAAAAATCATCGTAAAGGGGTTATTTTTCGCATATCACTCTCCATAACGGAGAAATTTGCTATCAAAAAAAAGGCGCGAAAATCTAAAAAAAATTTGCTATCGAAAACCTATCATGTAACCAATCAAAAGAAAGCTCTCGATCTAAAAATCATCGTAAAGAGGTTATTTTTCGCATATCACACCCCATAACGGAGAAATTTGCTATCAAAAAAAAGGCGCGAAAATCAAAAAAAAAATTGCTATTGAAAACCTATCATGTAACCAATCAAAAAAAAGGCGCGAAAATCTAAAAAAAATTTGCTATCGAAAACCTATCATGTAACCAATCAAAAGAAAGCTCTCGATCTAAAAATCATCGTGAAGAGGTTATTTTTCGCATATCACTCTCCATAACGGAGAACATTGCTATTAAAAAAAAGGCGCGAAAATCTAAAAAAAATTTGCTATCGAAAACCTTTCATGTAACCAATCAAAAGAAAGCTCTCGATCTAAAAATCATCGTGAAGAGGTTATTTTTCGCATATCACTCTCCATAACGGAGAACATTGCTATTAAAAAAAAGGCGCGAAAATCTAAAAAAAATTTGCTATCGAAAACCTTTCATGTAACCAATCAAAAGAAAGCTCTCGATCTAAAAATCATCGTAAAGAGGTTATTTTTCGCATATCACTCTCCATAACGGAGAAATTTGCTATCAAAAAAAAGGCGCGAAAATCTAAAAAAAAATTGCTATCGAAAACCTATCATGTAACCAATCAAAAGAAAGCTCTCGATCTAAAAATCATCGTAAAGAGGTTATTTTTCGCATATCACTCTCCATAACGGAGAAATTTGCTATCAAAAAAAAGGCGCGAAAATCTAAAAAAAATTTGCTATCGAAAACCTATCATGTAACCAATCAAAAGAAAGCTATCGATCTAAAAATCATCGTAAAAAGGTTATTTTTCGCATATCACTCTCCATAACGGAGAAATTTGCTATCAAAAAAAAGGCGCGAAAATCTAAAAAAAAATTGCTATCGAAAACCTATCATGTAACCAATCAAAAGAAAGATCTCGATCTAAAAATCATCGTGAAGAGGTTATTTTTCGCATATCACTCTCCATAACGGAGAACATTGCTATTAAAAAAAAGGCGCGAAAATCTAAAAAAAATTTGCTATCGAAAACCTTTCATGTAACCCATCAAAAGAAAGCTCTCGATCTAAAAATCATCGTAAAGAGGTTATTTTTCGCATATCACTCTCCATAACGGAGAAATTTGCTATCAAAAAAAAGGCGCGAAAATCTAAAAAAAAATTGCTATCGAAAACCTATCATGTAACCAATCAAAAGAAAGCACTCGATCTAAAAATCATCGTAAAGAGGTTATTTTTCGCATATCACTCTCCATAACGGAGAAATTTGCTATAAAAAAAAAGGCGCGAAAATCTAAAAAAAATTTGCTATCGAAAACCTATCATGTAACCAATCAAAAGAAAGCTCTCGATCTAAAAATCATCGTAGAAAGGTTATTTTTCGCATATCACTCTCCATAACGGAGAACATTGCTATTAAAAAAAAGGCGCGAAAATCTAAAAAAAATTTGCTATCGAAAACCTTTCATGTAACCAATCAAAAGAAAGCTCTCGATCTAAAAATCATCGTGAAGAGGTTATTTTTCGCATATCACTCTCCATAACGGAGAACATTGCTATTAAAAAAAAGGCGCGAAAATCTAAAAAAAATTTGCTATCGAAAACCTTTCATGTAACCAATCAAAAGAAAGCTCTCGATCTAAAAATCATCGTAAAGAGGTTATTTTTCGCATATCACTCTCCATAACGGAGAAATTTGCTATCAAAAAAAAGGCGCGAAAATCTAAAAAAAAATTGCTATCGAAAACCTATCATGTAACCAATCAAAAGAAAGCTCTCGATCTAAAAATCATCGTAAAGAGGTTATTTTTCGCATATCACTCTCCATAACGGAGAAATTTGCTATCAAAAAAAAGGCGCGAAAATCTAAAAAAAATTTGCTATCGAAAACCTATCATGTAACCAATCAAAAGAAAGCTATCGATCTAAAAATCATCGTAAAAAGGTTATTTTTCGCATATCACTCTCCATAACGGAGAAATTTGCTATCAAAAAAAAGGCGCGAAAATCTAAAAAAAAATTGCTATCGAAAACCTATCATGTAACCAATCAAAAGAAAGATCTCGATCTAAAAATCATCGTGAAGAGGTTATTTTTCGCATATCACTCTCCATAACGGAGAACATTGCTATTAAAAAAAAGGCGCGAAAATCTAAAAAAAATTTGCTATCGAAAACCTTTCATGTAACCCATCAAAAGAAAGCTCTCGATCTAAAAATCATCGTAAAGAGGTTATTTTTCGCATATCACTCTCCATAACGGAGAAATTTGCTATCAAAAAAAAGGCGCGAAAATCTAAAAAAAAATTGCTATCGAAAACCTATCATGTAACCAATCAAAAGAAAGCACTCGATCTAAAAATCATCGTAAAGAGGTTATTTTTCGCATATCACTCTCCATAACGGAGAAATTTGCTATAAAAAAAAAGGCGCGAAAATCTAAAAAAAATTTGCTATCGAAAACCTATCATGTAACCAATCAAAAGAAAGCTCTCGATCTAAAAATCATCGTAGAAAGGTTATTTTTCGCATATCACTCTCCATAACGGAGAAATTTGCTATCAAAAAAAAGGCGCGAAAATCTAAAAAAAAATTGCTATCGAAAACCTATCATGTAACCAATCAAAAAAAAGGCGCCAAAATCTAAAAAAAATTTGCTATCGAAAACCTTTCATGTAACCAATCAAAAGAAAGCTCTCGATCTAAAAATCATCGTAAAGAGGTTATTTTTCGCATATCACTCTCCATAACGGAGAAATTTGCTATCAAAAAAAAGGCGCGAAAATCTAAAAAAAAATTGCTATCGAAAACCTATCATGTAACCAATCAAAAGAAAGCTCTCGATCTAAAAATCATCGTAAAGAGGTTATTTTTCGCATATCACTCTCCATAACGGAGAAATTTGCTATCAAAAAAAAGGCGCGAAAATCTAAAAAAAATTTGCTATCGAAAACCTTTCATGTAACCAATCAAAAGAAAGCTCTCGATCTAAAAATCATCGTAAAGAGGTTATTTTTCGCATATCACTCTCCATAACGGAGAAATTTGCTATCAAAAAAAAGGCGCGAAAATCTAAAAAAAAATTGCTATCGAAAACCTATCATGTAACCAATCAAAAGAAAGCTCTCGATCTAAAAATCATCGTAAAGAGGTTATTTTTCGCATATCACTCTCCATAACGGAGAAATTTGCTATCAAAAAAAAGGCGCGAAAATCTAAAAAAAATTTGCTATCGAAAACCTATCATGTAACCAATCAAAAGAAAGCTATCGATCTAAAAATCATCGTAAAAAGGTTATTTTTCGCATATCACTCTCCATAACGGAGAAATTTGCTATAAAAAAAAAGGCGCGAAAATCTAAAAAAAATTTGCTATCGAAAACCTATCATGTAACCAATCAAAAGAAAGCTCTCGATCTAAAAATCATCGTAGAAAGGTTATTTTTCGCATATCACTCTCCATAACGGAGAACACTGCTATTAAAAAAAAGGCGCGAAAATCTAAAAAAAATTTGCTATCGAAAACCTTTCATGTAACCAATCAAAAGAAAGCTCTCGATCTAAAAATCATCGTGAAGAGGTTATTTTTCGCATATCACTCTCCATAACGGAGAACATTGCTATTAAAAAAAAGGCGCGAAAATCTAAAAAAAATTTGCTATCGAAAACCTTTCATGTAACCAATCAAAAGAAAGCTCTCGATCTAAAAATCATCGTAAAGAGGTTATTTTTCGCATATCACTCTCCATAACGGAGAAATTTGCTATCAAAAAAAAGGCGCGAAAATCTAAAAAAAATTTGCTATCGAAAACCTATCATGTAACCAATCAAAAGAAAACTCTCGATCTAAAAATCATCGTAAAAAGGTTATTTTTCGCATATCACTCTCCATAACGGAGAAATTTGCTATCAAAAAAAAGGCGCGAAAATCTAAAAAAAAATTGCTATCGAAAACCTATCATGTAACCAATCAAAAGAAAGCTCTCGATCTAAAAATCATCGTGAAGAGGTTATTTTTCGCATATCACTCTCCATAACGGAGAAATTTGCTATCAAAAAAAAGGCGCGAAAATCTAAAAAAAATTTGCTATCGAAAACCTTTCATGTAACCAATCAAAAGAAAGCTCTCGATCTAAAAATCATCGTAAAGAGGTTATTTTTCGCATATCTCTCCCCATAACGGAGAAATTTGCTATCAAAAAAAAGGCGCGAAAATCTAAAAAAAAATTGCTTTCGAAAACCTATCATGTAACCAATCAAAAGAAAGCTCTCGATCTAAAAATCATCGTAAAGAGGTTATTTTTCGCATATCACTCTTCATAACGGAGAAATTTGCTATCAAAAAAAAGGCGCGAAAATCTAAAAAAAATTTGCTATCGAAAACCTATCATGTAACCAATCAAAAGAAAGCTCTCGATCTAAAAATCATCGTAAAAAGGTTATTTTTCGCATATCACTCTCCATAACGGAGAAATTTGCTATCAAAAAAAAGGCGCGAAAATCTAAAAAAAAATTGCTATCGAAAACCTATCATGTAACCAATCAAAAGAAAGCTCTCGATCTAAAAATCATCGTGAAGAGGTTATTTTTCGCATATCACTCTCCATAACGGAGAAATTTGCTATCAAAAAAAAGGCGCGAAAATCTAAAAAAAATTTGCTATCGAAAACCTTTCATGTAACCAATCAAAAGAAAGCTCTCGATCTAAAAATCATCGTGAAGAGGTTATTTTTCGCATATTACTCTCCATAACGGAGAACATTGCTATTAAAAAAAAGGCGCGAAAATCTAAAAAAAATTTGCTATCGAAAACCTTTCATGTAACCAATCAAAAGGAAGCTCTCGATCTAAAAATCATCGTAAAGAGGTTATTTTTCGCATATCACTCTCCATAACGGAGAAATTTGCTATCAAAAAAAAGGCGCGAAAATCTAAAAAAAATTTGCTATCGAAAACCTATCATGTAACCAATCAAAAGAAAGCTCTCGATCTAAAAATCATCGTAAAAAGGTTATTTTTCGCATATCACTCTCCATAACGGAGAAATTTGCTATAAAAAAAAAAGGCGCGAAAATCAATCAAACCAATCAAAAGAAAGCTCTCGATCTAAAAATCATCGTAAAGAGGTTATTTTTCGCATATCACTCTCCATAACGGAGAAATTTGCTATCAAAAAAAAAGGCGCGAAAATCTAAAAAAAATTTGCTATCGAAAACCTATCATGTAACCAATCAAAAGAAAGCTATCGATCTAAAAATCATCGTAAAAAGGTTATTTTTCGCATATCACTCTCCATAACGGAGAAATTTGCTATCAAAAAAAAGGCGCGAAAATCTAAAAAAAAATTGCTATCGAAAACCTATCATGTAACCAATCAAAAGAAAGATCTCGATCTAAAAATCATCGTGAAGAGGTTATTTTTCGCATATCACTCTCCATAACGGAGAACATTGCTATTAAAAAAAGGCGCGAAAATCTAAAAAAAATTTGCTATCGAAAACCTTTCATGTAACCCATCAAAAGAAAGCTCTCGAACTAAAAATCATCGTAAAGAGGTTATTTTTCGCATATCACTCTCCATAACGGAGAAATTTGCTATCAAAAAAAAGGCGCGAAAATCTAAAAAAAAATTGCTATCGAAAACCTATCATGTAACCAATCAAAAGAAAGCACTCGATCTAAAAATCATCGTAAAGAGGTTATTTTTCGCATATCACTCTCCATAACGGAGAAATTTGCTATAAAAAAAAAGGCGCGAAAATCTAAAAAAAATTTGCTATCGAAAACCTATCATGTAACCAATCAAAAGAAAGCTCTCGATCTAAAAATCATCGTAGAAAGGTTATTTTTCGCATATCACTCTCCATAACGGAGAAATTTGCTATCAAAAAAAAGGCGCGAAAATCTAAAAAAAAATTGCTATCGAAAACCTATCATGTAACCAATCAAAAAAAAGGCGCCAAAATCTAAAAAAAATTTGCTATCGAAAACCTTTCATGTAACCAATCAAAAGAAAGCTCTCGATCTAAAAATCATCGTAAAGAGGTTATTTTTCGCATATCACTCTCCATAACGGAGAAATTTGCGAAATTTGCTATCAAAAAAAAAGGCGCCGAAAATCTAAAAAAAATTGCTATCGAAACCTATCATGTAACCAATCAAAAGAAAGCTCTCGATCTAAAAATCATCGTAAAGAGGTTATTTTTCGCATATCACTCTCCATAACGGAGAAATTTGCTATCAAAAAAAGGCGCGAAAATCTAAAAAAATTTGCTATCGAAAACCTATCATGTAACAATCAAAAGAAAGCTCTCGATCTAAAAATCATCGTAAAAAGGTTATTTTTGGCATATCACTCTCCATAACGGAGAAATTTGCTATCAAAAAAAAAAGGCGCGAAAATCTAAAAAAAAATTGCTATCGAAACCTATCATGTAACCAATCAAAGAAAGCTCTCGATCTAAAAATCATCGTGAAGAGGTTATTTTTCGCATATCACTCTCCATAACGGAGAACATTGCTATTAAAAAAAAGGCGCGAAAATCTAAAAAAATTTGCTATCGAAAACCTTTCATGTAACCCATCAAAAGAAAGCTCTCGATCTAAAAATCATCGTAAAGAGGTTATTTTTCGCATATCACTCTCCATAACGGAGAAATTTGCTATAAAAAAAAAGGCGCGAAATCTAAAAAAAAATTGCTATCGAAAACCTATCATGTAACCAATCAAAAGAAAGCTCTCGATCTAAAAATCATCGTAAAGAGGTTATTTTTCGCATATCACTCTCATAACGGAGAAATTTGCTATAAAAAAAAGGCGCGAAAATCTAAAAAAAATTTGCTATCGAAAACCTATCATGTAACCAATCAAAAGAAAGCTCTCGATCTAAAAATCATCGTAGAAAGGTTATTTTTCGCATATCACTCTCCATAACGGAGAAATTTGCTATCAAAAAAAAAGGCGCGAAAATCTAAAAAAAAATGCTATCGAAAACCTATCATGTAACCAATCAAAAAAAAGGCGCCAAAATCTAAAAAAATTGCTATCGAAAACCTATCATGTAACCAATCAAAAGAAAGCTCTCGATCTAAAAATCATCGTAAAGGGGTTATTTTTCGCATATCACTCTCCATAACGGAGAAATTTGCTATCAAAAAACAAAGGGGGAAAATCTAAAAAAAATTTGCTATCGAAAACCTATCATGTAACCAATCAAAAGAAAGCTCTCGATCTAAAAATCATCGTAAAGAGGTTATTTTTCGCATATCACCCTCCATAACGGAGAAATTTGCTATCAAAAAAAAAGGCGCGAAAATCTAAAAAAAATTTGCTATCGAAAACCTATCATGTAACCAATCAAAAGAAAGCTCTCGATCTAAAAATCATCGTAAGGGGTAATTTTTCGCATATCACTCTCATAACGGAGAAATTTGCTATCAAAAAAAAGGCGCGAAAATCTAAAAAAATTTGCTATCGAAAACCTATCATGTAAGCCAATCAAAAGAAAGCTCTCGGTCTAAAATCATCGTAAGAGGTTATTTTTCGCATATCACTCCCATAACGGAGAAATTTGCTATCAAAAAAAAGGCGCGAAAATCTAAAAAAAAATTGCTATTGAAAACCTATAATGTAACCAATCAAAAAAAATGCGCGAAAATCTAAAAAAAATTTGCTATCGAAAACCTATCATGTAACCAATCAAAAGAAAGCTCTCGATCTAAAAATCATCGTAAAGAGGTTATTTTTCGCATATCACTCTCCATAACGGAGAAAATTGCTATTAAAAAAAAGGCGCGAAAATCTAAAATAAATTTGCTATCGAAAACCTATCATGTAACCAATCAAAAGAAAGCTCTCGATCTAAAAATCATCGTAAAGAGGTTATTTTTCGCATATCACTCTCCATAACGGAGAAATTTGCTATAAAAAAAAGGCGCGAAAATCTAAAAAAATTTGCTATCGAAAACCTATCATGTAACCAATCAAAAGAAAGCTCTCGATCTAAAAATCATCGTAAGAGGTTATTTTTCGCATATCACTCTCCATAACGGAGAAAATTGCTATTAAAAAAAAGGCGCGAAAATCTAAAAAAATTTGCTATCGAAAACCTATCATGTAACCAATCAAAAAGAAAGCTCTCGATCTAAAAATCATCGTAAAGAGGTTATTTTTCGCATATCACTCTCCATAACGGAGAAATTTGCTATCAAAAAAACGGCGCGAAAATTTAAAAAAAATTTGCTATCGAAAACCTATCATGTAACCAATCAAAAGAAAGCTCTCGATCTAAAAATCATCGTAAAGTGGTTATTTTTCGCATAGCACTCTCCATAACGGAGAAATTTGCTATCAAAAAAACGGCGCGAAAATCTAAAAAAAATTTGCTATCGAAAACCTATCATGTAACCAATCAAAAGAAAGCTCTCGATCTAAAAATCATCGTAAAGAGGTTATTTTTCGCATATCACTCTCCATAACGGAGAAACTTGCTATCAAAAAAAAGGCGCGAAAATCTAAAAAAAATTTGCTATCGAAAACCTATCATGTAACCAATCAAAAGAAAGCTCTCGATCTAAAAATCATCGTAAAGAGGTTATTTTTCGCATATCACTCTCCATAACGGAGAAATTTGCTATCAAAACAAAGGCGCAAAAATCTAAAAAAAAATTGGTATCGAAAACCTATCATGTAACCAATCAAAAAAAAGGCGCCAAAATCTAAAAAAAAATTTGCTATCGAAAACCTATCATGTAACCAATCAAAAGAAAGCTCTCGATCTAAAAATCATCGTAAAGGGGTTATTTTTCGCATATCACTCTCCATAACGGAGAAATTTGCTATCAAAAAAAAGGCGCGAAAATCTAAAAAAAATTTGCTATAGAAAACCTATCATGTAACCAATCAAAAGAAAGCTCTCGATCTAAAAATCATCGTAAAGAGGTTATTTTTCGCATATCACACCCCATAACGGAGAAATTTGCTATAAAAAAAAAGGCGCGAAAATCTAAAAAAAAATTGCTATTGAAAACCTACCATGTAACCAATCAAAAAAAAGGCGCGAAAATCTAAAAAAAATTTGCTATAGAAAACCTATCATGTAACCAATCAAAAGAAAGCTCTCGATCTAAAAATCATCGTGAAGAGATTATTTTTCGCATATCACTCTCCATAACGGAGAACATTGCTATTAAAAAAAAGGCGCGAAAATCTAAAAAAAAATTGCTATCGAAAACCTATCATGTAACCAATCAAAAGAAAGCTCTCGATCTAAAAATCATCGTAAAGGGGTTATTTTTCGCATATCACTCTCCATAACGGAAAAATTTGCTATCAAAAAAAAGGCGCGAAAATCTAAAAAAAATTTGCTATCGAAAACCTATCATGTAACCAATCAAAAGAAAGCTCTCGATCTAAAAATCATCGTAAAGGGGTTATTTTTCGCATATCACTCTCCATAACGGAGAAATTTGCTATCAAAAAAAAGGCGCGAAAATCTAAAAAAAATTTGCTATCGAAAACCTATCATGTAACCAATCAAAAGAAAGCTCTCGGTCTAAAAATCATCGTAAAGAGGTTATTTTTCGCATATCACTTCCCATAACGGAGAAATTTGCTATCAAAAAAAAGGCGCGAAAATCTAAAAAAAAATTGCTATTGAAAACCTATCATGTAACCAATCAAAAAAAATGCGCGAAAATCTAAAAAAAATTTGCTATCGAAAACCTATCATGTAACCAATCAAAAGAAAGCTCTCGATCTAAAAATCATCGTAAAGAGGTTATTTTTCGCATATCACTCTTCATAACGGAGAAATTTGCTATCAAAAAAAAGGCGCGAAAATCTAAAAAAAATTTGCTATCGAAAACCTATCATGTAACCAATCAAAAGAAAGCTCTCGATCTAAAAATCATCGTAAAAAGGTTATTTTTCGCATATCACTCTCCATAACGGAGAAATTTGCTATCAAAAAAAAGGCGCGAAAATCTAAAAAAAAATTGCTATCGAAAACCTATCATGTAACCAATCAAAAGAAAGCTCTCGATCTAAAAATCATCGTGAAGAGGTTATTTTTCGCATATCACTCTCCATAACGGAGAACATTGCTATTAAAAAAAAGGCGCAAAAATCTAAAAAAAATTTGCTATCGAAAACCTTTCATGTAACCAATCAAAAGAAAGCTCTCGATCTAAAAATCATCGTAAAGAGGTTATTTTTCGCATATCTCTCCCCATAACGGAAAAATTTGCTATCAAAAAAGGCGCGAAAATCTAAAAAAAAATTGCTATCGAAAACCTATCATGTAACCAATCAAAAGAAAGCTCTCGATCTAAAAATCATCGTGAAGAGGTTATTTTTCGCATATCACTCTTCATAACGGAGAAATTTGCTATCAAAAAAAAGGCGCGAAAATCTAAAAAAAATTTGCTATCGAAAACCTATCATGTAACCAATCAAAAGAAAGCTCTCGATCTATAAATCATCATAAATAGGTTATTTTTCGCATATCACTCTCCATAACGGAGAAATTTGCTATAAAAAAACAGGAGCGAAAAACTAAAAAAAATTTGCTATCGAAAACCTATCATGTAACCAATCAAAAGAAAGCTCTCGATCTAGCAATCATCGTAAAGAGGTTATTTTTCGCATATCACTCTCCATAACGGAGAAATTTGCTATGATAAAAAGGCGCGGAAATCTAAAAAAAATTTGCTATCGAAAACCTATCATGTAACTAATCAAAAGAAAGCTCTCGATCTAAAAATCATCGTAAAGAGGTTATTTTTCGCATATCACTCTCCATAACGGAGAAATTTGCTATAAAAACAAGGCGCGAAAATCTAAAAAAAATTTGCTATCGAAAACCTATCGTGTAACCAATCAAAAGAAAGCTCTCGATCTAAAAATCATCGTAAAGAGGTTATTTTTCGCATATCACTCTCCATAACGGAGAAATTTGCTATAAAAAAAAGGCGCGAAAATCTAAAAAAAATTTGCTATCGAAAACCTATCATGTAACCAATCAAAAGAAAGCTCTCGATCTAAAAATCATCGTGAAGAGGTTATTTTTCGCATATCACTCTCCATAACGGATAAATTTGCTATCAAAAAAAAGGCGCGAAAATCTAAAAAAAAATTGCTATCGAAAACCTTTCATGTAACCAATCAAAAGAAAGCTCTCGATCTAAAAATCATCGTAAAGAGGTTATTTTTCGCATATCACTCTCCATAACGGAGAAATTTGCTATAAAAAAAAAGGCGCGAAAATCTAAATAAAAATTGCTATCGTAAACCTATCATGTAACCAATCAAAAGAAAGCTCTCGATCTAAAAATCATCGTGAAGAGGTTATTTTTCGCATATCACTCTCCATAACGGAGAAATTTGCTATCAAAAAAAAGGCGCGAAAATCTAAAAAAAATTTGCTATCGAAAACCTATCATGTAACCAATCAAAAGAAAGCTCTCGATCTAAAAATCTAAAAAAAATTGCTATCGAAAACCTATCATGTAACCAATCAAAAGAAAGCTCTCGATCTAAAAATCATCGTAAAGAGGTTATTTTTCGCATACCACTCTCCATAACGGAGAAATTTGGTAACAAAAAAAAGGCGCGAAAATCTAAAAAAAATTTGCTATCGAAAACCTATCATGTAACCAATCAAAAGAAAGCTCTCGATCTATAAATCATCATAAATAGGTTATTTTTCGCATATCACTCTCCATAACGGAGAAATTTGCTATAAAAAAACAGGCGCGAAAAACTAAAAAAAATTTGCTATCGAAAACCTATCATGTAACCAATCAAAAGAAAGCTCTCGATCTAGCAATCATCGTAAAGAGGTTATTTTTCGCATATCACTCTCCATAACGGAGAAATTTGCTATGATAAAAAGGCGCGGAAATCTAAAAAAAATTTGCTATCGAAAACCTATCATGTAACTAATCAAAAGGAAGCTCTCGATCTAAAAATCATCGTAAAGAGGTTATTTTTCGCATATCACTCTCCATAACGGAGAACATTGCTATCAAAAAAAAGACGCGAAAATCTAAAAAAAATTTGCTATCGAAAACCTATCGTGTAACCAATCAAAAGAAAGCTCTCGATCTAAAAATCATCGTAAAGAGGTTATTTTTCGCATATCACTCTCCATAACGGAGAAATTTGCTATAAAAAAAAGGCGCGAAAATCTAAAAAAAATTTGCTATCGAAAACCTATCATGTAACCAATCAAAAGAAAGCTCTCGATCTAAAAATCATCGTGAAGAGGTTATTTTTCGCATATCACTCTCCATAACGGAGAAATTTGCTATCAAAAAAAAGGCGCGAAAATCTAAAAAAAATTTGCTATCGAAAACCTATCATGTAACCAATCAAAAGAAAGCTCTCGATCTAAAAATCATCGTAAAAAGGTTATTTTTCGCATATCACTCTCCATAACGGAGAAATTTGCTATCAAAAAAAAGGCGCGAAAATCTAAAAAAAAATTGCTATCGAAAACCTATCATGTAACCAATCAAAACAAAGGCGCCAAAATCTAAAAAAAATTTGCTATCGAAAACCTATCATGTAACCAATCAAAAGAAAGCTCTCGATCTAAAAATCATCGTGAAGGGGTTATTTTTCGCATATCACTCTCCATAACGGAGAAATTTGCTATAAAAAAAAAGGCGCGAAAATCTAAAAAAAATTTGCTATCGAAAACCTATCATGTAACCAATCAAAAGAAAGCTCTCGATCTAAAAATCATCGTAAAGGGGTTATTTTTCGCATATCACTCTCCATAACGGAGAAATTTGCTATCAAAAAAAAGGCGCGAAAATCTAAAAAAAGTTTGCTATCGAAAACCTATCATGTAACCAATCAAAAGAAAGCTCTCGGTCTAAAAATCATCGTAAAGAGGTTATTTTTCGCATATCACTTCCCATAACGGAGAAATTTGCTATAAAAAAAAAGGCGCGAAAATCTAAAAAAAAATTGCTATTGAAAACCTATCATGTAACCAATCAAAAAAAATGCGCGAAAATCTAAAAAAAATTTGCTATCGAAAACCTATCATGTAACCAATCAAAAGAAAGCTCTCGATCTAAAAATCATCGTAAAGAGGTTATTTTTCGCATATCACTCTCCATAACGGAGAAATTTGCTATCAAAAAATAGGCGCGAAAATCTAAAAAAAATTTGCTATCGAAAACCTATCATGTAACCAATCAAAAGAAAGCTCTCGAGCTAAAAATCATCGTGAAGAGGTTATTTTTCGCATATCACTCTCCATAACCGAGAACATTGCTATTAAAAAAAAGGTACGAAAATCTAAAAAAAATTTGCTATCGAAAACCTTTCATGTAACCAATCAAAAGAAAGCTCTCGATCTAAAAATCATCGTAAAGAGGTTATTTTTCGCATATCACTCTCCATAACGGAGAAAATTGCTATTAAAAAAAAGGCGCGAAAATCTAAAATAAATTTGCTATCGAAAACCTATCATGTAACCAATCAAAAGAAAGCTCTCGATCTAAAAATCATCGTAAAGAGGTTATTTTTCGCATATCACTCTCCATAACGGAGAAATTTGCTATAAAAAAAAGGCGCGAAAATCTAAAAAAAAATTGCTATCGAAAACCTATCATGTAACCAATCAAAAGAAAGCTCTCGATCTAAAAATCATCGTAAAGAGGTTATTTTTCGCATATCACTCTCCATAACGGAGAAAATTGCTATTAAAAAAAAGGCGCGAAAATCTAAAAAAAATTTGCTATCAAAAACCTATCATGTAACCAATCAAAAGAAAGCTCTCGATCTAAAAATCATCGTAAAGAGGTTATTTTTCGCATATCACTCTCCATAACGGAGAAATTTGCTATAAAAACAAGGCGCGAAAATCTAAAAAAAATTTGCTATCAAAAACCTATCATGTAACCAATCAAAAGAAAGCTCTCGATCTAAAAATCATCGTGAAGAGGTTATTTTTCGCATATCACTCTCCATAACGGAGAAATTTGCTATCAAAAAAAAGGCGCGAAAATCTAAAAAAAAATTGCTATCGAAAACCTTTCATGTAACCAATCAAAAGAAAGCTCTCGATCTAAAAATCATCGTAAAGAGGTTATTTTTCGCATATCACTCTCCATAACGGAGAAATTTGCTATAAAAAAAAAGGCGCGAAAATCTAAATAAAAATTGCTATCGTAAACCTATCATGTAACCAATCAAAAGAAAGCTCTCGATCTAAAAATCATCGTGAAGAGGTTATTTTTCGCATATCACTCTCCATAACGGAGAAATTTGCTATCAAAAAAAAAGGCGCGAAAATCTAAAAAAAATTTGCTATCGAAAACCTATCATGTAACCAATCAAAAGAAAGCTCTCGATCTAAAAATCTAAAAAAAATTGCTATCGAAAACCTATCATGTAACCAATCAAAAGAAAGCTCTCGATCTAAAAATCATCGTAAAGAGGTTATTTTTCGCATACCACTCTCCATAACGGAGAAATTTGGTAACAAAAAAAAGGCGCGAAAATCTAAAAAAAATTTGCTATCGAAAACCTATCATGTAACCAATCAAAAGAAAGCTCTCGATCTATAAATCATCATAAATAGGTTATTTTTCGCATATCACTCTCCATAACGGAGAAATTTGCTATAAAAAAACAGGCGCGAAAAACTAAAAAAAATTTGCTATCGAAAACCTATCATGTAACCAATCAAAAGAAAGCTCTCGATCTAGCAATCATCGTAAAGAGGTTATTTTTCGCATATCACTCTCCATAACGGAGAAATTTGCTATGATAAAAAGGCGCGGAAATCTAAAAAAAATTTGCTATCGAAAACCTATCATGTAACTAATCAAAAGGAAGCTCTCGATCTAAAAATCATCGTAAAGAGGTTATTTTTCGCATATCACTCTCCATAACGGAGAACATTGCTATCAAAAAAAAGACGCGAAAATCTAAAAAAAATTTGCTATCGAAAACCTATCGTGTAGCCAATCAAAAGAAAGCTCTCGATCTAAAAATCATCGTAAAGAGGTTATTTTTCGCGTATCACTCTCCATAACGGAGAAATTTGCTATCAAAAAAAAGACGCGAAAATCTAAAAAAAATTTGCTATCGAAAACCTATCGTGTAGCCAATCAAAAGAAAGCTCTCGATCTAAAAATCATCGTAAAGAGGTTATTTTTCGCATATCACTCTCCATAACGGAGAATTTTGCTATAAAAAAAAAAGGCGCGAAAATCTAAAAAAATTTGCTATCGAAAACCTATCATGTAACCAATCAAAAGAAAGCCCTCGATCTAGAAATCACCGTAAGAGGTTATTTTTCGCATATCACTCTCCATAACGGAGAAATTTGCTATCAAAAAAAGGCGCGGAAATCTAAAAAAATTTGCTATCGAAAACCTATCATGTAACCAATCAAAAGAAAGCTCTTGATCTAAAAATCATCGTAAAGAGGTTATTTTTCGCATATCACTCTCCATAACGGAGAAATTTGCTATCAAAAAAAAGGCGCGAAAATCTAAAAAAAATTTGCTATCGAAAACCTATCGTGTAACCAATCAAAAGAAAGCTCTCGATCTAAAAATCATCGTAAAGAGGTTATTTTTCGCATATCACTCTCCATAACGGAGAAATTTGCTATAAAAAAAGGCGCGAAAATCTAAAAAAAATTTGCTATCGAAAACCTATCATGTAACCAATCAAAAGAAAGCTCTCGATCTAAAAATAATCGGAAAGAGGTTATTTTTCGCATATCACTCTCCATAACGGAGAAATTTGCTATCAAAAAATAGGCGCGAAAATCTAAAAAAAATTTGCTATCGAAAACCTATCATGTAACCAATCAAAAGAAAGCTCTCGATCTAAAAATCATCGTAAAGAGGTTATTTTTCGTATGTCACTCTCCATAACGGAGAAATTTGCTATCAAAAAAAAGGCGCAACAATCTAAAAAAATTTGCTATCGAAAACCTATCATGTAACCAATCAAAAGAAAGCTCTCGATCTAGAAATCATCGTAAAGAGGTTATTTAACGCATATCACTCTCCATAACGGAGAAATTTGCTATCAAAAAAACACGCGAAAATCTAAAAAAATTTGCTATCGAAAACCAATCATGTAACCAATCAAAAGAAAGCTCTCGATCTAAAAATCATCGTAAAGAGGTTATTTTTCGTATGTCACTCTCCATAACGGAGAAATTTGCTATCAAAAAAAAGGCGCAACAATCTAAAAAAAATTTGCTATCGAAAACCTATCATGTAACCAATCAAAAGAAAGCTCTCGATCTAAAAATCATCGTAAAGAGGTTATTTTTCGCATATCACTCTCCATAACGGAGAAATTTGCTATCAAAAAAACACGCGAAAATCTAAAAAAATTTGCTATCGAAAACCTATCATGTAACCAATCAAAAGAAAGCTGTAGATCTAAAAATCATCGTAAATAGGTTATTTTTCGCATATCACTCTCCATAACGGAGAAATTTGCTATAAAAAAAAAGGCGCGAAAGTCTAAAAAAAATTTGCTATCGAAAACCTATCATGTAACCAATCAAAAGAAAGCTCTCGATCTAAAAATCTAAAAAAATTGCTATCGAAAACCTATCATGTAACCAATCAAAAGAAAGCTCTCGATCTAAAAATCATCGTAAAGAGGTTATTTTTCGCATACCACTCTCCATAACGGAGAAATTTGGTAACAAAAAAAAGGCGCGAAAATCTAAAAAAAATTTGCTATCGAAAACCTATCATGTAACCAATCAAAAGAAAGCTCTCGATCTATAAATCATCATAAATAGGTTATTTTTCGCATATCACTCTCCATAACGGAGAAATTTGCTATAAAAAAACAGGCGCGAAAATCTAAAAAAAATTTGCTATCGAAAACCTATCATGTAACCAATCAAAAGAAAGCTCTCGATCTAGAAATCATCGTAAAGAGGTTATTTTTCGCATATCACTCTCCATAACGGAGAAATTTGCTATGATAAAAAGGCGCGGAAATCTAAAAAAAATTTGCTATCGAAAACCTATCATGTAACTAATCAAAAGGAAGCTCTCGATCTAAAAATCATCGTAAAGAGGTTATTTTTCGCATATCACTCTCCATAACGGAGAACATTGCTATCAAAAAAAAGACGCGAAAATCTAAAAAAAATTTGCTATCGAAAACCTATCGTGTAACCAATCAAAAGAAAGCTCTCGATCTAAAAATCATCGTAAAGAGGTTATTTTTCGCATATCACTCTCCATAACGGAGAAATTTGCTATAAAAAAAAGGCGCGAAAATCTAAAAAAAATTTGCTATCGAAA